>CM030361.1:133477723-134077723 GCA_017893485.1 Hemerocallis citrina
GAGAAATTGAAGGAAGTCAAGAGCTGTAGGACTACTGCCAAGTATCGGACAATCCGAGCATCACGAGTCTCATACTCCCCGGTAATTTGGTTGACCACGAGCTGAGAGTTGCTAAAGGCCTTGAGTTGTGTGGCTCCCGCCTTGTGCACTAGGGTGAGCCCTGCGATCATAGCCTCATATTCCGTCTTGTTGTTAGAGACTGGAAAGTTCAGGCGAAGAGATTACTGGAGGATGAAGTTGTCGGGGCCTTTGAGGATGACGCCCGCGCTGCTTCCCACTTTGCAAGACGAGCCATTGACATAAACTTCCCTGATCGGATCTGCCTTTTGAGTGTCGGATGGATCAGAGATAGTGCACTCCGTGATGAATTCGGCGAGGGCATGTCCCTTAATGGCTATCCTGGGTTGGTAACTGATGTCGTATTGGCTTAGTTCGATCGACCACTTGACTAAGCGGCCGAAACTTTCGGGCTTGTGGAGGACGGCCTTAAGAGGCTGGTCCGTAAGAACCTGGATAGAATGGGTCTGGAAGTAAGGACGTAGCTTTTGCACGGCCATTACCAGGGCGTATGCCACCTTTTCCATCTTTGCGTATTTTGTCTCGGCCAAGAGCAAGACTTTGCTCACATAGTAGAGAGGCTTATGAACACCGTCTTCTTCCCAAAAGAGCACGACACTGAGCGCATTCTTCGAGGTTGAGAGATATAGAGGAAGGGTTCGCCCGGTTTGGGTTTGCTCAGAAGTGGGGGTTTGGCGAGGTAGGACTTTAACTGGTCGAAAGCCTGCTGTTAGGGGTCACCCCATTCGAAGCCTTCGCTCCCTGCAGAGTCTTGAAGAAGGGGAGGGACTTCTCTCCAGACTTGGAGAGGAAGCGGCCGATGGCCGCTAGTTTTCCCGTGAGCCGTTGAACCTCCTAAATATTTCTGGGAGGGGTCATGTCGATTATGGCTTAGATCTTCTTGGGATTTGCCTCTATGCCGTGCCGGCTAACGCTGAACCCGAGAAATTTCCCCGAGGACACATCAAAGGCACACTTCGCAGGATTGAGCCTCACGTTGTGGGACCGAAGGACACCAAAGGCTTCCTCGAGGTCGGCGACATGGTCGTGTCCTCGTCGGCTGTTGAAGAGCATGTCGTCGACGTATACCTCCATGTTACGATCGATCTGATTTTTGAAAACTCGGTTGACAAGTCTCTGGTAGGTGGCTTCGGCGTTCTTGAGCCCGAAGGGCATGATCCGGTAACAGTAGAGACCCTGGTTGGTAACGAAGGATGTTTTGGGGATGTCCAGAGGGAACAGCCGGATCTGATTATAGCCTGAAAAGGTGTTTATGAAGGTCAGGAGCTCGTGACCCGACATTGCGTCGATCAGAGCGTCGATGCTCGGGAGGGGAAAGGATCTTTGGGCATGCCCTGTTGAGGTCGGTGAAGTCTATGCATATCCTCCAGCTCCCACTAGCCTTTTTGACCATCACGACGTTAGCCAGCCACTCGGGGTAGCTGACCTCTTGAATGAACTGGGCGGACAATAGTTTGTTGCTTTTCTAGAGCGAATTTGCGCCGCTTCTGATGGACCGGCTTGGAACCCGGTTGGACACTCAGATTGTGCATGATTAGGTCCTCAGAAATCCTAGGCATGTTGGATGGGGTCCAAGCGAAGAGGTCGATATTACGGCGGACGCAATCAATCAGACCAGGCTTCAGATCGGGGGAGAGGGTGCGGCTCACACGGAACCATTTGGACTTGTCTTCTACTTCGAATGAGACCTCCAATTCGTCCATAGGTTCCGACTCGCGCTGGCTTCTTTCGTGTGGGAGCTCGACTGCGTCAAGGGGAAACACCCCGCCTCCTACCGCGGTCATGTAGCACGAACGTGCAGACTCCTGATTCCCTCGGACAACACCGAACCCGAGGTCAGTGGGGAACTTCAACTTCAAGTGGTAGGCCGAAGAGACGGCCTCAAACGAGCAGAGGCCGGGCCGATCGAGGATGGCGTTGTATGCCGCCTTGACATTGACCACCATGAAGTCCATTGATTCGGTCCGTATGATAGGGGTCGTGCCGGCTGTTACATCTAGCATCACGATCCCTTCAATTTCCACTGGGAGGAGAGGTACCCTAAGTTAGCGCGACAAATTGCCGCTCCATTTCATTCCTGGTGACATCAGGAAAGAACTTCATGAGAAAGCTCGCTCTAAATAGCCCAGGCGATGGGTGCCCTAGCCGTTCCAGCTCAGCTCGCCAGCAGATGTGGGCGAGGTCAACCAGCTGGATGCTCACACATCCACACGATCAGCATCCGCCAACCATGTTGCAGTTAATAGCTGCTCAGTCCGGATAAGCCATTGCTCGGCTTCAAGTGGACCTTCGGTGCCCGAGAACTTATCTGGGCGTAGCCTCATGAAGTCTGCTACATTGCCAGGTCTTGGTGGCAGCACCTCGGGTGCTGGTACGATGGCCTCCCTGTTGGCAGTTCCCAAAGGCACCTTCATCAAATCACTATGCTCCCGCTGCATCTGCATCATCTATTGCATCAGCAGCTCATTCTGCTCACGCTGCACCTGCATCACTTGAACAATAGTGGGCTCTTCCGGCTGACCGGAAGAAGAAGCACCTCCCCTAGGCATTTGTATAATCTGTGCAATAGTGGGCTCATTAGACTGATCATCCCTAGCACGGGGAGGAGAGGTACCCATTCTAGCCATGGCCTGCAATAAAATCAAACGGTTAGCATCCAGATTATATGTTGGTTATTCATTATCCATGTGATCAACGTGGTGCACATGTTGTTGAGTTAACCTGGCTAAACTCCAATCATACTGCAATAAAATCAAATGGTTAGCATCCAGATTATATGTTGGTTATTCATTATCCATGTAATCAACGTGGTGCACGTGTTGTTGAGTTAACCTGGCTAAACTCCAATCATAATTAGAGCCTAACCTGGGCTCTGATACCATTAAAAACCCTGTCACGCTCTGCTCCCCAAAATATGGGAATACGAGTCCATGACCGAGGCCCAGCGAATGATGCGAATACACCATTCATAAGCTGTATAGGTAACTCAACAACAAGATAACAACAAAACCACGCAGGCATGTAAAATCACAATATGATAGCAAAAGTACATGACATAGTCCATAACATAACCAACAGCTGGAAAATACAAAGTAGTTACGGGTCAAACACATCCGGAATACAATAAAGAGTAGCATGAATAAAATATGAACTAAAGATAACATGATAATTAACAAGACTAAAACACTTGATCAGCAACACCTTCGGGTAATTCTCCATCCGGACCTGCAAGTACATTATACAAAAAAAAGAACAAGAAGACGCCCATTAATGCAAGTTACGGGCTGCAAGTAGTACAAGCTAACAGGACAAGTACAAAAACAAAACAAGAAGCAGGAAAAAGAGCAAGGAATCAAGAATCATGTAATAGGAGAAATACAATATGTAAACAGGATCATGAACAAGACATCATGAAATAAGTGGCATGTAAACAAGTAATCAAGTAAACAAGTAAACGAGTCAACATGAACATGTATATGTAATTGGATCATGCAAGTGCACGTGTTAATCTTATGTCTAATGTTTAATTCTATCTAGGTAGCACTTTATGCATCCATACTTTTACTACATGGTTGCTACATATAATCAGTTACGTTTAGGCCTAGTGGTGGATTTTATAGGTCACGTACTCGGAAAAAACATGTAAACATGTAACTTGTATCGAGATACGTGCAAACTTGTAACGTGGAACATGTAGAGTGTAAACTAGTAGCGTGAAATATGTAAAGTTGTAATCATGTAATGGATTCTAGAGGTGGCCCCCGTAGATTCTAGAGGTGGCCCCCCATCAACCCTTAACGTGGTACTTAGTTCTACGTGACACTTAGTTCCATATAACTTGTAATCATGGAAAACACGAGCCCCCTTCCGAGTACACTTACCTATATTGTCCACTACTATGGTCTTTTCCTTAAACCCCGGCTTGTTACTTTTATTAATTTTAATCAACAATAACAGATACCATATACTACTATCACGAGTAAAACAATCATGCACATAATCATGTATAATCCTAAGAGTACAGATGTGTGTATTAATCGTGTTCATGTAATGCATATGATCATGTAGGAATACGGGATCAACGAATTTTGTATAGTAACAGATTTCAAGTCCAAATCGATGAATACGAATTAGAATTTGTAACAGATAGTCAAGGAATGTACTTGCGCTATTTTTTAAAGAAAGCTTGTACAAGAACAAACGAGTTGTACAAGAGTAACAGGATCAGAATTCCGGACAACGAAGCACGTGCAAGATACGTGGCAGCAACAACAGCAAACAGCAACCAATCACACAAAACAACAAACACCGGATCGGATCTCCCTTCATACAAACACCAAACACCAACAACAAACCAACCCTGCTCCAAAATAGCAAACACCAAAACAATCCCCTACCCCACAAACACCAAACTGCAAAACCAACCAAGACAGTAGGAGTAATAAGACAGCAAGCACCCACACACCGGATACAACAACAGCAAACAGCGACCCCACGCAGAACAACAAACACCGAGGAAAACCAATCACCTACTCTCCCGCCCTTCTTCTTCACAGCGACAAAGAGAGAAAGAGAGATGGCGGCGACTGGCAATGCTGGTGGCTGATCACTGGCGGCAAGGCACTGGCGGTCAGGAAGCGACGCAGCGACGAGGGACAGCGACAAACGGGAGGAGCTCTATTTTGCATTGAAACAGAGGAGATGGAATGGTGGGGCTTTGGGTGCTCGATGATGACGACGATGGGATGAGGGAACACCGGTGGTTGCGGAGTGAACGGGGAGGGTGAAGGCGGAGAGGCATTTCGAGTTCTGGACGACGATGAGGCGGCGATGTGGATGGGTTCGAGCGGAGAAGGAGGCGATGATGGGTTCTCGGAGGTGGCTGAGACAAAGTCGAGGACAAGGAGGAGGAAGACATCGGGAGAGGTGGTGACGCTTCGATGAGGGACTGAGGGAGTTGGCAAGTTCGACGGGAGGAAGAGGAACGACAATGGCGTCGAGGAGAGCTCAACGGGGAAGAGGCAGGAGGAAGGTGATGGGAGGCAGAGGACTTCGGCGGAGGTGGAGCTAGAGGGAGACGAAAGGGAATGCGGTGCTGCTATGGCGGAGGTGCTGGCATGGTGGCGGAAGTGATGATGGAGATGAAGGGGAAGTTATTGGGGTTCTCTGTGTTTTAGTTGGGAACCAGAGGATGGAGAGAGAGCGGGAGAACGAAGATGGGAGAGAGAGAGAACAGGTAAGGGGAGTTTTATAAATAAACAAATAAATATAATAATAATATAGTAATGGGTAGATTTCGGTTAGGAAATGAAGGGATTAGTGGGGTGATTAATGAGGTGGTGGGGGTTTTGGAGTTATGGGAGGTGAAGAGTGGGGGGAATGTAAGGGGTTTTGTATACGGGTAGTTAAATTTGGGTAGGGTAGGATAATGGGTTGACGGGTTGAGATCCAATAGATGTGGGTATGGATTGTAAACTTGGGCTTCGAAACATTTAAATAATCAATTAGTGTATTGGGTTTATAATAACAATTGGGCTCAGATTAGATATATAAATAAGTAATGCAGAATGAATAAAAATTGGACTTTAAGAATATATAGTTAAACAATTGGGCTTAAAATAAATAATATATATAAAAGGTGATATAGAATAGGACTTGGTTTGGGCTATAAGATTGGGCTTCAAAAATGGTCAATAGTAATAATATGATACAATGGCTTTGTTGGCTTCAAAGGACAGAATAATTTATAGAAGAAATTGAAATACAAAAATACGGAAAATGAGAATACTTATACTCGGGAACGGGAGTTACACCTGAAATTTTTGGGGATCTCGGCTCTCAAGATTTGAGGGGAGAATGGTGGTCGGGTCGGCCTATGACCGTGGCCGGCATCGGTCCGCCCTCGCCAAGATGGGCGAGGCGGTTGTCCATCTCCTGTAGGCACCGGAGGACGACGTCTTCTTACTCCATGGGGCGGGCCGATCCGTGGGATTCACCACCCTTTGCTCCTGACCGAGGGTCGGAGTCGTTGCGGGCCTCAGCTCCGGGGCCGCCTCAGATCGCCTGGATGACCTCGTTCCGAAGTTTTGGAACTCGGCCCTTGTAACTGGGGTGTGCCCCACCGGGTCCTGTGGGGGCGGAGGTCCACGGGGCGAGTGGCGGTGCCCTGGGTCGCGCTCTAGGGACGTCCATCTGCGATGGTTCGAGACCGAGTTGGAAGCGGCATCTCCCCTTATCCGACTGACCTGCCGATTCAAGATGACGCGCCGCAAATCAGTCGCGTTCGAGTTAGAAGCACCCGGCCGCGCCGTTGACCCGTGGTTGGTTGGAGCTCTGGGCGTCCGTGTGGCTATGATGTGGAGGGTCCGGATGTCGTGTCGAGGTGACGGCCCTTCTGGCTTTGGGAGCCATGGAAGAGCTCGGACTTGAGATGATGTCCCTGGCGGGGCTCGGAATGACGACAGTACCTGAGTTTTCCACAGACAGCGCCAACCTGATGCGGTTTGTTTTTGGGGTGTGGGGGGCAACAGGTGTGAGTTCTTGTAATTTGTGTAGCGGAGGATTTGGTACTGGCGTCGATCCGATCCTCGGCTGTAGGGCCGACTGGGTGTAGCAGGAAAGAGGCAGAGGCCGGGTGCTCGGTTCGAATCTAGTAGCTCGGCTTGGACTCTTGTTCCTACACACTGCCTAGAAACACCGGGAGAAGTCCCGGCGACAGGCCCTCCGACGATCTAGTCAGGCACTGAGAAAATAACAGTAGCTAGGGTTCAGGTGGGGAAAAGTTTATACCTCTAGAAGTGAGAAGGGAGGCTGGTATTTATAGACAGGGGTAAACGGGTATGAGATCCTAACAGGCCGGGTTGGACCCGCTTACCCATGGGCTTGAACTGGTTGAAGCCCAATCTGATGCTGGACCTGGTGATCGCAGAAAAGTGGGATCTGAGGAGTGAGGAGATCTGAGGATCCTGATTGTGCCACGCTATGTATCCCACATCACTGATATTTTTATATTGCTGGACAAAAGATTGGTGGAAGTTATGAGAGAATGAGAAGAAAAGTGCCCACCATCTTTGCCTGTGATAGCCAAGAGAATGACATCATAGCTTAACGTTTAAATGTTAGGACAGCAGATATCGCTACCCACTTTCTCATGGCTGACTTGGTAGGAACTACATTAGCGAAGACAAAATAGATGACTCCAGTAACAATGATGAACACTTGGAGCCTTATTGGGGAGCTACTGAACTCTGTGTTGATCTCCTGATTCCAAATTTGATTTGATTGTAAACAAATATTGAAGATTAAATATGCTTTTACTATCATAGATTGCTTCTTACGTTAATTGTTTTTCCTTTACTGGCTATTATACCATGGACAAGACTTTACATTGATTAATGAAATTTTCAACTGTCAATTTCAGTCTATTCTATATTACAGAAATAATTCAGAAAGAGCACATGCAATAGGGTTATAATTTTGGCTAATGTTATGTGGAATGTTTTGGAAGGGTATGAGAGATAAATCCTTGAATAAGTAACAAAAATGCACATTAAGAAGAAATTAGTATGTTAGGCAAAGAAATAAACAGTTTGGAATTCATAGTTATTACAACTGCAATATGTCCTTGCCACTGCGTCAGGACTCTTATGGTAAGAGTTGAGAAAATTATGTTCGACTCTCACCCAAGACACAACCAGATGTTGGTGACCTATTACGTGCCGAAAGGTGTACCCCTTTTCTTTTATTGAATTCGGGTTGAGTTTATCACTATGATGGATTCAAGTTGGTAGGGTTTAATATGACCTTAAATCCTTTCCACTACGCCAAATCTCTCAATTATTGGTAATAGTTGACAGAATCACATCCAAACTCTAGGGGTTACCATTAATCATACAATAAACAAAAGGGAAAGATATCCAGCGACGACAGGCAATAACCATAACTTTAGAGCTGGTACTCGTGTAGTATGTACATCGGAATAGCACATTTCTCAAAGAAATTTACTGTATCAAGTCAAAATTTATTATATGAATTGGTATTGGTTACTGCTAGACTCTCTTATAGTGCAACGCAAAGACACATGCTTAATATCTGGTACAGTTTTTCTTGGTATTTTAGATTGATAGTAGTTATCTTGATAAAAGATGGTGCAGATCGATGCAAGAGATTCTCTTGGTTAAATTCTTTATTATATGAATCGGTTTTAATTATGGAATTTCTCAACTTTTACTTAAAAAGGAGAAATTTGTCTTGATGAACGATGGATCTGATACCATTAATTTGAATTTTCATAAAGCCTCAAGGGTTCAAGGACCACAGCAATTGGACACAGTTATGTGCCTACTATTTCTCACTATTGTTTACTGTAATCCAGTCTTCAGTTTCTAATTGTAGTTATTAATAACAAAAATTATTAAATATTGTAAAGTTTTGGATTGAAACTTAATTTGACCATACATCTAATTTCCATATCCTATTACCAATTCTCACTCTTTGTCCGTTTTAGCAGAACTTGCTGAGGACCAACAACTTTATACAAGAGACAACCTAGCGAATGAGGTGGTAGCAGAGGAAGGATTGCCTCCTTAAACTATCATTTGCTTGCCATGGCCGCTACTCTTGTTAACTAAACATCACCCCCATTTCCAAGCATTGGCATGCGTATAAGCTTGAGGTTCATCAGGGGTATCCTCCCCCAGTTAAATGAGCTAAATGTAGTTACATAATTTTGGAGTTCATTCTAAAATATTGCACATTGTTGAAGCCTACAAGAGAGAGGGAGAGAAGAGGGAGTCTACCATTCGGCCTTTGTAAGTTTGCAGTCTTGCAGAGCTTTCTTATGACAGAAATAAAGTTGCCAATAAGAAGATGTAACTTAATACTAGTTTGGTTTGTTTAGTCAAAATAATAATAATTTGCTTTCAATGCGTCACAACTCTTGAAGTTCTTTCTCTTGTCTGAGTTGAATTCATGATCAGTGTCGAGTAAACAATTTGCAGTGAAGCTAGTACTCATTATCAAATTCGTGTACATGTTTATGTTAAGCTTGTATTCACTCTCAAACTAGGTACTTTTTTTGGGAAGCTACAGAAAGTTCATGGCACCAGAATTCTACATGCTTGTTCTGATATACTTTGACAAACTTTCAGTTTCTCTTGAGATGATGCAGGCAGTTTTTGGACAGGTTGTCATTCCATAACATAAGAATGATCAAAGTTTGCAAGACCAGTTGGTAACCAAATCCTTCAGTAAAGTGACAGGTATGGCTCATTCTGGATCAGAAAATTATATGTATGAGCTGTTTCCATTTAATTTTTCTATAATTTCTGCAATATTTTTCAGTGACACTCAAGTCATTTTAATAGTTTCTTGGATTAGGCCATGAAGGAAGTACAATACAGTTTCCGGTTTGGAAAAAACGATCATTAAGTTCCTATCCCAGGCATCTTACTATTTTCTGAAGTGTTCTTGTGTAGGTATTTAAAAGTTAATTCATTCCTCTCTCTTTTTAAATTATAACAATATGATGTCGCACTTTTTCAATGTTGTGAAAGGAACCCTCCAAATATTTTAGTGAGAAATCTTCAACCCTAATCTTATCACTATGCGGCACTTATTTGCACATTGATATGCAACCTCTTTTCATTTTTTGTGAAGAGACTCTTCTGTAAGGGTTGGGTGCTCTATTTTGTAAGGGAATGAGTATCATGGCTCACTATTGGAACACATTAATATCATTTCTCTGGCTTGGTTGTTTGTTTGGTTAAAATCTCTTTAATGAAGTGCGGAGGACTAGCGCACACCGTTCTCAATAAAAAAAAGAAAGATATGCAACCTCTTTTCTTTCAAACTTAATTCTATATCTAGTTTGAAAGAAAATATTATATATCTAATTTTAAAATTAATTTCAGGTGAAGTTCATCAATTTAGTTACAATTTTTTTTTTCTTCTAAGTACATTCGTTGCTGTTTTGTGGCTGTGATAGGTACGAGCTATGCAATGGTGCATGTGGGAGATCCATTATTGGTACGGAAATGCAAGTGTTCACCAATTAACTCATATTTTGAGTGCAATCTCTTCAATTCAGGCACGTTGTATATCTACAGACAATGACAGGTGCATTCCTTTGGCTTGACCTCAGTGCTTTAGATATCAACACTGTCTTTTTAAACTGAATAGATGATGATGATGATGATGTATTGTTTTATTTTTGTCACAAACCAACTTGACAAATTGTATGCAGAACTAATTATGAAAATCTTGGTGGTAGAGATAGAGAAATATCAAAAACAAATTAAGCCCATGATATCTCGGTATCCGATGAATCTCTGGCCATCGATGACAAGAAATCCGGCCAAGAGCCAGTTAGCATAGTAGGCGAAGGCCGCTATCACCACAAGGCACGTGACGCTCCACCCCCACCCCCACCCCACCCCGTGGCACCAGTATCAGGTTTGAGAAGCTCAACACATAGGCACAATTTTTAAAAAAAATTTTTTTTTTTGGAGAAAATAGGTTGGCCGGAACCCCCGTGTTTCATTAAAAAAATTTTAACAAAACAAACAACCATAAAAACCCAACTGGCAGACAATGATATTCATGTATCCCACAGGCGGGCCATAATACTCATTTCCTTTCCCTAAAACGGGAGCTTCACTAACTCCAACAGACAACAAAATACAAACATCAAAATACAATTTCCCAAAAACAAAACCCCGTCAAAAGTCGTCCATCTTCCTTCCTGGGCGGTCAGCATCCTCTGGTGTACCTTCGCTATCCTGTTGCTCTTCCCCATTGGTTGGTTGTACCATGTCTGCGTACATATCCTTGATATTCTTCGCTTGTTCTTCACCCGTTTTAGACCAGAATATGATATTAGCAGCAATCTTGAAAATCATTTGTTGATGCATGATGTGTCTGTGTGTTAATCTAAAAATTCTATTATTCCATTCTAACCATAACCCCCAGCATATAGCCGCAACTCCAATACCCCAAATGTCTAGTTTGCTCGTAGCAATGTGCCCATCTCTCCATCCCCCCATGCATCTACTATTATCTGAGGCCCTGCCCCTGAGCTCCCGATTCTGTTAAGTAGATCCCCCCAGATTGGCCTCGCAAAACTGCATGTCAGAAGTAGATGGTCAACTGTTTCGTTATCCTGGTTACACATAACACAGTGAGCCGGTCCCTGCCACTTTTTCCTTGCCAAGTTATTCCTTGTTAGAATTGCGTTTCTACATGCCAACCAATTGAAAGTCCTGACCATAAGTGGTACTTTTACCTTCCAGATAGGATCGTATACTCTAACTCCCCCGTCGTTTAGCCTTTTATATGCCGATTTCATCGAGTAAAGGCCACCCTTTTCACCCTCCCATTTAACTTTGTCTACATGGTTATCTCCTGTTGGCTTCCAGTCCTGTAAGAAACCTATAAGTTCCTGTTTTTGTCTTCTAGCCTCACCGGTAAGGCCACTTGTTAGTCTTGGTCTCCATTGATCATTCCTCCCCTGTCTGTCAACCTTATCATACTTATCGATCGCGAATTTGTATGCTTCTGGAAACCTTCTCTTTAGGTTGATGGTGCCACACCATTTATCCTTCCAGAAATATGTAGTAGCCCCATTTCCTATGGAGAATGTCACCCCTGAGAAGAACATGTCCCTAGTATGGCTTACTCCTTTCCAAAACCCGGACATGGACCCCTTGTTTTTCTTGTTTTGGTGCATGCAACCATTCTTTAAGTAAGTCGCCTTTACCAATCTACCCCATTTTGACTTCGTGTTAACTTTGAGTTTCCACCACCATTTTCCTAGTAATGCTTGGTTCATTTGGCGAATATTGACAACCCCCAGGCCACCCAGTTCTTTCCGTTTACACACTATTCCCCATTTAACTAACACGTACCCCCTTCCTTCCCCCGCCCCATGCCAGAGAAACCTTCTTCTAAGTTTGTCAATTTTTTTGGACACCCAAACTGGCATTTCGTAAAAAGACAAAAATAACAGCGGTATAGAGCTAACCACCGAGTTGAGCAAGATCAGACGTCCCCGAATGATAGCATTTTGCGTTTCCATCCCTCTAGTCTACTAGCAATCTTCTCGATAATACCATTCCAGTCCACCCTCCTGATATTTCTTATCCCGATAGGTATTCCCAGGTACGTAATCGGTAGTTTCTAGATCGGGCAGTTAAGAATACCTGCAATTGTGTTCCCCTCCTTCCCTGTATCGCCTAAGAATGTGATGGATCTTTTTTGGAAGTTAACCTTCAAACCTGATGACTCCTCAAAAAGGTAAAGACCCCACTTCAAGAATGTTGCCTGCGTCACGTCGCATTCACCAAAGATTAAAGTATCATCAGCATATTGAACATTCATGACTGCGGAGATATCTCTCCTCATACCAAGGCCATTAATCCATCCATTTTCTTTGTAAGCCTGTGGCATTCTATGTAGCCCATCAGCCACCAAAGTGAACATCATTGGTGAGAGTGGGTCTCTTTGTCTCAATCCCCTCCTACATCTTATTTCCCTGTCCGGAGCCCCGTTTACTAAGACCTTGACCTTAGCCATCGTTAGCCAAGTTTTTATCCATCCGATCTACCTACTCCCGAACCCTCGTCTGGCAAGAATCTCCAGTAAGCATTTCCATTCGACCTTATCGTATGCCTTCTCAAAGTCTAATTTTAGCATAAACCCCGCCTTGTTGCGTCTCTTCGTGTCTTGAATGACCTCTTAAACTAAAGCAACCCCTTTCAAAATATCCCTCCCTACAATAAACTCAGTCTGATAATCCTCGATAATGTCCCCATTGATCCTTACTAATCTATTTGCGAGGACTTTCAAAATGATTTTGACCGAGCAGTTAATCAGACTGATGGGTCTGAAGTCACCCACCTCTCTTGCAACTGTTTGTTAGGGATCAGACAAACATGAGCATTGTTGAGTCTCTCCATGTGAAGACTACCATCATAGAACGCATTCATGACATCTAATGTCAAATTTAACAATATCCCAAAATTGCTTATAGAAGAAGATGGGGAACCCATTTGGTCCTTGCGCCTTATCCTGGCCCATCCCCCACACCGCAGCCTTCACCTTATCCATTGTGAATGGTTCTTGTAGAGCGTCCACTTTAGCACAGTTCTCTCCCTGCAATTCCTCCCATATGTTTTCATTGGACTCACTTTGTCCAACCCTGTTTTCCCCGAATAATTTCTTGAACATAACATGAACATGATTCACTATCTGTCCCTCATCTGAAACCGATGTCCCATCGATATCCAAGGAGTGGATGTGGTTTTGTCTTCGTCGCATACTAGCGATCTTGTGGAAGTATTTAGTATTAGCATCCCCATCCATCAGCCACCTTATCCTAGACAGTTGCCACCACATAATCTCCTCTTTTATGTAAGTCTGTTGAATCTCTTGCCTGTATGTCGTTACTCTTCGAAACTGGTCCTCCTAAAGCTCACCTACTTCCTCTTTCCTTTCTAGGTCCTCAATCGCGTGAAGGGTGTTCTCTTTTCTTCTAAGAATATTCCAGAATGTCACAAAATTCCATATCCTCAACCTTCTTCTGAGTGTAGATAGTTTTTTGTTGAGTTTGGCCGCTGGTTCTACTATGTCATTCACTTCTTCCCAGCTGCTCTGCACCATTTCATTACACTCATTGTTGGTCAGCCACATTTTCTCAAACTGGTATCTCTTCTTCTTCCCTCCTCTCCAGTACCAATAATAATGTGAATGTGATCCGATGTATTTCGAATACATGATCTTGCCATTGCAAGTGGAAACTTCATCTCCCAATCAGTAGAAACTAGAATCCTATCTAGCTTCGCAAGTGTCGGCTTCCTCCGTCGGTTAGACCATGTGAAGCTCCTATCGTTAATCGGAATGTCCATCAATCTCAAGGTTGAAATCAACAGATTGAATTTCCTCAAATCATGCCCATTCTTCCTTCCTCTCCAGTACCAATAATAATGGGAATGTGATCCGATGTATTTTGAATACATGATCTTGCCATTGCAAGTGGAAACTTCGTCTCCCATTCAGTAGAAACTAGAATCCTATCTAGCTTCGCAAGTGCCGGCTTCCTCCGTCGGTTAGACCATGTGAAGCTCTTATCGTTAATCGGAATGTCCATCAATCTCAAGGTTGAAATAAACAGATTGAATTTCCTCTTATCATGCCTATTGCCAAGTCCTCCCTTTCTCCCTTACAAATGTCTGACGATATTGAAGTTCCCCCTACTACCTAGGGTAAGCTCCATCTACCCCTGATGTGTAGTAGTTCATCCCAAAACTATTGCTTGTGGATCCTCTCATTTGGACCATCCACTGCCGTTATGGTTTGCCGCCACCCGTCGTTCCTTCTTTGGACGACCACCAAACCAGTATAGTTTCCCACCCAGTCATCCAGTAAATCAAATTTACTGTTATTGACCCCTACCATGACCCCCCCTGACGCTCCTATAGCATCCCTTACCCTCCATACCTGGATATGGTCTAACTTGAGACCCCTGATAACCAAGTCAGTTGGTTGAGCGAATTTAGTCTCTTCCAAGCAGACAATGTCAATATTGTTTTTCCTAACCACCTTCCCTACCATTCTACGCTTGGCTGCCTTGCCAAGCCCTCTCACGTTCCAGAAAATAATGTTACACATAAACACTATCGTACCTACCCTCTGCCTGCAGAGTTGAATCCAACTCTACCAGGCTCTGGGACACGCAGTCTAACTCTGTTCCCTCTTCGAACGCACGTTCTACGGACCCAATATTATCCAATTTCCTTCCCCGAATAACATCAATAATATTTGAGTGTGCGTTATGATGCAGACTAATACCATAGATGTTTGCAAGCATGATTAACAAGAAATCCGGAATAGAACCAAATAAAGAAAAGTTGTGGTTTGTACCTGCGATGTATCCATTACTTTTTTGCTTTCCCACACTTTTGTAAATTTCTTTCACAGTCATTGGTTTGTCCCCTTTGCTTCGCTGTCAAACACTGCGTCTGAATCCTTCCTTTGCTGTTATAGCTGTTACCTTCTTACTCGATTCAGCTACCATTGTTTCCTCAGCGATGCTAAGGGTCTCTCTATCATCCTCTGACTGTGTCTCCTCAGATTTATTTGATTCAGTTTCTGACTGTGAGGATACCTCTGATTTCTGTTTCTTGGCCGTAACCCAGCTCCCCAGCATAGTCTTCACTCTCCTTTTCACTTCACGCCGGACTCCTTTGTCCACCTCTTTTTTTTAGTAACTCTTCAATTTGCGGTCCCTCCTCCTCGTTTGTAGTATCTCCCTGACTCCCTGGCTGTATAATACCCGCAGTCGAGTTGTTTTTAATACCCGTCTCAAGCCCAACCCCAAGTCCCTTCGTAGTGTCACTCAGGCCCAAGCCCAGCTCGATCTCCTTACCTTTCAAAAATTCCATGTTCACGCCGTTCTCGAGTTCTACAAGCGATGTCCACTTGTTGCCAATCCCGTCCTTTGCAGACTTGACCCCCCCATCCTCTGCATTAGGGTCCCCTATCTCGTTTAGTACCATCGCAGGATTCCCCTTCTTAGCCCTCCCCTCGAGCCCCACACACGTCAGCTTTCCCCTAAATTCCTCCCGAAAATCTATAGAAGACTCAATCGCTGTGTGTTGCTGGGCCCCAGCCTACCGCTCAAGCATTGCTCTCATGGCAGATGTGTGTAGCATCTCATCCACTGTGTAATGTTGGGCCCCCACTTCCTGCACAAGTGACCCTTTAATGTCAGCTATGTGACGCTGTACTAGTTTCGTGCTTTTGCCAAATGAGAATTCCCCTGCCGCTTGATCTCGTCCTACTTTGTGCCCCAAGATGATGAGCGGTTCATTTGTATAGGGCTGAACCGGTTCGCCATCCCAACCCGGTTTGCAATCTTCGAACCCGTCATCTTTAACCTCTCTCACTTTCTTTCCCGCCGCTATTTCCGCCCACTGCTTCCCTGTCTTCTCACCGTCGCCGTCGCCGAAAAGTATCTTCTTCACCGTGTTTTTCTGTCGCACGTCCACTGATCTCTCCTCCTCCTCCCCGTTTTCCTCTACCTTAACCTCCGTCTGAAACTTTTGTTTTCCACCATAACCCTGATCCACCTCGGCACCCTGGCCTCGCCATGACGCGCTAACCTGATTCTTGCCGTCCCCCTTTTCTCTGCCGCCGTCGAAGCGTCCATCTCTAGCAAGTTGCCGAAATCCCTAAAAATATCTTGGAAACCTCCAATCTCCCAACAATGGAGCGGTAAGCTAGTTAGGGTCACCCACGTCCCCCTTGCCTCGTCTTGGATGATAGAGCCCTCGTCGCCCATCCACGGTGAAATGGAGATCCCAAACCGACCACGTACAATCCTAAGTTCGTCGCCTATAGCCAATGCCGCTACTCCTTCGGCCGATGGAAACTTCGCTAGCCAGAAGTCTTTAACTTTATGGAGGACCCAAGTTTGATGATTGAACGATACTGAGAGTTTCTTAAGTCCCGTTATAATATCTTCCGAAGATGGATTCCCCTTCTGCCCTAATAACTCCCATCTTCACCTTGAGCTTAGCCTTGTTCACCCTCATATCCTCTGTGATTGAGACCACCGCTCGCGAAACCTCCAAACTTCTCACCGCCAACCGAGCTTCCGGCCTATGCCTTCCATGCCTCTTCTCTCCTCTAACTGCACAAGCGTGGACCTTGTGGCCAGGGACTTTACATTTAAAGCAAACGAATACTCCGAATGGGCACTCCTCCTTACGGTGCCGATCGCCGCAAAATAGACATGGCACGTCCCTGGTCTTTGCCTGCGCAACCTCCCTCTTCTTAGCAGATTTGGATCGGAAAATCTCCCACCCCCCCTCCTCCCTTGTTTCCTCTTAGCAATTGTCACCAGCCTTCCGTCGCACCTCCCGAAGTGCAGAGAGTAACTCCAACTCCGTGAAGTTGGTAGCCGAGGTAGGGGACTTAAGCATGGAAGCAGCTAGCTGAATAGGTTGCGCTGTGTTTGGGGAGTGCTCCACTGCCGTAGATCTACGGGGCTTAGCATGCATCGAGCCGTTGGGGCTAGCCACATTGGAAGACCCAAGATTGTTGGCCTTGTGCGGAGCTTTGAGTTAGTCGTGAGGACTGTTGCTAACCCCCTCTCTAGTATCTCTAGGTGACCGTTGTCCCTGTCGCTGCTCGTCCTCGTGATAATATACCGGCAATCTAGAGCGCAACCGCCGCTGACCACCGCCATCTCTCCCCATAGGTGGTCTTGTGGCAATTCTCCTCGGTGGCCTGACCCAACGACTACTATGGTGGCCATCGTGTCTATCTGCGTGATGCTCCTGCCTGCCCCTAGGATTGCAGCGCTCCTCGTCGCTATTGTGTTCATGAGGAGCCCACACTCGCTCTCTCCCTCTTTCGAACCCAGTCTCTCCCCTCATCGCAAAAGGTTATAGGTAAAGGTTTTAGAAGAAGGCCGCGCTGTAGTGTTTACTGATAGGGTTTTGGTGGTAGAAGGAGAAGGTGATAAGGGTGGCAGTGTAGGTGGAGAAAAAGGAGGTGGAGAAAGAGCAGGGGTGGAAATGAAAGGCAGTCTAGGAAGATGGCGTTGGTGGAGTAGGTGCTAAAAAAGGTAGTGACCGATGTTGTAACGCCCCTGCCCCTAGCTCAGACAATTTATACAATTTATAAGACAAATTAGATACTATGTAACACAACTGCCCACCACAGTCTGCCTCTCAAAAGTTGGTTAACCGATTAGATAACTCTTAATCATGGGCTATATTATTTATATTATATTTTAATCAAGTGATCTCCCGATATAGGACTATTTATACTCATTTTTTTACCTCATATCCCGTGAGCACATACACAATATGTTCTCTTCTCAATGGGTGGGCCCCATGAAAGATGCCACGCCATCCATGGCTATTTGACTTTCGTCAGAGCATCTGTAGTCGTTTGCTAAATATCGATAAAATGGATATTTGGCTAAAAAATGCGGTGCACTCATTTGCCAAATATCCATTTTATCCATATTTCGCTACAGTCGTTTGCTATAAATGAGAATGGGTTTGAGATTTCTCCATATTTGAGCGATGGCACTTGAAGTGCCGTCCCACAAAAAAGTAATATTTTTTTTTCGTCGGACGGCACTTGAAGTGCCGTCTCTTGATTTTTTTTTTTCAATTAAAAAACCCCCAAATCCCTTGGACGGCACTTCATGTGCCGTCCCTTGAATTTTTTTTTCCAATTAAAAAACCCCAAATCGCAGGCCCAAATTCCTCGGACAGCACTTCATGTGCCGTCCGGAGGTTTTTGTAATTTTCAATTTTTTTTGCAATTTTTGGAAATGTTTTTGCAATTTGTAAATTTTTTTTGCAATTTCTGAAATGTTTTTGTAATTTTTTCGTAATTTCTGAAATGTTTTTGTAATTTTTTATTTTTTTTTTGTAATTTTTTATTTGCACCCCGAGTACAAATTTTTATTCCTCCGACGGCACTTCAAGTGCCGTCGCTCCATTTTTTTTTTTTTAAAATTTTTTTTTTCTCCGACGGCACATGAAGTGTCGTCGCTTATTATTTTATTATAAAAAGCTAAAAAATAGCTTTTGACGACTGCAGCAAAATTTCGATTCCTATTTTTATTTATCCATATATCGATATTTTTCCCTTCAACGACTACTGATGCACTCAAAGCCAAATCAAGCACACACAGCATTCATTGTGCTGCTGTATATTCATTCTTTCCCGTGGGCCCATCCACCTTCACCGTATATCATACATTAATTTTACCATATATACCAAACTAACCAGTCACTATATATTCAACATATATGTATATATTATATTATATATATTTTTTGAAATAACACGTTACAGATGTAGGGTTTTAGAGCGCTGGAAAATATAGTCTAGGGGGTGGTGGAGGAGATGGCTGGGAGGTAGTTAAGGGTGGAGGCCATGGAAGGGTTAGGGCTTAGGGCGATGAGAAGAAAGAGAACGTCCATGTTTTCAGGATATGTTTTCTTCCTCAATGTCTTCAGAACCTGAAACACATAGGCACAGTTGAATGAAGTTACTATCAATACTCCTACTTGTTGCCATGAATCTGTACATGTATAAAACCGCAGAGAGAATAGAGAAGGAAAGATAAACTAGGTATTGTTAGGGTTTTGGCCTCAAATACACGTAGGCACGGAGTACTTGAAGTTGGAGGAAAAGAGAAGAAGACAAAGAAGCAAGAGAAGATAAACAGCAAGTAGAAGAATGCAGTCTGGAGAGTTGCGGTCGACCAACCGGGGGGTGCGGTCGACCGACCCTAATTGCTGAGAGTTCTTCGAGGGTACAGGTCCAACAAAGGAGGGGACGGTCGACCGGTCGTGTCTCGGGTTTGGCTCTACACGTTGCGGTCGACCTACCTTGGGGGTGCGGTCGACCGACTTCGGCGGCTTATTGTTTTTGGACTTACGAGTTTAATGCCCAATTGCTGGATTTGTGTTTATCTTTTAGGGTTTACTTGGAAGCTATATATATGGTCGTAAACTCTAGGGTTTAGATATTTTTGATCATTCAAATAGAGAGATTTGGTGAATCGTTATCATTGTTTAACTTCAAAAGGGGATTGTGCCGAATGTTTCAAAGGGGAGAGAGAGAGACTGAGAGTTGTAATCTCTTTGTAATCTTTATATTTCTTGAGAAATAAGAAGTATTGGTTATCTCTGCATATTGATTGTGTTCTTGTGAGATCTTGCATATATTGTGGTGGCTTGTTCTTGGTTCATCTAAGTCTTGGGAGTTTCTATTGCTTGTGGTGTGTTTCCGCTATTAGCACTACGAGTTGTATGGTAGATTCTTCAACAAGTGGTATCAGAGCAGTTGGTTCGAGATGGCCGATAACAAGATGAAGATTGAGAGATTCGATGCGAGTGACTTCGCAATGTGGAAGATTCAGATGATAGCGTATTTTCGTCAGAAATATCTTGATGGTCCGTTGTTTGATGAGAAGCCAGTAGGTGCAGACAAGAATGCGAAGGTCTTAGCGAATTGGAATCGTCTGGATCAGAAGGCGCTGGGGTAGATTCAGTTGGGACTGTGTAGGAAGGCGTTATTTCATATCTTGAAGGTAAAGACCACAAAGGAGGATATGGAGATTCTCATGGATATGTATGAGAAACCATCGGCATCTAATCAAATTCTTCATCTGAAGAAATTGGTTAATATGAAGTTGAGGGAAAGGGGTTCAGTAGCAGAGCATGTGAACAATTACTATATGGTTTACAACCAGATGGAAGCAGCAGGTTTGAAGTTTTCAGAGAGGGGGCAGTCATTGGTACTTCTATATACTTTACTCAATAGTTATGGTACGGTGGAACAGACTATTACAGGCACTATGACATATTCGACGACTCTATAGGATGTGGTGAGTAGCATTCTGAACGAGGAGGTGAGAAGGGTAAGATACGGGGGTTATCCACCATCATCTTCTAGAGATTACGCAATGTACGTTGAGAAGAGACGTGGGAGATCTAAGAGCAGTCGAAGAAGAAAGAATCAGAGTAGTTCATTTGAGAGTGGGTCTAATGATACCGATGGGGGGCATGGGCCTGAGTGCTAGTATTATCACAAGAAGGGTCACATGATGCACAGTTGCAAGGCTTATATGAAGAAGAAGCAGGAGAAACCGAAGAGAGATACCCCAAAGGAAGCTCAAGTGGGGCTTGTCGAAGAGTTATGCTTATCAGCTCGGGAGGAGTTGGGCACTCAAGATTGGTGTATTGATTCGGGAGCTTCTTTTCATTGCACTCCGAAGAGAGATGTATTTGATGACTACGAGGAGGGTTCTTTTGGATATGTGATCGTGGGGAATGGTCACCGGTGTCCTGTACGTAGGCTTGGTACTGTTCGCGTGAACACCATTGATGATCAAAGTGTTGTCTTACGGGAGACAAGGCATGTTCTAGACTTGAAGGAAAATCTTATCTCGATTGGAAGGCTAGACAAGGAGGGGTTGTTTACTACAGTTGGTAGCGGGGAGTGGTATATAGCTGGTTCAAGGGTGATTGCAAAAGGGAAGCATGAGGAAATATTGTATTTGCTTAGAGACGTGAGGGGCGTTTCTCTTGTGGTTGACTCTCAGCCGGAATCGAGTAGTAGTTTGTGTGGAGTGCAACCAAGTTCTTTTAGTTGTGGAGGGGAGGTTAATAATTTAGTGGAAGATGCTGGCCATGGAAGTGAGCTTAGAGGGAAAGACATTGCTGCGGTGAGGATACTTTGCGAATTGGCAGTTGAAGCTTCAAGTCGCTCTTGTGAGGTAGAGAGCACTGGTATCGATTTGCGGGGTGATGTCGATAAGGGTAACCAAATTGGGACTGTAAAGGTTGAATAGTCTGCGGATATTGTGCAGGTGTCGTCCAAGGAAACTTCTAATGTAGAGGGTGAATTGAGAGGTTTTGAACCATGTCCGGTGTTGATGGAGATTCTGCGAGTTGGGGAGTCTCATAACATGGAATCCGACGCGAGAGGTTGTTTCTCCGGTATTCGTGTTCTATGCGATTGGTTGAGCACATCCTTCATGAGGCGATGAGGGGTGGTTGGTGCACTCCACATGTAACCCCTGTTTTCCCAAATACATATTTTCGGAATATTTTCTGTATTTTGACATACTATAAATTTATTTTTTTTGAAATGGTTTCGGATCTTTTATTTAAAGCATTTTCTAATCGAAAACTATATTTTGTTCAAATAATGGCATATTTTAATTTCTGTTCCTAATTGATCGGTTATTTATATTTTTACTCAATTTAAATTTAAATGTATTATTGCTATTTGGGTTATTTTGATAAATGTATATTTTGTTATATAATCTTATGATTATTATTAATATTATTATTATCGTTATTGACATTTTATCCATGTGATTTTTACTATTGTTATTATTGTTATTATTATTATTAGTATTATTATTTTTGTAAAGCCCGAATATACTTGTTTAATTGTATTTTATTATTCGATTTGATGTATGATTATATGTATTTTTTAAAAAACCCTACATTCTATTTATAAACCCCAGAAAGCTATAACCCACTTTGATTTCTTCTTGAATCTTCAAATACCCAATACCCATTTGAAACCTTTTAAGCCGAATAATACCATATACCCGTTTATCACCCCAACCCATACCCGTCAGCAATCCCCCTAAACCCTAACTCACCCTATCCCTATATTTATACCATGATTATATCACCCTAAAACCTACCCCTACTGCAACCTAGCCGCCTACCTTCCGCTCTCCCGATCTAGTCTCTCTCTTTCCGGTCCTGTCCTCGTCGCCAATAGCGACGCCCCCTTCGCCCCTGCCTCGCGACCTCCCCCATCCCTCCTTCAAATTAAAATTCATCAAAAATATAATAAAATCAAATTCAATTACAATTTAATTCAAACCTAACCCACATTAATATAGCCCAAATTAACTAAACATAGCCCGCTACCTTCTCAAAACCCAAACCAGCCCACTACCTATTTAAGTTAATTAAACCCCAAACCAACCCACTATCCATTTCATTTAATTAAACCCAAACCAACCCATCCCGTTAACCCAAACCAACCTATATCTTCAGAATCAGAGCCTTCTCAAAACCCAAATTAAAATTCTCCAAGCTTTCTCTCACCTTGATGAAGAAGATGAACAGGACGGAGAGCAGGAAAGTGGGAGGAACGCGCCGGAGATGGGTTCTCGAGTGCATCGGCGAGCTTTCGAAGACCGGAACGCGCAAGAAGGAGATCAATTTTTCCAGGTATTGAAGCAATTTATTTTAGAACAAAACCAATACACATTATCCCAATACGCCTCATCCATAAATCATATCAACAATTTAGTTTATTCCAAGTTGTTTTAGGACAACATACATATAAGAGAAACAACAACCCAACAACACATCACGTACATAAAACAAAAGAGATCATACTCACATATTTCGCGAAGATTCGAAGCGCCACCATGCCACCCCGCATCCAAAGTCGCTAATATATCCTATCATCAAATTTCAAAGCAATTAAGACTTAAATCATCCAAACCAATCACGGTAAAATAATAATACTAATCCCAATACCACACAGGCATTTTATTGAATGCATGGGATACACACGTGCGATGCACGTAATAATCTAATGCCTATGGAATTTTTATCCTCAAATAATTACTTGAACCACTCCTAAATTTTCTAGTGGCCCAACTATACTTTCCACTACTATACGAGAAATAATTCATATACATATAGTTCTCTTTTGCAAACCCAAAACCATAATTTACTAATCTATACAAGAAATTTGAAGTAATGGTAGTCTGCAATTTGTGATGCTTGTTATATGCTAAAATAGAGCCGTTGAGATTCTAGCCGTTATCCTATTTTCTCCCAATTTTTTATTTTTGCCGAGCCCCCTTCTCTCTCTCAATTTTTCCTATCATTGTTCACGATCGGCAAAATGGCGAGCCAATTTGGCTAGCCGTTGGAGAGCCAAGTTGGAAGAAGCTAGCCAAATTTGCTGATGGCTAGCTAATTTAGAGAGCCCTTGGAGATGCTCTTACTGCCAGTTTCTTGCTCGTCACTCTCATCCTGGCGTGGACAATATATATATATATATATATATATATATATATATATATATATATATATATATATATATATATATATATTAAAGAAAAAAGTGGAGCCACCATATTTTATTAATATGGGTTAACAAAAAAAACCCATAGTACTCGGCAAATTACAATAAACTATGAAACATGAGGAACATTAAATAAAATATAACTCTGCTGACGTACATGAGATGGTGGGACAACATAAAACATAACAACCTCACATGTACAAGCATAACTAGGGGTGTAAAATGAACAGAACGATATGTTGTTAGTCCGAGTCCGGCTCGAGAGATGGCCAGACCGTGGACCGTCCGAACTGTTATACGTACCGAACTTGAACAAATTATTAGGTCCAATGTTTCACCGAGCTTGAGCTGGACATAAGTCCGTCCGAGTATTATTGTGGTCCGATGCTTTACCGAACCGAGCCCGGGCTATAAAAATTTTGTTCGATCTGGACCGAGCTGGACATAAGCCTATCAAGTAAAATTTCAGTCCGAGCTTGAACATATGACTGTCTGGTCCCGTCCGGTCTGATTTATAGCCCTAAGCATAACAAAAGAGATCCCCCAACAAAACCCTGGGGGTGAGAATCCATTTATGCTTCACTTAGTCGAGAGTAGGTCCAATCTCTATCTTCGCGTCATCGTACTTTTAGACCTGAAACACTCTGATAATCCTCCCTCTTGGTCCCGTCGCATCTGCTGTTGTAGCGCCCCGAATTTCAATATAGAAAATACGATACATAATCCAAAATCTTTCTCCAGTGTAACTTAAACACATCACAAAAATATAGGAAAATAAAAAAAAAAATTTCATTACATTAGTTCTCATCCCAAAGCACAATGGAAATTAATTCACAATTAATACAACTTTATACCACATTTAAGCTCCAGTCTTCACATAAATCCAAACTTTAACTCTTGTTCAAGCTACTCATTTTCAACTCTTGCAAAACTGTTAAATTTGTGGGTATGTTAGTCACATATAACTGATGCAATGCTGATTAAAGCAGCGATCCTCCAAAGTCTCATAATCACAAACTTGTTGCACAAAAATAAAACTATAATGGAAAGATTCATAAATCAACAAGTGAAGCTAAATTAATTGAACAAGTGTGTGTTATGAAAACAAAAGAAAAATACATAAAACAATGTCTAAGAAAACACAAATGCATACAATGCTCACTAATGCACACTTGTTCAGATTCTATATCGCACATACAACATCGGTCCGAGGGCAAGCCCTTAGTGTTCACCTCATTATAGGGTTTAATCCCTCGTTATGCAAAACTTATACTCGTGACTAACTTAAGATTTAGACATTCTGTGAGTATCTGGCCCACGCCCCGGTAATTCCGGATGTAAATCTCTATCCACAGATAATTTCAGAGACTATTTCACTCACACATGGGAATCTTTGAGAATACCCCACATCGCGAGTCATCATAGCACCTCATCACACAAACATCCCATGAGCATCACCTCGATACCGATAATTTCGGTGATCAATCCCACACCGCAGATGATCTAGAGACACTTCTACTTACATCTCGATAATTCCGAGGATCATACACCGCAGATCATATAGAGGCCCCCATACTCATGTTTGATTTTACTTTATCACATCTCCAGCTAGTGCTTATCCTTAAGTTCAAACATAGACAACCATAGCCACCTAGAGCTAGCTCATCTTACCAGACTTTACTCAACTAATCAGGAACACTAGCCGACACTAGCTAATTTTCAAAATCAAATAATCTCAACTGCCGCTATCTAGGGTTTTGCTTAGCGTCTAGAGCTCACCTACTCAACATATCAACAATGTCCTTTTCTAGGGTTCTTTATAACAACTCTGACTCTTAAATAAAACCACCACTTGGTTCATTAATCAATCGTTCCTTCTTTTACTCATTTCCAAAAATACACCTTTTCACATAAACTCAAATTTTGACACCAATACCCCAATCAAATTCATCTCTTCAAAACATAATGTTTTGGTAAACAAAAAAATTGTTATAAACATCTTACTTCTCAGAATAAATGGGCATCCACTTCCATAATTGATAATTTCATTTATAGAAACTAATTTAATTCAACAATACATCCATGACTCAATTCCCCTTTCCATATACGAAATTACCATATTAATTATGGGATTTTCATCAAATTAAAAACTGAACCAAACTTACTTTAAAATTTGGAATTTATCCCCCCAAAATATGAAACTTCATAGTTCAAAAATATGAAACATACCCTTTAAAATTTTAAAATTTATGTCTCTTCAAAACTGAAAACATATCAATCAAAACTAAGATATACTCTCATCAAAATTTGGTTTTATACTCCTTCTAAAACATGTATTTATATTACACAATTCGTAATTCAAATATACAAAAATCTGAAACTTTAATTCACAAAATTCTGAAACTAGACGTTATAAAATTTGAAACTAGACGTTATAAAATCTGAAACTTTGAACTTCAAAACATGATGATTTAAATCGATCAAACTACATATAATCAATTAGATTAATAGTACAATACATATACTCATATGCCCTATGGTTTATCCCTAAACCCTAGCACCAAAACCTGAGTCCCACATCAAACTCGAGCACCACCAAAAGAGCAGCTGAGAGTTGCATAGTGCTCGGCCTGCACTGTGCAGACCTCGAGGCCCTCTCCCCTTCACTGTTGAACCCCTACCCTAGTGCTCCAAACCCGATATGTGATAGTCTCCAAACACATTAATTCATGTACACAAATTTCTAGAATTCAAATTATAAAGTTTAATCAACCAAAAATAGTAAATGACATTCAAGATCTCATCTTTGAACTATCTAGTCATGCTTTAAAATTTTATGCAACAGTCCTAATCAACCACAACAATATTTTAGGATCATTCAATCAATTTAATGGATAAAAATTAGATCTTTCATGCTCTAACGACATCTATTCATCAAGAATAATTTAATCATGATCAATATGCAGAAAATTAAATTTTAACTCATGCAATCCATTATACACAATATATAATTCATTGTTATGAACATCTCATAGTAAAATCTTGCATTCATGTTAATAAGAAAACGTAGATCCACAACAAAAATATTTGCATGATAACTACACATTCTCATCACCATCATAAACATGAAAAACATAACATGAGAGATGAAGAAACACCCACCTTTTGAAGAAGATTAACACAAAAGCTAATAGTCTTTCTCCTCCTTAAGCAAATTGATCACCAAACTCCAAGCAACCAAAGCAAATAAAAGAAACCCGAAACCCCTACTGCCTTCTATATATAAGGCCGAGATTCAATTAGGGTTTTTGTGAGGAATTTTGCATAAAAGTCCTCAAGAATCCGTAATTTGCTAATTAATTT
Organism: Hemerocallis citrina; assembly: GCA_017893485.1. NCBI lineage: Eukaryota > Viridiplantae > Streptophyta > Magnoliopsida > Asparagales > Asphodelaceae > Hemerocallis > Hemerocallis citrina. The sequence goes on from CM030361.1 coordinate 133,504,826, forward strand.
ATTCATATCAATCAAAATAAATATCTTTCCTTATTTAAATCAATCAAATAAATTATTTAAACTTATCATCTGATTTCCTACCCTTGGCCGACCCCTATATCAGTTCACAATTATTTTTATCCAAAATTTTGGGCTTTATTATGGCAAAAAATCAAATTCTATCATACATTCAATTTATATTAACAAAATGTCTAAAAATAAGTTCCATCATTTAAATAAATTTGAAAAATGGAAATATTAAAAATTAACGAGAGAAAATAATTATTGACAACAAAATTTTAAAAATTGAATTTTTCATAGCATTGCATGTGTTTTGCATGTGCAAAAATAATAATTAAGGAAAATAATAAAATTAATCAAATCCTTTAATTTAATATCATTTAATAATACAAAATAATTCATTTTAATTTACGGGTGTTACAGTTGTGACCCAAAAAGAGATAAGATGCATAATATGAGTTAAATTATGAAAAATACTATTACTAGTCCCACGTAAGTAAAAGTTATTTCTATCTAGCCATAAAACTCAAGTCGTAGTGACAGTGGCGTTATATCATGCTTCTTTCATCTCGTTTCTCTCATTGGCAAACTTGGGTCCGACACACAAGTCTTCGTATGTTAGGGAGTAATCATTTGTACCAAAGTCACACAAACCCCATGTGATCACGATGTTTGATTGCCTTTTGACCAGATTCTCCTTTGTCAAGATCGCATCGTTGAGAACTAACACAAGAAAACCTTTACTTTTAGATGGGCTTTAACCTTCCATATTATTGCATACAATTTCAGCCTACAACCTTTAAACTGCATGCGGTTGTAGAGTGAACGTAACGAAAATGTACCATCCTTTTCTAGCCCCATGCTTTTCGATCTGGGCCATGTGAGCATTTCACCCCTGACTGGTCAAGATGAGTTTGAAGTTCCTCCAATCTAAGTTAGGACTTAGGCGGTGACTAAAAGTTGGCCTCCACGATCATCTTTTCCATGTCTTGGCCATAGTGCTATGTAGCTGGGTCTTTTGTTCATATAGGTATAGAAACAAATCTCTGAAGTGTGAGATTCACACCATTTATCCCATAAGAATTTGGCTAGCCTTCCATTGCCTATGAATGACATTACACTGCTACTAAACGGATTGTATGATTTGGAAGCTCATCTCCAGAACCAGGATACTTTGGGCCTAATCCTGAAGCCCAAATTTTGCAACCCTTTTCCTTGCAGATATGATTGAATGAAATCTTGCCATCCTTCATTGTTAGGGTGGAACATTTCCAGCTACCAATTTACAAGGAGGGCCAAGTTCATGCCTTTGAGATCAATTATGCCTAGTCCTTCGTGAATCTTTTTCATGCATGTTTTTTTCCCATCTAATGAGATTGTTGTTGGATCCTGTAGGCAAGACAAGAAACACTAGAGGGGGGGTGAATAGTATTTTATAAAAATTAATTGCGGAATTTAAGAATTATCTTCTGTTCAGTCAACTGTAAAAAGATGTTCAGTCTACTAAGGCGTCAGAGTAGAAGAGTATTTTGATACTAGTCGGATAAGTCGACTTAATACAGAGAGGCAGTCGACTTGTCAGAAGAGTTTCTGAGAAGATTGTAATATCAATCTGATCAGTCGACTTAAGATGGGAATACAGTCGACTTACCAGAACAGTTTTGAGAGAATTGAAATGCAAGTAATAAAAGGTTCAAGAGTTACAACCACAGAAATTCCAACCACAGAGTACACACGATGTATCCTGGTTCGGTCCTCACGACCTACATCTAGTCCCCAAGCAGCCCACTTGAGATTTTCCACTATTCTTGAAAAATGTACAAGAATACCCTACGGCGTTAGACAATAATCTTGTCCAACCCGGAGTCCTGTCTCACCACTAGAGAGAGCAACCCATTCTTCCACCAAGAGTGAAAACCTGACTCTACACCCGAGAGTCCTACTCTCCAACCGAGAGGAAATGAAAACAATAAAATTGTTTACAATCAACCTATAGCCTTATTGTGATTGTGATTTTGTACGTGGCTATTCGGTCAACTTCTGAATTTAATCCAAAACGAATTCAATGTTATGTTGGATTGAACTCAGAGAACCAAGTCATAAGAATTAGAGTATTTGAAAAGAAGCTTTTTCTCTTTGAAAGTAAGAACACTTAAAACTTTTTCTCAAAAGGCTTGGGAACCCTTCCATGGTGATTCTAAGCCTCTATTTATAGAGTAGAATCCCTGGAAGTTGTAAAAACAGTTCTTACAACTGTTAACAAATGGATATACCTTTTTGAAATCAAAAAATCAAAATTTGAAATCAGAAATTTGTCAAAACGGCTTGAACAGTCGACTGGATTGCCGTTATGAGTCGACTGGCCAAAGTTTGAAGAAGCTCATACAGTTTTGTACAGGTACAGTTGACTGGTCCTTAATGGCAGTCGACTGGTACTCAACAGCTGACCTAGTTCAAACTGTTCTGACCTTTATTTTTGAAAACCACGCAGTTATAAAATTATATGTGAGTATATGTGTGTGACAAGGCTTTTACATCAATCTAAGACTCAACAAAAGAAGATTATATTTATTTTTACAAGACACAAAATATAAAACATTGAAGCATTGGTCTTGACTTGAGTCTTTAGTCTTGAAAGAAGCTTTAGCCATTGTTCTTGTATGAAGCTTTGCTTGATCATTCTTCAGCTTTACAACAACTTGCTTGATCAATTTGCTTTAAGGCCTTTGTGTATCATACATGATAAACTTTTGATACAACCTATAATATATGAGAGGTAGCATAACAACTTTGCATTGTGTTGTAATCATCAAAATCATGAATCAACATTCTCCCCCTTTTTGATGATGACAACACAATAGCTTACAATGATGGAAATAAATATTATAAATGCTCACATGCTCCCTCTATCAAATGTACAACATTCATAGGTGTGAAAACATGCACAAAAACATGCACAAGGATATACACAAAGATATGCATCACAAAACATTCACAAAATAACACAAAGCGACACAAAGCTAAATATAGCTATATTTCTCCCCCTTTGTCATCAACAAAAAATGGAGGAAAAAAATAAACCTCACACAGTACATAGCAAAATGATAAACAAAGACAAATTTATATATAGAAAGGGAATAGTCTTAGTTCAAACGGTTACATAACAAATGAGACAATGCAACAATAAGTAGGAAATACATATAAAAAAATATAAAAACAGTAGCTCATCAATCTTCATCATCTTCATCTTGGCCACCAGGAGAGGGAGGAGGAAACTGAGAAGTGAATAGGTGGGTAAGATCAGAAATATTCGACTCAAGAACATCTTGACGATCCATGAGAACGTCTTGACGATCCATTATATAATTGACAGCATGATTAATACTGCGAGGATCATCAAAATCTGCTCGGGGACGAGAGGAACTAGAGGCTGAAGACCGATGGGCTGAAGTAGCTAAAGGGACAAGAGGGGAACTCCTAGAAGGAGACCTAGGTGGAGAAGAGAGATGCTTCATTCGTGCTAAACTTGCACGATCAAAAGACTCATAGTGCTTTACTACATTTGTCTCAGTATCGAGATCAACACCATAAGCACAAAAGACCCGAGTAAGAAGGGCACCAAAAGGAAGAAATGAAGTATGAGACTTACGAAGCCTAGATAAGATGACACGACCCCAATTGATATTAATTTTGCCGAATATTGCATAAACGGCTTGTTGCAATTCTATGGAATAGTGATCATAACTCCATGTTTTGGGAATGATATTGTATGATAGTATGTGAGCAACAAGTTTTGCAACAGGGGTAATGAACCTATTGGACATAGGAGGTCCATGATTTGGCAAATAAATTTTAGATAAAGTGGTGGCATCATCCATCTCAATTTCTCCGAAATCAAGCCCTTCTTCATATAAACCCAAAATAAGATTGATTCTTTCGGAGGTGAGTTTCATCTTCTTATTTTTGGCAGAAGTATAGATGAAAATCTCACTACCATCATCCGATTGAACAACCTTCATATTTGTATAAAACAAATAGATGAGTTGAGGGTAGTAGTAGGGTTGATTTTCTAAGGACAAAAACTCATAAAGACCACAATGTTGAAACAAAGGCATGAGATTAAACCTATCAAGATCGGAAAAATTTACAAACCGATCCGAAAAAATCATAATGGAACACATTATGTACCATTTTTCAACAAGGCCGGGACTTCTAAGGAATTGGATATAGTCCCTAGAAGATGAACCCTCCTCTACATGAGAGGTTTTTGATCTCTTAGGAGCCATGAAAAACAAAACTCTTAAACAAATAAATGGGAAGGAAATATACCAACAAAAACTCAGAAAGAAGCAGAGAGCTTTAAGAGAGGTTGAAGAACCACATGAAAATGGAAGGATTTGGGCTTCAAAGACTTAAAATCGGCAGCAACAGCAGCAACAACAGCAACAGCAATAGCAGCAGTCGATTGGACGATTTCGGCTGAGAGAGAGAAGGTAAAGTAAAAGTGAAAGAAAGAGGCAAGTTTTTAGGGTTTGTAGAGAGAGTTAATGGCTGAAATAATACAATCAACGGCTAAGGGTGGTCAAGGTGAGCAGTAGAAAGTGAAAATTCACCTCAAAAGGTGTGCCAAAATTCGAATTTGAAGAAAACTGATTCGCGACAGTCGACTGGTATTAAGGGGCAGTCGACTTAGTCGAGAGCAAAATAGAAAATCGAACATAGCATTAATAAAACGGGTCAGTCGACTGGGTACTTTGCACAGTCGACTGTCCAGAACATAAAACTCAGACAAAAACTTAGAAAAATAAAGATACTTTGCAGTCGACTTACCAGGGAAAAAAATTCAAGAAACATCACGAAAATTACAAATCCCTAGTTCTCTCCTTAAGGTGATAAATGTGTCTTCCTTAAGAGGTTTGATAAAGATATCAGCTACTTGTTTATCAGTAGAAATAAAGTCTAAAGAAATGTCTTCCTTTAAAACATGATTACGTAAAAAATGATGTCAAATATCAATAAGTTTCGTACGTGAGTGTTGAACCGAATTTTTAGATAAGTTAATGGCACTGGTATTATCACATATTATTGAAGGTTTTTCAAATGAAATACCATAGTCTAATAGGGTTTGTTTCATCCACAAAATTTGGGCACAAGCCAAACTTGCAGCGATATATTCAGCTTCTGTAGTAGATAGGGATACCGAATTTTGCTTCTTACTGCACCAAGAGACTAGTGAATGTCCCAAATAGTGACATGTCCCACTAGTGCTCTTGCGGTCAGTTTTACTACCGGCAAAATCCACATCACTATATGACAAAAGTTGAAAGTTATCGGTGCGTAGATAAAATAGACCATATTCAGACGTGCCTTTAAGGTATCTTAAAATACGTTTCACAGCTTTTAAGTGAGACTCTTTAGGACTTGACTGATATCTAGCACACAAACATACACTAAACATAATGTCCGGTTTACTAGCAGTTATATATAAGAGTGAGCCAATCATACATTGATAGAGTTTTTGATCGACACTCTTACCTAATTCATCTTTGTCAAGGGTAGTGGTAGTAGCCATAGGTGTGGTCTTACTACTCGTGCTATCCATGTTAAACCGTTTGAGTAATTCCTTAGCATATTTTCCTTGATTAATAAATATGCCATTATGTGACTGCTTAATTTGTAGTCCAAGGAAATAATTGAGTTTACCCATGGACTCATCTCAAACTCGTTTTTCATGGTGTTAGCAAACTCTTGACATAGAGTACTATTAGTAGAAACAAAAATTATGTCATCAACATATATTTGTATGATTAAAATATCATTCTTAATTCTTCTAATAAACAAAGTAGTATCTACTTTACCTATTTCAAAACCTGTTTCTAAAAGAAAAGTCTTCAATCGATCATACCAAGCACGAAGTGCTTGTTTAAGACCATATAAAGCCTTTTTCAATTTAAAAGTGTGGTTTAGGAATTGTTCATGTTCGAAACCTGGTGGTTGCTTAACATAAACATCTTTCTTTATCAACCCATTAAGAAAAGTACTTTTAACATCCATTTGAAAGAGTGTAAAGTTCATAAAATATGCAAAAGATAATAAGATACCAATTGATTCTAATCTAGATTATACCCTTGAGCAACTAGTCTAGCTTTGTTCCTAACAACTTGTCCTGATTCATCTAACTTATTCTTGAATACCCATTTGGTACCAATTATATTATGATCAGGAGGTCATGAAACTAAATCTCATACATCATTTCTTATAAATTGGTTTAACTCATCTTGCATGGCATTCATCCAAAATTCATTCTCACACGCTTCTTGTATATTCTTCGGCTCAAAATCCGACAAGAAGGCTATGTGAGATATCATGTTAACATGTGATCTCGTCTAAATACCATGTGAAATGTCACCAATTATTAAATCATGAGGATAATCTCTAACTTTAACAAAATACTTTGGTAAAGTTGGAGACATCACAACAGGATCAGTCGACTTGACCATTCCATCAGTCGACTGATTTACAGCAGTCGACTTGACTTCCTTATCGGTCGACTTGTCCACAAGGCTAGTTTGCTCTAAAGATATAATTACTTTATTTAAAGGTGATGAATCAGTTTCATCATCTTCAATTAAAGTCGATGAAGATAGAGATTCATCAAATGTAACATGCATGGATTCTTCAATAGTCATTGTTGACTTGTTGAAGATTCTATATGCCTTACTCCTATTTGAGTATCCTACAAAGATACCCTCATTAGATCTATGATCAAACTTATCTAAATTATTCTTATTGTTCAGAATAAAACACTTACATCCAAATATTTTAAAGTAAGAGACCATAGGAATTCTATCAAAAAATAGCTCATAACATATTTTCTTTAGCTTAGACCTAATCAAAATTCTATTCAAAACATAACAAGCTGTAATAACGACTTCAACCCAAAAATACTCAGGTAAATTGCTTTCAACAAGCATGATACGTGCACATTCTTGCAAAGTCCTATTCTTCCTTTCAACCACTCCATTTTGTGGTGAAGCTCTAGGAAATGCAAACGAATGAGTTATACCATTCTTGTTGAAATATTCTGTAAACGTTTCATTTTCATCACTTCTAATAGTGACTATGGTTAGAGACTTTTGATTTTGAATTTGTTTACAAAAATTACCAAATTCTCCAAAAGCATCATTCTTATGTTTTAAAAATAAAGTCCAAGTGAATCGTGAAAAATTGTCTACTAAAACAAATACATACCTACTTTTATTTAAAGAAGCAACTCTAGTAGGGCCAAATAAATCCATGTGGATTAATTCGAGCGGCCTACTAGTAGATATTACTTCTTTTGTTTGAAAAGTAGATTTAATTTGTTTACCTAGTTGACATGCATCACATAACTTATCCTTTTTAAAGGATAGTCTTGGCAGCTCTTTAACTAGGTTATACTTAGACAATTTAAAGAGATTTTTCATATTCATATGGCCAAAACGTTTATGCCATAGCCAAGAATCATTATTAGAAGCTACTAAGCAAAAATCATTTGAAAACTCATTTTCTTTTAAACACAATTCATAAATGTTATTTTTCTTAAATCCTTGAAAAATTATATTTTGCATAGTAGAATCATAAATTAAATATGCATCTTTTTCAAACATGATTTTATAATCTTTATCACATAGTTGGCTAATACTTAACAGGTTATGCTTAAATCTACTAACTAATAAGACATCTTCTATAGAGGGGTTAGTGTGCTTATCGACCATACCAATTCCTATGACCTTTCCTTTGTTGTTGTCACCAAATGTGACTGTTCCTCCATCAATGTCTTGTATGGAAGATAGGAGGTTGGCATGACCAGTCATGTGCTTCGAGCATCCGCTGTCAAGTATCCAATGATCTCTCTTAGGTACTTATAAAATATTCAATGTGAATATGGTACCCTTTTCATTGGGTCCAAAATAGATTAGTTTGTGGAAAACCAAACCCATGAAGAGTTTGATTTTCCACCATAAGTATAAATATAATTAGCAGAATTACATACAGTAAGCATATATGAATTAATGTAAGCAATTCTATCTTTCGAACTCAGGTTGACTAGAACCCATACATATTTACTTTGTCTAGTCGACTTTTCAGTACCTTTCAGTCGACTTTTACTATTATTCAGTCGACTGGGAGGCAGTATAGGTCGACTTATCTGAGGTATTTGTCTCGTAGAATGAGACTCAGTACCTCTGGACAAGCGACTGATATGTGGAGTCAGTCGACTGGTCTGAACTGTAGATTTGCCTTTTTCATGAAAAGTTACAGTTTTTTGTTTTTCAAAAAACTCATAAAGTTTATTTTTAACACTAGAAATAGATACAGATTTGTTTACACTAGTGTTCTTAGAAGAATGAGATTTTTCACCGGACTTTTTAAAACCAAGTCCAAACTTTTGATTAGAATGCACTTAATTTTGAAGAACATCATTTAAATTCTCCTTTCCTTTATTAAATTTAGATACGTTCTTGTATATCCCTTCATAAGTTTTCTTTAGAGACTCAAGATCCATATCTAAACTAGAAAGACGAAAATTTAAAGATTTTACTTCTGTTACCGCTAAATCTAGTGTGGGGGCAAACAGATAGTATTTGTGGATTCTTGGAAAACCTGAATAGCAAACCTGAACCTGTTCCGCCGGAGTTCAACCACTGACTCCTGCCGTTCACCTGCAAAAGTGTGAGACACCGGGGTTGATCCCGGCGATGCACCCTCCGACGCTCAAGTTAGTAATCAGGAAGATTATGAAAGAGTGTAAATTGGCAAAAGATTGATTACCTCTTAATGGTGATGGATGGAGGGTATTTATAGCTGCCGTTGGGGTCAGATTAGGAATGTAATCCCTATGATCAGATAAGGAATGTAATCCCTAATCCCCAGTGAAAGGATAGATGTGAATCAGGGCCGTTGATTAGTATTAATCAGAAACCCTAATTCTATCCTGCTAACTGGGTTTATTTCGGGTTGGGACCCGTACCCAGTTGAGGTGGATCCGTTCGTGGATTATTGGGTCTTTGGGGAAAAGACCCAGGACCCACTTCGGACCCATTGGTAGACAAAATTACCATTTTACCCCTAGGCTTTAAGATTCGTTCCTGATTTAGACGGTTCCGATTTAACCCCATTTTTAGCCATATCATGAGCTCCCCACTCCCGAAGACTAAGTTTGATCAGCCTTTGAGGAGTAGTTTTACTGATTTAATGGCTGGCAGAGTTGTATCGGAGTCCAAATGGAAGGTTTCGAATCTTTGCAGGGGGCAGTATGGTGATTTTCGAAGTTAGTTGCGTGCTCTGAGTTGTTCTTGATCTCTTCTGGTCATTTGGTGATTTTTATCTATTTTTTTCGGAATATTTACTTAATTTTGCGAAGTGTCGATTTGCCGTTCGGGGGTCTTAATAAATGGTCCTAAGCAATAATTATTTACTCGGGGGCTCAAAATATTTTCCCGACTTTATAATTATTTTCTAGGATTTTTAATTAATGTTCCTGAATTTTTAATCATTTTTGCGTAATTTTTAAATAAATAAAATGATTTTAATAAATAAAATACCGAATTATGGCGTGGCGCTATCTGGTCCGTTGATCCTATGCGGGCGCGAATTTCTGAAAGATCGGATGGATAGGGTCGCTCGGCGGCAATTTCTCTGCTTTTGCGGGTCGGATGGACACTTGCTCGGAATCCGAGCGAAGTGGCTCGTTTTTTCCCTCACGCTAGTGGCTCGAATCGCTAGTCGCTCGGCTCGGAATTCCGAGCAACGTGGAGCGATCTGCGCGGATCTCGAGGCGGGTACAGTTCCCAAGAAAACACTATCTTGTCGTTTAGTGGACGTGGCGTAATCTGGACCGTCCATCATCTCAGGCGCAATTTTCGCAGTGATCCAATGGTTGGAGATGCTCGGCAGCATTTTTCTTCACTTTCGAGGGTCGGATTGGCACTTGCTCGGAATTCGAGCGAAGTGGCTCGGTTTTTTCCTCGCACGAGTGGCTCGGGTCTCTAGTTGCTCGGCTCTGACTGCCGAACGTCGTGGAGGGACCTGAACCGTCGGATCTTGGCACGAATGTCGAGGCGGACACATTTCCTAAGAAAACACTATCTTGTCGTGTAGTGGTGCTGGCATGATCTGGACCGTCCGATCGAAATCTTGGGCGAATTTTTAGGGGAAAGTTGTTTTTCTCCAATTCGCAGCTCGGATTGGCACTTGCTCGGAATCCGAGCGATGTAGCTCGGTGGCCGAACGTATAGCTCGGTGGCCGAACTGTGAGCTCGGGACCGAGCGTATAGCTCGACGGCCGAACTATCGGCTCGAATCGCCAGTTGCTCGGCTCGGACTGTTGAACGTCGTGGGACAATCTGAGCCGTCGGATGATGGCGCGAATCTCAAGACAGGCACAGTTTCCAAGAAAACACTATCTTGTCGTTTAGTGGTGCTGGCGAGATCTGAGCCGTCCGATCGAAATCTTACGCGAATTTTGAGGGGAAAGTCGTTTTTCTCCAATTCGTAGCTCGGATTGGCACTTGCTCGGAATCCAAGCTATCCTCTTTGTTGTTGAGGTCGGATCGCCTGTCGCTCGGATTTTGGTTCCGAGGGACGTGGGGCGATCGAAGCTGTTGGATGATGGCACAGATCTCGATGCTGGCTCAGTTCCCAAGAAAACACTATCTTGTCGTTTAGTGGCGCTGGCATGATCTGAGCCGTCTGATCGAAATCTTACGCGAATTTTGAGGGGAAAGTCGTTTTTCTCCAATTCTTAGCTCGGATTGGCACTTGCTCGGAATCCGAGCTATCCTCTTTGTTGTTGAGGTCGGATCGCCTGTCGCTTGGATTTTGTTTTCGAGCTATTTTACTTGGGTCGAAATGTCGCTTCCTTTGTCAATAGTTGCGGCTCTTCGTTACTTAGCCGTTTGGGCTTTTGTAACGCTTCAAGGGAGGCCCAAGAGTTGCGCCTTTACGTTACAAAGCCCAAGAGGCATCATTTTTACTATAAGTTTTTACCCCCTCAACACTTATCCTCATTTCTCACTTTCACTTTCTCACTCTTGGTTTTACTTCTTAGCGAAGTTTTTAGCTCTTAGGTAGCGCTGCTAGCTGTCGCAGCAAGGCATTTTAGGATCCAGCAATCTTTTCCGGCCGTACTAGTCACTTCAAGGTCAGTCTCTCTCCTCATCTTTTGTAAAATGGTTAAGTTTTCTTCCACGGATGAGACCCCCTCCTCGGACCTAGGCGTCAGCCGAGCGGTCAGGCCGAGCAAGGGTAAAGGGAAGGAGGTCATGGAGCCGACCGAAGAGACAACAGTCAGGCCGAGTACAGACGAGGAGGCTGCCGAGCCTCCCCAGGAGGTAATGGTCCTAGCCAGCAAGGGCAAGGGGGTGGAAACGATAATTGAGCACCCGAAGACTGCAGGGGAGTTGGGTCGGCATCCGAGCATTCTGTCGAGCATTGGCAGTGTGCGGAGCTACTCCGGAGATCTGTTGGAGAAGGTGACGCAGGGCACCGCCAAATCGATCGAGGAGAACGAGCCAAGGGAAACTTCTGAGGTGGACCAGATCTCTTCGGTCCTGACCGAGGTGGATTTGCATCGGATCCGGAGTGTGTTCCGAATCCCCGCGGAGTACGGGCTCCTTCTCCCCGGCCCTGGCTTCCGAGCGTGCATGTCGTCCTCGGCCGATACGTGCATTTTTCCCGTCGATTCCCTGAATGCCGGACTTCGGCTGCCGCTGCACCCTTTCGTGATCGAGGTGCTGCAGTGGTACGGCTTGAGTTCGGCTCAGCTAATGCCGAACACCTAGCAGCACGTTATGGCATTTGTTCTTCAATGCCAGGAGGTCGGCACTCTGCCCAATATGTTCATCCTTCGGAGTCTCTACCGTCCTTGCCAGCCAAACAAAAATGAGCAGAGGTACTACCTCTCACCGAGGAAGGGTGTGAAGCTGATCGAGAACCCGGACTCGATCAAGCTTTAGAAAGAGAACTACTTCCTCGTCCGAGCTCCCGAGCCATGGGTGATCCCGACGGTGTGGTCGAGGGACGGCCTTGCGAAGCGGGCAAAGAAAGAGCCCGTGCTCAGCAATGAAGAGGTAGAAATCGTGGAGAAGCTGCTCGGGCTTCCGACCCTCAATTGGAAAGACATCACCGAGGAGGCCTTATTCTGAGGGGGTCTCAGTCCAATCGACCCTAGTACGCTTCTCCTATTCTTGTTTTGTCTTTGAGGTTTCGAAAATTTTTCTAACTGTTTTCACTCGTTTTTTGCAGAAACTCCCGGCATGGACTACAAAGGTCTGATGGCTAAGGCCCAAATGGCTAAGGAGCAGGAGGTGAGGAAGAGAAAGAGGACCGTGTCCGGGCCCCAAGGCGGCCGAGGGCCCAAGATCCCATCGGTCTCTCCGACCCTCGAGCGGCAGGTTGTTAAGGCTCCTCTGGTCGAGTCCGATCAAGGCCTCGTCGTGCCGACCGTCCCACCTACCTCGGATGCGCCGACCCAAACGGCGCGAACAGATGTTCCAGGGTCTTCGGGCGGAGCGTTCAATGTGAGTGCGGCTCTGGCTCTCGATGTCCCACCCCTCACTGCCGAGGCGGAGGCAATCCTGACCGAGGAGCACAAGCGCATCTTCGTCCCCGATTGGCGGGTGATGAAGGTCGATGGGTTCCTGGGGGACGACTATATCTACATGCAGGCGGTGAAGCACCTGTCGACCCCGAAAGACCGAGCGGCGCTCAAGGCGGGCGAAGTTGGTGACACCACGATGCAGATTGCTCGGAACACCATGTCGGTAAGTACTAGAGGACTTTCTTCAAAAAATTTTCCAAGTTTTTGTGCTCGTGCTTAACTGTTTTTTGTATGGCTTGTAGACCCTCTGTCACTTCAATTATTTGCTCGAGGAGTTCACGAGCAGGGAAAAGGAGATGACCGTTCTGAATGACCGGGAACGGTCGGAGCGGTCTAAGGCGGTGAAGCAGCTGGAGGCCGAGCAATTGCATTCCGCTTCGCTCGAGGCCAAAGTTACCGATCTAAAGGCTAAGCTCGCCGAGGCGCTGAGGAGCTCGGCCGCCGCGGCTTCCAAGGTCGAGACCCAGGAAAAGGAGACGGCTCAACTCGAAGGGGAGTTGTCTAAGGCCCTAAAGGCGTCGGAGGAGGCCCTGAGCGATCATGCGTCGAAGGTGGCGGCCGCGGAGAAGGCGGTTCGGGACGAGGCCGAGGCTCACATGTTGACTAACATGGAGGAGGCGTACGGCCGAGCGCTGAAGCATATCGCCGCTCGGAACCCCAGATTTGACGTCTCGTCCTACTACTTCTACGACCCCGTGGAGGGTGAGGAAGCGCTGCCCCTGGCCGAGCTCGCTCCTAGGCAGGAGGGCGAAGACTCCGAAGACGAGGTGGGTGCCGAGGGTGCGATTGTATCATTGCCGAACGATGATGAGGTCGACCCCTGACTTTGTAGCCTCTTCTCATTTTCTTGTTCTCCCCCCCCCTCTTTTTTTGTAATGCCTAACTGCGGACTGGCCACCGCCTTTTGTAAATCTTGGACTTTTAATGAAACGATTTCCTTTTTGGTGTTTCGGCTGAATATTTCGAAATTTCGCAAAGTGTTCAACTATTTTTGCTCGGATTGTGTCCTTAAGTGTTGAAGACTTCTTTTGATATTCCTCCGCTTTTCAGGTCGAGTTGGGTCCAATGACTGAGGTCTCCCATCTTCGAACTGAGCTGAAGAAAACGAAGCGGGCTATTTCTCGCAGTCATGATAAAGCGTTTTACGACTTCTTGAAATTGGAGGACATCAAAGCAACTGCGAGAGGCTATTTTCGCAAGTTGAGGCAACTGCGGAAGCAACCTCGAGAGACTCGTCTCGAAGGCGAGATAGAGTTGCTCCGTAAGGAGCTCTTCGATGTCGACAAAAGGAATAGTGAACTACTAGCGGAGGTTCGTCATTTTGGAGGTGATGGTGAAAGAACATTCAGCGGAGGAAGAGGAGTTAGCTTCGAAGGGGGGGAAGTTGATGTCTAAGCGCGATGAGTTAACGGCAAGAATTGACAAACTGAGGAGGATCACGATCGATAGGGGTATCGAAGTGACTTATTTCCGTCGTATTGTGGCCGATAGCACTAACGTCGCAGGCTCATCCAAACTTCCCCGTTTCAAAGTATCGGCGGAAGGCAATATTCTGAGAGATAGGATCGTCGAGCTAGAGGAGGAGATTGCAACGCTGAAACCTCAGCCCGTAAGGATCAATGTTCGTAGTACGTCGTGTACTCGCGAAGAGAGCGAAAGAGGAATCTCGTTCTACGAACTTGCAACTCGTTCTCCTGCTGTTAGGCAGAGCCCAGCTGACGCTCAAAGCGGTGTAGCTATTTCATCTAGTGGCACCTCGGTTGGGGCCACAGTTAGAATCAGTGGCGAAGGGAGTTCTTACTTCGCTGGTTTAGAGTCGAGCTCAGAGGTAAGGCGACGCCGCCCTCGTGTGTCTCTGAACCGAAGCGTTCCCCTTCCAAAGAAGGGCTAAACAATTTGTATTATGCACTTCAAGTTATTGTAAAAACTCTGTTGTAGTGTCAGTCTTGTTTGAGCTCTTAATAAAAAAGTTTGTTTTGCTTCTGATGTTTGAATGTTGTGTTGGCTGGTATTAGTTTAAGTATAACTCCTCCAACTTTTGACCACTACTCAAAATCAGAAGCAAATCTTCCTTCTTATGGGCGAACCACTTTTGGCCTGCGTAATAGCGACTGAGAAGTGGAGTCGAGCCCAGTGTTGGACTCCGAACTCATCGCTAGAGTTTGTTCAACGATTGTGGGAGCAATTCCAAATGGTGAACCCCTTCTAGCCCGCTTAAGAGCGAGCTTGCGAAGAGGAGTCGAGCCAAGTGTTGGACTCCGAACTCGTCGTTAGAATTTGTTCAACGGTTGTGGGAGCAATTTCGAATGGCGAACCCCTTCTAGCCCGCTTAAGAGCGAGCTTGCGAAGAGGAGTCGAGCCAAGTTTGGACTCCGAACTCGTCGTTAGAGTTTGTTCAACAGTTGTGGGAGCAATTCCGAATGGCCAACCCCTTCTAGCCTGCTTAAGAGCGAGCTTGCAAAGAGGAGTCGAGCCAAGTGTTGGACTCCGAACTCGTCGTTAGAGTTTGTTCAACGGTTGTGGGAGCAATTCCGAATGGTGAACCCCTTCTAGCCCGCTTAAGAGCGAGCTTGCGAAGAGGAGTCGAGCCAAGTGTTGGACTCCGAACTCGTCGTTATGGTGAAGATTAAAGGTAGAGAAGTACAAGCAATTTTACAAGTAAAATATGGAAAAACTTTCTTTATTGATAGCTAATAGTTGGCTGCTTCTAAGTTGCGAGCCGTCATTACATAAGAGAAATAAAGGAAAAAATACAAGTAAAAGGAGAGGAACGGTTCGACATCCCAGAATACTTAGAGAGGCGTTAATGCTCTCTCTTGGTATTTCAAAAGATGGTCGGCATTCCAAGTCCTGGGGATCTCTCTGCCTTCGAGGTCTTCTAGACGATATGTCCTGGGCCGAACTACTTTGATGATCTTGTAGGGTCCCTATCAATTTGGAGCTAGTTTACTCTTATGACCGGGAAAAGAGATTGCTAACTTTCTGAGGACCAAGTCCCCTTCTTTGAGGTCGGTAAGACGGACTCTCTTATTGTATGCCAACTCGATCCTCCTTCGATAACTCTGTTGGCGGATTGACGCTCGTTCCCGTAGCTCGTCGACCAGGTTTAAGTTTGCCCGAAGTTCTCTGGCATTCTGTTCTTCTTCGTAGGCAAGAAGGCGAGGAGAAGGAATGCCGACTTCCAATGGGATCACAGCCTCGGACCCATAGGTGAGGTTGAATGGAGACTCTCCTGTGGGGGTCCGTTTCGTGGTGCGGTAGTTCCACAGCACGTTAGGGAGCTGATCGACCCATAAGCCTTTAGAGCACTTATTCAGCCTTTTCTTGATACCAGAGAGGATATGCCGGTTAGCGTTCTCCACTTGACCATTCGACTGTGGATGGAAGACAGAGGAGAAATGTTGTTGGATGGCGAGGTCTTCACATAGAGCTCGGAAGGCAGCCCCGGTAAATTGGGTTCCGTTGTCTGTTATAAGGACTCGAGGGACACCGAATCGGCTGATAAAGTTCTTCCAGAAGAACTGAAGTACTTTGTTCTCGGTGATTGTGGCCAAGGGCTCGGCCTCTATCCACTTCGAGAAGTAGTCGATAGCCACGACTAAGAATTTGAGCTGGCCAGGAGCTGGTGGGAATGGCCCTAGTAAATCCATACCCTACATTGCAAAAGGGATAGGACTTGATAGGGAGGTGAATGGAGCTTGTGGGAGGCGACAGACGTTGGAGTATTTCTGACAAGAGCTGCATTGCCAAACGTGTAGTTCGGCGTCTTGAAGGAGAGTGGGCCAGAAATATCCATAATTCAACACTTTCCGGGCTAGGGATCTGGACACTGAATGTGCCCCGCCGATGCCTTCGTGGAGATCTTACAGGGTGTAATCAGCTTGTTCCGAGGAGAAGCATCTCAAATAAGGCATGCCGTCTACTTGTGTGAAGGAGCGCTTGTATAGGATGCCCTCGATAAGTGTGTATCGCTCTGCTCGGGTTCTCACTCGGCAAGCTTCTTTAGGGTCTTGGGGGAGGAGCCCAACCCTTAGGAATTATACCAGGGGTTTCATCCAGTTATCTTGAAGCAGGACAGGTAGCGACTCCATCGAGTCGGAAGTTTCATCCTCTATTCTTGGCTTCAGGAGCACCTCGATCAAGACGGTCTGCTCTAGACCTTGGAGGGAGGTGGAGACTAGCTTGGAGAGGGCATCGGCTTGGGAATTCTCTTCTCGGGGGATTCGCTGGATGAGAGCTTCTTCAAATAGGGCCATGAGATTCCTAACCTTGGCTAGGTACTTAGCCATTCGGTCATCTCGTGCCTCGTACTCGCCTAGGACCTGATTTATGACCAGCTGAGAGTCGCTAAAGATCTGAAGGCGCTGTGCCCCTGCATTGCGAGCCATTCTGAGGCCGACTATGAGTGCTTCATATTATGCTTCGTTGTTAGAGGCCTTGAAGTTGATCCGGAGGGAGTATTGGAGGATGAAATCATCTAGGCCGGTCAGAATGACCCCGGCTCCGCTTCCCTCGTTACAAGAGGATCCATCTACATCAACCGACCAGACAGGTGGTCCTTTCATTGCTTGGCTGACCTCGGGGATGGTACTTTCAACTATGAATTTAGCTAAGGCCTGAGCCTTGATCGTGGTCCGAGGCTGATACGTTATATCATGTTGGCTCAGCTCGATAGACCACTTCATAAGGCGACCGGAGGTCTCTGGTTTGTGGAGAAGTTGCTTCAGTGGTTGGTCGGTAAGAATGGCCACCGAATGAGATTGGAAATATGGGCGAAGCTTTCTTGCGGCTATGACTAAGGCGTATGCCATCTTCTCTATCCTCGGGTAGTGGAGCTCGGCATCCCGAAGTACCTTGCTCACGTAATAAATGGGCTTTTGAGTCCTATCTTCTTCCCTCACGAGGACGACGCTGAGGGTCTGCTCGGAGGCTGCTAAGTAGAGGTAGAGGGTTTCCCCGGGAGCAGGTTTGCTGAGGAGAGGAGGATTGACTAGGTAAGCCTTCAGCTGATCGAATGAGTCTTGTTGCTGCTGACCCCACTCGAAGCCTTTAGCGCTCCTGAGAGCCTTGAAGAAGGGAAGACACTTCTCCCCTGACTTGGAAAGGAAGCGCCCTATGGCTGCCAGGCGACCCGTTAGCTTCTGAACCTCTTTAACATTCTTCGGGGGAGCCATGTCCAATATGGCTTTGATCTTCTCGGGGTTGGCCTCGATTCCTCTTTGGCTGACCATGAAGCCTAGGAATTTCCCCGACGAGACTCCGAACGCACACTTGTTCGGATTGAGCCTCATATCGTGCTTTCTGAGTACATCGAACGCCTCCTGTAGATCGGCCACATGATCGGCCCCGTGGATGCTCTTCACAAGCATATCGTCAACATACACCTCCATATTTCGGCCGATTTGTGCTTGAAAAACCTTGTTGACGAGGCGTTGATGTAATGCCCCAATTTTCATCTAATGAAAATTATTTTATTTTGCACGTAGTGTGCACGTGCAATATTTTGATAATTATTTTCATTATGATGAGTATAGATATTTACATATGTGCTCTTTAATTATTTTTATATAAAGCCCTTTTTTTCAAATAGACAAAAGCCTTTCTTTTTAAAAGCCCAAATCTAATTTATTGGTTATCTTTTTATAATTATTATTTTGGCCCATAAACTAAAGCCCATGAGCTATTTTATTTTTAAATACAACTTGTAGTGTAGAATGCATTTTAAATATTATTTTTATGTAAAAATATAATGTACATTTTTTTAAATGGAGACCAAGTTGCATGTACGTGCATTGCACGTACACGTGCAAAATGCACATGATGAGCATGGCCGGTTTGGAGCTTTGGAGGGAAAAGAAAAATTTTGAGTGGAGTCATGGGTGGTGGTTACTTGATCATGGTTGTTTATTGTAACTCCTCCTTGAATCCTAGCCTTTTAATCCTAACTCCTAAGTTAATCTTAGCCTTCCATTTTCCTAGATTTTTAGTATAAATACGCCCCCCCCCCCCCCCCCCCAGCCTAGTTATTCTTGTGCTTATTATTTCCTCCAAACCTATAGTTTAAAATACATTATTTAGTAGTATTCAAGTGAGTAAAAGATTGAGATTGTGTGGGAGGATTGTGCTTGCAACAAAGAGGAAGGCCGGCTTTCATCAAGGGGAGTGCTCAGGTTTGGTGTGCTTGAGGCTCGGGTGCGCGCATCAAGGAGGGGGATCGTTCTTTTGCAAGGACATTTGTTTAGGAGGCGTTGCTAGTTGTATTTCTCTCCAATTAAGGTGGGTAAATTTTCTATATTTCTAATTAGGAAGAATGCTAGATTTGATTTGAAAGAATGATGCATGAAAAAGAGCAATAAGAGTAAACATTTAATTAGAAAATGGCTTATTGATTGATTGAAATGTGGATATGTAATTATATGTGGTTCTATCGTTAAATTTAAGTTGTGAGTAAATTGATTATAGCCATGGATTGATGAAGGAAACTTCATTATTATCATCGAGAACTATATGCAAAAGTTAGTAGATTGACAATATTACTTTATGTGCTTAAATGGACTTTTTGTGATAATGTTGTGATGGATGAATTAAGATATAGGTGGTGTGTTTGGGAAATGATTAAAAACAGAAAATTGATTGCTAATAAAAAGATTAGGGTTGTTAAACTTGATAAGAAATGTCGAAAAAGAAATGTGGTGGTGGTAGTTTATAATTCGAATTAATTATATGAACATTATGTGTTAATTATTGAAAAAAATTATTTTATTATACTGGAGTATAATTTATGTTGAGAATAGCCAATCTGGACATTTACAGCAACTTTAGTAAAGGCAAAATTAAATGAGAGATTGTTGAACATCAAAATGTTTACTAAAACAGAGAGGATAGATTTAACTAGACTATGGGTGAAATATGACAACATGAGCGCGTAGCTCAAGTGGTCGGGATGATCTTAATCGCTACAGTGGGTCGGCGAGTCACTGGTTCGAATCCCCTTAGCACCATACTTTTTTGTATTTTTGAAAAAAATAAATGCTACAGCCGAGAGCATTTAAAGCTCTCAACCCCCTTTATATCGATTGGCACACTCGGCCTAGTGGCCAGAGCGTGCGGTTTGCTTCTCGGTGGTTGCTGGTTCGAATCTGGGGCTCGGCCAGTATTAAACTTTGGGGAAAAAATATTTTTTTTTTTGTTTTTGATGATTGAAAAATTATGAAAAAATATATTTATTATTCTAAAAATATGGGGGATTTATGAAAAATAATTTGGGAATTATTTACATGAAATGGAGTATGTTTTGAGAATAAATGTCCTACACTTGTATGTTATGAAAGTTACACTTTGAAAAAGGACTTGAAATAAAATATTAGAAAAGAAGTGTAAGAAAGATAAAAATTATATGTAGTGATGTGATGTGAATTATTCTCATTGGAGAATAATGTGAAAAGTATGAAATGCGAATATTCATTTAGTGATGTGATTTTAATGTGAAAGTGATAATTGATGAAATATATAATGATTAATTGAATTCCATGTATGGCTATGGACTCATGAATAAATTAGAAATCATGCTATTGAAAAAGAAAATCTGTTATGATTATGAAGATGAACTTATGAGCTGGAAATGCTCAATTTTGGAAATTGTGAATTGGAATTGAAACAAAAGAGTAGTTAAGTCTCCCCCGGCATTTGGAAAGAAATGAAATGAAATTTGAAATGAAAGACCAAGGTTGGTCATGTTTGAATGAATGAATAAGTCCAGTTTAGTGGAGAGGCTAACTCTAGAGCTTTGATTTTATTCATGATTCTAATAAAAACTAAGGATTAGTACATAGTGGAGACGTGATGAAAGTGAGAGAAAAACACAAGTATAAGAACTAGAGTTTACAGTGCGGGTGTGAGCCACAGAATGCATGCTTGATGAGTCAAGACATGGCGTGGGCACTACTCAGTAATGATCGGACTTTAGCCACGCTTGTGGGATGTTTGGTGACTGCAAGAGGATCGTGTGCCATGAAGGAGGCTGAATTACCACAGAATGCATGCTTGATGAGTCAAGACATGGCGTGGGATTCCCCTCCAGGTTTTCTGTACACGAGCTTGTACTCATAGATCATCTAGGATACTCATCGTAGTTACAGTACTAGATTAAGACATGACGAGGGATTAAACCCTACAAAGATGAAGAACGATTAAGAGGCTTGCCCTCGGACCTATGTAGTATGGGATGCATAGAATCCGAACAAGTGTGCATTAGTGTCATGTAATATAAATAACTGCATTAAGAACTAAGTGCACAATCACAACACGACATCAATAGGGTAGTTCCTTTAGTTTGATATGTGACAAATTTGTGTTTGTTAAATAAGGAAAATAAGTTATACTATTCCTGGCAAAGAGAGGATGGCCGTGTATAATGTTCGTCGGTTGAATAAACTGACATACCCACAGTTTTGTATGTAGGGTAAATGACATGATAAAGGTTAAAGAGGAACAGATGCTTAAAGTTTATTCAATGTTGTTGTACTTTACTTAAATATTGAAAATTTACTTCCGCTGTGCAATGTAAAGTGTAAAGTTTCATGTAAACTCTGATGTAAAGTGAAAAGTTTTAATTTCCTTGTAAAATTTTACTAAATGAAGTGTAAAGATCCTGTGGAATCTCGAATTCAGTGTATTTTGGAATTCGGGGCGTTACAGTTGATAAGTGGCACCTGCATTCTTCAAACCGAAGGGCATTACCCTGTAGCAGTAGAGGCCCTGATCGGTTACAAGGGAGGTCTTCGGGATATCCAGGGGAAACATACGAACCTGATTGTAGCCTGAGAAGGCGTCCATGAAGCTGAGGAGTTCATGGCCCGAAATGGCGTCAATCAAAGTATCGATACTTGGAAGAGGGAATGGATCTTTGGGGCATGCTTTGTTGAGGTCGGTAAAGTCGATACAAACCCTCCGGGTCCCATTGGACTTCTTCACCATCACTACATTTGAGAGCCATTCGGGATAATTGACCTCTTGTATGAACCGGGCCTTCAAGAGCTTGTCCACCTCCTCTTTTATAGCTTGCTAGTGCTCGGGAGCGAATTTACGCCTCTTCTGTTGGACTGGTTTGGACCCCGGAGCAACGCTGAGGTGGTGGACTAAAAGCTTTTCGGAAATTCCGGGCATGTCTGTAGTCGACCAAGCAAAGAGGTTGCGATTCCTATGGATGCACTGGACTATGTCGGAGCATAGGGCAGATGGGAGGGTCTTGCTAACAAAGAACTTTCGGCTCAGATCATGCTCAGAGAAGAGCACTTCCTCCAACTCATCCACCGGCTCAGACGTCGGTCGGACAACATCTTGGGGGATTTAAAGAGTTTCGAGGGAAAGGACTGGACCCATAGTAGAGGTCATGTAGCATTTGCAGGCCGTTTCCTGATTGCCTTTTACTTCCCCTACTCCTGCCCGGGTGGGGAATTTCATCTTGAGGTGATAGGCGGAAGGGACGGCTTCGAGAGCGGCTAAGCCGGGTCGACCCAAAATGACATTGTAAGCTGCAGGGACATCCACGACCATAAAGTCCATCGACTCCGTTCGAGTAGTAGGAGTTTCGCCAGCGGTTATGTCGAGGGTGATCACCTCTTCAATAGTCACTGGCACTCCCGTGAACCTATGGAGTGTGTATCCGGCGGGCTTAAGTCTATCCCGGGATAGTTTGAGGCCTTTGAAAGTGGCAAGGAAGAAGATGTTATTGGAGCTGCCATTGTCCACTAGGATCCTTTCCACTTTAAAGTTTGCCATATGGAGGTTGATGACTAGTGCGTCACAATGAGGGGTTCGGACACCCTCAAGGTCTTCATCTGAGAATGTGATGGGCACTCCGAGGCCTTTAGGAGGAGGTGTGGTGCGAACCGAATTAACTTCTCTTACGAACGCCTTTCGAGAGGATTTAGAGGAGCCCCCAATTGGGCCCCCATGAATGAGGTGCAGGACACGCTCCTCTTCGAATTCGGGTGTTTCGTCGCGTTCAGGACGCTTGTTAGCCCCCCAAGGCGGGGGAGGAAGATCTGCTCGGTCCTTTCTTACGAACTTGGTCAGCTGCCCTCTCTAGATGAGGGCTTCTATCTCGTTTTTCAAGGCCCGACAATCATTAGTATCGTGGCCATGGTCCCGGTGATAGCGGCACCACTTCTCTTTATCCCTCTTCTTGCCAGGGGTGTTCATTTTTGGTGCAGGGGGCAACATCCCTTCCTTCTCAACATCTATGAGAATTGTGGAAATGTTGGCGTTAAGAGGAGTGAACTTTTCGAATCTGGGGGAGGTCAGCGCTGTCCGTCATTGTCCTTCTGGAGTTTCTTGGCTCCTTCTTCTTCTGTTCCCTTTCTCTTGGACCCGGAGGAAGGCCCCTCAAAGTTGGGGCGGTGCTCAGCTTCCTCGGCCCGAATATACTTTTCACTCCGGAGGAGGAGGTCAGAGAAGTTCTGTGGGGGCTTCTTGGCGAGGGAGGAGCGGAAGCTGGAGTTGAGGACATTGGATTGGAAAGCTGCTGCAGCGACTGAATAGTCGAGGGATGCTATGGACCTGGCTTCCGCCGTGAAATTTTTCACATAGTCTCTCAGCTTCTCACCCTTCTTCTAGTTGAGGTAGAGTAGTGAAATGCTCGTCTTCTCAGTTCGGTGGCTACTCACGAAGTGGGTGACGAAGAGGGTCTCAAATTGCTCGAAGGAGAATATTGAGGATGGGGCAAGGCGAGAGTACCATTCTCGAGCCAGACCCTTGAGAGTAGCGGGGAAGGTCTTGCACAGCAGAGCATCGGAAGCTTGATGGATGAGCATGAGGGTCTTAAAGCTTTCGATGTGATCGACGGGGTCAGACTTCCCGGAATAAGTCTCGAATTGAGGAGGTTTAAATCCAATTGGTATGGGTGCCTCCATTATGGTTCGGGAAAAAGGAGGTCGCCCGGGTGAAGGGTCCTTCCTCTAAGCTCTTCTTCCCTATCTAACTGACCCAAGAGCCTCTCCATTTCGTGGAGATGGCGGTAGACAGCATCATCCCTTCGACGGTAATCAACCGAGTCTCTAGACTCGTCTTCGTATGAGGGAGAGCGGGGGCTACCACAACGGTAGCTCCTGGAGTGGCGAGGACTAGGAATGCGCTGGGGGTTGCTAGGAGCTGGGGGAGGAGTTAGGGACCGTGGGCGAGGACTTCGGACCGGAGGAGGAGTGGGAATCCTTGGAACATTGGTGTTGTTGGGTCGAAGATTGAGAACTTGTAGGATGGTGGCTTGGAATTGCTGGAACTCGGCACGAGTGATGGGTGCGTCATCACTCCTAGGATGTTGCCGACCGGCAGGAGAATGGGGTCTTCTCCTGTGATGCTCGGGGGACTCTTTCTGCCCTCTTCGGGTGGGGGACCTTCTGTAGTCTCGGCGGAGAGGAGATCGCTCATCTGGACGTTGTTGGCGGGAGGCTCCCTCTCAGGCCCGCCTCTCATCTAGACGCGGTGAAGATCCTTATCCTTCTGCAGATTGAGGATGGTATTGCGAAGGTCGGAAGCTCGGGGATTGCGGGAGGCCATAGAATCCGTAGAGGCATTGTGTACTGAGACGTGGTCCTGATGGAGAGGTTGCTTCTGTGGGTTGGGATGCGAGACCCCTCCACCGGCATTTTGAGGACCGGGGGGATCCTTAGGAGGTTGTTGATTCTGAAGAGGAGGCTGGTCCTGTTGGAGAGGGTCCTCTGCTTGAGGAGGAAGTTGCCCCTGCTGCTGAGCGGGTTGGATGGGGACTTCCTATTGCTGATCGACGGGGTTGGGTCCACGGTTGGACCTTCTGGATCTTACTTTCCTAGGAGGCATGGCTGGAGAAGATCTGACCAACGGGAAGAGGGGAGGCTACTATTCATTTGTTTCCCACAGACGGCGCCAATCTGTTACCGCTAAATCTGGTGTGGGGGCAAACAGATAGTATTTGTAGATTCTTGGAAAACCTGAATAGCAAACCTGAACCTGTTCCGCCGAAGCTCGACCACTGACTCCCGCCGTTCACCTGCAAAAAGTGCGAGACACCGGGGTTGATCCCGGCGACGCACCCTCCGATGCTCAAGTCAGTAATCAGGAAGATTATGAAAGAGCGTAAATTGGCAAAAGATTGATTACCTCTTAATGGTGATAGATGGGGGATATTTATAGCCGCCGTTAGGGTCAGATTAGGAATGTAATCCCTGTGATCAGATAAGGAATGTAATCCCTAATCCCCAATGAAAGGATAGATGTGAATCAGGGCCGTTGATTAATATTAATCAGAAACCCTAATTCTATCCTGCTGGACTGGGTTTATTTCGGGTTGGGATCCATACCCAGTTGAGGTGGATCCGTTCGTGGGTTATTGGGTCTTTGGGGAAAAGACCCAGGACCCACTTCGGACCCATTGGTAAACAAAATTACCATTTTACCCCTAGGCTTTAAGATTCGTTCCTGATTTGGACGGTTCCGATTTAACCCCATTTTTAGCCATATCAACTTCTTTATCATGGTTAAGATTCTCTTGAGAAAGTGTTTGATTAACTTTCTCTAAGTTTTTAACTCTAATCTTTTCTTTTTTAAGTTCTTGAAAAATCTCGTTGAAAGCATCAAGTAAATCATTTCAATCATAGTCGTTACTTACTTGATTTTGAGATGCCATAAAACACACGTTTGCAACCTCATTTGTCTCATCAATTTCTTCTTCCGACGAAGAATCGCTGTCATCCCAAGTTGCTTGGTATGCCTTTTTGTTCTTCACGAACTTGTTCTTTATGTACTTGTCCTTCTTGAAGTTGGACGCCTTTTCCTTAGATTTTGCGTTCTCTAGTAGGCAATCCTTCTTCATATGGCCTGCCTTGTTATACCTGAAACAAGTTGGAGGTTCATTAGATTCCTTAGATTTGGAATTAAACTTACATTTTCTTAGGAACTTTTTGAACTTTCTCGTGAACATGGCAATCTCATCCTCATCTTCTTCTTCATCCTCGGTATCCAACATGGCTTTGAATGCTAATGTCTTCTTCTTTTGTGGTTCGGCATTCTTCTTGCGCTATTCAAGTTGTACCTCATAAACCATAAGATTTTCCACAAAATTCTCAAGAGAAAGTTGCGTTAAATCATTGGCCTCTTCTATGGCGGTGGTCTTCTTCTCCCATTCGGAGGTTAGTGCACGAAGTACCTTCCTCACCATCTCGGCTTGAGTATATGTCTTTCCGAGTGACACAAGTGAATTGGTAATGTCCGTGAACCTTGTAATCATTTCAGACACATTCTCATTCTCCTTCATGCAGAACATTTCAAACCTGTGAACAAGAATAGATATTTTAGATTCTTTTACTTTATTTGTTCCTTCATGAGTTACCTCGAGTGTGTGCCAAATTTGATGTGCAGTTGTTGCATTGGACACACGGTTGAACTCCTCCTTTGTAAGGACACAAAACAACGCATTCATCACCTTTGCATTGTTCATTGTTTGGTTCTTCATGTCATCGTTCCATTGTGCATATGGAATGGTAGGAGCGGTGTACTCAGTTTCTGTCATGTTCCATATTTCATAGTTGATGGACTGAAGGTAGATCTTGATTCTACACTTCCAATAGTTGTAATTTGTTCCATCGAAGAGGGGTGGCCTTTGTATAGATTGGCCTTCATGGTATTGATTTGCATTAGAAGTAGTTGCTATTGCACTCAACCAGGCTATGATACCAAGTGTTGGATCCTGTAGGTAAGGCAAGAAACACTAGAGGGGGGGGGGAGGGGGTGAATAGTGTTTTATAAAACTTAATTGCGAAATTTAAAAATTATCTTTTGTTCAGTCGACTGTAAAAAGAAGTTCAATCGACTGAGGAGTTAGAGTAGAAGAGTATTTTGATACTAGTCTGATAAGTTGACTTAATACAGAGAGACAGTCGACTTGCCAAAAGAGTTTCCGAGAAGATTGTAATACCAGTCTGATCAGTCGACTTAAGATGGGAATACAGTCGACTTACCAGAACGGTTTTGAGAGAATTGAAATGCAAGTAATAAAAGGTTCAAGAGATACAAATACAGAAATTCCAACCACAGAGTACACACGATGTATCCTGGTTCGGTCCTCCCGACCTACATCCAGTTCCCAAGCAACCCACCTGAGATTTTCCACTATTTTTGAAAAATGTACAAGAATACCCTACGGCGTTAGACAACAACCTTGTCCAACCCGTAGTCCTCTCTCACCACTAGAGAGAGCAACCCACTCTTCCACCAAGAGTGAAAACCTGACTCTACACCCTAGAGTCATACTCTCCAACTGAGAGGAAAAGAAAACAATAAAATTGTTTACAATCAACCTATATCCTTGTTGTTATTGTGATTTTGTACATGGCTATTTGGTCAACTTCTGAATTCAATCCAAAATGATTTCAATGTTATGTTGGACTGAACTCAGAGAACCAAGTCTTAAGAATTAGAGTGTTTGAAAAGAAGATTTTTCTCTTTGAAAGTAAGAACACTTAAAACTTTTTCTCAAAAGGCTTGGGAACCCTTCCATGGTGATTCTAAGCCTCTATTTATAGAGTAGAATCCCTGAAAGTTGTAAAAACAGTTCTTACAACTGTTCACAAACAGACATGCCTTTATGAAATCAAAAAATCAAAATTTGAAATCAGAAATATGTCAAAACGGCTTGAACAGTCGACTGGCCAGAGTTTGAAGAAGCTCAGATAGTTTTGTACAGGTACAGTCGACTGGTCCTTAATGGCAGTCGATTGGTACTCAACAGTTGACCAAGTTCAAACTGTTTTGACCTTTATTTTTGAAAACCACACAGTTATAAAATTATATGTGAGTGTGTGTGTGTGACAAGGCTTTTACATCAATCTAAGACTCAACAAAAGAAGATTACATTTGTTTTTACAAGACACAAAATATAAAACATTGAACCTTTGGTCTTGACTTGAGTCTTTAGTATTGAGAGAAGCTTTAGCCATTGTCCTTGTATGAAGCTTTGCTTGATCATTCTTCAGCTTTAGAACAACTTGCTTGATCAATTTGCTTTGAGGCCTTTGTGTATCATACATGATAAATTTTTTATACAACTTGCAATATATGAGAGGTAGCATAACAACTTTGCATTGTGTTGTAATCATCAAAATCAAGAATCAACAATTATAGCCTCCCTTCTCAGTGCCGACCCCTCTCAATAGGAATCATTTTCAAACTCGATTGATTCTATCGATAATACATCTGTGCATTTCAAAGAACCACAAGTAGTAGGTTGGTAAAAAGAACCGAGTTGATCAGTGTCACTCTCCCCCCAGGAATTGGGATTTACCATTCCACCTTGCTAACCTATTCACTACACGGTCGATAATCGAAAACCAGTCTGATTTCTCTAACTTGCCTGGTCTAATTGGGAGCCTAAGATACTTGATGGGGAAACTCTCAATCTTACAGTTTAGGATGCACGTATGTTCCTTTGCCTCCTGAATGGGAAAGCAATGGGTGTTAGTGCGCTCTTATGAAAGTTGTCCCAGACACCGGACTAGGCTTCAAAGTTGTACAATACTCCTTTAAACGTGATTATCTCTTCGGGATCTCCATTTCCAAACAATAAGGTGTCATGCATGTATTGTAATATCGTACAACCTGGGCGATTTCTTCCACTGGCAACTGGGGTGATCCAACCATCTTGTCTGCATTATCCATCATGGTCTTAAGGACGTCCGCAGCTATAATGAATAGGAGGGGGAGGGGGGTCCCCTTGTCGCAGTCCTCTTTAGCATGAAAACTGTTCACCCGCTTCCATTAACCAGGATAGCCATCCTACTAGTGGTGATACAGTCTCAGATCCACTTGGTCCACCTATCCCCAAAACCTTTCCCCTTGAGTACCTCTATTAAACAGTCTCTGTCAACTGATTCGTATGCTTTTTTGAAATCCAGCATGAGCATGTAGCTCTTGTTATTGAGATGTAACATTGGTGGATGGTTTCTTCTGCCGTAATGGTCAAGATAATTTTGTAAGATCCTTGTCAACCGACTAGGAAGGGTGATGGACAGATTAATTAGTCAGGAACAGACCAGTTTCATCAAAGGTCGATGCATCCTAGACTGCGTCGGAAGGAAGTCCCCAACACGGGACGATTTTTTTTCTTGGGGGGGGATAAGGATTACTTTTGCATAGTTAAGCCTACCTAGATGGAGTCTGTGATTGTAGGATTCAGTCAAAACTAACAGTAGGATGTCCTTAATCTGCTCCCAAAAGGTGTGGTAAAAAAGAATCAGGAACCCGTCCGGACTAGGTGCTTTCTCCTACCTAGCTGAGAGATTACCTCCTTTGTCTCCTCCTCCATGAACGGGGCCTCAATGGATCTCAATGCCTGCATAAGATCTTCTTAGTTATCCTGCAAGAAGTCCGTTCTGAGTGGAACTCTAAAGTCTGCTTTGCATCTTAAAAGATTTTTGTAGCAAGTTTGAAACACCTGTTCAACTTCCTCCTCTTCTTGTATCACACATGTTTCTGTTTGGTCCGAGATGATGAGGTTAGACTTTCTTCATGCACTGGCCACATGATGAGAGGATGAGGGTAGACATTACACCACAGCTGCTTATGTTCCCCGTGTCGGTCGGGCCCAATACACCATTACTATGTGGTGGAAACCCTAGATTTCTAGCCAAGCCTTTTTGAATATGGATTTGGTCAGTTTACTGCGATTCAATTCTCCAGAAGAGAGAACTATGAGGACATGGTTTTATGTGGGTCTCGGTAGGGTTTGGCATATGCTAAAGGGAATTTGGCCTCCCAATCCAACGAGACACGGACTCTGTAAAGTTTCGCCATTATTGGAACTGCTTGCATGTTAGACCATGTGAAGTGTAACCCCTGTTTCCCCAAATATGTATTTTCAGTGTATTTTAAGTATTTAAATTTTTCGTAAATTATTTTTATCGTTTTCAATTTCTTTTGTCAAATTGTACTATTGGATCTCCTATTAAAATCTTTTTTTTCGATCAATAATTTTATTTGTAAATATTTCTATGATTATTATATTGTAATACAATTCTTATTTTTTTGTTATTATTACTCTTATTATTATTATTATTATTACCATTATTATTTTTATTTTATTTTTATCATTTTCTTATTATTATTATTGTTATTAGTATTATTGTTCTTATTGATATTTTCGACTGAGTATTAAAGATCCACTTTTATTTACTAACTGTATTTGTAGTATTTTAAATAAATTCTATACTGTAATACAAATTACATTTTATTATAAACAATATTTATTTGTTATCTTATTGTAATATAAACCCTATTTAAAACCCTATTCTCCTTATTGGATATTTTCTTTAAAAACCCAAATACCCAATATCCACATATATACTTAACCTATACCCTATTACCCAAGAAAACCCTACCAACCCCAATACCCATTAAGCCTAACCCAAACCCATTTTGTATAATCCACCCCGACCCGTTATCATCCCCCTCAACCTGATACCCTATTAAACCTGTTCCGCCGTCAACTTCACCCCTCCCTTTAACCCTAAACTATCACCCTATATAAACCCATCGTCCCCCCCTCCCCTCCCCCCCCCCCCCCCCCCCCCGCATAAGCCTGTCCATCTTCCTAGCCTGTGCTTCTCTCCTCTCCTTTCTCCCGTCTATAGTCGAACCTATCAGCCGTCTTGCTGTCTCCCATTGCTGCATCCCTTCGTCAACCTCAGCCCCATCTCCCTCTCTCTCCACCCCGACCACCAGACCTCGGCAGCAGCACCGCGACCCCCCTGTCGCAACTCCTCGATGACAGCACGGCAGCACCTCCCCTGTGCGCCGTTACCCTTCCGAAGCCACAGCAAACCACGGTGCTTCGCCTCGACGCACCACAGACGACAGAAGCCAGCACCTCCCTGTGTGCTGCCCTCCAGCCAGTCGTGCCTCCACACATTGCTGGTAGTCCCCTTGCTGCCGTCCTCCACCTTGCCGCCAGTCCCGCCGCTCACCGTCGCCAAAGCCGGTGCTGTTGAGCATTGGTTGATCATGACGGATGTGAGCTATCCATCTCATCACTATCATGATCATCTTGATTGATTGATTCCTAGCCGTCCGTTGATTTGATCTTGATCATCACCATCGGGGTGATCTTGGCCGTCCGTTGGATCTTGATCATCATAATTGATTGGATGTGGGCTGTCGATCTCCTCTTGATCATCTGATTAGACCCTAGCCGTTCGATCTTCTCTTGATCATCACGATCATAATGATCATCAATTTCCTTTGATCGCAGCTGTTCGATCGATCAATCTTGATCTTCATCATCATCTTCATCATCAGGGAAATCTGATCGTCCGATCTGATCCGATCATCTTGATTTTGATCTTCGATCTCAGCCATCCGATTGTGTTCGTGATCTCGATTGTCTTCATCTTGTTTATAATCGTGTATTCGTGATTGGTTCGTGATCCGTTCGTTGTGTTTGTGTTCGTGCCCCAGGATCCGTTCCCGTTATTCTTGTTCTTGCTCCGTTCTCGTTGTCGTCTTGCAGACAAGTAACTTGTACTCAATTCCTTTGTATGATACAAGCCATAAATACCGCTTGTAGTGTAGTTGGGTTCTAGAGACAACTCGTGTGTGATGTATTTTGAGGAGTATTGTCTCTATAGTGCTATCTTGACCATAGTTGCCTCACGACACACATGACATGAATTAACCTAGGAGTGACCGTTTCTTGATGTGATGTATATGTGAACAATTATGAGAACACGTGTGCTTGTGAGATCCACGTGATATACTTATTGTGGACATGTCGTATACCCTATTTCATGTTGTTTGGACACTTAGTAGACTCTAATTCATGTTTAGTTATGTTTCGATCATGTTTTGTGTGATTCATGTTGGTTTTGTTCCTAAAGAAAATTCTGTATTTTGCCGATAATCCGTCTTGATCAGTAATTTAGACCATATTAAGGTCAGTATCTTAACTTCAGTATTAAACGTGATTTTTAGAGAAATCCGTCTTCTTTCCAACCCCTCTGACCTTGATCGATTTCATTTTTGTATGTGTGAGATATGGTGGTTTTACTACAGAGGTGTATTTCCTTTCCAGATTTCGTTTCTTGATGATTTCGATGACTAAACTATTTTGATACTAGTGCTAAAAATATTATTTTGATATGAATTTCTTTTTAGTATTTCTATATCTATTTAGGGATTACTCAGAATTTTGGTGGATTTTATTGATGAGTTTTATATGCCGTTTCATGCTTGTTTATGAAAACTATACTTGCTTGGTTTTGTTCGCTGTTCTGTAAAGATTTGTATTTTCACCCTAATTCCTTTTCCTGTATGAAAAATATTTATGAAATATGAAAGTTAGCTTATTTTTTCTATTTTCATCTCCCTTTGGCGGATTTGGATTTCATTTCACGGTTTGCGAGATATTACAGTTTTCGTACAGCAGTATTGGGAATTCCAGATTTGCCAAACTATCGTGTCTTGATATTTTCTGATTTTTTTTTACTGAACTAATATTACTGGAAAATTATTAAACTTTATATTCTGATACTAGACATATAGGGGAACACCCCAGATTTTTCCTGGATTTATTTGAGGTGTTGTGATGCTGTTTTCCCGACTTTGAATTCGATTTACTGATTTCTGGCTGAACGTATTTTCTGGATTCAAATCAGTTTTGAGTTATGTTTTCGTGAAATACTATAGGCTTATATATGTTTACTGGATTCGTTCGGGAGTCTGTTTTCTAGACCTTTCGACGGATTCAGATTTGCATATTTGTAACAACGGCAGTCACTGTTTTACTACAGTATGGTCTTGCTGTCCTGAACTAGACATTTGGTTATTTTATTCTTTTATGAGATATCTTGCACCCGTACATGTTTATCTTGCAACTTGAACTTGTTACATGATCATGCCATGTTATTCTTGATATATTTTGCACACCTACATACTTGTTTGACATTAATAATAAATAATCAAGCCGGGATTTAAGAGAAAGATCTAATAGTGGATAATTCAGAAACGTGTACTATGAAGGGGATCCACTGATCCTATGTGATGACTTGAGACATGATACTTGACACGTGATTACTTGACACTTGCACGCAAGACACGTTACTTGCTACTTGCACAACTTGATACGTGATTACATGATACATGATACTTGGAGCTTGGAGCTCGATACTTGATACTTGTCCCTGAGTACATTGCCCTCTATGGTTCACTATGAAATCTAAAGCGAAACTATTTGTTGTAGCAACCATGTGGTATGGGATGCATGAAGTGCTACCTAGATAGTAATCACTACAAGACTTGATACATGATACTTGAACATGCTTACATGACACTTGAACATGATACATGCTTACTTGATACTTGACTACATGATACATGAGACTTGATGCATGACACTTGATATATGATACTCGACACTTGATGCTTGTTTACATGATCCTTGTTCACTTGACACTTGATACATGCTACTTGTACTTGTTCACTTTACCATGCTAGTTGTTATACTTGATATCATGCCTATTCCATGTTATTAGTTAGTTTTTCCTATGTACTTGTATCCTGCATTACAAATGGCCCGTAACTTGCAATTGATGGGTACTTGTTTTCTTTTTCCTATCCCTGCAATTGTTAAATTGCAGATTTTGGAGAACAGATTCCAGATGGTATCGGTGACATGAGATACTAGGTGCTGAATTTTGCTATCATTATTTCTTGTAGCTTGCTTTGAACAATATTGTATTTTGATACTTAGATTTATTGTATTTGGACAATGTGACCCAGGATATTTGACTTATTCAGATTGGGATTATTTGAGATTAATATATTTTGGTTTCAAGTATTCTTGTTGGTACTTTGATTCATAAATGCAAACTTGGTTGACTTTTCTAGCTTCCGACTCTATTATTCTTGTGAATGTTGTAAATATTCTTGAACAGCTTATGGATGATGAAAATTATTTGTTGGGCTTTTGTCACGTATCCGTATTCCGTATTCTCTTTTTAGGAAGCGGGGCGTGACATGAAGAGTCTGTCTGGGACTGGAATAACCCGGTTGAATTCCTCTCTGTCGGCGTCTCTAGAACCTCTACCACAATGTCGAACACAAATCTCGTGATATTGAAGTCCCTTCCTACAACCCAAGGGTTCTTCCAGCTTGTCTGAATTGTTCTGAGTTCAGTCCAGAAGGCAGTTCTGCCAGATGCACTGTTAGGCCCGTATACTACTGTAATCATTTGAATCCAGTTATCTGTTTGTCATTGGAGCATGACTGATAGCGAGTATTCTCCAGTTAATTCATCTAAGCAAACGAAAGTGTCAGGATTAAAGCCAATGACAATACCTCCCGATGCCCTAGTGGATATGCGAATTCTCCTTTCTTTAATCCTATTCCCTCCCAGCCTCTTATGTTTAGTAACGTGCGTAAGTTTAATTTCTTGAGGGCTAACAATATCTACCCTAGAAGTATTGATTACGCCCCTAACCATTTCCCTTTTTCTGCCTCCCCAGACCTTTAAATTCTAGAGAAGAACATTCATTAATGACAGGTTTGTGGTTACATGTTGGGTTGGGTTTTAAGTAAATGCCTAGACGTTCACTGTGTAATTCCCAGCCTCTAATCTTATTTAAGAGAAGAGCGTTACGATCCTTATCGCCAACCACAAGACCACATGTTTCAAAAAGATTAAATTCATCGGTATCGGACATAAATTGAAATAGATACTAGAAGATTGCATGTACCTCCACCGACGATTTTAGTAGTCTTGGTGGCAGCTGCGATCTCCAGATAATCGACCAGGGACTCCTCGTGAGCCCTCTTCAATACCTTAAAACTTTTAGTCCCCCGTTACAAATCGAAACTGGTTTGAGAAGTCATCACTGAATACGTAGAGGGGACCATCTCAGGTGTGAGAGTCACTGTCATGATGTCTCGCCTAGTAAGAACTCGTTGTGTGTCGTCGACCATCTCCTCTAAATAGTTAGAATCTTCTTCTGTGTACGGATCATCATCCTCTAAGTTGAGACACGCTCCTTGCTCATGGGTGAGCAAACGGTGTTAGGAGTAAGTGTTGTAGTGGTCCTTGTGATGGAGCTTAAGATAGTGATGGAATTCGTAGTTGAAATCTCCCCCAATTCCTTGTTGGACCCTCATTTAGGCCCAAGAGAAATTACTTCGCTAACCATAGTTGTTTGGGGCCCAATATCACTTTTAAAATTCAGATTATTATTGTTGGACCCCTCAGTAGGCCCAACCCCCCAATCATACCTAACAACTGCTTTAGGTCCAATAGTAACCTTTGAATTAATCAAATTAAAAGAGTTATGGTTGGCAATGGGCCCAAGCCCACAACTCCGCATAAGCCCAAGCAAGTTTCCAGATTCTTCGACACGTGCATCACGCATGAGGTGCCCCGCAGACTGTGCCAGCTGCTCACGTGATGTGTCAGGTGGGGGGAATCAAGGCGTGGGGGGTAGGGGGATCAAAACTTCTGGGGGGAAAACAAGTAATTTCACTCCCCCATTGCCTTCTTCTTCATTTCAATGTTCTCTTTTTATTGTTCAAAACTGAGTATTTCTTTCCCTTTCTCACTTCTTTGATCCAGAGCCATGTCCAACTTCTGGTATCCTTTCCTCTTCCATCTTTGTAGCTTCTTATCTTCTTTCTCTGAGCCACCACCAAATTTCGGGCTTCACCAATTCCAGAAACTTGTTCCTTCTTTTTGTTTTTGCCAGATCTGAATTTTGCTCTGGATCTGGTTGAGGTGGAACAGAAAGCCCCCGCTTTTGACCCTCTTTTGTTAACCCATCATGGCCATCATATGGGTTTGCTGAGTATAGATCTTGGCCATTGATTTCCTGATACGGATCATGGGTTGGTTTGCTCGACGGCGCTAGTCGTCGGTGAGCCTCCACCATCTTGGCAGCCTTGAGGAGCTCTTAATAAGCTATTTCCATCTCATGGGATCCATTGATCATCGAATCCCAAATCTGGGTAGCTACATGTTTGTACGTTCGTCCATCCCTTAGGGGTGGCAAGGATGGTGTTGTCTTCGAGCTTGAGGCCACAAGCTCTGCCCCTCCTTCTCCATAGCTTCGAGGGAGAAGCAGATAAGGTAGGTGTCGTTGAAGGTGTACCATTTGGCAAATCTAGGCATCGCCAAGATGTTTGGACTCTGAATCAATACCCTCGCCGACCCCAGCTCCGATTTTCACATCGTCTTTGTTAATATCTCCACCTTTGTCCCGAGCTCGAAGACAATTTTTTGGAGAGCTTATTTCCTTCAACAGTAGAATGGAACACTATGAATCCAAATCCAGTAGCTGTCTCCTTGGGGCTATCCTGCTCCAAACTATGGCGTTCATTAGATAAACTCTGCAGTGAAGTGACTGAAATTCACTATTCCCATTGTGGTGACGTCAATCATCTTCTTCGGCGAGGGGAAGGAGATGAGGAATTGCATATGGCACATTTTCTTGACCACCTAATTGCGGTGACCCCTCATTAGCCACCGTTTATTGGGTGCCTCTAAAAAGTGGTTTCCAGATGGTCGACCGAATTTAATCTTAGCAATCACACACCACTTCCTGAGCCATGCCTCTTCTTGTTTAATGACATTGAGGTTGCTAGTTAGGCGGATATTCACAAGATTCTCCAGTGATCTACCCCTATGCACACTCTCTATTCCTCGGTGTTAACAATCGCATTCATACAAGCATATGACATGAGTCCCCACTTCATGCATTTGAGACATCTCACTTATTTTGTGCATTCAGCAGGAATATGTGCTGTATCGCCACAATTAAAGTAAGGAATTGGGTTTTCTTTTTCCCTAACCGTATCTCTTGTTTTTCCGTTCACAGCGACTGTGACGGTTCTTCTCTTTGTAATCTTGCTCACTACTTTCACCCACAGTTCTTCCCCTCCTTGGATCTCTCCCCACTCTCTCCAAATCATGTCCCCAAGAATCGCCAAGGTTAGTTGGACTCCTCTCTGGATCCCTAGTTAAGTCATTCATGGGTTTCTTTGATACCTATTTAGAGTTGGGCCAGATGTGTGTGTGTGGGGGGGGGGGGATGCGGGAGGATTGGATGTGTTGATGTTGTGCTAATAATTGAAATTTTGGGGGTGGATTTGTTGGTAGGGGCGAGAGTGGCGATAGTGGTGGTGACGTTTTTGTTGTTGTTGTGGTTGTGGTTGATAATGTTGATATTGATGAGTGAGTCTCTCCACCTCCTACTTCCTTCTCCCTATCCCCGCTGCATACACATGCCCTCTTGAGTATCCCTTTGATACTTGATCTCTCAGTGGGGATGGTGACTTCCGATAGTCCCATCGAGGGCTCCTTTTACGTCCTTGGCGGCTAGTAGGATTACCCTCTCTACAAGTCCATCCTCTAGGATGAGGTGGAGGAAAGCAGTGATGATGCACGTTCAACGTGCTATGACATGAGTGATCACTACGGTAATTCGGTAAGCAAAATCCTAGCTCTCCTTTGCCCGTCACAGGGGAGCCGAACGTCGAGGGCTCCTCCTCAGGCTGTATCGGCGGTATACATGTGGCGGTGGAGAGATGTGATGGTGAGAAGACGATGGTTGGTGGACCTCTTCCTTTGGCCCATACCATCTCATTCTCCAACAATTCCATTTTTTGAGACCTCTTCCGAGCAATGTTTCAAGTTTTTAGGCTCTACGTTGCTTTTCGTTAACACTTTCTCTTTCTTTTGAGAAGAAGATAGCAATTTCGCATGTTATAACTGACGAGTTGAGATGGGGTTGTGTCTGGGGTGGACATAGTTGTCGATGAAGATGTTAGGATTGTATGTCTTACATACACATTCGATTGGTGGAAGAGACAAAACGAGGTCGAAGCGTCAAAGTGAGTCGAAGTTGGAAAATAGAGCAACAGCATCCAACAGACCAATGCAGTCGACTGTACATATGTACAGTTGACCGACATTGACTCGGGTTTTCCAAAGAGCGAGACAGTCGACCGCACCTTTTGGCAGTCGACCGTATGCGACGCGCAAGTACTGTTTGGGCTTTTATCTTGGTGATATTTTGGGCCCAATATTCAACTCTAGGTTAGATCATACAGCTCTTATCGTGTGGCTTCTTCTATAGGTTATATTAGGGGTGGCATTCAGGTCGGGCTAGCCAGGGACCCGCCCGCTCGGTTCTTGGCCCGGCCCGGTCCGCCCAAAATCGGGCTGAACCAGTGTCAGACCGCCCCAACAGTAAGGGCCGGTCCGGTTCTTTAATTTGCGAAAAAAGACCGGTAACGGCCCGGCCTACTAGCGGCCCGGCCTGCACTAGCGCGAGACCGGGTTGAACTGGCCTGGGCTGGCCCGCGGGCCGACCGTTGGCTTTTACCGTTTTCCACTTTTTTTTCCAGAATTTGTTTTTAATTCAAAGGGTGTGTAAAATTACCAAAATACCTCCAACGGATTTATACTAGCTAGTTTTTAGGGGTATTTTGGAAAATTGAAAAATTATAATTTCTATATATACAACCTCATTTCATTCAATTCTCTTCATAAATTCACTCAACTCTCTCTACTATCTCTCAACTTTCTCAACAACAATCAACAACAATCAACAACATTCAACTACTCTCTTTCAAGAATCAAGATTCAACATCAACCACATCAACAACATTCAACTACTCTCCTTCAAGATTCAACATCAATAACATTCAACTACTCTTTTTCAAGATTCAACATTAACAACATCCAACAACAATCAACATCAACACTACAAGCTCTCAACTCTCTCTACTTTCATTCTTCAACCTACATTCTACACTCATACGGTATTTTCATATTTATATAATTTTTAGAATTATCATTTTTGTTTGTTATCATTTATTTCTCATAATTAGATGTTATCATTTATTTCTCATGATTAGATTGGGTTTCTTCTTCTTCTTCTTCTTCTTCTTCTTCTTCTTCGTTTTTCTTCTTCTTCTTCTTCTTCTTCTTCGTTTTAGATTTTTTTTTGGTAATTTGGTAAACATACATTAGAATAATAATTTTATAGTAGTTGTTTTATTTGCTTTGTAGAATAATTTTATATAACATACACTAGTGTAGAATTAAAATTTTAAAACATACACTACAATTAATTTTTATAACATACACTAGTTTAGATGGCATCTAACCGATCACGTGGTAGACATAGTAGCCAAGAGTCCACTAGTAGTCATCGCATTCCTTCCATTCCTCTTCCATATGTAGATAGTGAAGAAACACTTTACAATTATGATATTATTCCCGATATTCATGAAACACACACGAATCAAGTAGAAGTAGAAGTAGAAGACATAGAACCATAACCATCGGAACGAGACCCATCTCAATCCTATAAAACAAGAGGGAACAAATCTGAAGTACACAAATATTTTGATTGTCTCTTCACAAAATGATAAGAATGTAGAATTAAAAATTTGTAAGAAGTGTCAAACACCCTATAAGTTTAAACTAGGATCGGGAACGGGTACACTTCAACGACACTTAAGTAAATGTTATCCCGAATTCTCTAAAGACAACCTTAAACAACAAAAAATACACCCTAAGACAACCAAATAAATAGTCATAGCTATGATCACGATATCGTTCGTAGAGAAATGCCTAAATTAGTAATTAGAGATGAATTACCTTATTCATTTGGTGAAAGTAGGAATGTAGAGACATTTGCACAAACTGTATTAAACCCCCATTATAAAAAAATTCCTAGGAATGTAGTAAAGGGTGATTGTAAATTAGTTTACAATGAGGCTAAGAATTTTTTAGTAGCAACACTTATGTCACTAAACACTAAAGT
Source organism: Hemerocallis citrina (assembly GCA_017893485.1). Classification (NCBI taxonomy): domain Eukaryota; kingdom Viridiplantae; phylum Streptophyta; class Magnoliopsida; order Asparagales; family Asphodelaceae; genus Hemerocallis; species Hemerocallis citrina. Next base: position 133,544,303 of record CM030361.1, read on the forward strand.
TTCTTTGACATCGGATGGGTGGGTAGGAGTGAACGGCGTACCAATGATGTGTGTAACATGTCATTGGATAGATTCCGATTGGATACTTCAAAAGAGAATAATTTCATTCGGATTTGTTAGGTACCCACATAAGGGTAAAATAATTGCCACACACATCATGGAAGCATGTAACAATTTTAGTATTTTGGATAATGTTTTTGTTATTGGTTTTGATAACGCCTCTAATAATACTAAGGCAATTGATAATTTGCTAATTATACTTAATCCTTTAGAACCGGAAATTTTCATGTTAGGTGTGCTTGTCATATTTTAAATCTTTGTATACAAGATGCACTTAAATATGGACATGATAAAATTGAGGCAATGAGAAATTGTTTTCATTTTATTACATTGAGTGGTCCAATATATCAAGTTTTTCATGATTGGTGTCAACTCAGGAGAATTGTATTTAAACGTTTTCCTAAAAATGTTAGACATCGTTGGAATTCTACTTTTGATTTATTAAGTGTTGTTCTTCACTATCGTTTTAATCTTAGATAATTTTGTTTTGCAATGGATATGCAAGATTGTATGTTAGATGATGATTTTTAATTTTTTGCCGATAGTTTGTACAAATTTTTAGAACCTTTTAATGATGATACTTTATAATTTTTAAAAATATATATATACGTCTACATCTAGTGGTATTTTACTTGCAGTTGTCACTGTGATGACAACAATTAAAGATTTGGTAAATTTCCCTTTCAGTGGAGAAATGGTTTATGCCGTTTATATTTTAAAATATTTTCATCCACTTCCTATGTTATATTGTGTTGCTAGTGTAATGAATCCCATGATTAAGTTAGATGGAACAAAAAATTTAATTGAGATTTTTTATACTTATGTTGCACACGAAGAAATAGATGATTCTGACCATGTTGTTTTCATTACAAAAATTGAAAATGTTTTGAATAGTTTATATGATAGTTACGATAGAATTTATCCATTTAACACTACACAAATACAAAATGTTAGTTCTTCTTCTTCTTCTTCTTCTTCTTCTTCTTCTATGTTATCAAAGGGAAATGGTCTTGCCACTAGTAGTGTTTTAAATCTCTTAAAATTAAAAAAACCTAGAACCAATGCACAAAATGAGTTGAATTGGTATAATGCACAACCTCTCATTAATGATGTAGTAGATGTGTTTTCTTGTTGGAAAATTAATGAACATATTTTTAGTATTCTTTCTCGAATGGCTAAAGATTTTCTAACGGTACTGGTGTCAACCGTTACATCGGAAAGTGTTTTTTTTCTTGGTGACAGGATTATGAGCCCGAACAGGAATCACTTGACGGCAAAGAATTTGGAGATGTTGGTATGCATCGAAGACTGCATGAAAGCGGAAGAGAGGACTCAAGACTTGCAAGAATCACAAAATGGATCAACAAGCAGCGACGAGTGAAGAACTAGTAGAATGTAATTTGTATAATGTACTGTAAATAATTGGAAAATTTTATGGGATGAGATTCTATATTTAGGTTAAGTAGAAGTGCAAGATAATAGTCCAATGCCATCTCTTCAATCTGAATAGAGGCCATCTCGATCTCTAAATTCAAACAATTCCATTGTTTTGTAATTTGATCTAATTTGTATGAAATTGTATTCATGAACTTAATTTTAGTTAACATCATGTAATTTATTAAATCAATTTAAATTTGGTTTTAATTTCTTTTATTTATTAGTCCTTTGCAATTGTTATAAAATTACAATTTAATACTTGATCTTTCATCTTTCTTTATATATATATATATATATATATATATATATATATATATATATATATATTACTAAAAACCTGGCCCGGCCCGACCCCCACCCTTGGAGCCGGGGGCCAGGTTCGGGCCTAGATTTCCCCCCTTAGCCCCGCCCAGTCCGCGAGATCCTTCAGCTCGGTCAGGGTTGGCCCGGGACCGGGCAAAGCCCGGGCGGTTCCGGCCCATCCCGGCCCAGCCGGACAGAATGCTACCCCTGGGTTATATCAAACGACTTATGTATCAAGAATACAATTAGGGTTTCTCTAGATTTCTCTATATAGTGTAAAAGTCTCCATGAGAGGTGTAGTACTTCATTGATATTCTGATATTCTTCTCCATTGTAAGTGAGGCTTGAGAGATAGTTCTTGGTGAGAGAGTTTGTAATCTAACTCCTTGTAATCTTTTCTAGTTGAATAATATCTTAATATATTTTCTCCCGAATTAGGTTCGCCCGAACCGGGACAAATCTTTGTGTGTTTGGTAGATCTAATTGCTTGGTGTTCTAGATCTGTTTGTGTTCCCTCACTACCATTGCTCATCAAACTCCGTTGTCACATCAATTTCCTTAACAACTGGTATTAGAGCTTCGGTTGACGAGTTCTTTAGTGAAGATGACAGGTTATAACTATATGAAGATCAAGCAGTTTGATGGTAAGATCAACTTTAATCTCTAGAAGGTGGATATGTATGATTTACTGGTTCAAGAACGTCTACAACTTGCCATTAAAGAGAAAGGTAAACAATCTGACATGAAGCAGGAAAACTGGGATGAGATTTATGAAAGAGAACTAAGTTTAATCAGATGTTGGCGGACAAGGTCAAGTGCAACTTTCTTGAGGTCAAAAGTGCGATGAGTATGTGGGAAAGACTCATATCTGACTATTCGGGATGGTCGTCATTGGATCGGGTGTATTGGAAGATGAAACTATCTCATTTCTCAATAAAGGAATGTACTGTTCTTCAAGATCATATTGTGGTGTTCAATAAGTTATTATATGAACTTAGAGTGATAAACGCATATGATGTAAGCGAAGAAGATAAAGTTTTCAACTTGATATATTTACTTCCAGATTCGTACGAGCATTTCATACCTACCATGCTACACGGAAAGTCTGCAAAGGAGAAGATTTCGGTGGCTGAGGTGATCAAGGGCATAAGGAAGATCAACTTAAGAAGGAAACTCATAAAATAGAGACTACCTCCAAAAGTTGCTTAGCGGTGGAAGATCCTTCAAAAATCGAAGTGCGCAGCAAGGTGTGATCTGTTGCCGATATTGCAAGCAAAAACGGTATTACAAAAATGAATGTTGGAAATTGCTGAATCAGAGGAGCGCCAAGGTTAGCAGTGCTAACGCTAATGTGGTCAGTGCTACTGAATCAGGTGATTTATGTCTTCTTGTTTCAAATTCGTTCAAAGTGGATTCTAGTTGGTTTATTGACTTAGTTAGTACTTCTCATATATGTTTTGAGAGCGAGAAGTTTTCTATTTACAAGTCTACAATAGAGCATTGTGTAAGAACGAGAACTGGAGAGATTTGTGACGTAGTGGGTGAGGGGACAATTGAGTTGGAGATGCTAAGTTGGAATGTGTACACTGTAAGGGAATTCATGCATACTCCTCTGCTAAAACAGAATCTGATATATTTGGGAACTCTGAAAGCATGCGGTTGTAGGTACACTACTTGAGGTGTTCTGTATGTTTAGGAAGGTCGTTGTAAAGTGATGTTTGGTAAGAGGTGTTTTGAACTAGGTCAACACAATCTCTATAAACTTTGGGGGATCCGAAATACATGCGCAGGTGTTATTTTGCTTGATTTTCCCACAAGTTCGTCTAGTCTGCCGCACCTAGTATCATCAAAGCGAGATCAAAACGTTCGAATACCCTCGAGAGGTGGAGAGTGCCTCGGGGTAGTGGAGTTTGTGCGGAGGTTGGAAACTCCATGTTAACACCAACTGAGGTGTGCCTTTGAGGGGTAAGCTGATTGGGAAATTAAGTGAAATATAGATTCAACTAGCTGAAGAGAACTACTGAACCATGTTCACTTACAGGTGGAGTCGAAGAGTTTAGAGATGATAAATCACACGGTGATAACACGCGTATACAATCCAAGGTGGAGATTGTTAGGATTGAATGTCTTACATACGCATTCGATTGGTAGAAGAGACAAAGTACAAAGGTCGAACCGTCGAAGTGAGTCAAAATTGGAAACCAGAGCAACAGCAGCCAGCAGACCAATGCAGTCGACATTGACTCGGGTTTTCTAGAGACGAAGATAGTCAACCACACCTTTTGGCAATCGACCGTATGCGGTGCGCATGTACTGTTTGGGCTTTTTATCTTGGTGATATTTTGGGCCCAATCTTCAACTCTATGTTAGATCATACGACTCCTATTGTGTGGCTTCTTCTACAGGATAAATCAGATGACTTATGTATCAAGACTACAATTAGGGTTTCTCTAGATTTCTCTATATATTATAATAGCCTCCATGGATGGTATAGTACTTCATTGATATTATGATATTCTTCTCCATTGTAAGTGAGTTTTGAGAAATAGTTCATGGCGAGTGAGTTTTCAATCGAACTCTGTGTAATATTCTCTATTTGAATAATATTTTTCCCCGGATTAGGTTCACCTGAACTGAGACAAATCTTTGAGTATTTGGTAGATCTATTTGCTTGGTGTTCTAGATCTGTTTGTGTTTTCTTACTACCATTGCTCAACAAACTCCGCTGCCACATAAATTTCTCTAACAGCAGAAAACCATACAGTGAAATCAAAGAATTGAGTACTTTGACGGTTACCTCTAAAGTACCAGTTAGCATGTGTCCACCAAAGAACCCCAAGTCATTGCTGCAACAATAATGTACAAAGAGGTATGTCTAGCCGTACAATCTCAAAGGTACTTTTTTTCGTTACACATTGCCATTACTAAATTGTGTGTCCTAAAAATGAAATCATTTGTGTGAACCTTTCCCTTTTCCGTTATTGATCTGTGAGCGGTTGTGCTTTTGATCATTTTTTACCTGTAGAGAGAAAAGAAAATAGGAGGACATAGAATCCAACGGGACAGCAGAAGGGTCAGCATAAAAGTCAGGATGTAGTTTATCAACGAAAATCTTGACATTAAAATTCTCCACCGAACACCCTTTAGAAATAGGACAACTATGATAAATCCATTGCATAGAGTCATGAAAACCATTATCATTGGAAAGAATATTGACCAGTTCATTCCATTTACTGCCTGAAGGAACAGATTTTCTAATATTTAAAAGAGAGCGGAGATGATTTTCTTTCTCAACCAGAAAGGAACAATAGATTTAGAAGTCTCCGTACCCTCACCCATCTGAGGAAAGTTGTCAACTAAGATTTAGAATTTTTCTTGTATTCTACTAACTCATATCTACATTCTATATTAGACGCAAATACATGGGGATGTATCTTTTTTTCCCTGAAGGAGATATGATCATAAAGGAATGGATGGTAATGCTAATTGTTAGAGAACCATTGGAAGCTTATGCCCATAATGCAATGAGTAGATAACACTAAAATTTAGTTTAATCGTGTTCGATTATGAGAGAAGTCTTATCGGGAAATGATCTAATCCTGATATACTAGTTCTTCCATTACCACAAAATAATTTGCATGTGTACTGAAAGTCTTTTTCTCGTAGTCGTTACTACATGTCCTCGCAGTCGTTAGAGCATGTGTAGTCGTTGGCTTATTTGTCAAAATTTTCAAAAATAAGAAAAAATAGTGTTGTGCATGTAGTCGTGGGCTATGTACCGAAATTTGAGTTTTTGGTGAACATTGATATGCTATATTTGGCAGAACATATAGAAATATGGAAAAAATAGCCGACGAATCTTTCGTCTATTCAATTGGACAAAAGATCATCTTTCGTCGCTTCTATTTTTTTTTAAATATAGCGGACGAGAAATGATTTCCTGTCCAATCATTTAAATAAGAAAACGATCAGACGGGGAATCATTCCCTGTCCGATGAAGTTTAAATTTTTTTTTAAAAAAATCAGCTCGGACAGTGAATGAAGCACCGTCCAAGCAATTCTCTCCCCAAAAAAACCCCCAAATTTTCTGTGTAATTATCTCTATAGGAATTATTATGCAACTTTGTAGCATTGAGATTTGTGTATATTTGGAGATCAAGGGCTAAGATGGAATGGTTCTATAGAAAATGTTATGCACACATTTGCGTACAAATTATTTTTTCTTTATTCTTTCTTAAGTCATTTTTTGGTTTTTTACGACTACAATTCTAACTTATAATTTCTATATCTGAATGTCAAATACCCAAAATTTGGGTTACAACGCACTGCATATGCTCATACTACCATATTCTCGTAGTTGTTACTACCATATAGCAAAAGACATGAATTGCATGTGTCTTAATTAGGGGAAATATGAATAATGGATAATAATGATCATGCATTTGAGTGAATAAACGAGGAGCTAATAATCAAGCTGACCCAACGACATAGTTTTAAAAATAATTCCATTTATGATCCAGTTTGTAATTAAATTCTTATCATATCTTTTCTATAATATTTTCTATATGATGTGGGACATTTTATTAAATTTTAAAAGTTCTTGGTTTAGGATAATTTCTACCTTTTTAATTAAATATTAAGTTCCTTATTCTATAGCCTATAAATTTGTGAAAAATTGTAGAAATTAAGTAAGAATTACTTACTCTGGGCTAGCTCTGATACCATCTGTATACGAAACGTAAAATCACCTGTAAAGAGAAACAAAAAGAGTATCAAAATACTTCAAAGATGATATCCTTCTATAAGATAATATTCTTGAAAATAACGCGCATTATCAATCTAAAAAATATTAAAGTAATCAAGCATAACTTCAAAATTTCTCATAGCTTTTGGAGTCAATTTCGGAAATAGGATTTTTCTAAAAAAAATATTTGCAGATATAGGACACCCTCTAAACTATTTATAAAAATAGGATAGTTGGAAGAAATTTCTAAGAAAGACCCTAACTTTAGAGTTATCTACACAACATTAAAACTAAAAATTTACATATCTCACTGCCCTATTTAAAAACTGGATATTTCACAGAAAATAAAGTAATTAAAATTAAAAAAATCTCTCAAAATTTAAAATCAAATACATTGATAGAAGGTTAACACAAAGAAAGCATATAACTGATAGAGAAATATCAGATTATTTGTTAATAACAAGTCAAATAACCAAAAAAACTACCTAAAGAAATACAAAAAGAGATAGCATACAAGGTATTAGATTATAGAAACGAAGAAACAAGTTGGTATTACCAACACCTACTAGCATACAAAATATTAGGCTAAGAATGGCTGATAAAGCAGTAAGATTAAATCCAAATATAGGATCAGAAATTTATATGATAAACATACAAGAGTTGGAAGAAGATTGCAATGTTCCTGAGTTTGTAAGAATTATAAGAAAAGATTTTAAAATCAAAAATAAGAACATAAAAGAACTAGGTAGATATATAACTGAAAACACAGAAGAAGAATTAGGCACAACGGAAGAAGGTATGAAAGAGTTAGAAGATATAACAAAACTTAATATAAATATTTTAGACATAAAAGATTTAATGGCAAATCCCAATTCAGTGGAAGTAGAGTGTAGCGCCCCGAATTTCTAATATAATATCTTAGAAAATACGTGGCACAATCCTAGCATCAACTTCAATGTAATAGTACACATAGCCCAAAAATAAAAATAATTTTATTTCCAAACTTTTATTACATCAATCTTTACAAACACAGCGGAAATACAACACCTTGAATTACAACTTTCTTTTTACAACACTTCTTTTACAAATATTTTACACAAAGTTCTATTACATCTGTTTATCTCAAAACCATATCAAGCATCCCAACCTCCAAACTCTAAGCAACAACCTGTAACACATGAGGCTAGAGATGATCCCTAACCCCCAAAACTAAAGAGGTCAGCCATAAATGGTGTGAGTGACATAAAAACATACAACATAATTAAATCATAAAACCTAAAGTCATCAACAGCATGTATTAACAACAAGGATAAATGAATGAGAAACAACAAAGATGTAAAGCATGAAAACATCATGAAATATGAACAACAAGTGAAGCTAGACTAAGTGTCAAGTGTAGGAAAACTGGAAACACAAGCATAAAACCAAGTCAAGAAAATACAATTCTATATGCTGACTCTCTAATTCATACTTGTCGGAGTCTATGCATTCCATAGTACATAGGTCCGGTGCAAGCCCTTAACGATCTCTACGACTTAGGGATAATCCCTCGTTATGCAACTAATCCTACTACGGTGATGTGAAACAAGATTCAGAATACTCCGCGAATAGGCATCACAGCCCTTGACGCGCAAGCATCATGTAAGATAGCTCAAAAACAACAACCGGAGAATCATCTCCCTGTCGTGTACCCCACGAATAGGCCTTCAAGACCCTCAACGTGCAGATACACCCGGTACATTCTGTGAATAGGTCTGTCGACCCTCAACACACAAATGCACCCTGCATGTTCCATGAATAGGCCCGTAAACCCTCAACACGCGATCATCTAAATACCAAGTACCCCACGAATAGGCCTTCATGACCCTCAACGTGCAGATACACCCGGTACATTCTGTGAATAGGTCTGCCGATCCTCAACACACGAATGCACCCTGCATGCTCCGTGAATAGGCCCGTAGATCCTCAACACGCGAACATCTAAATACCATGTACCCCACGAATAGGCCTTCATGACCCTCAACGTGCAGATACACCCGGTACATTCTGTGAATAGGTCAGCCGACCCTCAACACACGAATGCACCCTGCAAGCTCCGTGAATAGGCCCGTAGACCCTCAACACGCGAACATCTAAATACCATGTACCCCACGATAGCCTTTCATGACCCTCAACGTGCAGATACACCCGGTACATTCTGTGAATAGATCTGCCAACCCTCAACACACGAATGCACCCTGCATGCTCCGTAAATAGGCCCGTAGACCCTCAACACGCGAATATCTAAATACCATGTACCCCACGAATAGGCCTTCATGACCCTTAACGTGCAGATATACCCGGTACATTCTGTGAATAGGTCTGCCGACCCTCAACACACGAATGCACCCTGCATGCTCCGTGAATAGGCCCGTAGATCCTCGACACGCAAACATCTAAATGGCTCTAGTTGGACTAACAAACCATGAGCCTATACTTACGTTGATTATTATTAAAACACCAAAAATTCTTATCTCTTGAGTTAGTGTATCCTGCCGGACTTCAACAACAACTAAACCAAGACCCCTCAAGCCTAACTCAACAAATCTTAACTGCCGGTTCACAGGACTCCCACTCAACTCCTAGAGATCTCAACAAAACCACAATCCACAAATCCATCATCAAAACGATCATAAGGAGAAACCTCTCCAACAAAACCCAAATCTTTATATAATTCCAGAATCCAAATACAACTATAAAATATCTTGAAAATATATGTTTTGTAGAAACAGTAACCTTTAGAATAATAAGTTACAGATTAAAGCATTTAGAGTAAAATCATTTGAAAGAACATTCATAGATATAAGGATACATCAGTATCAGTCGACTATAGAAAGCATAAGTTGACTGTCCAGAAAGAAAATTCCATGGTTTTAAGAAAATAAGCTAAGTGTTATAAGTTGACTTATAAAAGTCATAAGTTGACTTACCAGAGAATATAAGTTGACTTATAAAAGTCATAAGTCGACTTACCAGAGAATATAAGTTGACTTAAAAAGTCATAAGTCGACTTACCAGAGAATATAAGTTGACTTATAAAAGTCATAAGTCGACTTACCAGAGAATATAAGTTGACTTAAAAAGTCATAAGTCGACTTAAAAAGTCATAAGTCGACTTACCAGAGAGAAACTCTAGAAATCTTTAAGAAAATAATCTAAGTGTGTCAGTCGACTGAAAAGGATCTAAGTCGACTGTCCAGAACGGATTTTCAAGAAAACTAATGATCATAGCAGCCGGGTCATACCAGTCGACTGAAAGATCATGCCAGTCGACTGTCGGCCTACAGACTGCATAGTTTTGGTTGTGCATATGTCAAAACTAGAGTTTTTAGGAATCAGTCATATATCGAAATAACTTTCTTTTATTTTTCAATTCTTATTAATACCAAAATAATTAGATTTAAACTTATCATTTGAGAAATCCAAATTCATACAACATCTTTTACAAAAATCACAAATCCCCAATTTAAATCCTCATAACTCAAATCCTCAAAACATGATCCTCTAAACCATTAATCATTCAAAAAATTCCTCAACTAAATCTCAACTATTCTCTATAGTTGATTCATGAACAAAACAAATTTATCCTCATCATGGTCAAGTTGTTTTTATCCAACTCACCAATAATCCAAAAATCTCATCTTTAATTTAATTAATGCATGGCATCTATCAAACTCAATCAAATCAATAATAATCCAACATTTTAAGAAGATATAATCTAAGCAGTAGCAGTCGACTGCTACTGGTCACCAGTTGACTGTTCGCAATGAAAATCCAATATTTTTAGCCTACCAATAATTTATATTAGGTTCTTATCAAATCTAAAATTATTCTCATACAAATATCTAGGGTTCTTCTCGGAGATCCAATTTTTCATCCATCCATGCATATACATATTCAACATCCAATCAATCTAAACATTCATATCATTCTAATATGACATACACAAATCAAAGAGAACAAACAAAATAACCAAACAATTAAATCTACTCACCTACAACATACACAAAACAAAATAAAACAAAACAATGTCACTCACTTTAGGAATGAAGAGATCCAACAAGAAAGCCTCTCTTTTTGTGAGATCCAAAATCCTCCTCTTTGCAAAGAATCCAAGATCTCTTCTTCAATCACCAAGAAAATAAAAATATAATAAAACTTGTGTTGTGCAACGAATGACGGCTGCACACCCTCTTTTATACAGGCTGGAAATAAGGAATTAGGGTTTTAGAAATATATTTGCAAAATAGTCCTTTTTCAATTTATTACTTTACATATATAACCTTTCTTAGTTAAAATAAGTTAACTAAATCAAAACCAAATCAAATATTCTTATCACTGAGTTGTCCAGCAATCCAGCACAGCCCAGTAAATAAGAAAAATACGGATTTACAACTCAGGGTGGCGATTTTGCACAAAAGCCCTCCCTTTTGTAATATTTGCAAATACATCATAAAATATTCATAAAAATCCAGAAAAATCAGAAATAATATCTAATAATGTATATGATATTTTTCAATAAAAATATCTGACCTTTACTTTCCAGGAAAAACATTTGCACAAGATTCTACATAAATTCCATATTTGTAAAAACACCATTTTTGTTTAAATCTTCACCATATCGACTTTAAATAAAATCTAGATATATTTAAATTTAAATGCTAACCATGGGAAACCAAAATATCAGTAAAAACGAATTTTCATAACTGATTTCAGATCCAAACGGCTTTTTACATAAAAGCCCCTCTTTCGAGGTATTTATAAAAATAGTTTCTTTATTCAGAAAAATCCCAAAATTTAGAATATACTCCATTATAATTAGGAGAATTTACAAAAAAAATATAAAATTGGTTATTTACACCAAAAATATTTGCACGTGTTTCGCACATGTAAAAGATAAATCTTTAGAAAATATTTATTAAATCTCCAGAAAATCATTTTAATTCATTTTCAAATATTTAAAATAATATTTGAAAATACGGGGTTCTACATAGAGGAAGCCTTACAAAACCTAGATATAACGAATAAAGAAATAAAAATGGATCAAGATAAAGAAAAAATTATAGACAAAAACTCAAACTGACATGTACGAAATCGTAAGACCACCACCTAACAAAAGACCTTATCAATTGCCTGGAAATGGCAAAACATAAAAAATAATAAGTTAGGAAGAGACAAAGAAAAAGAAACCCAAAAATATGAACCTACAGAACACTACAAAAAAGGAATAACAGGAAATAGAGAACGACTAGATCTAGACTGCGTAAAAGACGTAAATAGAACAATAGAAGAATGGATAAAGGCCTCACTAATAGTAGGATTTAGGCAAAAATTTTCAAGAAACGCATTTGAGAAATTTATAGAAGCTACCTTTATAGGAGTAGTAGCAAAATAGTGGAATGGACTAAAGGAAGAAGAAAGAAATACTATAAGAAAATCAAGACCAACTGATGATAAAGGAACTAAAGAAATCTCAGCAAAACGAACCTTAGGTCTGAAAGAAATAATTACAAATTACGAAATAGCAATAAGAATAGAATTCAGTGTCTACGATAAAGGAGAAAAACACATTATATACAAAAAGAATCCAGCAATATGGATACTAAGTAACTTAGAAATATGTGACATGTGTTATTTTGACAACTATGCTTGTGAATTCCGAGAATATTTTCAGGATAGTTATTATACAAAAGAAGAACGGAGTCTAATCTTGAACTCATTCTTTCTAAAACTATCTGATCCATGAAGTATAAACATATATAGTGCATACACAGGTGAGAAAGTAAAACCAGAAGTAGATACTTTACGGTATAGAACACAATTTGTAAAAGGTTATAGGGATAAAGTATGCCAAGATGCTAGAGTAACAATGAAATACTATAAGAATTTGTTGTGAAGATGCAAAGACCGAATCATTGATGATGCAATAATAACTATAATTATACAAAGAAGAGTAAACACAAATTTAAAAAATATGAACCAAAATATAGAAAAACGTTTAAGAGATAAAAACCCTATAAAAAATACTTTAGAAGAATGAATAAAAATAGACAATTTACGAAAAACCCTAAGAAATGTAATTGTTATATATGTGGAGAGGTAGGACATATATCACCAAATTGCCCTAAAAAAGAAAAAAGAAAATGTAAAATACGTAAAAGAAATTGAAGAAATGAATAACATAAATTATGAATTCATAGAATATGATGAAGACTGGTCAGAAATAAGTGAAGATGAAGAAATAATGGTAATGGAAGAAGATAGTAGAAGTAGTGAAGGTGAAACAGAAGAATGTGAAATAAACATGATGACAGAAATAACAAAAATAGGAGAACAATTAGAAAAAGAAGAAAACAATGAAGAAGAAGGGAAAGAATGTGCTTTGACATACAAAAATACGATAAAATAAGAACAACCAAATTAGATATAAACTCAAAAGAGATATTTAAACTACCAATATTCGAAAGAAAGAAAAGTACCATCATAATAGTCAGGAATAATGAACAACTTATAGACATTGAACAAGTACAAGGAAAAACCATAATCACATTAATAACCACAAGAATAATAAGACAAGAGATGGAAAAAATAAGTGAGAAATCCAGAAAAATATTAAGACACATACATTTAGGTTCTGTACAAATAATAATAAATGCCTATTTTAAGGAAGGAATAAATACACCCCTGAAAATATACCTAATAGATGATAGAATAATATCAAGTACATAAGATGCCTTAATAGGAATAGTATAAGAAAACTTAATGTACCAAAAGATAAAATTTACAATAAAACCTAATTTCTCTATAAGTATGACCGATGAAAATAAAGACAAAAATCTAGTCATGTACCACAGATTCTCAAGAATAAAAATGATAGAGAAAAGCAAAGTTATGAGTATACAAATAAGAAATATTAATGCTTTCACTAGTAAGCATAAAGTAAAAAATAGAAATACAAATAATTTTAAAATAGAACTGCTATTCAGCAAAATTATAAGATACAAATCAGCTAGAAAAAACCCTGAAATGACTATACCAAATTATATAGAATTCGACTTTAATAAAGCAAAAGAAATTACAAAAGGAAAAGCACCACAAATAATGTTCGAAAAGAGATCACTATCAATAAGAAACAAATAACAATTATTGGAATTAATACCAATAATAAATACATTAGACAACCAGAACAATAACCAATTTAAAATAGAAATAGAATACTATGACATTGGAAAATGGAATAAACAAGTAGCAAGCCTTAGTAGGTACAGGAGCTACCAATTCACATATTAAACAAACAAATAAAAAAAACACCTGAAATAATGCCATTAGAAAACCATATTACTACCTAGACTATTACAATAATAGACATCCAATTGTACATAAAATAATGCTACCACTAAGGATAAATAATGGAAATAAAATGTTATTACATTTAGATGTAGACCCAGAACACCATGTTAATGAAAAGTTATTAGGAACTGACTTCCTTACATCGGTGCAACCTTACTCAATTCAAGAAAAAAAAATCACAATAACAGTAAACAATGAAAGTATAGTAATAAATAGAATATTAAACAAATGAATCCATTAGAGCAACAAAGAACACGTTATACATACTAATAGAATTTGTTTACGAAGGATACAAATTAAGAAACTATCATAGTCTAATAGACACGAATAGGCACTAGCCTATACTGTGAAAATATAGTACCAAAATGGAAACAAGATGGATATAATAAAAAAGTAATAACTGAATTAACTGGACAAACTATCATACTTGCTAGGTATCAACAAAATGTTAATGTACAAATAAGAAATTACATCCTAAAAATACTAATAATAAACCAATTTGATGATATAAATAATGATGTGCTATTAGGAAATGACTTTTTTCAACAATACTATCCTATAACCATATCACATAAATTAGTTGTATTTACAACACCTTGTAGATACCAAGCAATAGAAATTAGAATAACCCAACCGTATTTCAGAACCAACCCGCTGCACATCAGAGTTTCTTCAACCCAGTGTGGTGAATATCAATATTTACCAAACAAAACTAGAATACAACAAGTCCCTAAAATAACTATAAAATAAATTTTACAAAAACAATTAGAAGATCTGTGCAAAGAAGACCCCTTGGCAAAATGGAACTTAAGTAAACCCACATCACATATAGAGTTAATAGATAAGAACAAAATAATAAAAATTAAAACTATAAGGCACACTCCAACAGATCTAGAAGAGTTCAAAATACATATAAAAGAATTATAAAAAATAATTACATAAGAAAATCACAAAGTCCACATTCATCACCAGCATTCATAGTAAGAAAACATTCAGAAGAAAGAAGAGGTAAATCTCGAATGGTAGTAAATTATAAGGAACTAAATAAAAATACTAAGAGATTTGGATATCCACTACCAGATATGCAAATACTACTTAACACAGTAAGGACAAGAAAAATATATTCGAAATTTGATTGTATATCAAAATTTTATTATGTAAAACTAACATAAGGCTCAAAATAGTTAACAACATTTAGCACGCCTCAAAGATTCTATGAATGGAATGTATTACCATTCAGTTATAAAAACAGTCCAGAAATATTTCAGGAATATATGGATAAGAAATTTAAAAAATACAACAATTTCATATTAGTATATGTAGATGATATTCTAATAGGATCCGAAAACGAAGAACAACATAAACAATGTAACCCCATTCCCGTAAATGCGTATTTCCTGAGTATTTTCTGTACTTCAATTTTTATAAATTCATTGTTGTAAAATTCGGTTTTGGATTTTTATATTAAAGTCTTTTATAATCGAAAATTATATTTATTCCGAATAATAATATATATTATGTCTTTCTGTTTTTTCGTAAACACTAAACTCTGTTCTTATTGCTTTCTCATAATTTGTTATTATTTATTTTAATTATATGGTTCTTTGTGCTGAAATTTCTTGCATTCCTTTATCATCAATTAGTTTTTGATTCCTTATATTACTTCTTTCTTCTTCTGTTAGTCCATTCAACCATTTCGTTACTACTCCTATAAACGTTGTTTCTATGAATTTCTCAAATGTATTTCCTGAAAGATTTTGTCTAAATTCTACTATTAGGGATGCTTTTACTCGTTCTTATATTATTCTATGCACATCTTTTACACAGTCCAGATCTAGTCATTCGCCATTTTTTGCTATTCATTTTTCATAGTGTTCTGTGGGTTAATATTTTGGTGTTTCTTTTTCTTTTTCTTTCCCTAACTTACTTCTTTCTTTACTATCCCATTTATGTGGTAGGTTATACGGTCTTTTATTAGTGGTGGTCTTAATTATTCGTACATATTAGTTGAATTTTATGTAGGTTTTTTAATAATCTTGTCTTTTTCTTGATCCATTTTAATTTATTCATTTCTTATATCTAGATTTTTTAAGGCTTCCTCTACTTCCTTCGAATTGAGATTTTCCATTACATCTTCATTTCTAAATTGTTTATATTGAGTTTTGTTATGACTTCTAACTTCTTTCATTCTTCTGTTATGCCTGATTCTTCTTCAGTGTCTTCTGTTATATATATACTTAATTCTTTTATGTTATTGTTTATGATTTTTAAATCTTTTCTTATATAGTTCCCACAAATTCTTGACCATTGTAATCTTTTTCCAACTATAGTTCTTACTACCACACTAGTTAGTAGTGTATACTTTTTTTTGAAGCCTTTGCTTGAATGTTTATTATATAAATTTCTAAGAGTATTGATGGTTTTTCTTTGTAATATTATCCATCCTAACTTAATTTCTATAGTTTAATATCTTGTATAATAATAGTTGTTGGTAATACCAGCTTGCTTCTTCGTTCCTATAATCTAATACTTTGTATGCTATTTATTTTTGTATTTTCTTAGATTGTTTCTCAGTTGCTCTACTTGTTATTAATAAATATTTCAATATTTTCCTATCAGTTATATGTTTTCTTTCTGTTAATCTTCTAACAATGTATCTTATTTAAATTTTGCAAGAGTTTTTAATTTTAGTTCTTTTATTTTCTGTAAAATATCCAATCTCTAATCTCTAATATTATAATGATAGAAGGCCTTAGTGTCATTTGTAAATCTACCAACGCGTGCAACACACGTGCATAACTATTATAAAAGATGTCTTAGGTTCAAACCCAGACGACGTCTAATTTTTTACTTTAAAAAAACTATATTTATTAAAACGTGCATAGCACGTATAAATTACTAAATTACTAGTTTTAATAAAGTTAAAAGATACTATAGTTTATAATTTTTAAAATAAGGTTATATAGAAAATTTATTTTTTTTGTTTTCATATTAACATAGTTAGAGGTAATATATTCTGAAAGTGAGTTGGTGGGTTAATTGTTTTGAAAAGTAGGCTGGTTAAATAAATATTGGAAGTGGGGTATTTACACAATCACTGGTAAACCAGCCATCACATGACTAGCATTAGATAGTTACTAAAACTGTGACATTTAAGGACGCTCAGTAATTCCAGCCAGTGTTGTAAAAAATCCAGTTGCATGTATTTTGAATAGTCTATCAGTTTAATTGGTGGTTATTTTTTGTTTACTACTGTACTAACTCATGGAGGTAGGAAGTTTTTACCAAAATAATCCACTTTTTGAAATTATTTACCAACATGAATCACTTTTGAAAATTTTGGTATTTACCAAAATGATTCACTTACTATCTCAGATAGCGAATTTGATGAAAATACCGTCACTGTTTGAGATAGCAAGTGTAGGATTAGGTATTTAGAGAAAAAATTTGAAGAACTAATATCAAAGTAAGACTCGCTGTTTGAAACACCATGTATTACACTCACTGTTTAAGATAGCGAGTATAGTACAACTATGCTCGCTATTTGAAACAACGAGTTTTACTTTGATATTTTTTCTTCAAATTTTTTCTCCAAGTGGAGGAGCCTACACTCGCTATTTCAAATAACGAGGGTATTTTCATCAAACTCGCTAGTGATAATACACTCGCTATTTGAGATAGCGAGCGGAGGCTTGGGTGTTTGAAAAAAAAACTTGAAGAAAAAATATCAAAGTAAGACTCGCTAGTTGAAACAGCGAGCGTAATTGTACTATAATCGCTGTTTGAGATAGTGAGCCTAACTTTGATTTTTTTTTTTTTTTTTTTTTTTTTTAATTCACCTACTAAAAAATTCAAAGTTAGGCTCGTTATTTCAAACAGCGAATGTAGTACAACTACGCTCGCTGTTTGAAACATCGAGTCTTAACAGCGAATCTTACTTTGATATTTTTTCTTCAATTTTTTTTTCCAAGTTATGGAGAAACAGCTAAGCCTACACTCGCTATCTCAAACAGTGAGGATAGGATATTTTCACCAAACTCGCTATCACATAGCAGGGGATTCATTTTGGTAAATACTATAGAAAGTGAGTCAGTTCGGTAAATATTTTTAAAAGTGGGTCATTTTGGTAAATATTTCTGGAGGCTGAGCCCCTTTGAATTTGAATTTTTTGTTGTAACTTGTGGGCTCCATCTCTTCTGGTAGTAGCGTGAAAAAAACAGTAGTTAAGTAGTACAATTAAACGTTGCCCTTAATGCAGTTTGATTTACTGTGCAAATGAAAATACCGGGTGAAACTTCTAGTCTATAATCTACCTCTGTATTTAAATTAATAAAGCTTCATTTATTTTGCCAGTATTTTGTTCCAACAGGAAGATTGATTCAATACACACAATATGATCCATTTGCCTGCACGATTAATCATCATCAGCTGTCCAAGAAAGAAGCTGAGGAGAATCAATCACTTAGCTGGGCTTCTTTACTGGTAAGAGGTATATATCGAACCGGTAATACATTTCGGATAGTGGTGGATCCATCTTCCTTCTTATCAATCACCTTCAGTTCCTGGATATGTGTGCCAACCGGAATTACCAGTCTGCCACCAGGCTTCAGCTGCTCAATAAGTGCCTGAGGGATCACAGGCGCTGCAGCTCCAACATGGATTGCATCGTACGGTGCCAATTCAGGCCAACCAAGCCTCCCATCTAAACAAAACTACTATAGGTTAGCAAAACCGAGATTAATATATCACAATTTACGCAAATAAGATTGTACCCGTGAAAGAAAAATAAAATAAAATCAGTATATTGCAATAATAAACTGATATTAATCATACGTACATACATACATACATACATCCCTATTTTCTTTGCTCTCTGAATTATTGTGATGATTGTGTAACAGCTTGGAGACCCCTGGCACGCTAATGCAGCTTCTGGTTATGATTCTAATAACATTTGGTGTCGATATGGATCTTTATATGCACAGAGTTCAATGTCATGGTATGAAAGGCATTGTTTTTTTTTGATGTAAACGGATAGAGTCGAAAGACTCCAGCCAGATCTTATGAAAGGCATTGTTAACCACAGTAATTTATCTGACCTTGCTTTCCATGCTACATTTACTTAGTGTTGGCGTCTTTTTCTTCAATTATATATGTTAGTCCTTTACCATAATCAGGTTTAGTACAATTCACTTACCGTTTAAATCTCTCAACAATCATTAGCCCAAGCCAACTAGTCACTTAATGTTATTTATATGATATTTAAGTAAGATCAATATCGGGTTCATTTACATACAATAAGTCCAGAAATCATTTTACAACCATATTCTTCAATAAATCATGATTTACTCCCTCAACATCCTACATGAAATCCGAACATATTTGCTCATAAATTGTTTGGTTAAACATTCTCATAAACCTGACAGAATCACATAAAACGATTAGTGAAATGATTGATCATACAGCTCTCTAATCAGAAAAGTGCTGCAGGGTTTTCATCAGCCAGACAACAATCTAGACAATAAGAACTTTGACTGCAATCACTTCCCATTATTTGAGAATCTGGTATATAGATATAGAGATGGAGATAGAGATGAGATTGAGATAGAGATAGAGATAGAGATAGAGATAGAGATAGAGATTAGAGAGAGAGCCATTGATACAGATATTGACAAAATAAAGAGATAAGAGATATGGGTTATAAGTTACCAGTAACATGCACAGAAAGTGAACCATCCTTCAATAAAGAAGAGGCTACACTATGATTGATGTGGTCGATGGAAGAGGAAGCCAGCTCCGGAATGTGTTCAACACCCACAACTCGGCCTTCTGGTCCAACCATCATTGCAAAGCATGCTGTTAAGTACCCCGTCCCTACAAAAAATCAACAAAGCCACCTTATTTCCTAAAGCCAAGTTGTTTAGAATGGAAAATCTTATGAACCTGTTCAAAATTCTACCGTCATATTATTGATCGCAAGTACAAAATTTTACAGAAAATAGGTTAGGAAACGAAATAAACACCAAACAGAATGGAAAGCATGGAAAACATAGAGTAACCTACCACATCACTATTAAGCTTATACATGGAAATGGAAAGGAAAGTGCAAGAACTGATATCTCTAATATTATAATGGAAAAAGGCCTTAGTGTCATTTGTAAATGTTTTGTCATTCTACCAACTCGTGTAACACACGTGCATAACTATTATAAAAGAGGTCCTAGGTTCAAATCAAGACTACATCTAAATTTTTATTTTAAAAAACTATATTTATTAAAACGTGCATCGCACGTGTAAACTACTAGTATGATATAGTTGTAATGAATACTCATGCATCAAAAAATCTTTTTAAGTATAGCAGTTCAAATGTCTACAATAGGATTTAAAATTTTTGTTAAAGAACCTAATCTAGGATTATGTTTGGTTGATAAAACTACACAGTAAGTTTAGACACACAAGATCCCCTAATTCCCTAAATACCAAGAAGCACACGACATGAACAAGCTGACATGAATACAATGCGACACAACACCGATACAGAGAAAATGTTGAAAAACACACCAAAATAGCTAGGCCGTGTCGGATTTGTGTGTCCGATATGATTGGCTATCGTATATTATCAAATATTAGTGTCTGTTCTTCATAATCTAAATATGGAATACATCATAGTGCATTACTCATCTCTGTAAGACTAACTCATCAACTTGACTATAATTAAACTGGGTTCACCATTTAATTATCCTCAGCTTGCTGCTTGCATATAAAAACAACACAATTTTTTGAATCAGATATCAAAATAACAAATTGACTGCTTTAAAAATATCAAAATAATTCATGTTCCTTTACGAAGAAAACTACAAGTTTCCTACATTTCGAACTTAGTTTATCATCCAAAATTGCTATACATGGAAGCTAATGTGGCCTATGCAAATTCTTCTATAGAAAGTGAAAGGATTTGCTTATTCCATACTGTGAAAACTTGTTAGTGGAAAAAGAAACAACAATGACATTTCAGAAGAAAAATACAAAAAGGGCAGTAGAGAACCTGAACCAACATCTAAGGCACGCATGCCAGGCTTCAGATGCTCCTCCAACAATTCTAGACAAGCTGCATGCATATGAGGTGCGGATATAGTTGCATTGTATCCTATTTGCATAGGGTTATCAACATAAGGATGGGAGCAATTTGGCACAAATAAACCTCTATCAATTGCCTCCATTACTTCAGCCACTTTCTTAGACTTGATCGTTCCATTTAGCTTCAAATACTCTACAAGTGCTTTGTTTTTGTCAATTGATCCTCTGGATGAATTACTCTGCAATGTCAACAGGAAAAAGACCATCAATGAAATTGTTTTAGAGAGATATTCATGTTTTGTCATACTTTAGCAAGGAAAAAGAATGGATTATCTAAAATCTAGACTATACTATTGAATGAGAAAAGCCTTATCAGAAGGGATACTTAGTTATCTATTCGTAATTCTTAGTAAATAAACCGACAATAGTTACTTACCATGACCTTCAACATGTTCTGATTTTCATGTCTTAACATGGAAATATATGATAAACCTTGACAAGCTCTTTTTGAAACAACTGACTGGTGACATTACAATGATGGTGAAATTCCTTACATATATTCCACGATCATGAAGACACTGCGACAAGAAGTATCTTCTACGTATATGAGAGAAACTGACAAACATCCACGGGGGGGTGGGGTTTAAACAACTTAACTAACCCTAAAGGCATCATATTTATTTGTAAATTGTCACCCACAATCTTTGCTACTTCTCTCTCTAGTCTCTACTAGTCCGTACTAATTAATCAAGATGCGAGAAGTAACTTTGCAAAAGAACTTATCGACTTAGTCTATATTATGTTCTTAAATAGAACAAAGCAAAGGTAAATAAGAGTTGAACGAGAAAACATAAAACACAGAGATGTTTCCAAGAACAAAAAGCACACATGTGACATGTAGACATTACCAAGAAGTATAGAATTCCCATTTTCAAAATTGGCATAAATGTTGTTGAGGAGGCTTGAAAGCCAGTCAAGGACACATATACTACCATTTTGATGCCGTATAACATATTGTAGTTATTAAATTAGCTAGAATTTGAAGCCATCTTTTAGTTTTACAGTGCAAGTGGAGTAATTTTGGGTATCCAATACAATCAACAATAGTAGTTCACTAGTTAGACCTTAGAATCGATTTTTTCTATGGGCACATTTAGTGAAGTGTGAATGGTTTGGGAAAAATCTTTTCAATCTGAACTAATTTGAGTTACAGAGTAATTTAACCCAGTTGTTAGCAACTTGTAATGGGTTTCCCACTTTCCCTTGATTTCATTCCATTTGGGTATTTATTTACTCAATTGTTTTTTTTAATGAACAAATAAATTTATTACCAATCAACTATGCATAAAAAAGAGCATCTTAAAACTGAATCATTGCAATAACAAAAAGAAAACCCTTTGTGAGTTATTGAATAAAAAACCCCATCTTTGATGAGAATTACATGATCCAAGTGAACCCACAAAGCAGCTTAATTAGAACTGGGTTTAAGAGCATGTGAACATTAACGAACTTACAAAGCAAAAGCGATTAAAGATTAAGCGAAGTACCTCCATTGCTGGAATCTGACGATGAATCCTTCAAGAACGGAGGGGAGAGAGAGTGAGTCAAAACGTAGGCGTGGGTTTAACGCAAGTAAGGGAATCTCTTTGAGGAAAAGAGAATCTTGTGCAAAATTTGGCATACGATATCATATAAGAAGAGAATTGCGATCACTGGATCTCTTCAAGAAGATCATCATGTTATAAATCAATATCTCTACTACTATAATGATGGGAGAAGCCTTAGTGTAATTTGTCCATTTATCAACCCGTGCATAACTATTTTAAATGAGGTCTTTTTACTTTTAAAAAAAACTATATTTATTAAGACGTGCAAGCACATGTAAACTACTATATATCATAATACTAGATTTGTCCGTGGGCACGTGCCTACGACACGTCTTCGGAACGATACAATACACTAAAAGCCATGTAAACAGTAAAACAACAATTATGTAGCTCATGTTTGAATAGTATGACAATAATTAGTTGTAAATAAAAGTCCATATTTTTATTAGTATATGTTAAAAAATAATTATAAATGGGGTGTAAAATCCAACTTCTCAGAACTTTAGAAGTGGTAAATGATGAAATTTAACTGTTGAAAAGATATTTGCTATTTTCAAAATATCATGTGCAATAAGAAAAAAATATAAAAATTCTGAAAATTTTACAAATCTAAAATTTTAAAATCTAAATTTCTAATTAAATAAAGAAAGAATGGGGGGGGGGGGGGGGGGAGAGAGAGAAAGAGAGAAAAATGAAAAATGAAGAGAGGAGGGTGATAGTAATAAAGTAATGAGTTTTTTAATTTTGGGGGGAAAATTTTGATTTTGGGATTTGAAATTTTGGGAGGAAAAAAATGTTTTGTGAGGTTGGATCTGAGTCTTTAATTTTGGGGAGATTGAAGGTGAGCCACTTGATAGCTTTCTTTGTGTTTTATTATATAGATCATATACTCCTGGCTTGAATATATTATTTCACTCCAATTAATTGGGGATATAATGGAAGCCATCTAATTTCTGTTGGTGTTTTTCTGTAAAACCCCCTTATACATATTGAAATTCAGTATAAATCTTTCACAAATCACTATTTTTATATATGTTCCTTGATTGATCAACTCCAGAAGCTACCAGTTTGAGATATAAGTAGATATCAGGAAGATTATGATTCATTTAACGATAAAAAAAATCTGAACAAGAAAAGTTTTATCATCTAATTCATCTAATTCAACTGTAAATTTTCCATCTTTCCTATCTTATTCAACTGTAAAACCCTTCTCTCTCCAATATTGTTTAAGGGATAAGAAATTTGAAATTTTCCCAAAATAAGCCAGTTTTTGGGGGATAGTGGCCGCTGGACTAAATTTTACCACGTCAGCTAAGGCCGCAGTAGGCAATTGAGTCTCTTCTCATTTGTTTTTAATGATGCTGCATTTCCAACTGCGATCTCAGCTCATTTTTTGAATAGCTGAGGTCGCAATTGAGTGCGGCCTCGTTGACACATAGGCAGGAATTGACTAGTGCAAATGTATCTCAAATATTTAAGATAGAGAGCCAAGACTTCATAGTAAAAAAAACATTATAAAATGTCGCCTCAATTTCCAACTACAACCTCATTTCAAAGGTCACAATTCTTACTGCGGTTTTGTTTAAACATATGCTGTAATTGAGAATTGTGGCCCAAGTATAAATGATAGTTGTGGAACATGTTAAATAAGAGTCGTAGCTGGAAACTGTTCCTTTTTTTAAATTTTTTTAAGAAGGAAAAGTACCACCATGTTCAGTTTACAGTACACTAAATTCCTTCAAAAGACAATTATACTACATCAAGAAAACAATGAAATTACAGTGAAGCCCGCAAAGACTTAAATTGGCTTGTTCACCTACCCTACCTTAAAGTTCACAACGTAAAGAGTTTACAACATAACTTTCTACAGCATAGACTTAAGTTCACTTAAACTCCCAACTAGAATTTGTCACAAAAAAGAGTTTTATAACATGCCTTTGTTGCATTTACTTTTACTACATGTGAATCTTCTGTCGCATTTGTTTTCTTCAGAAAATGTAGCATAAGACCATCCGATTGTTCTGATTGTTGGAAGGACAAGATGCTCTATTTATTTTATAGAAGGAACGTGAAAAGAGCTTAATTACTCGTACAATTTATTGAATAAGAAAACTTAGACAAGAGAAAGACTCTTGCTCTAACAAGCGATAAAGGGATCTCGATCATCTTCCTCATGGGGAACAAAATGAACATCAATTAACAACTAATTAATGTGAACAAATCAAAACTGAGGAAAATGGGTCAGTTAAGTAATCAGTTTAGAGGTTTCTTCTTTTAAGTCTATAAGGAAAGAGTTAAAAGAGTTGTAAGGAAGAAGAGATGGTGCAGTTGCTTCTACAATACTGTTTCATTCAATTATTGGATATATTGGTTAGAAAAAGGGTCTTTTTCTTTTGACTTTCTAGGAGTTATCTCTCTGTCTGTCACTCTATAATTTAGTTTGAGTGTATTTGAAAACTACATGTAACCTAAAATAGTACACAAAGAGTATGAAGAAGCAAGCGATCACATAATATCAAAGCCATCGGTTGATTATCCAATTATCAAATATAGATAAATTTTGGTTTCAGTAGGGTTCTGTGGTTTCGTTATTTTCTTCTTATTAGTGGAATAGGTTGATTGTATACTCCGCCTTCTTTATAGAACAAATCATATGCAAATGTTACAGAGGAGCGATTATTCGTTACAATTCTGTAAAGAAGACACACTTTCATCAGAAAAGGAATTTGCTAGAAACCAAAGCTAATTATTTATAAAATACAAATCATGAATGTCAAATTACATGATATTCTTTTCTTTACAATACAACTACATGATATTAATACAGAGAGATTGAGAGTATATGGCTTCTGAGATAAAAGGGAACAAATTCATTTGATGCTATCTTCTCAAAGTTCATCCTTGAGAGGTTCTGCCTTCTCAGGATTAGGGGAGCTCTTGACAGGGAAAGATGCCATCATTGCGATACCACATTTTCCGCGCTTGTCCTTGATCCCTCTTTCCATCCTAATGTATCCACCCTCTCCCCATCCTTCGCCCCACGAATTCTTGACAATCCAGTATTTCGTTCCATCGTCATCAACCCCATATCCTACAGCTGCAACTCCATGGTCCAATTCAGTTCCACAGCGGCCGGAGAAAACTCCCTTCAATGTCATTCAAGAGACCATATTTACATCAGCAATTCAAATATTTGCGACACAAAGAACTCAGAGTAATTATCTACACACAATACAAACCTGGGAGTAGAATTGGAACGCATAGCCACTTGCTTCTATAGCTACAGAGACGGGCTGATTAGCAACTGCCATCATCAGAGCAGCTTCATTGTTGGGAGGGACATCTTGGTATCCATCAATCGTCACAATCCCAGAATTGGCCTGTAATATCAGAGCAGTTTAGTTTGATACAATTTATGTATGTTCGTAAACTTGTAGATATAGTTTCAAAATAAAATTTGGTAGCAACCTCAGATCCGCAGCTTCCTTGTTCGGCCAAGTAGGGATAAGAATCTTCTGAAGAGAGGCCTCCATTGTTCTTGATGAAGTCAAACGCGTAGTCCATAAGACCACCATTGCACCCTGAATTTTGTGTATCACAATCGACAAGTTGTTGCTCTGATAAGGAAACAAGTTCGTTGGTTTTGATTTGGTTGATGCCTTCAACTGCAACCACAGTAGAGAATGCCCAGCAACTTCCTGCATAATTTGTTACAAAAACAACTTCAGAATCAATTCACAAAAGACTATTCGATAAACATAACATCTTTATAAGAGAATGAAAGACTGACCACATTTGCCTTGGTCTTTGACACCGGTGACTGCCCCCTTCTCCCTCCAATCGACAGAAGTAGGAAGGTCATGAAACTTCTCATAACTGAACTCCCCGGCATCCTTAACCCCTCTTAATGTCATATGGTGATGGATCTTCGAGCCAGCATAAGTACTTCGGAACTCTTGGTTGGTCATGTCACCAAACTTGTTGAGCGCGAGCTTGTAAGTAGCATCCTTCTTCTGGTTGAACTCATGAATAAACTTGACATTCTTCTTGAACACATTGAACCTCTTGTCCTTGTCATCTAAATCCCTCGACACGCCATGATGGGCTCTCCATTTTTCGTAGAGGCTCCAAAGGCTCTCTTCGGAAGCCAAATCCTTCTCGTCGAAAGGAATGCTTTGTGCCAATGCAACAAAACCAAGAACCACTACTAATGAAAGCAATGCATACCTCAACTTGGCCATCTTTGAATTTCGGTAGGATATGAATGAGGGAAGTTAAGAGGGGATGGAGGGGTTTATATAGGGATTGGGAAAGGGGAGTTGTAATAGGAATGCTCACAATTAAGCAAATGGAGTGGTCAATGTGTTGCTTGAAAGAAACTACCATCAAAACTACTAATGTATCAATTGCCTTACCTAAGAAACTTAGCTACTGGATACCTCACAAGGATAGCGAGTATACTGTATACATGTGAATGACACCAAAATTAAGGAAAATTGATAGCAAGTATTTCCTAAAAGATATGCACTTTTAATTTGAAACTAAATTATTTCTAGAATCAACCATAATAAAAAGGCGTTGATTAAAAGTGTATATTTACATGTAGCTTGAGTTTGCTTGTGGTATTGGCGAAGCTATATTATAGAAGTATCCAATGCATTAATTTATAGATTATTCATTAATAATTTTTAAAAATAAAAATAAATAATTCATAATAATTGAGATACTGAACAATACACATATATGCTAACTTATTCGTGGATGTGCATTGAACTTTTCAAATAAGGGTTTTGCTAACGGGTTGATGTAGGCAAAGTGGTCGACATCAAGTTCGATCGCGATATAGAGAGAGCCAGTTCCGAGTTTCGGGAACTGTGGAGTTGTTTTGAATTTGTCAAGCATGGGATTGTGAATAAATAGGGCTGCAATCGAGCCGAGCCGAGCCGAATATCTTCAGGCTCGAGCTCGGCTCGTTTACTAAACGAGCTCAATTTTGAGCTCGACCTCGGTTCGAGCCGAGCTTTGATCGAGCTTTGACCATATTCGAGCCGAATAGCTCGCGAGCTTAGTCTAAAATAAAGAAAAAAAATCAAGCTCGAGCTCGGCTCGTTTACGAAATGAGTTCAGTTTTGAGCTCGAGCTTTGACCATGCTCGAGCCGAATAGCTCGCGAATAGCTCGATTCGTTTGCAGCCCTATGAATAAAATTAAATTGAAAACGTATATGTAATTTATAAGCCTACTACATTATTAAAGGAATTTGCTTTGAAAAGAAAAAATCTAATTTTAAATTAAGCATTGTTTGAGAAGTACCTTTGCTTCGGCGTAAGAGCATCCACAGACGTTGAATGTAAAAAATGGCAAAATGCATATTTTGCCCATCCAATTCGACGAAACGTTGCAGTCGTCGAAGGGCAAAAAAATGCATAAGTTCGTTAAAAAAGAAACAGACGAGACATGATGTTTCGTCTGTAATTAAAAAAATAATTTAGACCGAAAAAATATTAATAAAAAAATACGGACTTATGCAGGAAGTTTTTTCCCCAAAAAGGGGAAAAACAAGAAGTTTTTTTTTGCAAAAAAATTTAGCAAAAATAAATTTTAAAAATAGTTTGTAAATAATATTTGAAAAAACAATTTAAAAATTTGCAAAATAAATTTAAAAATTTGCAAAAACAATTAAAAATATTACAAAAAGTTCCAAAAAAATCACTGTAGCTGGACGAAGCATGGTGCTTCGTCCAGATTTGGCAGAATTTTTTTTGTAAAAAAAAAATTGCAAAAAGAATTTTTTAAAAAAAATTGTAAATTTTTTTTGCAAAAACAATTTAAAAATTTGCAAAATCAATTTAGATAATTGCAAAAAAAATTTAAAATTTACAAAATTAATTTTTAAAATTAAATTTTTTTAAAAATTGGATTGAGACGAAGCATGATGTTTCGTCTCACATTGGGACGAAACATCATGTTCATTCCCACGCTTAAATTCGTTTAACGGTTATTTTATTTGGTTTTTTTTTATATTTTTACTTCGGACGAAACATCATGTTTCGTCCGATCAATTAAAATAATAATTAAATAATCCAGACGAAACATGATGTTTCGTGTGCTATAATATGCATTTTGCTATATGGATGCTATTCGTCCCTTTCTACTGTAGCGATTTTGCCAAAAAGTGGCAAAATAGCAAACAACTGTGTGAGCTACAGTAAAAAAAAAAAGGAAAAAAATGGCAAATAAGCAAAGCGACTGTGGATGCTCTAATCATTTGATCCATGTTCCTTCTTAGGTACATTATAGGTGTTTTAATAGTACTCGTTTAATATTAAATTCTGAATTAACTAGTTCACCTCTATCTTTTAGGAACTTCTCAATTGAAAAGTCTACTTTTCAAGAAATTGCAATGCATGTATTTGTAGTTTATATGACTTCTTAATGCAAAAAACAAATAGAGTAAGAAAAACTAAGGTTGCGTTTGGTTTGTTGTTTTAAAAACAATTTTCTGAAAATAGTTTTCAAAAACACCTTAACCAAACAAGTTGGAGTTTTCAAAAACAGTTTTTTAAAAATGTAAGGTTGCGCTCATGTAGAGAG
Organism: Hemerocallis citrina; assembly: GCA_017893485.1. Taxonomy (NCBI): domain Eukaryota; kingdom Viridiplantae; phylum Streptophyta; class Magnoliopsida; order Asparagales; family Asphodelaceae; genus Hemerocallis; species Hemerocallis citrina. The sequence goes on from CM030361.1 coordinate 133,573,513, forward strand.
AGAATAACTGAAGTTGGAGTTTTGTGAAAACTCTTTTCACAAAACACCCTAACCAAACATGTTTTTGGATTTTAGAAAAAGAAAAAAAAACCTTCAATAAATAATTCAAAATTTAATGAGTACCCTTGAAAAACCCTTAAATGAAATTTGAATGATCTTTTTTTTAGGGGGAAAAATATTTTTGAGGGAAATTTTAACGATCTTGAAAAACCCTTATCGCTGCTTCGCTGTTTTGCCACATCGGATCTGATTCCGCTGTTTGCTGTTCCGGCGGGATCCGCTGTATTGGAACGATCCCATTGGCTGCGTCCGGTGTTTCGTGTTCGGCCACACCAAATCCTATTCCGCCGTTTGCTGTTTTGGCTGATCGGGTGCGGGAGAATTATTGCTATCTACTAGCTTTCTTCACACGGTCTTCGCACGCGCTCTTGGGATTGATCCCCGGGATTCTGATCCCGTTATTCTTTAATTATTTTCGAACCGTCTGCGCAAAAAGGCAAGTCACTTCTATCGAATGTATTTTTTTTGTATCATATTCGATAATTATTGTTGAAATTCCGCAAGTGGATCTTATTTTAAAATCATAAAATATTATTGTATCAATCGTCGAGATGCCACGGATTTACACGAGCGAATCCAAGTGGTAGTCTCGACATCGTGCCACCTTTTTGCCTCTAAAGTATAGAGATGTTCATACACCATATAGTTATAGTTATTGATTATAAAAATAGGGAATTGTAGACATATTTCATATCATGAAGTTAAATGACAAATAGCTATAGTAGATTGTAGAAATTTGTTGATCGTTAATGTGATTGTTATTGCTAATTTATTGAATTGTAGTTATTAAAATGTTAGACATCATCTATATTAATACCATGTTCATCTAAGGTTGATTCGCTACGATTAAGATTAATTAAACTCCAATTTACTATTATTAAACTTTATTTTTACCATTTTACTTAAAAAGAACATGTAGACTATTCAGAAATTACGCTAATCTGAACCTTAACATGCTGTTTAGACCTAGAACACTTCATTAAAATCAGAAACTCCCTGAAAGTAAATCGTAGCCCTATCTGTCTAGATGTCGATAGACACCAAAACTTTCGAATTCGGAGTTATACTGCTCCAGTTATGAACCTTTTACCACAGCAGCACTGTAATTCCAGATTCACGTACATAACCACTTAGGCTAATGAATTAAGTGAACTATTAATCATATATGGCCAAGATAAATTCCAGATTTGAAAATAACATGTTTAGGGTGTTAAAAAGTATTTTTACTGATTTTTATAATATTTATTTACTGCCTTTATAATTAAAATTAGACAACATCTACACCCAGCTAGAAACTTAAACCTATAAAGATCATTGAGTTTCACATAGCTACCGTTGTCAGAACGTAGCTTTTAAGTATGCGTTGGAACCGGGTGGGAGTCTAGTTTCTAGACCACCTGACGGATCCATAGTTGCTGCCCTGTAGCAACGGGAATGCTGATTTTGGTACAGCAACCTACTGCTGTCCAGAATTGGGATTCTATATTTTATAATGTACAATTGAGTTTATAATGTTATATTTAGTGTATTTAATCGTATATAGTATATTGCATGATCTTAGGATTGTTTTGACACCTTCTCTAGCGTTCCTTATTAATTGCATTATGGTATGATAATTGAGTAAAGAAAGTAAAGCAAGCCGGGGTTAAGGGTTGATTAGGGTAGTTGACAAAATAGTAAGTGTACTCGGATGATGGCCAGTGTTTTATCGTTATCGGCATCGTGTAAGAAATTACACATGTCCAGTGTTTATCGTTATCGGCAAGTATGAGAAATTACACATGTCCAGTGTTTATCGTTATCGGCATCGTGTGAGAAATTACACATGTCCAGTGTTTATCGTTATCGTCATCATACCCAGTACACGAACTATAGAGTCTACCACCTTAGTCTAAGCGAAATTGATTGTATGCATCGAACCTGTGGTACGGCACACATGGGACACAGTAGTACGTGCATTAGCTAGGATTTAAAAATGAATAATAGACTTAAGGCCCCATCACATTATCATTGCATATTGTTATCTCAATGAACAGTGTTATCATTATTATTGCCATTTTTGGTATTGTTTATCGTTATCATGGTAAATCATATTTAATGCATATTATACTGTTATCTCCTTTACACTGTTCAAACACCATCGATTGCACCGTTTATTTGAATTCATTGCTATGCCCCTATTTCCATTGTTTCACTGTTTCTCCACTTGCATGTCCACGACTTGCTCTAAGGACCTTCTTTTTCCTCTTTTTAGATGAACAACTTACAGGTATCCAAGGAGATTTACCTGTTGGCATAGGAGAGCAGCATTGGTGAAGGAAATGTTTACCGTGCCGCTAAAATAAATGTCGTTTTAATTTATGACTTTAAGGAGATTTACCTGATGGCATAGGAGAGCAGCATTGGTGAAGGAAATGTTTACCGCGCCGCTAAAATAAATGTCGTTTTAATTTATGACTTTAAATAAATTGGACAAGTGTTATTTCTTTGTAATATGGGCTTCGACCCGAATATTGTTTATTTAATTTCCAGATGTTGAGTTATTTGATATTGATTATATTTTATGCATTAATTTCCAATATTGTTATTTATGTGATTACTCTTTTATTGCATGCGTGGTTGGTTTACTACTTGTTATATTGTTGAGTTGGATCATTAACAGCCTATGGGTGACGTGAGTCATTCGCTGGGCCGTGTCACGTGCTTGCATTCCGTGTTTTGGGAAGCGGGGCGTGACAAGGTTTTTAGTGGTATCAGAGCCAGGTTTGACTCTAACTAGTTTGGGATTGGACCCTGATTAGTTGAGTTTAACCGATCTGACTCAACAATATGTACAACCCGTGAATCACATAGATAATTGATAACCAACTTACGAATCTGGATGCTGACTGTTTGATTCTTATTTCAGACCATGGCTAGAAAAGGTGCATCTACTTCTCGTGCTGGTGATGAGCAGCCCGAGGAGCCCACCATCGCGCAGATCTTGGAGATGCTGAGAAGAGGTGCTTCTTCTTCCAGCCAGCCAGAGGCGCCCACTATGGCTCAAATAATGCAGATGCAACACGAACAGAACGAGCTGATGATGCAGCAGATGATGCAGATGCAGCGGGAGCAAGCAGAAATGATGAGGCGGGAACATGCAGAAATGATGAGGGTGGCCTTGGGAGCTGTCAATCGAGAGCCTGCTGTGCCAGTGCCTGCGGTGTTGCCACCAAAACCCGAAAATGTAGCGGATTTCATGAAGTTACATCCAGATAAATTCGCAGGTACGGAAGGTCCGCTGGAAGCCGAACAATGGCTCATTAGGACCGAACAGCTGATGATCGCGGCAAGGATAGCCGACGTTGACCGGGTGGATGTCGTGAGCAACCAACTCGTTGATCTCGCCCAGATCTGGTGGCGAGCTGAGGTAGAGAGGCTTGAGCGCCCCATCGCTTGGGATATCTTCAGAGAGAGCTTTCTCACAAAGTTCTTTCCTGATGTGACGAAAAGTGAAATGGAGCGGCAATTCGTCACACTCACACAGGTTAGACAGATAGTGTTGTTATGCAATTTTCATTAGTATTTCATAAATATACCCATGTTTAACTAAGGCGCTACCTTGAACCAGGGGAATCGGACCGTGGATGAGTATGCTACGGAGTTCACTCGACTTAGCCGTTTTGCCGCCTCCATGGTGACGAACGAGTGGGATAAGGGCCGCCGTTTCATGCAGGGCTTGGACCTCGATATTCAGGATCGTCTGGCTGCCTTGCGGCTCCGTTCCTATGCGGATATCCTGGAGGCTGCTAGAAGCCAGGAACAAGCCAGTAGGCGGAAGCGCGCCAACCAGCGGCCCGCTCCGCATCCTATCACCGCTAGGCCATCTGGAGGGCCTATCAGGAGGCCAGCACCGACCTTCCCTGCCAGAGCACAGCCTTATACACCTGCCGCTCAGAGAGCGAACCCAGTATGTTTGTACTGTCACAGGACTGGACACTCGCGCGAGAATTGTAGGTTAGCCAACCGCCAGTGCCTCTTATGTGGTAGCGGCGACCACATGGTTCGCAATTGCCCGAGGACCGGGGCCACTGCACCAGTTGGAGGTTCCGCTCCCCAGAGAGCGCTTGGGCGTGGTCAAGGCGGACCACCGCTCCCACCTCAGAGGCAGGTTTTTGGTCGGAGGAGAGCCGCTCCTCAGGGAGGTCCATCTGGAGGTCGTGGTCAGGCCTTCAATCTGACTGCAGAGGAAGCCGAGACTGCTGAGGAAGTCGTCGCAGGTATATTTATGTTTTATTATTTTATTATCTGTTCCCTATTTTATCATTCATCCTTGCATCATTTAGTGTGTAGTTTCTTTTCACATTAGCATTTCTTAAGCATTTCTTAATCCCTATTATCCTGCTCTATTCATCTCTTCCCATATTTTTGATTCTATCATAGGTATTATTTTAGTTCATTCCTTTCCCGCCCATGTCTTGTTTGATTCCGGAGCGACCCATTCCTTCGTCTCTTCCTGCTTTGTGGATCATCACCAGTTGGAGTGCAGTGACATGCCAGCAGCTTGGAACATCACCACAGGTGGCGGTGTTATTGTTTGCTCTAGGGAGTGCAAGCAGAGCCCTCTAGTTATTGGGGGCACATATTTCAAGGCAAACTTGATAGTGATCGGGAATTTAGGGTTTGATGTAATTCTCGGCATGGATTGGCTGGAAGAATCTCACGCTGTTATTGATTGCCGGGCGAAGAAGGTGGTGTTCAAGATTCCAGGGCATGCAGAGTTCGAGTTTCATACTGGGGAGACACCTCTTAGACGCGGTAAGAAGGTAGCAGATGAGGAAGATTGTGCAATGGAGTTGCACACAGACTGTGAGGCTGCGCCTCTTATAGTGAGGGAATTCCTGGATGTATTCCCAGAGGAATTGCCCAGATTGCCTCCCGATCGAGAGGTGGAATTTGGCATTGAAGTTCAGCCGGGTACCGCTCCTATTTCTAAGAGTCCGTACCGGTTGGCGCCAGTTGAAATGGCGGAGTTGAAGGAACAGATTCAAGAGATGCTGAATAAGGGTTTTATCAGGCTGAGTGTCTCGCCTTGGGGAGCTCTTGTACTGTTCGTCAACAAGAAGGATGGTAGTCGCAGGTTGTGCATGGACTACCGTGAGTTGAACAATGCCACAGTGAAGAACCGGTACCCGCTGCCAAGGAACGACGACTTGTTCGACCAATTGGGGGGAGCTTCTGTGTTCTCGAAGCTAGACCTGCGTTCTGGGTACCATCAAGTCAAGGTGAAGACCGAAGATATACCGAAGACTGCCTTTCGCACTCGATATGGCCACTATGAGTTCTTGGTCATGCCCTTCGCAGTCACTAACGCTCCAGCCGTGTTCATGAGCTTGATGAATCGGGTCTTCTCTCCCTTCCTGGACAAGTTCGTCGTGGTGTTCATCGACGATATCCTCGTCTATTCTCGGAGTCATGATGAGCATGCCGAGCACTTGCGAATTGTCTTGCAGACATTGAGGGAACATCAATTGTACGGAAAGCTTGGCAAGTGCGAGTCTTGGTTGGATAGAGTTGCTTTCTTAGGGCATATTGTCTCGGGCGAAGGAATCTCTGTTGATCCGTCCAAGATTGCGGCAGTTAAAGATTGGCCGGTGCCTAAGTCAGTGTCAGAGGTGAGGAGTTTTCTCGGACTAGCAGGGTATTATCGGAAGTTTGTCCAAGACTTCTCGAAGATTGCTGGACCGCTGACTAAACTGACAGGAAAGGATCAGAAGTTTACTTGGGATGAGGCTTGCAGTGAAGCTTTCATAGAGTTGAAGAGCAGATTGACGTCAGCACCTGTGCTGACTATACCAGATGGATCAGGTGGGTTCGTGATTCACTGCGATGCTTCAGGCAGAGGCCTGGGTGCAGTATTGATGCAGAAGGATCGGGTTGTTGCTTATGCGTTCAGGCAGTTGAGGCCGCACGAGAAGAACTACCCCACCCATGACTTGGAATTGGCAGCGGTGATCTACGCTCTGAAATTGTGGAGACACTACCTACTTGGAGACCGAGTGGAAATCTTTACTGACCACAAAAGTCTCAAGTATGTCTTCACTCAGAAAGAGTTGAACATGAGGCAGAGGCGTTGGTTGGAGTGGATGGCCGACTACGACATCAATTTGCAGTATCACCCTGGTAAGGTGAACTCGGTGCCAGATGCGTTAAGTAGAATGCCAGTCGTCATGTGCTTGACTCAGCAGAAGGAACTTATTGAACAGATGCGAAGATTAGACTTGAATGTGATTCTTCCGGGTACCGATCGGAGTTGTATGATGCTTCAGATGCAGTCATCTCTGGTTGAGCAAATTAAGGAAGCACAGGCAGGTGACGAGCAGTTACAGGGATTCAGGGCAGAAGTTGAGGCAGGTACAAGGACCGATATGGTCATCCATTCAGATGGGTCGCTTCGCTTTGGGGCTAGGCTGTGTGTCCCAAAGGGTGAAGTTAGGCAGAAATTACTCGAGGAAGCCCACCAGTCGGCATACTCTATTCATCCCGGTGGTACCAAGATGTATCGGGATTTGAAACTTCACTTTTGGTGGCATGGTATGAAGAGGGCCGTAGCCAGATTTGTGTCTCAGTGTTTAGTCTGCCAGCAGGTGAAGGCAGAACACCAGAGGACCGCCGGACTTCTTCAGCCTCTTCCCATTCCGGAGTGGAAATGGGAGCACATCACCGTGGACTTTGTTACTGCTTTGCCAAGAAGTCCCAGGGGTCACAATGCCATTTGGGTGATTGTTGACAGGCTGACGAAGAGTGCTCATTTTATCCCGTTCAGAGTTGGTCAGTCTACCGAGAGTCTCGCGGAGAGATACATGCAGGATATCGTTAGATTGCATGGGGTCCCTGTCAGCATTGTATCAGACAGAGACACTAGATTTCGATCACAGTTCTGGGAGAGTCTTCAGAGCAGTCTGGGAAGCAAGTTGAAGTACGGTACAGCTTTCCACCCTCAGACAGACGGGCAATCGGAAAGGACCATTCAGACATTGGAGGACATGTTGCGATCCTGTGTACTTCAGTTTAGGGGATCTTGGGAGGATCACCTGCACTTGGTAGAGTTCTCATACAACAATAGCTACCAGGCAAGTCTTAAAGCTGCTCCCTTTGAAGCCTTGTATGGACGGAAGTGTCGATCGCCAGTATGTTGGGACGACATTGGTGAGAGGAAGCTATTGGGGCCCGAACTGATCACGAAGACTGTTGATGCCGTAGCCCAGATCAGAAAGCACCTGCAGGCAGCTCAGGATAGGCAGAGGAAATGGGCAGATGTTCACAGGAGGCCATTAGAGTTCAAAGTGGGCAATCATGTGTTCCTCAAAGTATCGCCGTGGAAGGGAGTTATCCGGTTTGGAGGCGGGGGCAAGCTAAGCCCTAGGTTCATTGGGCCGTTTGATATTGTAGAGCGAGTAGGCAAGGTAACCTATAGACTCGCGTTGCCGCCGGCATTGTCTGGAGTACATGACGTCTTTCATGTCTCCCAACTCAGGAAGTACGTCAGGGATGATAGTCATGTCATCGACTACTCGGAGTTGTCTATTCGGCCAGATTTGTCCTGCGAGATCCCTCCAGTTTCGATCTTGGACCGACGAGAGAAGGTTCTGAAGAACAAGGTCATCAGGTTGGTTCGAGTTGGTTGGAATCCTCACTCACCGGGTGAGTCGACTTGGGAGCTTGAGGATGAGATCCAGAAGAAGTTTCCCCATCTTTTTGTGTGATTCTTTTCTGTTCTTCGGGGTTACCCTATCGCCACTTGAGTAAATTTCGAGGACGAAATTTTATTGTAAGGTGGGTAGGATTGTAACTCCCGTTTTCACTTTCCTATTTCTATTTTTGATTTCCAATTGTAATCTCGATTGTAATCGAAATTCATTTCATTTGTGTTAAATAATATTTAGTCGAATGTTATTATTCTTCATCTCAATTGCTCATTAAAAATCTACTTCTTGTATTTTTAATTTGGATTTAATTTTAGATTAATTGTGTGGTCTTCTTGGGTTGTGAATTGTCCTCAATTTGACCCACTTTGTACCCATAGCCCATTACCCACCTCCTAATGGATATCTCACCCAAACCCACTAACCCATACTATCCCCAATCTCGCCCTAACGGCTAATCACATCAATTCCCCTAATCACTCTCCAAAATCAGTAACTTCCAATTATTAGGTAACTAAATCCCTAATAATTAGCCCTCTAATCTCTCCCACTATCTTGTAACCTCCCCTAATACCTCTCTCCCTCCCGTACTCTCTCTCTCCCTCTCCTCTGATTAAAACAACCCAAAACAAAATGAAACCAAAACAAAAACAACAACAGCCGTCCCCTTCCTCTCTCTCCCTCTTCTGATTTGAACCCAAACAGAGCAAACAAACCAAAACAAAACCCAACACCTCGTCTTCTCCACCTCAACCGCTCATCACCTTCGCCTCCACCGTCGTCAACCCACTCCAACTCCATTACCCAAACTCCGAAACCGCCGTCTTCATCAACCTCACACCCCTCCGACCGTCGTCTTCCACCTCCGTGCGCCACCGCATCACCCTCATCACCTCCGTCGCGCCGTCCAAGCGTCGAAATCCTCCGTCTCCGCTTTCTCTGTTTCGTCGAGAGAACCGAGCTCCGCCGCCGTCGAAGCACATCGTTGGCGCTTCCCGACCGACGCCGCCGACAGTGTCGCCTCCTCAGTCGTCGCGAGCCCACCGCAAGACGCCAGGGCCGTCGTCCTCTCCCTCGCTCTCTGTCTCAGTGAAGAAGGAAGAAGAAGAAGAAGACGATTCGAGCGGGAGTGAATTTCAACCGTCCGATCGCATCGAGATTCGAGTCCAACTCTCCGATCTTATCGCTGCTTCGCTATTTTGCCACAGCGGATCTGATTCTGCTGTTTGCTGTTCGGGCGGGATCCGCTGTATTGGAACGATCCCATTGGTTGCGTCCGGTGTTTCGTGTTCGGCCACACCAAATCCTATTCCGCCGTTTGCTGTTTTGGCTGATCGGGTGCGGGAGAATTATTGCTATCTACTAGCTTTCTTCACACGGGTCTTCGCACGCGCTCTTGGGATTGATCCCCGGGATTCTGATCCCGTTATTCTTTAATTATTTTCGAACCGTCTGCGCAAAAAGGCAAGTCACTTCTATCGAATGTATTTTTTTTGTATCATATTCGATAATTATTGTTGAAATTTCGCAAGTGGATCTTATTTTAAAATCATAAAATATTATTGTATCAATCGTCGAGATGCCACGGATTTACACGAGCGAATCCAAGTGGTAGTCTCGACATCGTGCCACCTTTTTGCCTCTAAAGTATAGAGATGTTCATACACCATATAGTTATAGTTATTGATTATAAAAATAGGGAATTGTAGACATATTTCATATCATGAAGTTAAATGACAAATAGCTATAGTAGATTGTAGAAATTTGTTGATCGTTAATGTGATTGTTATTGCTAATTTGTTGAATTGTAGTTATTAAAATGTTAGACATCATCTATATTAATACCATGTTCATCTAAGGTTGATTCGCTACGATTAAGATTAATTAAACTCCAATTTACTATTATTAAACTTTATTTTTACCATTTTACTTAAAAAGAACATGTAGACTATTCAGAAAATTACGCTAATCTGAACCTTAACATGCTGTTTAGACCTAGAAAACTTCATTAAAATCAGAAACTCCCTGAAAGTAAATCGTAGCCCTATCTGTCTAGATGTCGATAGACACCAAAACTTTTGAATTCGGAGTTATACTGCTCCAGTTATGAACCTTTTACCACAGCAGCGCTGTAATTCCAGATTCACGTACATAACCACTTAGGCTAATGAATTAAGTGAACTATTAATCATATATGGCCAAGATAAATTCCAGATTTGAAAATAACATGTTTAGGGTGTTAAAAAGTATTTTTACTGATTTTTATAATATTTATTTACTGCCTTTATAATTAAAATTAGACAACATCTACACCCAGCCAGAAACTTAAACCTATAAAGATCATTGAGTTTCACATAGCTACCGTTGTCAGAACGTAGCTTTTAAGTATGCGTTGGAACCGGGTGAAAGTCTAGTTTCTAGACCACCTGACGGATCCATAGTTGCTGCCCTGTAGCAACGGGAATGCTGATTTTGGTACAGCAACCTACTGCTGTCCAGAATTGGGATTCTATATTTTATAATGTACAATTGAGTTTATAATGTTATATTTAGTGTATTTAATCGTATATAGTATATTGCATGATCTTAGGATTGTTTTGACACCTTCTCTAGCGTTCCTTATTAATTGCATTATGGTATGATAATTGAGTAAAGAAAGTAAAGCAAGCCGGGGTTAAGGGTTGATTAGGGTAGTTGACAAAATAGTAAGTGTACTCGGATGATGGCCAGTGTTTTATCGTTATCGACATCGTGTAAGAAATTACACATGTCCAGTGTTTATCGTTATCGGCATAGTGTGAGAAATTACACATGTCCTGTGTTTATCGTTATCGGCATCGTGTGAGAAATTACACATGTCCAGTGTTTATCGTTATCGTCATCATACCCAGTACACGAACTATAGAGTCTACCACCTTAGTCTAAGCGAAATTGATTGTATGCATCGAACCTGTGGTACGGCACACATGGGACACAGTAGTACGTGCATTAGCTAGGATTTAAAAATGAATAATAGACTTATGGCCCCATCACATTATCATTGCATATTGTTATCTCAATGAACAGTGTTATCATTATTATTGCCATTGTTGGTATTGTTTATCGTTATCATGGTAAATCGTATTTAATGCATATTATACTGTTATCTCCTTTACACTGTTCAAACACCATCAATTGCACCGTTTATTTGAATTCATTGCTATGCCCCTATTTCCATTGTTTCACTGTTTCTCCACTTGCATGTCCACGACTTGCTCTAAGGACCTTCTTTTTCCTCTTTTTAGATGAACAATTTACAGGTATCCAAGGAGATTTACCTGATGGCATAGGAGAGCAGCATTAGTGAAAGAAATGTTTACCGCGCCGCTAAAATAAATGTCGTTTTAATTTATGACTTTAAATAAATTGGACAAGTGTTATTTCTTTGTAATATGGGCTTCGACCCGAATATTGTTTATTTAATTTCCAGATGTTGAGTTATTTGATATTGATTATATTTTATGCATTAATTTCCAATATTGTTATTTATGTGATTACTCTTTTATTGCATGCGTGGTTGGTTTACTACTTGTTATATTGTTGAGTTGGATCATTAACAGCCTATGGGTGACGTGAGTCATTCGCTGGGCCGTGTCACGTGCTTGCATTCCGTATTTTGGGAAGCGGGGCATGACAGAGAAGATGCCAAGAAAGGCCCATTTGAGTGATATTAGGAGACAAGCAAGATCTGCATCCCTATATCACGTAGTATCTGAAAATAAAGAAGGTATCCTCCCGAAACTACAATTCTTTTATAAATTAGAATTATCGTCTATGATGTTCTAATTAATATGCACTTTTCAGTAGTTCATCATGGCAGACATAATTTGATGACAGTTGCGCCTCGGGGTAGATTGAGTGATATAAGAAGGCAAACTAGACAAATCCTGCTCGCAACAAATACAACTTCAGTTATCCTTAGCGAAAGTAAGGTCTTATATCTAAATGTTCGTATTCAAAAAATAATTGTCTACTTCTTTTATCTCTTCCAATGAAAATAAAAAAACCACCCTTTTCCCCTTTTGAATATGTGTAGGTCTACAGCAAAATTTCACTCCTCCAGTTGTTAACATGTTTTTTGACATAAACCTTATCTGTTATGATTGGTGATCTGTCATATGCAGTTGAGCTTTTAAATTGAAGTTCTATATAATGTATTAGCTCTTTGACATTATCTCATTTTCATTCTTAATAAAATCTTCTTGAAGTACATTCTTATTGAAATCTTATGCATATGCTCAAACAAATGGAGTCAAGAGGATCCATCATGGGCTACTATGACGATTCAATCGAAAAATCTTTTACTGATCAAGAACCACCATCTAAAGCCTTGCTCCTCAAATTCTGCACCTTTCGTTAGTACCCTAAATTTTGCTTTTCACGGATGAATGCAAGAATAAATGAAGACAGAGCACGAGAAGAAAAGGGTGATGTACTTTCCCATGAGGAAGTATGCCATCAAGGCATAGTCAAATTATATTTTTGCCAGTTTAAACTTTTGTACTGAGTTGCTATTATTGTTCAGATGGGCGCATGTTTAGGATTTTTGAAGTATTTGAGTAGTTGCACCTCTAGATATGATTTTAATCTTGAAACTGTAGCGTCTGCAGCTATGCTACCGACTTCATGCTATTTGTGTTATTTAAAACAACTAATTTTTCTGATGTTGTCCATCTGTCGAATTACGGGTCACGTATGTTTGCTTATGTTTCTGATTCAGTTTAAGCGGTTTTAGCCAAAGATTGTTGACTCTCTCATGTTGCACTCATTTTGTTTAAAATTATTGCTCTTGCACATAATCTAGTTGTTATTTTTTATGCTTCAAGTTTTCAAGTTATGTAAATATGCTTTATATACGCGTGCATCACACGTGCATTATACTAGTAATAATAATAAAAACTTTTCAAGGAAGAGTCATTGAAAATCTTTTTATGCACTTCTCGATGTAGAAGTTCATAAAAAATATTGATTAAAAGTACACAAATAAATCAAAAACTAAATACTAATAAACAAGTGCCCTCAGTCAAATCCATATAAAATAAAATTTTAAAGAAAACAATTAAAATAAATTAGCTGATAAAAATTTGATATATAATTAGGTCATAAAATATATATTAACAAAAGGATTCTCATTTCTCATCATCTATTCATGAATAATAATTCCATAGCTCCCAGGGATAATCCATGGCTTAGCAACTCAGCTTGAAGATCTGTAGTTCTTTTTTGGGACATTGTCTGTCCTAGATCTTGTATTTTTTAACCTCTCCTATGTTCTGTTATCCTATGGAGAATTGGCTCTTTGCATTAGGACTAGCTGTGATGTGTGTCCGGGGGATGAGATCATACCCTTGAGGCTAGTTGGGGAGTACGACAGATGTCCAATGTCCTCTCTACAACTCAATGGTAAGCTATCTCAAGCTCAGACGGACGGACAGACAGGGCTCGGTTGTCACCAATTTCCTCCATCTTTTTTTGGTGTGTCTTGTTAAAAATTTACTTATTTATATATATATATTTTCTGTAAGGTAGGATAATCCTACCTTTTACCAGTCAAAAAATAAAATTAATAAATTCCATAGCTCTCTTTTCCTCTTCTTAGTTTTGTTAAAACAATAATTTTCATAATTAAACAAACAGTAGGAGTCTAATCCTTAAAATGGGTAATAAAGTGTGGTACTGTGGTATTATTATGAGGTAGAAAAAAGGTGGACAACTAGCGTGTTTCATTTTGCTCTTTGAGCTTTAATAACAGATTCTTAACTCTCTATCTCACGACCCACGTCACTTAAATTTTCTCCAGGAAAAAACAATCCAGTTGTTCACCCACAATTTTCTGACTTCACACTTGGATACATGCTTACATCTATATCTATATATCTATATAATAAAACACAAAGAAAGCTATCAAGTTGCTCACATTCAATTTCAAAAAAATCAAAGGCTTAGATTTAACCTCACAAAACATATTTTCCCTCTCAAAAGTTTACTCAAAAAACTCAATTTCAAATCTTCCCACCCAAAACAACTTCTATATTTATTTTTTAAAAAAATTTCTCTCTCTCCCCCTCCCTCTTCTATTCAATAAATTAAGAAAATAAAAATTTAAAAAACATTAAAAAAAATCAAAATTTTAAAAACTTGAAAAATTAGTAATTTAAAAGCTTTAAAAATAATTCAAAAAATCAAAAAAAAAAAAATCATATAATATGTTTTCTGCTGGACCCTCAAAAGTTCCTCATATAATATGTTTGCTACTTCAATTAATTTGCTGGACTTCCAAAACTATTTTATATTATATGCACCGTTCCGAAAATTACTTCAATTAATTCAAGATGCACCGTTCCGAAGATGTGCCGTAGGCACGTGTCAACGGGCAAACCTAGTCTATGTATAAAGGACAATATAGGGTTTTTAACCCTAACAAATATGTGAATATCACATATAACCCTCACAAATTTATATTTTCATATTTAATCCTAACAATGTGTGTCCAATCTCTTAGTTACCCCTTAAGTATAAACTACATTAAAAACATAAAAATGTATAAAATATACAATTCTTTTTAACAAAGAAAGCTATCAAGTGGCTCACATTCAATTCCAAAAAAATCAAAGGCTCAGATTTAACCTCACAAAACATATTTTCCCTCTCAAAAGTTTACTCCAAAAACTCAATTTCAAATCTTCCCACCCAAAACAACTTCTATATTTATTTTTTAAAAAAATTTCTCTCTCTCCCCCTCCCTCTTCTATTCAATAAATTAAGAGAATAAAAATTTAAAAAACATTAAAAAAATCAAAATTTTAAAAACTTGAAAAATTAGTAATTTAAAAGCTTTAAAAATAATTCAAAAAATCAAAAAAAAAATCATATAATATGTTTTCTGCTGGACCCTCAAAAGTTCCTCATATAATATGTTTGCTACTTCAATTAATTTGCTGGACTTCCAAAACTATTTTATATTATATGCACCGTTCCGAAAATTACTTCAATTAATTCAAGATGCACCGTTCCGAAGATGTGCCGTAGGCACGTGTTAACGGGCAAACCTAATCTATGTATAAAGGACAATATAGGGTTTTTAACCCTAACAAATATGTGAATATCACATATAACCCTCACAAATTTATATTTTCATATTTAATCCTAACAATGTGTGTCCAATCTCTTAGTTACCCCTTAAGTATAAACTACATTAAAAACATAAAAATGTATAAAATATACAATTCTTTTTAATAGATTACTAGTATAATGCACGTGCGATGCACGTGTATCACACACCAAAGCGCTGGCATGCGGCGACCAGAAAGGGATTGTGCGCTATACAAAAAAACATGTGATGCACATGTACAAAAAATATTCTAGATTCAAAGCTTTAAATTGCTGCTTAAAATGTAGAAACAGAGTGTGCAAGTGCAAAGGAAACATCGAAGCACCAAAGAGTAAACTGGATATGAATTTTTTTGGAGGTTTGAAAAAGCAACAAACAACAACTTCGGTATTAATATGGAAAACACAATTCCATTTTGCCAAAGATTGACATGACGATGATGATGGATGATGATTGACTACTTTTCTCAGTCTTATACAAAATCCTCTATTACTCACAGAGAAAGCATTCATTAGTATCTAATTTTAAACCACCAACTTACATTAACAAAAAGAATATTTTCAAAAGATAAAGAGAGAGCCTCAATATCATCTACCTCCTCTTCAGCAATCGGAGCTAAAATTTTCAAATCCTTCTTCACTGTCACTATGCATACCAATAGCCGGGGAGCAACTTCAGTTGAATATCGCCCTCTCTTTGTCCTTACCATTCTGAAAATCAATACTGGAAAATAGGAAACTCACTGAATAGATAAGAATATAAGAACAGGACACATAGATTTTGTAGAAATAAAGAGCATTTATAGGCAAACTATAAGAATGTACAATTCAATTCTCCGAGGAAAACCGATACATGCACAAAACTAAACAGTTTCGCTTTCAATCTATTCAGTAATGCAGTCTTTGTGCGCCAAGTGTTCGGAGAGATTGTATGTTTGATGTTATAGAATCCTATGAAATGGGAAGACTTCTTATTTTCTATGGTTGAAATATCCTCAGGTATGAGTATAAGAGAGCTCAGTGGATATGATGCCTCCATATGGAAACATACCGAATTAATTTGGAAGTTGAATAACAAACACAGTTCACTAACTAATTATCAATGCAAATAGTCAATAGGTAAGAAAAACCTTTTAAGGTCAGAAAGGAAATAGGATAAATAGCAGTACACTTCAATGCATTTTCAGAGTATAACAGCACTCTGGCAAATCATTACGGGATTCAGGATATTCCTATACAGTGGATGTCAATAGAAACACTAACCTCTGGAATGATATTGAAGTAGGAATTCCTTTAGTGGATGATGAGAATTAACCCTACATTTTCACAAAACTTATTCATATAGCTAACAACTTGTAAATTGAAGCATTACCAAATGTTGAAAATGAAGCATGCAACATTTCTACTTACATATCATTAGCACATGCACAGATATTGATCTCAAATATCATCAACATAGAATACGTAATACTAACACAGAAATATTACCCAAGTCTTCAAATACATACTCCAAGTGCGAATACATCAGCACATAAAGCTGTTCAAAACATCCCAAAGCAAATAACAGAACCCTTAGGAAAGGAAATACACATAGATAGTTCAACTAAGATTACTAAAAATATGAAATCCTAATGATTAGATTACTGAAAATATCACTGCCAATCAACTAAGATTCAAAGAAACTTACTGGTTTTGGCCTATGAAAGCTAGTGATGTTGTTATCCTGAGGCAATTCATAATCATCCACATCGAGAACATAGTTCTTTTCAGACTCCCTGATCAAATACAAACACAAATATCAACAAAACAAAAAATACTCGACAACCAAAAAAATCAAAAACAAAAAAGGTCATCAAAATTTTCACCTCCTTTTCTTCTTCCTCTGCTTCTCTTCGTCGCTAATATTCATATCTTCATCTTCTTCATCCTCTTCCTCGACATCATCCACTATGAACCCATTTTTTTCATACTCATCTTGACCCTCTTCTATTCACATCACACAAAAATCCACACAAAAAAAAGTAAACAAAAATTCCAAAACCCTAGAAACGATTTAGGAACACAAAAGGTCACCTTCTTCGTCTTCTTCATCGTCATCGTCATCTCCCGCACCGGTTCCAATGTCTTCCTTTCCCATACTTCGACCGTCCTCTTCCTCCTCGATCTCATCTAGACGCAAAATCGACCAACATGGATGAAAATGTTAAACGAAATTCGAGAAATCGATGAAAAATATGAAGTAAACTCACCTTCTTTGTCGGAGAGCATCGTTCTACCGACCATTGTGAAATGGGGAACGAAACACTAACCCTAGATTGCGAATTCCAGAAAAGGGCTCTTTTTGACGGAACAAAATCCTAGAATTTGATGGAGAGATTCAATGGTAATTTTGAGGAGTGCAGATGCGAAGGAGGGAGAGGAAGAGACGGTTTTGATTTTTTTAGGGAATAGAATTTTATGGAGAGATTGAAGTAAATGTGAAGTGAAAATTACAGTTGTGACCTTCTTTTGTGTATGATTCAGGGGTAAAATTTGACAGATTTAACCCTACATTATTTTTTAGGTGTGTTATGTTTATGAGGGCATGATAGTAAAAAGCCGCCAAAATGGGGCTTTGCTTAATAATAGTATAGATATGTAAAATGACTGAAATACCCTTCCTCCACTAGTCAAGCTTTTTCTTCTTACACGTGCGATGCACGTCCTTATAAATAAATAAATATATATTTAAAAAATCGACCTTATCTGACATTGAATCTAAGACCTTCTTTATATTAGTTATGAATATGCATTGCACGTATTTATTTGATTACAAAAGAAGTTTGTTTGGTGACAAACTCACCCATTAAAATAGTAGAGATTTTATGTAAAATGACTGAAATACCCTTCCTCCACTAGTCAAGCTTCTTCTTCTTACCTTTTTATAAACTCAATCGACTATAAAACCAACTGAAACACATCGACAATTCTCTCAATTTTTATTCAGTTTTCTTAACAAATGGACAAATTTACAGTACATCTTTGTAATTTCATCATCTTTATCATGTTTTCTAGCCAAATTCGACACTAATCTTATAAATTTTAAATACACATAATTTGAAGTAACTTTTAGAGGTAAATAAGAAATAAGATCATATTGTTAGAGGCATATATGAAAATACACATTTTTGAAAAGTATATGTGATATTAGCATATTTGTTAGAGGTATACGTGTTAAAAACCCTCCAATATATGTAAGCAGTGCGGGGCACGTATCTCAAAACATTCATTGCCTTTCCCGTATCTAGTGGTCTTCAGAAGCATGGACGGCGAGGAATTAGTTAGTAGTACCAAAAAGTTAAAGGTCTCTAAAGATAGGATTGTGAAAGTATCTTAGACTGATAGCAACCTCAGTTTCAGTATCAATAGCGACCTCAGTTTAAATTTTTTTTTTCTTTTCAAGAGAGCAAAATCTCTCTAGAAATCGTTAAGTGTCTGAATACATTTATTTGAGGTCTCAATATCATTAACGACCTCATATATACTAAGGTCGCTAATAGAAATAGCGACGACAAACAAATTTTTTTAAAATATTTTAAAACATAGGGCGCTATTTTCATTAGTGATTTTCAAAATGAAAATATCGCTAATGAGAATAACGGCCACTGCTGATGTGGCACAAAGTAGTTCACGTGCACTAATAGTTTCGAAATTGGTCCGGCAAAAAATTCACGTATCTCTGTTAGCAATTTGTGAGAAAATATGTTGGTCTCCTACTTTGAATCATGAGATATATAGAATACTCAGCATTTTAGTTTAGCCCATTTAAGGCCCATTCCAACCAATCCTTTAATTTTGGACGTTTATATTAGGCCTCTCGTTTTTATATGTTTGGGCTTCTATGAGAATTTTTTTCCATCCCACTTTTTGAAAGTTTTTTCCAAGCTGTCCTATTTTTTAAAAAAATTCTCAAAAAGACCTACTCGCTTTCCGAAAAAGTGACTTTGGGTAAAATTCCATCGCTTTTTCAGAAAGCGAGTGTGAGGTTTTGGTTTTAGATAGCCTACACTCATTTTTCGAAAAAGCGATGGTGTTTAACCCACACTCGCTTTTTCAAAAAGTGAGTGTCAATTGGGACTTTATAGCCCCCACGCTCTCAATCAGATCTCACTTACTCTTTTACTCTCTATCTTCCTTATCATCTTCTAATGAAACCCTAACCTACGCTCTCAATCAGATTTCGGCCATTAACCCACCAAAATACGTCGATTCACTCATAAAATTCTCGCATTTCTCATCTTCTTTCGATTTTCCACTTCTCTCATCCTCATTTAACCCCAAAACCCCAAAACCCCAAAACCCCAATATTCAAGATTGTTTTGATTTTCAAATTTGAGGGTAAAGCTTGCGGTTGAAGGAGGTGGAGTGCTTTGAATTTAGGGATAAAGCTTGCGGTATATTTATCAAACTCTTCGTTTTTTAATGTTGTGTTAATCACCCAAACTTGTTGATTTTCTTAAATAAACAACTAGCAAAAATTTTGTAGGTATGTAGTTTGGAGTATATATTTTGATACGGAATATAGTTTAGAGTATATATTTAGGTATGTAGTTTGGAGTATATATTTTGATACGGAAAATAGGAATTGAGTTTCAAAAAAACAACTGTAGGTTATATATGTAGATCTACTCTAATAGAAAATTTGATATATGTAGATATACATAGGTTATATATTTTGGTATAGTTAATAATGATTATTTTTAGTTGTAGTATACTCTCTTTTATTATAAATGGCACGCACGATGGGGAATGTGGAGGAAAGATCGAGTAGTAGACCTCCTCGCGGCGATGGACCACGTACTTCTTTTGGCCCACCTCCTCGCGGTGGACGTGGTGGTTGTCGTAGTGGTACCGAGCGTACTAATGTAAGTGAATAATTGTTTATATTCGATTAGTTTGATTATCATACAATAAAATGTAATATCGGTCTTTTGATATAAATGTTATTGTTGTATAGGTCCCAACTAATCCAAATTAGGTGGGTCCTTCTTCAGCCCCTTCATCATCTTATATTCCTTCCAGAGGTCCAGTTCCCCTCGACCGTACACTCCTTACTCTCCAGTGGCATCACCGTTGAAGGATGTGTGGGAAGGTGAATCCAAAAAATGTACATTTTGGGGGGGGGGGGGGTCATCCACTGCCTATGTACCCACGAATTCATGAGATCCTACAGGACTGTGGATTATATGGTATTGCACTGATAAACTTCATCAAATGTGATTGGCCTCTTCTTACTGCACTGCTTGAGAGATGGCAGCCTGAAACACACACCTTTTACCTGCCAGTTGAGAAGATGACAGTGATACTACAGGACGTCTCTGTGCTCACCGGTCTTCCAGTTGATGGGCAGGCAGTGACCGACACAATGGACTTCGATTCGGTATATCTAGTGGAACAGTACCTTGGTGTCGAAGTGGAAATCGGAGCAGTAAATGGAAAATTTATTCGGTTGAAGTGGTTGAAGGACACATTCAAGAATCGATTGAATGAAGATTCTACTGAGGAGAAGGTTCAGTTCTACTGCAGGGCCTACATCCTTACACTATTTGGCGGCGTGATGTTCCCAAATTCGACTGGTCATTCTGTCTCCTTGATGTACCTCCCATTGATTGTCGATCTGGGAAAAGTCAGACAATATAGTTGGGGTAGTGCCGCATTGTCGTCCATGTACAGGAGTTTGTATTTATGCAGTCTTGGTTCGGTACAGATGAATGGACCAATGATCTTGCTACAAGTCTGGAGTTGAGAGCGTATTCATGTGGGTCATCCCGTAGTGCGGAGGCAATCACCCAATTGGGTCCATCTCCCCAAGGACCAGCACATGTTACCTCTACTCGGTGTGTATTGGTCCGACAATCTCACATGGACGGCCAACCCCAACAGATGCCTGACCTACTTTCGTAATAAGTTGGATAGGTTGGCAGATGATTGTGTTGTGTGGATGCCCTACACGGAGGCGCTTGTTGCTCAACTTCCGCCTATTTGCTTGTACAGGCGCTATCTTTGGTTGACTAAAGCACCACTAATCAACTTTGGCACAGTTGAATTCTACTATATGAATAGAGTGCTATGTCAGTTTGGTCTCCTTCAAATGATTCCTATTGCCAAACCGTTCAATGCCGATATGCATTCTATTACTAGAATGGGTCGACAACCCAAACATAATTGGGCCAGAACCAGTTCGACGAAATCATTGGTGACATTCCTCCGTTTGATCGATCGGTGCATGCAAATTACATGGCCTGGTATGGGAGGATGGCGAGACGCTATATATCTCCAACAGTGCAGACTCCAACAGGTGTGGTAGTCCCGATTCGTCGACCAGCAGCCAAACCAGCAGATCAACATTCGATGAATTTGCCTGTGTTCCAACCGAAGGCATCGGCTCTTCGTACAATTGTAAGTTTTTAAGTTTTGTTGTATTTTTTAAAGTTTTACTACTGTTTTGGTTTACATATATATTCACTATATTTAATATTTCAACTTCTCATGTTTTGTAGATGAGCCAGACTTGGACTATGGGTAAAAAATGTACTGTTGTGTTGAGGAGCAACATTGCGGGTCTAGTTAAGGACTTTGCATGCGAGATGTTGATGTCATGTCGTGTACAAGCTGATGCTGTGGATGAGGGAGCAACCTTAGATGCTATTCTAACCAATCCCCTCATTGAACAAGTGCACGTGGTGTTCGTAGGAAGAAAGTTGCCCACAAACCCCCACGTCGTCCTAGAAATGAGTCTGAAGAAGAAGATGAAGAGGCTGAGATACAAGTTGAGGGGACACAACAACAAGAAGAGGATCTAATTTCCATGTCCGGTGTGACACAGACCACTCCACAACGGGGTAAAAGGCAAAGGAGACCTCCCACCTTCTTCACCCCCGATCCGTGAAGCTTATATGGTATTAATTATGTAATGTTTGTATTAGTTCATAGGAAGAAAGTTTCTTTTATTGTCGTGAACTTGTTTTCTAATGTTTTGTAATGTTACATGTATGAAGTAATGCAATTTCATATGGGGTGTGTGAGTGTGTGAATGTTTCATTTTTTTAAAGCTGTTAATGTTTGTGTGATTGAGATTGTTGTGAGTTGTGAAGTTGAATATGGTGAAGATGAATATGGCAAAGTTGTGAAGTTGAATATGGTGAAGTGTGTGTGATTGAGATTGTTTTTTTAAAGCTGTCAATGTTTGTATCATGTTTTGAGATATGGTGAAGTTGAATATGGCGAGTTGAGATTGTTGCAAGTTGAGAATTGGCAGTGTTGAGATTGTTTATGTGATTGAGAAAATTGGTATCATGTTTTGAATTTGTTGAGAGTTTTGTATATGGGGCAACTGCTTTTGTACATTGAAGTTGTATTTTATTAGGCCTAGACTCGCTTTTTCGGAAAACGAGTCCAGTCTTCAGCTCCTTGCATTCTGAGAAAGCGAGTCTTGAGCCTGTATGTATTTTACAAGCAGTCTGAAGACTCGCTTTTCCAGAAAGCGAGTCTAGTATAAAATTCATCGGTTTTTTGAAAAGCAACTGTGGAGTAGAGTGTTTTCCAGAGATCAAGCTGATCTGTGGAAAACACTCTACTCCACAGTCGCTTTTTGAAAAACCGAGTTTTATACTAGACTCGCTTTCTGGGAAAGTGAGTCTTGAGCCTGTATGTTTTTTAACAAGCAGACACAAGACTCGCTTTCTTGGGTCTGCTTGTTAAATACATACAGGATCACGACCCGCTTTCTCAGAAAGCGAGGAGCTTTTTATTAGACCCGCTTTCCGAAAAAGCGAGTATAGGCTTAAAAAATGATATCTTCATATTAGCTTACAATACTCTTCAACCAAATCATACATAACCAATTCTCACCACGCAACAATCAAACTCAAACATAACAAACGAAGATCGGTGACAAAATACCGAATGCAACTCATGAACCATGTCGACGTATTTATACTCTCTCCATCAACTAATGCAAATGCAAATGGAAATAAGCAATCATTCGCATTCGGGGAAACAACAATTAACAAATAGCCATTGTACTTACCGTACAAGTGAGTTCTATCAACACTAATAACAGGTCTGTAAGACTTGAAACCTTCAATCGAAGGACCAAATGCCCAGAATACTCCCTTGAATGTTTCCTTGCTAGGACTAGACTGATATTTATCCCAATGGACAACGGTTCCTGGATTTGCTGCTTGTATTGCTGATAGTAGAAAAGGTAACTTCGTATATGCTTCTTCGAAGGTACCGAAAAAGCTCTCAATTGCCTTTTGTTTTGCAATCCAAGTTTTCTTATATGAAATCTGATAATTATATTGTACTTTCACTATCTCAGTAATGGCCTGTGGTGTTAAACCTATCCCAGACTTCACCACACTCACAATCAAATTGCAAACAAGGTTAGAATCAAATTTATAGTGGTCCTGATTCAACGTGAAATTCGTACAAGTATGAAGCCCAAATATATTCTTCACCACGAATTTTTTCCTGCCTTTTGAAACAATTGCTCGTAATCTCCAAGGGCATCCACCATCACTTACTACTGGGAAACTTTGCACCATCTCCTCAATTGTACGTTTTCTATGTGCCATTTTATATTTAACAGTGTACAGTGACGGTGAAAATTTCAATGTGATGAATTCATGATGTTTCTTGACAGAATACAGCTTCACAGCCTGCTGAATAGACTTTTTACTTACAAACTCCCCGTCTAATGTACAATTCGTCTACATTGAATGAACCGGACGTGTAACCCCTGTTTTCATTAATACGTATTTTTAAAAGTATTTTTCCGTATTTAAATCCTCGGTATCTTTTAACTATTTTTCCTTAATTGATTTTATTATTTTAACTATTTTATGAACCCAATAGTTTGACTATTTATTATAAACCCAAGTTTGTATTTTGATTTCATTAATTATTAATATGAGTCCAAGTTGTATTTTGATTTTTATTATGTATTATTTTGAAACCCAATTGTTATTCTAAGCTCAAATCCGTATTTGATTTTATTAAATTAATTCGAAGCTCAATTATTTAATTGTTATTTTAAGCCCAATCCCATATTCTGGTTTTATTTTATTATTATATTTAATTTGAGCCCAAAAGATTAACCCAAAATCCTAATTATTTTATTTAAACATCTTGAGCCCATTTATTGAAACCCAATCTGACTATTGGGTCCTTTTGGAGATACCCATTATTAAAGCCCACTAACCCATTACTCCTATTGTATAGATTTATTATACACCTATCCCTATACAATTCTTTCCCGTATTCCCCACTCTTGAATCCCGTACTCCAACTTCCCACTTTTCTAAACCCGTACCTGTACACTCCCCCATACTTCTCGTAACTACCCCCACCTTATACCCCATTACTCCACTCTTATTATGATATTATATACTTCCCCGTTTTCATCTCTTTTTCCTCCTCTGAATTCTCAAAACCAAAAACAGAACAAAACCTCCCAAACTCAACCAGTCTTCTTCCTCCTTCTTCCTCCATCGAACTCGCGATCCCTTTGCCTCCGCCTGTCTTCTTCGCTCGCCTCCTTCAGAACCCACGCCAGCCCCGACCTCGACGAACCCCTCCGCTGTCGCCTTCAACCTTGTCACCATCCCTCCCTCAACCACCGAAAAACCACCTCCCGTCGACTTCGCCAGCATCGCCATCGACAACCCTCGCCATTGCCGCTCCCCCTCCAGTCGCACCTTGATCCCCGCCTTCCCCGTTCGAGCTCGCTTCCGCCATTGCCAACCCCGAACTCCCGCTCGTCTTCTCCACCATCTTCAACCTTGACTTCGACCCCCGAGCTCCCTCGTCGACAGCACTGTCTCCCCATCTCCTCGCTGCCAACATCGTGAACTCCAGTCGCGGCACGCCTTCTCCGCCATCCTCTGCCAATTGCGCCAGCGCCTTCTGACCACCGCCGCCCTCGCCTCAACTTGACAGTCACTCCGTTCGCACCGCCGTTCTCTTCCTCTGCTCGAGCTTCCGTTCAAGCCCGAAGCTTCACCAGACCCCATCGAAGCTCCACTCCACAGTCGCCCTCACTCGAGCTCCGCACGCCACTCCCCTGCTCAGCTTCCCAGCGCTGCCTCGCTGTCAAATTGCGACTCCACAGTCGCTCGCCATTCTGCTCCCGCTCGAGCCTAGTCGCGCGCCGTCGTTCCAGTCACTGCCGAACTTTTCCCGCCCATTTCTCTTCCGCGAGCTCTCTCTCTTTCTTTCTTTCTTTCTCTCTCTCTCTCTCTCTCTCTCTCTCTCCCTCTGTTTTTGTGAAGAAGAAGAGGAAGTGAGTTGGGATTGTTGTTGCTGTTGGGGATTATACTGAAGTTGTTGTTGTGTTGGGATTGGGGATTGTTGTTACTGTTTGGCATTGATTTACTGGTGTTGGTGTTTGGTGTTGTGAAGAAGATTGGGTAGGAGTGTTTATTGCTTTGGAGTTGTGAAGGAATTATTGCTGAAGTGAAATTGGGAACTTGCTATTTTAGGAGTTGCTGATTTGGCATGGCTGCCATACACATCTCGCACGTGTTTTGCTGCCCGCGATACTGATCCTGTTATTCTGTCTTTAATTTCATTGTCGTCAACTAACAGGCAAGTATCTCTTGTACAATTTTATTTGTTCTAGTACAAGTCCTTGTAAAAATACCGCAAGTATATTATTTTTGACTCCAATTCGCATTCATAAGTCGAATTGATAACCGTTTCCATACCTAATCCGTTGATCTGTATTCACATGTGATCGTGGATACTTTGTTCTCGTATGCATGACACGAACACAAAAATTAATACACACATATATACTCCTATAATTATACATGATGTTGTGCATGAATTGCTTGTTACTAGGTTGCATGTTGTTATAATATATTTTATTCTTGATTAAGTGTTATGCATGCCATTAGTTGTATCATATGTTTTATAAGCCCTGAAATATGTTTCCTGCCTCGTATAAGTCTTGATACTTGATCTTGTCATGTTACCCTTGCCATGTTACCCGTCCCTGTTGTTGCATGTAGTTATTGTTCATGTTTAATTGTAATTAAAAAGATAACAAGCCGGGGTATAAAGGGAAAAAATTTAGTAGTGGGCAATATAGAAGAGCGTACTCGGACGGGGGCTCGTGGTTCCTCGCTGCAAATTTGTAAGTTACAAGTTACAAGTTTGCTAAATTACAGGTTTACTTGACATGTTTCACGCTACAAGTTACACTACATGTTCCACATTGCACGTATCTCCTTCTAAGCTGTTTTTGTTGTCTTTGTAAAATTGCTGGTAAAGGAATGGATTTGGTTGATTTTCTAATTTCCATATGCTAACATGTTCAAATGGTTTTCGTATGAAAATGGAACGCGGTGTACTTTGTAAATCTTTCTTCACAAGTCAGAGGGATTGTTGAATCTTTCTTTTTTGTTTTGTTGAGACGAAAACCAAGACAAAGCCTAGTTGTTCTTTCTTATTTTGGGTTTTGTTACTCATGGATGTGAAGTTGGAGTACAGAACTCTAAAGGAGAAGATGAAGGAATGCAATAAGAGGGAGGCAAAATTCTATGGTAACATGTTCGCAAAGATCACCAAGATGTACATGTTACTTTTGGAGAATATACAATATGTTTTACCTGATAGTTTATGTCCACAATGTTGATACTCGTTCTGATCTTGTGATTTTTTTGTATTTGAACACGGTAAGCTTGAGAGACAAAGCAAGATGCAGAGCACATGTGCATTGACTGTGTTGCTTGAATAAGTGCTACTTGAGTATCTTCAATATTTGATCTCACTTCATCTAGGTTCTTTTTTGTTTCTTCTGTTTCTCAAGTCTGAGTTTTAATTTGATATTATGAGTGAGAATTTCTGATGTCAGAAACTATTTGAGTTAGTCTTTTTCCTAATATTGATAAGGCTTAAAAGAGTTGCAAGTAAGAAATTTTAATCATATAACTTTTACTGTATTGTCATTTAAAGTGTTAATTTGATCTATAAAAAGTGACCGACTATAATCCTATTTCATAGTGATGTGATGGAATTTTGATAGTGTTTTATGTCAGGATCTTGGTAGTGTATTCTGGAACTTTGACATTGCTTTTGACAGCTTTGGACAGAAATAAAAAAATCGGTGTATTTTGCTGATGTTGTATTTCTTTTATTTATGTTTGGAACTGTAGATAGATTTCCTTGTGTGGGCTTTTTCAGATGTGTGGGTTGTGCATTTTCCTGAAACGGTAGAAAAGAGTTCAGGTTGATGTGACCTGACCTTTATCTGTGACATCATTGTGGTTCCAGATATGAATGGCAAAAATACAGGGTTGTGCATGAGCAACATGCTACTTTAAAAAAAATTCTATGGTTTTTTTTGTTTCATATGACTGAATGTCTTATTATACTGAACATCCAAACCCTCGGACCTTTCTTGCAAGAACCCTATGTTTGTCCAAGTTATACAATACTCGAAGCTTGGTCACATGGTGTATCGTGTTTTCATGTAGAGTATCATATGTAACACCCCGAATTCCAAATAAGACTGAATTCAAAATTCCACAGGATCTTTACACTTCACTTTGTACAATTTTACAAGGAATTTAAAACTTTTTATACAACAATGATTACATCAACGCAGCAGAAATATAAATTACAACATGATAAATGAATTGAATAACAACTTGAACATTTCTTTAAGCAGCAATCATTGTTTAGTCTTGTCATTCACTTGATCCTGCATAGAAACTGTGGGCACGTCAGTTGCATACAACTGATGTTTGGATATAACACATCAATTTCTCTTACTTAGAAAACACACACTTGTCACAAACAAAGCTAAGGGAGACTATCATATTGATGTCGTGTGTGCATGTGCACTTAGTTCTTAATGTAGTTATTTATATTAGATGACACTAATGCGCACTTGTTCGGATTCTATGCATCTCATACTACATAAGTCCGAGGGCAAGTCCTTAATTGTTCTTTATCTTGTAGGGTTGATTCCCTCGCCATGAATTAAGCTACTATGGTAACTACGGTAAGTATCCTAGGTGTTCTATGAGTTACGAGCCCATGTCCAGACATTTTGGAGAGAATATCACGCCATGTTACGACGCATTATGCAGGCATCCTATGGACAATTCGCTCTGCCATGGAACGATGGCACTACGTAGTCACCGAGCACCACACAAGCATCGCCACGGTCCCGATATCCTGGAGAAGTATTCATGTCCTAACATGATGCATCGTGTGGACAACATGTGAACACTCTCAAACCGTAGATCCGAGGCCCTCATACTTATATTTTTCTCTTACTTTTATCACATCTCCACTATGTTTCTAATCCTTAGATAATTGAATCATGAATAAAATATCATTACTCTAGAATTAGCTTTACCTCTACATCGGTCTTAAACATTAACCATTAACCATGACCCAATCTTGGTATTTATTTATCACATTTCTCTTTCAAAATTTCATTCATGCCGATGTAAGGACTTAGCTAAAACTCTAGTCTCAATCTCGTTTCATGTTCATCAAAAGAGAGCTCATGTTCACAAATTCCATATTTCACCATGTTTCTATTACTTCATTTTCCATACACAATTTGCATAGTTTTGAACAACAATCTCACATTTAATCTCACTTAATTTTTCCATGTCAAAATCTCATTTTAGAACTCTATACAAAATTTCTCTATATTCAAAAAAATGTTTGTTGTCTTTAATTACAAAAAAAAAATTCATATTTTAAGAAACTTTATTAATTTCCTTCTTCTTAAAAATTGCTTCTAATTCTCATTATAATAAGTCAAAATATTGTAGAAAAATTTTCATGAAGTCTAGGTATTTTTCAAAGACTTCTAATAATTTTTCTCAATTTTTATATGCTCAAAAACTATTTTAAAATGACAAAATACGAAAAAAATCAAAATTTCCAAAAAAGTGGACAAGGCCGGATTCGAACCCACGCACAAATCCCTCGCTGATGAACAGTAACCGTCCCCAGCCGCACCCGAGATCCAGTAAGTCCAAGGTGACTAACTGTCTAATAGGGAACTTATTTTATACTTAAGTTTTGGGCTTTCGGTTTTGAGTAAAAATCAGTTTTCTGAAAAATAGAGTCCCTTGAGAGACTCGAACCCAAGACCAAGTGCTCCGCCGAGCTACAGTAACGCTCCAAAAATGCACCCGAAGACCAGTAGGTCTGAGTGACTAACCGTTATAAGAATTGATTCAAATGTTATTGTATAAACTGCACTGAAGCTAGTTCTTCTTTTAGCAAACTCGATTTTTCTCAATATATTTGTAATTATAAAATCTAGATCTTTTCCAGAATATTATTTCTTGAAAAAACAGCAATTTACATTTTATTAGATTGTCAAAAAATCTCATTTTTACACATAGTAGACTATTTTTCTTTAATTCATTTGAAAAAGTGAATCATGGATACATTTTCGACATAGGAAATTTTTCATTTTAGAATAATCTTTTATCACTATATTCCTCCTCTCATTCATAATGACTTCATACACTCTTTTCATTCTTTAACAAAGATCAAGCTCTTTAAATTAGTCTTATTCTTACAAAACTAATCTTTCTCTTATGTTTCAAGAAGCAACATGGATGATAATCTAGTGACTACAATATTACTCATATATGGCAATTAAAAACACACTTTTTACCACCAATCAATTTATTTCATAGTCCGTGGATACTAGTTTGCATTCTATAATTCATTCATAGGCACAATTCTGTACATATTGCATTCTACAACTCATTCATAAGCAAATTTTCATATAATCATGATTCATCAATTCTAGCATGTAAATATACTATCAAACCATCATAACAAATCCTAATTAATACATTCCAATTCATTTTACTAACTTTTCATGTAGATCAATTAGAGTTTCTTTTCTTATTGGTCTCTTCAAACAAGTATAGAGCAATCTTTCCTATTTATTTCTAACATGTTCACCATTCCAAATCCTAGCATGGTATCTAAATTAGAAGTTTAAGAAATCACCCACCTCTTGATAAGGCAAATGGAAAAACTCCTAAAAACTCCTTGAACACACGAATGGTTCCCTTCTCCTCCTAGTTGCGCCACTAAAATGAGCCTTCTCCTCCTTGCTAGATGAAACCCGAGCTCCCTTCTTGATGCTAGTCCGACCTCCAAGGTTGCAAGAACACACTAACACACAACTATCAATCTTTTTACTCACACAACTCTCAATCTTTTCCTCACAATTTGTTTCTTTTTCTTTCTTTTCTCTTGTAAATTTCTAGTGTATGCAATGACTAAGATAGGGTATGGGTATTTATACACAACTCAAGCTCAAATGGAGGGTTGAGATGAGTTTAGATGAGAGGCTAGGATGCATTTAGGAGTTAGAACAACTACCCATGACCCCATACCACACTCTCCATCCTCCCCACTCCATGCACAATCCGGCCACCCCCCTTCTCATGCATTTAACGTGCTTGTGCAAAGCAATATCACACTATACACACTACAAAATTAGTTGTACATTAAATTGTTAATTTAATTACTACTTGATCAAGTCTACACTACAAGTTGTATTAATTATTATTAAAAATAACTAATGGGCCAATTAGGTGGGCTAAAAAATCTGTGGGCTCTCTAATTAAATTAATTAATTAATTAAGTGGGCTAGAATAAGACTATTAGGCCTAGAGATTAAAATAGGATTTAAATTAAAAGAGAAGAAATGTTTATTCATGTTATAAGAAATATTTTTAAAACTAAAATACACATATTAAATTTGCACGTGCAAAACACGTGAAAAATAAAAGAAAAACTTTACATTAATTGAAAAATTCAGGATGTTACAACACTCCCTCCTTAGAATAGTTTCGTCATCGGAACTAAGCTTAAAGAGTGAGAAAACAAAACATAAAAGAAGAAAGAAAAACAATACAATCAAACAAAGAGCTCAGGATGATCCTTCAACATCCTCTCCTTGGATTTCCAAGTAGCCTCTTCAACCAAATGGTTTATCCAGACTACTTTGACCATTGGTATCGTCTTGTTCCTCAAGACTTTCTCCCGACGATCCAAGATCTCAATCGGTAGCTCCATGTAGCTCAGATCTAACTGCAAATCCTCCGGCACTTCGGAAAAATGGTGACTCGGATCTGAAATGTAACCTCTCTGCATAAACACATGGAAGACATTGTGCACCTGAGATAACTCTTCTGGTAACTCCAACCGATAAGCAGTTTTCTCAATCCTCTTCAATACCTTGTATGGGCTTATGAACCTCGGGGCTAACTTCCCACCTCTGCCAAAACGAATCACACATTTACTAGGTGATACCTTTAGAAAGACAAAGTCACCTTCCTCTAACTCAAGGTCCCTCCTTCGGTTCTCTGCATAACTCTTCTTCCTACTCTGAGCATCCACCAACTTCTTCCTGATCAGATCGATCTTTTCAGTGGTTTGCTGCACGATCTCCGGCCCAAACATCTGCCGCTCTCAAACTTCAAACCAGCAACAGGTGTTAAGCACTTTCTGCCATACAGAGCTTCATACGGCGCCATCCCGATACTAGTCTAAAAACTCTTATTGTAGGCAAACTCTACCAGAGCTAGATGTCTCTCCCAACTGCCTCCAAAATCTAGAACACAACACCGAAGCATATCCTCAAGAACTCGATTGACGCTCTCAGTCTGTCCATCAGTCTGAGGATGGAGGGCAGTGCTGAAATCCGTCTTAGTACCCAAGACTGTCTGAAGACTCTTCCAGAAAAGTGAAGTAAACCACGCATCTCGATCAGACACAATGGTCAGCTGAACACCATGAAGCTTGACGATCTCCCCAACATACAGCTCAGCTAACTTGTCGATGGTCGAAGTGAGTTTCATTGCCAAAAAGTGAGCTGATTTGGTTAGTCGATCGACTATGAACCAAATCGCATCATTACCCTTCGATCTTTTGGGCCAACCCGTGATGAAATCCATGCTGATGTTATCCCACTTCCACTCCGAAATGGGTAACGGTTGCAATAAACCTCCGGGCTTCTGATTCTCGGCTTTCACCTGCTGACAAATCTCACACCTCGCCACAAACTCAGCCACATCCCGCCTCAAACTTGACCACCAGAAATGTTTCTTGATGTACTTGTACATCTTAAAGCTCCCAGGATGTACCGACAAAACAGTAGCATATGCCTCCTGAAGAATAATCTCCCTCAAATCTGATTGATCCGGAACACATAGCCTCTCTCCCAACCACAACACTTCATCCCTGATCTGAAACTCTGACAATCTGTACGCACCAACGTGCTCCTTCATTCTCTGAATCTCTGCATCTTCCTTCTGACTTGCTATAATCCTTTCATTCAACGTAAGCTGAAGCCTCAACTGAGCCAAAGATGCTCCCAAGCCTTGCACAACAACCTCAATACCAGCTCGATCCAACTCCTCTGCAAGATGCCTCTGGGTCGTAATCAAACTGGCCAAACTGCTTTTACGGCTAAGTGCATCAGCAACAACATTAGTGTAACCCCTATTCCCGTAAATACGTATTTTCATGAGTGTTTTTCTGTATCTCGATATTTATAAAATTGTCATTGTTAAATTTTGTTTTAAATTCTTAGTTAAAGCATTTTCTAAGCAATAGTTATAATTATTTTGAATAAACTTTGTCCCTATTTCTACCTGATCAACTATTTACATTTTAACTCAAATCAAGAATGATTATTATTGATTGGACTATTTCAACAAATTCCTGTTTTTATACATATGACACTACTCTGATAATTCCTATTGTTATTGCTAGTATTTTATTCTCATTGTTTTATACTTACTAATTGTTATTATTAGTATTATTATTTTATAGACATGGTTATTTTATTATTCTTATGATTACTGAGATTACTTATTATTATTATTGATTATTAAAACGAATCAATTCCTATTTGATAATTGTATTTTATTTTTTTCAAATAATTTATGTAATGCAAATTTTATCAGATATCTTATTCTTGGTGTTTGGGTTTATATTGATCTATTGTATTATATACAATGTATTTAATTTTATTGGATTTATACCCAATTACCCAATAACCAATATCTAATTTTTCCCCCTATATATATTAATCCCTTAACCCTAACCCTAATATTAATTCCCTAACCGTCATTAACCCCCTAATCTTTTCAATCCCCATTACTATTCCCTAAACCCCCCAACTCTCCCTCTCTCTCCCTCTCCCTATTTCCGCCACCGAACCCACAACCCAACCCATCACCCATCTCCTCGTCGCTCTCCCGTCCCCCCTCTGACCACCTTCGACCCATCCCTTCGTCAATCCCGTCTCCATCTTCCCCGCCTCATCACCTTCTCCCCGTCGTCATCCCATCCCACTCAACCCAACTCTCCATTGCTGAAACCCATTAACCCACTTTGCCTGCACCTCTCTGTCATCACCGTGATCCCTCTCTGTGCACCCCTTCAACCACCACAGACCCCTTTGCCCTCGTCGTCATCGTCGAGCGCCCGAAGCCCCACCTTCTCCGCTCCTCTGTTTTCAGCGCGAAATAGAGCCACCGTCGGAGCCTCGTCGATGCGTCGCTTCCCGACCATAACGTGCCTCCATCGTCGTCGATAGCCGTCACATCACTTTGCCCCATCGCAGTCACCGCCGCAGTCCGCCGTGCTCTCTCTCTCTCTCTCTCTCTCTCTCTCCTTGTCGAGGTTGAAGAAGGAGCCCGATTGGTTGATCTTGCCGTTCTGTGTTTTGGCACATCAGATCCCGAGATTGCTGTCCCGTGTTCTGTCCGATCCGGTGTAGGGATTTCACAGAGCTACTGTTGCTGTTGTTTTGTTTGCTTTGGTTTCTTCGTACGTATTTCGCATGTGTCTTTGGGATTTTTGCCCTGGATTCTGATCTCGTTATTCTTATTATTTGAATCTGCAAAATAACAGGTAAGTCTCTTCTTGAACTAGCATTTTATTCTGTTCAAGTTTATTTGATCTCTGCAAGTAGATCTACTCCCATTTCATTATCATTCTGCTTTGAAAATTCTGTTAACTTTATCGAGGGTTTACACGAGCTAACCCGACATACTCTTAACATCGTGCTATCTTTTTGATCTATAACCCAGTTCCCATTATTTCATGCATATGCACATTTAAATAACTAGATTCATATATATGACTACTTGATAAATTGGACATGTTAAATTGAATGTGCTAGATTGAAGTTGATCAATGAATTGATACCATGCCTGTGATAATTGTATCTTAAACTTAGAAATTTGCATGTTGACACCTAGAATCACTTTGATTACCAATTTGCATGCTATATGTGATCGTATGATTTATTTATTTACTTTTTATGTTAAGTAAATTTCTGGACTGCTAGATGTTCCACTTTGAATCAGATTTTTAACCATGCTAATTACACAATTTGAAATAACTTGCTGAACATAAATTGTAGCCCTGGATGTCTAGATGACTTTTCCCTGGTGTGGGTTTAAATTCCAATTTGTCAACTACTAGATATCATCTTTTTAGTACAGCTGTGTTAGAAATTTCAGATTCACAAATGTATGCGCATCCTGTTGTTTCTTAATTTAATTGACCATGCTAACAGTAAAAGAAAAATATAAAATAAATCTAGCTGGACCTAGACATGTATAGGTATCACCCAGAATTTTATAGATTTTATTAATGAGTTCTCTGACCTGAAACAATTAGTTGAACACAACCTACTGCATGCTGCCTGAACATAAAACCTGATTAGAATAGAGTTTTCACCCTAGTTCCTGTACCTCTTATATGCCTTAATTATATTCGCTGGAACCGTGTGGAATTCTAATTTCTAGGCCTTCTGACGGATTCAGATTTGCTATTTTATAGTGGCTGTAATCCATATTTTAGTACAGAAAGGTCATGCTGTCCTAATCATGTGATGTGTGTTTATATGATGTGTTTGCTTCATGCTTCGTCTGTAACGCATAGAATTAGTCACACTTAGTATCATACAACATTGACACCTTCTTGCATGCTCACATAGGATTAAAATAAACTAATAAAAAGCCAGGTATCATGGGTTTGACTTGGTAGTGAGACTGTACTCGGTAGGGGTCCCTCGCCAGCAGATCCCGAATATCTCGAATATCCCGAAAATCCTGAAAATCCCGAAAATCTAATAAATTTCCGACTATTGGGCTGAGTACATGAACCATGAATTCACCATCAATCTAAAACGTTCACTGTATATTTGCACCGAACCTGTGGAATGGGACGTAATAGTACGTGGACTAGATAGATTAATAAAATACTTAATAACCTGCATCTCATGCTTGATCTTGATTTGACATCACTTATTACATGCGTGATTATTGTACACCTTTGATATGATTGTCTGCTCTTTGCTTTGTTCTTTGACTTTGACCATGTCCTTTTTCTTTGACATACATGTTTTTCTTTATCCTCTGTTTTCTCTACTTGCTGCCCACGACTTGCTCTAAGGACACTCTTTTCTTTCTTTTTAGATCAAAAGTTTATAGGTACCGAAGGAGTAATACAAGAAGAAATTGGTGAGCAAACTCTCTAAAGATCGGAGCTGGACTATTAGACTACTTAGCTATCTTTTCTTATTTGCTTATTGTATTTCTTTTTGTCATACTTTGTATTCTTGGGATTAATGACCCGAAGTTTGTTTTTATCCCAGATATTGGATTATTATTTAGTGAATTTATTTCATGATTATCTTTGAGTTTATTCATTTTTTATGTGATTATATTCTTTGCCTGCGTGGTTGTTTCTCTTGTATATTGTTGAGTTAGACTGGGTACAGCTTATAGATGATGCATAATCATTCACTGGGCCTACGTTACATGCTCGTATTCCCGTATTTTGGGAAGCGAGGCGTGACAATTAGCCTTTTCCGAATGGTACTTAATCTATGGACGAATGTCCTCAAGTACTTTCAGCCATTTCCGTTGCTTCAGATTCAGGTCCTTCTGCTGATAGATGTACTTCAAACTTTTATGGTTCGTATACATGTTTAATTTCTCACCGTACACTTAATGTCTCCATTACTTCAAGGCAAAGATAATCGCAGCCAACTCCAGATCATGATTCGGATAATTCTTCTCATGCAGACTTAGTTGCCTAGATCCATAAGCGATTACTTTTCCTTCTTGCATCAAGACACAACTAAGCCCACGATGTGAAGCATCACTGTAAACATCATACTCAACACCTGCTCTAGGCAAAGCCAAAATAGGAGCAGTAGTCAACTTCTCTTTCAACTCCTGAAAGCTCGCCTCGTACTATTCAGTCCACTTGAAATTCACATTCTTCTTGGTTAGACCAGTGAGCGGCATGGCTATCTGAGCATATCCTTGAATAAACCTCCTGTAGTATTCAGTTAACCCAAGAAAACTTCTGATTTCCTTTACTGTAGTAGGCCTTGCCCAATCCTTCACTGCCTCTATCTTTCGAGGATCAGTTGCCACTCCGTCCTTAGAAAGGATGTGATCTAGGAATGCTAATGATAACATTGACCCCTAGAATATTCAGCTCAATCAGACCAATCCTAAAAATCATGTCTCCAATCTCGATCTCGCAGTCTGCATAGTACCGATCAGTGGTCAAAGTCTCCCCTGATGGAGTAGCTATTGCTAAGACCTTTCCTGGAACAATCTTCGGTTTGACTCCTAAGACTTCATCTAGGAGATACAAAAGTATGAGAGGATCCAGTATCGAACAGAACAACAACTTTCTTTCCATTTAATAAAAGTTCTCCTGTTATAGAACACACTCTCTTTACATAACAGTTTTTACTAAATAAACAGGGAAAAAGAACAACAAAACTTCTAAACATCTGCCCCCGTACCAGTAATGACGTGATGCACTTCATCAGCGTCGGTCTCAGTCAAGGTAAATACTCGACCCTGCTGGTACGACCTCTTTCCAACCTACTGCGGTGGTCCATTTCGGGTAACATCTCGCGACTTGGGGCATTGAGATTTGTAGTGGCCCATCTCTCCACAGTTGAAACAGGTCACATGAGGCTTCACCCAACCATTTTCAGGTCTTCCAGCCACATTGACAGTGTTCGCACCGGTAGGTTTGAACCTTTGAGATGACGGCTGCCCTCTGACATTCCCAGAAACTGCGGGCCTCTTCCCAACATTCTAATTGTTCCTCTGGTTCTGGATGGCATGAAACTGCTCCATATCCGCCTCAGTATCTGCAGCTTACTTGACTAACTTGTCAAACCTCTTGATACCGAGGGGTATCATCGTTGATCTCAGACTCGGCCTCAATCCGTGCTCGAACTTCCGAGCTTTCTTCGCCTCATCCATCACAAGTTCGGATGCATACCTCGAAAATTGAGTAAACCTTGTCTCATACTCCCTGATAGACATGCCTCCCTGCTGTAGTGCTAGGAACTCCATCGCTTTCTTCTTTTGGACATCAGATGGAAAATAGTGACCGCGGAACTCCTCCAAGAATTCATCCCTGTCGATAACACCATTTTCCATAGTCTGCTTCATCGACTGCCACCATACAGCTGCATCCTTCTCAAGCTGCAATGTAGCCAGTTTCACATTGCTTCCTTCTGGAGTTTTCAAGACTTCAAAGATTGTCACAACTTGCCGAATCCAATTGTCAGCTGTATCTGGGTCTGACTTCCCTTCAAACACTGGTGGCTTCATCCTCTTGAATGACTCCACAAGTTTGATCACCTCAGGAACTGGATTTGCAGGCATCCCCCTATGGTTTTGGTTCATGGCTACGGCATTGAGGGTCTGATAGACTCTAGCCAACTCCGTTTCCAAGTCGAGTCCACAGCTAGGTCCTTATCCATTCCTTGATCTTCTTCCAGCCATACTCTGATTCAAAAGATCCATTAAATTCGAAGTAAAAAACATAAATTTAAACCAACTTCTTTCATTTTATTGAATTCAAACTTTGTACATTAAAATTTAAAACATCGTCTGACATCAAGCGAAAAGCATTGAGAAGATACACCATTCTAATTCTTTCGGTTCCTCTTGGCTTCTCTAAGCTCTTCCCGTAGTTCTGCCACTTCTTCCTTCAGCACATCATACATGTTCTTTCTCTTCTCGAGTTCCCAAACACGATGACTGAGGGTTGCAATATTCTCCTTGCACTTCGCACACTGGGCCTGTAATAGCTCTGCTCTCTCCCTCTGAGTTTCCACCTACCTCTGAATAGACTTAATGAGACCTCTGGGAACCGGCTCTTCCTCGTCGGATGAAATGTCTGATGAGTCCAAAGGCAGAGTGATCTCTCGGGACTCGGGCCATTCTCTGTTCGTTGGAATCTCCTTGTCCAGGGTAGTAGTCCGCTTCGAATATGTGCCAATCATCATCGCCTGCGGGGTCGTGGTGATTCGCCATCTTGGGGATAGGAGAAGAAGAAGCATCAATCATAGAGCAACACAAATGTAAGTAGCTTACATTAAAATCTCTATACCCAACTCACACTCTAATGTCCACTCTAGGGT
This sequence comes from Hemerocallis citrina, assembly GCA_017893485.1. Classification (NCBI taxonomy): domain Eukaryota; kingdom Viridiplantae; phylum Streptophyta; class Magnoliopsida; order Asparagales; family Asphodelaceae; genus Hemerocallis; species Hemerocallis citrina. The sequence goes on from CM030361.1 coordinate 133,611,937, forward strand.
GTCGTTCCTTATAAATTTTTCCTACTTGGAAGTGTGGCTCTGATATCACTCTGTAACACCCTGAATTCCAAATAAGTCTGAATTCGATGTTCCACAAGATCTTTACACTTCACTTCGTACAATTTTATAAGGAATTTAAAACTTTTTATACAACAATGATTACATCAACGCAGTGGAATTATAAATTACAACATGATACATGAATTGAATAACAACTTGAACATTTCTTTAAGCAGCAATCATTCTTTAGTCTTGTCATTCACTTTATCCTGCATACAAACTGTGGGCACGTCAGTTACATACAACTGACGCTAGAATATAATACATCAATTTCTCTTACTTAGAAAGCATACACTTGTCACAAATAAAGTTAAAGGGGAATATCCTATTGATGTTGTATGTGAATGTGCACTTAGTTCTTAATGCAGTTATTTATATTAGATGACACTAATGCATACTTGTTCAGATTCTATGCATCCCATACTACATAGGTCTGAGGGCAAGACCTTAATCGTTCTTCATCTTGTAAGGTTGATTCCCTCGCCATGAATTAAACTACTTTGGTAACTACGGTAAGTATCCTAGGTGTTCTATGAGTTACGAGTTCATGTCCAGACATCCTGGAGAGAATTCCATGCCATGTCACGACGCATCATGCAGGCATCCTATTGACAATTCACCTCCGCCATGGAACGATGGCACTACGTAGTCACCGAACACCCCACAAGCGTTGCCACGGTCCCGATATCCTGGAGAAGTACCCACGCCCTGACATGACGCATCATGTGGACATCCTGTGAACTCTCTCACACCGTAGATCCGAGGCCCTCATACTTATGTTTTTCTCTTACTTTCATCACATCTCCACTATGTGTCTCATCCTTAGATAATTGAATCATGAATAAAAAATCATTACTCTAGAATTAGCGTTACCTCTACATCGGTCTTAAACATTAACCATTAACCATTAACCATGACCCAATCTTGGTTTTTATTTATCACATTTCTCTTTCAAAATTTCATTCATGCCGATGTAAGGTCTTAGCTAAAACTCTAGTCTCAATCTCGTTTCATGTTCATCAAAAGAGAGTTCATGTTCACAAATTCCATATTTCAACAAGTTTCTTTTACTTCATCTTCCATACACAATTTGCATAGTTTTGAACAACAATCTCATATTTAATCTCACTTAATGTTTCCATGTCAAAATCTCATTTTAGAACTCTATACAAAATTTCTCTATATTCAAAAAAATGTTTGTTGTCTTTAATTACAAAAAAAAAAAAATCATATTTTAAGAAACTTTATTAATTTCTTTCTTCTCAAAAATCGCTTTTAATTCTCATTATAATAAGTCAAAATATTGTAGAAAATTTTTCATGAAGTCTAGGTATTTTTTCAAAGATTTCTAATAATTTTTCTCAATTTTTATATGCTAAAAAACTATTTAAAAATGAAAAAATAGGAAAAAAAAATCAAAATTTCCAAAAAAGTTGTCAAGGCCGGATTCGAACCCACACACAAACCCCCCACTGATGAACAGTAACCGTCCCCAGTCGCACCCGAGAACCAGTAAGTCCAAGGTGACTAACTATCTAATAGGGAACTTATTTTATACTTAAGTTTTGAGCTTTCGGTTTTGAGTAAAAATCAAATTTCAGAAAAACAGAGGCTCTTGAGGGACTCGGACCCAAGACCAAGTGCTCTGCCGAGCTATAGTAACGCTCCCAAAATGCACCTGAAGACCAGTAGGCCTGAGTGACTAACCATTATAATAATTGATTAAAATGTTTTTGTATAAACTGCACTGAAGCGAGTTCTTCTTTTAGCAAACTAGATTTTTCTCAGTTTATTTGTACTTATAAAATCTAGATCTTTTCCATAATATTATTTCTTGAAAAAACAGTAACCTGCATTTTATTAGATTGTCAAAAATCTCATTTTTACACATAGTAGACTATTTTTCTTTAATTCATTTGAAAAAGTGAATCATGAATACATTTTCGACATAAGAAATTTTTCATTTTAGAATAATCTTTTATCACCATATTCCCCCTTTCATTCATAATGAGTTCATACACTCTTTTCATTCTTCAACAAAGATCAAGCTCTTTATGTAACACTCCGAATTCCAAATAAGAATGAATTTGAGATTCCACAGGATCTTTACTTCACTTCGTACAATTTTACAAGGAATTTAAAACTTTTTCAACCACAATACATCAGAGTTACACTTCACTTTGTTTACATAGCGGAAAATAAAAGATTGCAACATTGAAATAAAATACATCTTGTATAACTTTAACATCATTTGCATCACAACATCTTTACTCCTTCATGAATAGTCCATTACCTACATGTCAATCTGTGGGCACGTCAGTTTCTTACAACTGACGAAATGTTATACTCGGCTATCCTCTCTATGCTGGGAATAGTATAACGATCTCAATACTTTAATAAAAATACAACAGTTGAATGAATAAATAAGTGTTAACTGTGTCTATGCTAAACATGTAAGTGTATGTCATGTCTTAATGCCTAATGCACATAATTCTATACTAGGATGACACTAATGTATACTTGTTCGGATTCTATGCATCCCATACTACATAGGTCCGAGGGCAAGTGCCTATGTACTCCACCATAAAGGGCTCGATCCCTCGCCATGATAACTACCCGGTAATAAAACAAGGTTCAAATCATTCCACGAATTTGAATCCCAGCCTCAGAGTGTAACACCCCGCAAAATTTAATTGACAATTTTGCCCTCGGGTGTTACGCACGTGCATTTTGTACTATTATTGATTATAACGCATTTTGATATGTATTTTGAATTCCAATTATTTATGCAATCCCGTATTCTTAAAATCACATTTGAGACAACTCAAATGCTAAATTTCAATCTTTGAGTTTTTACGTGCTTTTACGTATTATCGATGCACGTGTCGATTTCGGATATTCCACCGTTAAGTGCAAAGTTTCGATGGGATTTAATTATTTATTTTTATAAATATGTTTAAATTCATTTGTTTGTAAATAGAATTCAAATTTTTGTCTATTTTAATTAAAATAGTTTTCTACGTGCAATACACGTGTTTTCTGTACGTTTGAGTATATTATCGAATATGTATATTAAATATACTTTCTATTGCATTCCAATTGATTATAAATATTTTTCGGTTTATAAAGTCAATTTTTATATTTTTGAGATTTTACGGGCAACGCACGTGTTTTGGTGCACGTGTTGTAAGTGCGTTCTTCCTTCAAAATAAATTTTCACGAAATGTTTCTTTCAATTTTATTGTGCATGAAAAGTATTATTTAAAGTTAATTTTGTATATTTATTATAAATTTAAATAAGTTGTTTTAAAGGGATTAAATAAATAAACTATTTTGTACACAAAGCACGTGCACGTGCACACGTGCGATGTGCACACTTCTTGGGGACCGGGCTGCTCATGAGGAGAGGGAAAATCTGAACATTTGATTTTGAAATGGGAGGGAAAGTAAGTTACAAGTTTAAATATGGGGTTAGTGGAGTTCATGTGGGAGGTGGTTGATATAACTACCTACTACTCCCTTATAAAAGTACCCCCTTAGTCTCTCATTTTCTCATCTCTCTTCCTCCCTCTCTCTTGCCAATCCGAAAGCAACCATCAAACTAGCAAAGCTCTGTCCATTCTCCACCTAAATCACCATTCCACTTGCCTATATACATATGCTAATGTATATATATGTGCATACATAGTATGTGTATATGAAAGAAGATGGGAGTTATTCTTGATGTTGCCGATATGGAGTGGGGATGGAGATGCTCTTGATGATTGTTACTGCCGAATTGGAGATGGAGTGTGGGGCTAGCTTTGGTGCACGGATTTCGAGGAGGTTGCAATTGGAGTTTCTTTAGGAGTTCCTAATTCTAGGAGTTCAATTGGGTACAAATCTTTAATTTAGGTGGGTGTTTCTTAAATGCTTTCTAATTTAAGAGTAGATATTGCATGATAGTTGATATATGATTCATTTCGTTGAAATTGAATTGATTGCATGCAAATTAATGTAGAAATGAATCGTTAAATTTTGATTGATGTGGTAGTTGCAAATTGCTATGCTTAAATTGATATGATTGCTAGTTGAAATGCTAGAATTGAAGTGATTGCATGAAATTGATGTATGTTGAGATAGTATTGGTCAAAATAATGTAAATGTGTATAAAAAAAGTGTGGTTCTAACTTCAAAATATCTACTTTCGAGTATAGAGATTTTTATAAGTAAATTTTGATAAAAGACAACAGTTTATTTGGAAAATTGATTGGAAAATGTGTTTTGACGTATTATAAAGATTTCAATGAAAAATGAGGAACTTGTCAGTTGATAACGATATTGTTTTAAAAGGAATATATTCTGGAAATGATCTATATTTTTATATGGAAGTACAAATCAATTACAAGGTCGAAAATTATATGTAGGCTGCAATTTGTGTGATTGACAGTCGACTGTTCACTTCCACAGTCGACTGGTAAGTGTTAAAAATTGGTTTTCGTCAGCAGGACAATCGACTGACTACTTTCACAGTCGACTGCTGCTGTCATAAAGTTGATGTTTAAGTTTTCAAGGTATTCGCGGGACAGTCGACTGATACTGTCGCCAGTCGACTGAATCGACTGTGTTATTACTGAAGTTTCAAGTCTCGTAGAGCAGTCGACTGTCTGCTTGCACAGTCGACTGGATCGAGCTGACTGTTGTTTTTGATATTCAAAGTACTCACGGAACAATCGACTGATACTGCCACCAGTCGACTGAACCGAACTATTTCTGGTTCTTGAGTTTTGATTTGATTCTTGACAAATGAAAGTTTAATAAGTTGAGATTTATGGTTATTAATATGTGATTGAGTTTTATTGTGAAATGCACACCAGGTTATGAAAGATGAAGTTGATAAAGATATCAAATTGAATGGTTCTCATGATTGAGATTATAAAAGGAATGTTTTGACAAAGAATTTGTGAACAAAAGAAATGGAATTATTATTGGAGATTGATTATGAAATATTGTTGATCTCTAGAAAGAGATAGTTGTTGGAATCTAGAGACTAGGCGAGACCCTAGTGACCGGCAGTATTATTTATGATTTTTGAGAGCTAACCGCTGAGGGTTGAGCGTCTCTTGAGAAGTAGCTAGGTAGGCTGACTGTCTCTATGATTTTGATTTAAGTTCGGTAGGGTTAGCTAGCTCTAGGTTGTGATGATTTTCTTTTCAAAACAAATTTTTGTAAGGCTGTGATGGAAGTAAGAGAAAAACATGGGTATGAGGGCCAGTGGATGGGTGTTGTGAGGGTATGCACAGGCTGTCTTCACGATGCGTCGTGACATGACGTGGATACTACTCCAGAGTACCATTCTGGTAGCAATACTTGTGGGGTGTTTGGTGGTTGCAAGAGGATCGTGTGCCATGAAGGAGGCTGAATTGTCGCAGAATGCATGCTTGATGAGTCAAGACATGGCGCGAAATTCCCCTCCAGGTTTTCTGTACACGTGCTTGTAATCATAGAACATTCATGATACTTATCGAAATTACAGATAGATACATAGTGGAGATGTGATGAAAGTGAGAGAAAATATAAGTATGAGAACTAGAGTTTACGGTGCGGGTGTGTGAGCCGCAGAATGCATGCTTGATGAGTCAAGACATGGCACGGGCACAACTCAGAATGATCGGACTTTAGCCACGCTTGTGGAATGTTTGGTGACTGCAAGAGGATCGTGTTCAGGGAGGAGGCTGAATCACCGCAGAATGCATGCTTGATGAGTCAAGACATGGCGCGGGATTCCCCTCCAGGGTCTAGTGCACGTGCTTGTACTCATAGACCATCTAGGATTCTCACCGTAATTACAGTAGTAGAGTAAGTCATGGCGAGGGGTTGAACCCTACAAAAATGAAGAACGATTAAGAGGCTTGCCCTCGGACCTATGTAGTATGGGATGCGTAGAATCCGAACAAGTGCGCAATAGTGTCATGTAATATAATAACTGCATTAAGGATTAAGTGCACCGCACAACACGACATCAACAGGATAGTCGCTTTGTAGCTTTGGTTGTGATCAAGTTTGTGTTTGCTAAAGTATTTAAGAATCGTTATACTGTTTCCGGCATAGAGAGGATGGCCGTGTATAATATTTCGTCAGTTGTAAGCAACTGACGCGCCCACAGTTTTATATGCAGGAGTTGGAGTTACATGAAGATATAAAGATGATTGATGATGCTGTTGCTTATTTAAATGTTAAAGTTGTAACAATTGTACATTCATTATTGTTGTATTTTATTAATTCCGCTGCTTATTGATGTAAAAGACTCTGATGTAATTATTTTTGAAATAAAAGTTTTAAATTCCTTGTAAAATTGTACGAAAGAAGTGAAAAGATCCTGTAGAACTCTCGAATTCAGTTGTTTTGGGATTCGGGGTGTTACACAGAGTCCACCGCGCTGACTGTTATAACAAATTCCACATTGTGCGAATCATCTCGTAAGTGACCCTCAAGCCCGGTATATGTATATACATTGGAGACGGCAAACAAAACTATCCGTCCGACTACTCAAGATCCCGGAGTCCACTGCTGACCTATCCTCATAGTCTCGGATTTAAATAAAAAGCTCGTCTCCCACGGAGCAACCTCAGTCCACCAACTGGGTCTATAGCCTCGGAGTCCACCACCGACTTTATAGAGCACCCCACTTACGTTTGCCCAGGTTTACTAAATCTTCACTTAAGTGCCTACTTATTTTACTTTAAGACATGAATAGATTTTCAAGCCAAGAATTAGTCTTATTTCTTACCGGTCTTAATCACCACTACCGAGATAGATCCACAACCATATCTCAAATTTATATCTCAACTCTTTTATTTCAACATTTGTTGGTAACAAGATTTTACTAACTCAAAACTCAATCATTCATGCATAAGAATTTTGGGTACACATATCCTTTAATAATCATGTCTCAAACCTAGATAATTTCATCTTTCAATTCATTCACAAAAATCATATCTTGTCACTATTCATGATCTATTTGATCAATCCAAACCACAAGTTCATTACATGAATTTGGTGCAACAAATCTAAGTTTTATCACAATACTTCAATTCATAGACTATTTCTTCAACATGATTCAAGTGTAATTATTCTTAAAAGATCGAAATACTACTTTCCATCACATGATTCTATTCTCAAAAATTTATTTTTTTTTACACTTCAAAAAATATACAAGAATTTATCTCTTAGTATTTCCATATCATTTTTATATTAAAACTAGACTTTATACTCTAAGATTTCTTTTATTCAATTCTTAATATATGCAAAAAGAGTTTTAGAAAAAATCAAAGAGGTGCTCAGGCTTCGAACCTGGCTCCCTCTGGTCAAACCCGGTCAAAGCCCAACCCAGCCCGGTAGCCACTCGAGCTATTAAGCTCTGGCGTCAAACACCCATGTCGAAATAGTCATATACTGATACTGACCCTTGGTTTTAAGTAGTTTTAAAAAAACAAACATGAAATATTTGGTTGTCTACAGGATTCGAACCAGGCCAGGCCGCAAGTCAGCGCAGCGCCGAAGCCTACAGGCCAGGCAAGCTCAGCGACTCTAATCTCTTCTTTCTACCTTTTGTTCGAAATCTCTGTTAGTCTTTTGTTTTTCATAATTTACTGATTTTGAAACCATGATCTAAACTTTCAATTTCTTGCTTTTTAATCACCACTATGTTGTATATCTCCAAAAGTGATTATATCTTTTCATGAACGAAACATATCTTAAAAAAGTTTGCTACCTAGCAATGCTAGAGAAATTCTAATATCTTTCATACAATTTATTCTCTTTATTTATGCATAGTCAAAATTTCATTTTCTTTCTCATTCACTAACTAGCAAGTTTGTAGCTTTGAAAACAATTCATGATTCATTACTATTATTGCCACCTCTACTAACATAAATTGCTACATCAAAATTTTCAATAAAAACAAACATTTAACACACATAAAGTTTATAAATATTCTAACATGATCCTTAGTATTTGACTATTAAACACAATACTTCTATTATTTGTTTAAATCACAACCATAGCAATCTCATTCTTGATGTGTCATACTAGCATGAAATTTATCTACATATTTTACATGATCATCAACTTATATTATTCATTATAGTTCTAACATGAAAATTTCTACAATTTAGAAAGTAAAACGATAACCCACCTTAGTTGGAGAATGAAGACTACAAAAGAGAACGTGGTTCCTTCTTTCTCCTAGCTTCACAAGCACCTCCTTGCTCCTAGCAACCTTCCTCTCCTAGCTATGGCTCCAAGCACAAGAACACTTCTTTCCTTACTCTCTTTTCTTTTTCTTTCCCTCTTTTCTTTGTTTCTTTCTCTTTTGATTTTGTTTTGGTGCAAGAGAATTGCAGGGATTTGGGTCTCTATTTATAGGATAAAGTTAGGGTTTATTTTGCAAAATTACACAACCTAATAAATCATCTTATTTAATCCTCCAACTCTTCATATTTCATTACTCTCAAACTCCCACCCTTTTATTTTCTCAACCCCTCTAATTCCCTAACTCCTAACTCTCGCTCTCCCCACTTACTCAAACCAGCCACACACAATCCCCTTGCCACGACAGCTACAAGTTGACGCCCACAAAGCAAAATACAATAGCATGGGTGGGCCCCACATCCACTAATCCCCTCTTAACCAAAACCAACAACACATGAATGTTAACGTGAAGGCTGTTAGCATTCACGTGGGCACCTCCATATACACCATACGAACCAACTTTTTTTTTTTTTGATGAATCGGATAGAGCCTTGTAGCTCCAGCCATATCAAAAAATATATTAATAATAAACAAAGATACAATCAGTCGCTTTACAAGGAGTAAAAACGCACGAAATAAAACCATGAGCGGGAAAAAAACTAATACAAACACACAAAGAACAGCAATAGGAGAACTCCAAATGCTGATCTGATCCGCTAACAAGAAGCAGCGAATACACAATTGCCCTGATCGAAAGGGGCAGGCGAAGCCATCGCAATGGAGACCCCAACCTAGCGGCAACATAGTTCCGCCATGCGAAAAACAACTTCCAGACAGACGGCGCTAGAATACCAAGCTGCCGGGCATACCAAAAGCCTGCGCAGGTGAGTAACGCGCTGGCTGCACGGCTCTCGCAAGCTCCAGGCAGAGGCCCAGACCAGAACAGAGTCGGAGCATGAACCACAAACCATAAACAACCGGTGAAGCGGGGAGACACGCTACCACCAGTCACAGAGCCGAACACACGGAGGGTCGGACAGAGAAAAAGCAACATTAAACGAACATGAAATGCAGCAACACAGAACAATACCAAAGCGAGCAAATCCATATCATAAACACACCACCGTAACAAGAAAGCTACGGTAAGTAAACAGCCCAGAAGAGCATCACAGTGAACAATTAAACACCATAGAAACAGGCAAATATGGATCCACTACCAGACTAAACCACCACCAAATAAATACAGAGAGTAACATACAGCTAATAAAGAGCACAAGAGAAAAGAAACAGTGGAACAAGGCAGGAGCGAGTCCTGCATAGCCAGGAACCCGAACAAGAAAGATCTGGGATATAATCAAAATAAAGCCCGATACGGAGGCTAAAACAAAAGTCGCCGGATCCACCAAAAGATCCCATCAGCATCAGCCCTGTTAAAGACAAAATACATTAGGGCGAACAGAACAATAGAAATAAGAAATATAGACGGGCGGCCTGCTGCCGATCAGAGCAAGCACGAACCAGAACAAAAGTAAGACCCCAGTTAAAAAGCATTTAGATTGGTGAGACAATTGAGAGCGGTAGAAAGTCTATTCCCATGAAGGGCCTCCCTCGCCGCGGGGGACAGAGACGAAGACCAATAATCGAAAAGAAATAATGATTCATCTATAAGAGAGGAGATAGGGGACTCGCGATGCCTGAAAATCCTGTTGTTCCTCTCTCTCCACGTGATCCAAATAATGATATGGATTGAGAGAAACCAAGATTTGTTATACCTAAAGTTGAGGGGGGTAGATGAATACACCGATTTGAGATTGGCAGGCAAAGGATTGATTTCCCAAGCTAGCAAACAAGTTTTCCAAAGGGGACGGATGAACTCACAGCTCACGAACAAGTGATCCACGTCCTCGAAGGAAGAGGAGCAGAGAGGGCACAATTGTCCCCAGGCTAGATTTCTTTTGTTGAGAATCTCCACGGTCAGTAGTTTATTGTTAAACGCGAGCCAGGAAGTGATTTTGGCTTTTAACGGGGCACAAGAGTACCAAATGAATTTGGCAAAAGGAGAGTTGACTCCTCTAAAGTTCAGGAATTGATAAAAGGATTTAACCGAAAAAACTCCCGCTGAATTCCATCGCCAAGAGTAGCCATCTGCGGTGGGACCCACAAAATCGTTGAGGGAGGAAAGGAGGTTATTTAACTGGGCTCCGCAATTCGGCGGAAGATCGCCCGAAAGTGGGATGACCCAGTGTCTAAGGGAGTTCTGGAAAGAAAGAGAATCTTCAACGGTGGCCATCGGAAGTAAAGCATTTTGATAGATGAGAGGAAAGGAAGTGGCAAGCTTAGTGTTATCGATCCAAAGATCCGTCCAGAATCTAGTTCTGGAGCCTACTCGACAATCGTGAACCAGCCCGCAAAGGAAAGCGGGGATCGCTTTCCAAACTCCCTTCCAGAAGGGAGAGGCGTTGCGATGAATAGGCAGAGAGAGATCCCACCAATGGTGGGCGGGGGGGGGGGGGGGGGGGGGGTAGTAAGATTTAATACTGTGGATCCACGGAAGATGGTCGAGATTAAGGAATCTCCAAAGCCATTTGCCCAGTAAGGCAATGTTGTGAAGCCTGAGATTCAAAACTCCAAGACCCCCGGCTGCTTTAGAAGAGCAGACCAAATCCCAGTTGCAGAGGTGCGAACTTGGTTTGAAGGAGGAGGATCCGGACCAGAAAAAGTTGCTTCTAATTTGGTCCATTCTCTTGATGACCCATGACGGGAGAAAATAGAAAGACATCATGTAAAGGGGGATAGAAGAAAGCACCGAGTTAATGAGAACAATACGTCCTCCGCGGGAAAGGAGTTTACCAACCAACTTCATATCAAATTATTTACATCATGCAAATATACTATTCACCATATATTTATTTATTTTCACAAAATATTCCAAACATATTTCAAACAACCCAAGCTTACTAATCCGTGGGCCCCCACCTTCATTTTTATATATATACCATTCTTTATTTAACAAACAACCCACTTTTAATTATTCAACATATATTGCAAAAAAATATATTTATATACTTTTATATTCCTTGAAAATTACGGGTGTTACACACACTCTAAAATAAATACACTCAAATATGTTTGTCGAAAACACATGCGTTGCACGTAAAATATTAAAATACGAAAATCAACTTTATCGATGAAAAATTATTAAATATAATCAAAAGCAATAAGAAAAATATATTTACTAATTTTATATATTTAATGATGAAATCACTACACGTAGAAAACACGTGCATCAAAAATACGTAAAAAGCACGTAGAAATACAGATGTCAAAATATTATATTTTGTTGACTCAAATAGCATAAAATGTGCGGGAAATGCATAATTAGTTGGTAATCAAAATACGTAGTGAAAACATGTTACAAAATACACGTGCGTAACACACAAGGACAAAATTGTCATTTCCAATTTTGCGGGGTGTTACACTTTAAGTTAGTCATATTCTTACAAACTAATCTTTCTCTTATGTTTCAAGGAGCAACATGGATGATAATCTAGTGACTACAATATTACTCATATATGGCAATTAAAAATACACTTTTTACCACAAATCAATTTATTTTATAGTCCATATTTACTAGTTTGCATTCTATAATTCATTCATAGGCACAATTCTTTACATATTGCATTCTACAATTCATTCATAAGCAAATTTTCGTATAATCATGATTCATCAATTCTAGCATGCAAATATACTATCAAACCATCATAACAAATCCGAATTAATACATTCCAATTCATTTTACTAACTTTTCATGTAGATCAATTAGAATTTCTTTTCTTATTAGTCTCTTCAAACAAGTGTAGAGCAATCTTTCCTATTTATTACTAACATGTTCACCATTTCAAATCCTGGCATGGTATCTAAATTAGAAGTTTGAGAAATCACCCACCTCTTGATGAAGCAAATGGAAAAACTCTTAAAAACTCCTTGAACACACGAATGGTTCCCTTCTCCTCCTAGTTGCACCACCAAAATGAGCCTTCTCCTCCTTGCTAGATGAAACCTGAGCTCCCCTCTTGATGTTAGTCCGGCCTCCAAGGTTGCAAGAACCCACTAACACACAACTCTCAATCTTTTCCTCACAATTTGTTTCTTTTTCTTTTCATTTCTTTTGTAAATTTTTAGTGTAAGCCATGAAGAAGATAGGGTAGGGGTATTTATACACAACTCAAGCTCAAATGGAGGGTTGAGATGAGTTTAGATGAGAGGCTAGGATGCATTTAGGAGTTAGAACAACTACCCATGACCCCATAACCATTCTCACCACACTCTCCATCCTCCCCACTCCATGCACAATCCGGCCACCCCCTTCTCTTGCATTCCACGTGCTTGTGCAAATCACGTGTCACACTATGCACACTACAAAATTAGTTGTACATTAAATTGTTAATTTAATTACTTCTTGATCTAGTCTACACAACAAGTTGTATTTATTCTTACTAGTCTTTTTCATGTGCGATGCACGTTTTGATAAAAATTGGAGTTAAACGTGCGATACACTTAAGTCATTAGTAATTAGCACGTGCGATGAAGGGCGATACACGTATTTTTAAAAATTAAGAAGGAAAAACTTTGATGTGTATGTGCGATGCATGTGTTAAAAATAGATTTGGAGTTGCACGTGCGATGCACATATTTGTTTGGTGACAAAAGTCGTGTTTCTTTTGTAACAAAAAAATATTTAAAATGGTTTATTTGTGACAAACTCTTTTATTAAATAGTAAGTAAATATATTATACTATAGATAGACAGATGGATAGTAATTTACACATGTGAGGCATTTTTAATATATAAAAAAATTAAAGTAAAAAATCTGACATAGTGAGGTTTCGAACCTGAGACCTCTTTCATATTAGTTATGCAAGTACGATGCACGTATTGGTAGATTGACAAATGACACTAAGACCTTCTCCCATTATAATATTACTAGCAGTAAAAAAGAGAAAACGTAACAGTAAGATAGGTCACTTGCAAGAGTGTGCATACAAATAGCTCGAAAAGAGAAAACGGAACTGTAAAAAAATAAAAGTAAATCGAGGCACAGACTCGAAAAGGTCTAAAAAACTACCGGTTCATTCAAAAAGCATCAGCTAAGGTATACCACCATCTAACCATTTACATAATATAAACTAGTAATTTACATGTGCGGATGCACGTTTTAATAATTTCAAAAAATAAAAATAAAAATTCCGACGTAGGAGGATTTGTACCAGAAACCTACTTTATATTAGTTATGTACGTGCGTTGCACATGTTGGTAGAATGACAAAATGACAAATGACACTAAGGCCTTCTCCCATTATAATATCAGAGATTAGAGATTAGAGATTAGAAATTAGAGATATTAGAGATTAAAAATAACTGATGGGCCAATTAGGTGGGCTTAAAAAATCTTTGGGCTCTCTAATTAAATTAATTAATTAATTAAGTGGGCTAGAATAAGACTATTAGGCCTAGAGATTAAAATAGGCTTTAAATTAAAAGAGAATAAATGTTTATTCATGTTATAAGAAATATTTTTAAAACTAAAATACACATATTAAATTTGCACGTGCAAAACACGTGAAAATTAAAAGATAAACTTTACATTAATTGAAAAATTTAGGATGTTACATCATGTAAGAGCTTGCATTCTTGCTTTGCTTTGGAAGACATAATTAGGCTCTGGTACCATTTGTCATAGTATTCACTTATTTATATTATACAATATTTTGATCTATAATGTTTATCTTTCTAAATTCTCTTAATGAGCAGCATATAGGGAACTAATTACTTATGTCATTATTAACAGTAAACTTTCTAATAATCAATTAAGTATTCATTTAATTTTGATAATTTGGTAGGAAATTTTCTTGTTTGTTCAATTGTTCAAAAATTTTGTCTTATTCGCATAGAAAATGTACAAAGAGGTAAGCTATGATCAACATTATTTGAGCTGATAGTGTTGTACCTAAAGAAGCCAATAAAGAATGAAATAGCCAATGTCATATTCTAAATGTATATCCTCTATGTATACATGAGCTATCTATTTGTTATTCTCACTTGCAAACAAATTTTTTTAATGTTATCTTTTTTTTCTTTCATGCATTATTTTTTTGTATAGGAAACTACATGAACATTGACTGGATGCAAAATAAAAAAAAGATTAACAAGAAATTACGAGCAGTTTAAAGTTAGAGAAAGTTAAAGTTGAAAATGATGATTGATCTCATGAAAAATATGATGCTATCAGGTTTAGGATTTACTAATTTATTCTTTTTTTTAAATATCTTTTTAAATACTTTTATATTTTAGACTATACAATTATTTACATATTATTTTCTATACTCAGAATTAGATATAATATTTAGATAACATCCCAAACTTTCATACTGACCATGCACAGAACTATAATGTTTATACATTTATAGTTTTTCATTTCACAATCTTACATTTAATTATTTTTATTTCTATACCTTTTTTTTTTAATGTTTGTGTGTCAATCAATTTGTTGTCCACCAAGTCACATGCACTTGGGTGAGTGCACGAAAAATTTCAACTAGTTTATTAAAACATGCATTGCACACACAACTCCAACTTACGTGTATTGCACGTTAACTTCAAACAAACCCCATTGATAATAAAATAAACCCGTGCATTGCACGTACAACTTCAACTCTCCCATTATATTCTTTATTTACTTTAAAATATAAATAGTAATTAAATTGTGCATCACAGGGAAAACTCCAACTTACGTATATCGCACGTAATATATGTGTTAAAACGTGCATCACACGGACAACCCGACCTATTTATTAAGACGTGATACTAGTCCTATTTTAACATAGAGGCTTCTATCTTGTTTTTTAGCCCTACGGTTACTTGCAGTTTTCTTTTCTTTTCTTTTTTTTTTGGTTGAGAAAATGATTACTTGGAGCTTTCAAACACCTATGACTGGAACATTGCAACGTGAGCCACTTCAGTTTGTAGATTAATCAATTTGGCGAAGGCCGGCCTAAAAAATATATCAAAACAAATGCCAAAGCCCTTTATAAAGTACAAATTGTGTTGATTATCTAATGTCTAACATTAATAACATGCGTCTAAAACGCTACTTGACTCATATCGATGTATACTGTAACCCAACATTATATATTCAATCAATTTCATATATGGGTTAGGTTTCGGATTCTTACATATCGATTAACTTTAAGATTTTCCATCCAAATGTATCCAATTTTTATTCTTAATGAAAGAAGCTTTACAGTGCAATATATAGTGAATGGTATACTTCAAACCGATACCCGATAAGCTTATTTGTGACTTTGTGAATATATGAATCCATAGCTAACTCGAGTTAAAACGGGTAACGGGTCTGGAAATTGTGCATCCAAATCCGATTCGGGTTGGTATTGACCACAATTTGGCAATTGGCATACTTGAAAAATGAAAATGGCCTACCACCCCTAGAACCTAATTACTAATTAGTAATAAGACAGAACCTAACAATTTCCTAACACTATTCAATTAATTATGTAGAGAGATTCAAGAAGATACTAAACCATGTTCCTTGTACTCTTAGAAGATTCCTAAAGTATGGCATTCATTCCCTCGCAAATTTATCCTAGTCACTGGTTTCTTCGCGGTAGTAATTTCCCACAAGAAACCTAGTCCTTTGTTTCATTCTCTCTTTTGCTTGTGAGTGCAAATGTCTCCCCCCTCTTCTTCTCATATCTCCTATAAAACCCCAAAGCATTTCCCTCCAAACTCTCCACACTTAAACAACAAAACCTCTCCTCTCTTTCAAAAATGGCGAAAACCGTGTTTCTAGCATTAGCATTAGTAGCTCTGTCCATTCTGTCAATAGTTCAAAGCATTCCTTTTACCGAGAAAGATTTGGGTTCCGAAGAAAGCCTTTGGAGCCTCTACGAGAAGTGGAGGACTCACCACACTGTGACGAGAGACCTTGACGAGAAGAACAGAAAGTTCAACGTGTTCAAGGAGAACGTCAAGTTCATCCATGAATTCAACCAGAAGAAGGATGCTCCTTACAAGCTCGCCCTCAACAAGTTCGGGGACATGACCAACCAGGAGTTCCGAAGCAAGTATGCAGGCTCAAAAATTCAGCACCATAGAGCACTGAGAGGGATTCACAAGAATACAGGAAGTTTTATGTATGAGAATGTGGCTAGTCTTCCTGCTTCTATCGATTGGAGGGCGAAGGGGGCTGTGACCGGAGTTAAGGACCAAGGCCAATGCGGTAAGTTCAAAAGTTTCAAAGAATATTCTTTTCCCATTTTTGTATTGTTTAAGGTACAGTTATTAGTACTATAAATTGGCACTAAGAGATTAGTTTGATTGCAGGGAGTTGCTGGGCATTCTCGACGATTGCCTCTGTTGAAGGAATCAACCAGATCAAGACGAACAAGCTTGTTTCCTTGTCAGAGCAAGAACTCGTGGATTGTGATACAAGCTACAACGAGGGATGCAATGGTGGTTTGATGGATTATGCGTTTGAATTCATTCAGCAGAATGGGATCACAGCTGAAGATTCTTATCCCTACACGGAAGAAGATGGAAGTTGTGCCTCTAAGGTAAGTTCAAATCTTGTTATTGAATAAAGTTTGACTACAGATGGAGGGTTGTAATTCCTGAAAATGGTTTTGCAGTTGATGAACTCGCCTGTGGTTACCATCGATGGGCACCAAGACGTTCCTGCCAACAATGAGAAGGCACTGATGCAGGCAGTAGCGAACCAGCCCATTTCTGTTTCCATTGAAGCAAGTGGATATGGATTCCAGTTCTACTCTGAGGTTTGTACTCCGACGATCGAATAGTATAATATGAAATGAGATATGACTCTGAATTTTCAGTATACTGACGTGAAGTGGCACTGCAGGGTGTTTTTACCGGCCACTGTGGCACGGAGTTGGACCATGGAGTCGCAGTTGTAGGGTACGGAGCTACACGTGACGGAACAAAGTACTGGATTGTGAAGAACTCGTGGGGAGAAAGTTGGGGAGAGAGTGGATACATAAGGATGCAAAGGGGAATTTCAAACAAGCGCGGGAAATGTGGTATTGCGATGGAGGCATCTTATCCTATCAAAACCTCCGACAATCCTAAGAAATCAAGCACCAAGGATGAACTCTAAGCTGTTGGAAGGTCACATATGATCTAATTCCCATGTTTATGTCTGTAATAGATGTTGTTGATAAACATTTTACTATTTCTCATAAATAAAGCATGGTGGAAATTATCTTTAACTTTTACTATATATTTAAGAAAACCATATAGAATAGTCGTGAGATGTTTCATTTAAGCATTTACTTTTGTGGGAAAAAGGATGGCAACTTACCACACTGTTCTATTAATAAAGAAAGCAAAGAAACAGATCAGATCCCGACACAAATGTTTAACGAAAAGTTGCCAATTGTTAAGATATAGTAATTTTGGAGGGAGTATATATACGGCTTTTATGTCACCTATCTGTGTATGTTGCAAATGATGACAATAATATTGTGGAAAAGAAAACAATATTAATTGCCAATGATAACAATGATGTTGACATCTACAGAAGTTTAACTGTTGAAAACAATTTCATCAGTATCACGACCACAATTATTCGTATCAACAAACTTGAAACAGTATCATGAAAATGTTAAATGAGTAAATTTATCGAAAAGGCACTTACATTTACACATAGTTTAACGAGTATCAACAATTATGGACTATGAGCATTAGCATATCAAGTTGATCAATTATAAGATGATGTAAGGAACACAAATATCTCAACCTAGTCAAGGGTGCTAGCTAGGGGCAAAGTCGAGGGTCTAAATCATCATGCAGTCCTTCCTAGGAGGCATTCCTCACACACTGATCACGCTTCTATGATATGTCGAAGCTAAAATAGTAAATACAAAGTAGAAAGGGAGGGAGTATATAAACAACAAACAATACATGATACTGATCTTAGCATGTGTGGCAATGCAAGTGAGGAATATTATCCATCACCCACCATTCATGTGTAATAGTGTGTTGGGCGAAGATATGACAGGTGTTCAATCAAACACGCACTCTGCACATTCCGAATATAGCAAAGAGTTAATATATGAAGAGGGTGTTAGTTTGTCTTACATTCAGCTAAGAACGGCTAAGTGCTCCTTTTTAGGCATTCCATTGATTTTGATGGTTGTGTTTGTAGTCTGTTTCTGTTTCTCTTTGTGAAAGGGAGAATGAAGGAAGAGCTGAAGATTGAGGAATTTCTCTGTTTCTGTTTCTCTTTTTCTAGTACATTGGCTTCTTTGGGCTTTTGGGCTTTCCTTCGGGGAATGAATAATAGGTTTTATTTTCCATTTGGAGTTCTACTTGCAGCTTAGATAGTAAGGAGCTATAATTGATGCAGGATGTCACAAATTTGAGACGAGGCTACAATGTAGCTCTTAATATACAAATTAAAAAAAAAAACTTATTATTATAGTTAATAAGTTCTTGAGAACTCCAAAGAAGCAAGTATTTTGGATACAAGTTCTCCAGGCGAACCTGGGAAAGAAAGCAAAAGAACAAGGAAACAAGAAAAAGGTTTAGGGCAAAAACCAAAGTACCCCTCCAACGTTAGGCATGAGTAAAAAATGTCCATACAACGTTTGAAAAAATACATTATACACATTCATCAGTATTTCTACCCATACCCTTTCATATCTCAATATCTTTTTCCTTTCTCCACTTTCTTCATTCTCAAACAATAAATAAAACCAAATCTCAATCTCATCCTGCTTTTAAGGCATAGATGTGAAAATAATTCCAATCTCATAAATCTTGATTTACACAATGCTTAACAGTAGGATATTTAAGTTTAAGAAAAGCCTCAGAATATCAGGTTTGAATTTGATATTATCCATGGCACTTGGGGAGAGCCACGGTGCAGGAGCAGCAGCCTCAGAGAATTCCACGAAAAATACAGAATCAGTGCGTTAAGAGGCTTCTGCAGTCAGGGTAGTAAATGTCGAGATGGTAATGACACTATAAAACATAACATCAATTCCGGCATTTTTTTGGGCTATCTCGACATTTATAAACGCCGGGATAGAACGTAGTTATAGCGAGCTTCGGGACAGATATAGGGCCTATCCCGGCGTTTTTTTGAAAACGCTGCTGTAGACCCAATCTATCCCGGCGTTTGTAATAAAAAACGCAGGGATAGAGCTTTTTTAAAAAAAAGAAAAAGTTACCTATCCCGGCGGTTTTGGCTAAGACACTTCGAGATAAGCTATTTATATTTATATTTTAAAAATACCCTATATCTCGGTGTTTTTAATAAAAAAACGGCGAGAAAGAATTAAAAAAAAAAATTTAATTATTTTTTAAAAAAATATTAATTTTCTTTAAAAAAAAAAATACCATCCTTGAATATATTTATTTTCATTTACTTTTACATTTGAATAAATGTTCTCGTTATTCTTTTTGACAATTCCATTATACCATCCTAATTGATTAAGAGAGGAACTAGAGGGATGTTGTTGCAGTTGCAGATCTCAATCATGTAGCCATCGGGGTCATGGAAGAATAGTTGATCCACAATGTTTTCTTCATCCTGCTGCTGCTTTCCAATCAATGTTTCGAACACATTTTGCTCTTGCATGTTGTTTATACCCACGTCATTGTAGTTTATGCCACAGTATGGGTTGCTCTCCTAAAACAACAAAGAAAAAGTTCTCTATGAGATTCTAAGCACAATGGTTAAACTCCAATATGAAATATATTTGTGATTACTTGTTATCGACACTTAAATTAAACATTTAAACAAAGTTTTCTGAGTGTACAACTAAATATGTAATACATAAGAAAGTAAATAAAAATGTGTATAAATGTTCCACAAATATGCAGTATATAAACATCACCATATTATCATGTACACATAGGCAATTTGCTAAAGTACCTTGATTTGCTAAGATTTAAGCAGTAAGAGTATCAATAGGTTGTAGACCACTGTTTTCAGCCAAGGCCATTGGAACAGAATCTAAAGCTTCAGCAAAAGACCTGATAGCATACTGCAAAAGTAAAAGAAAAGGATAAGTCCGATTGGTGAGTCTCATTCGTGTAGTCAGCGATGGGTTTCTCAAACTATTGTTTCATGCTATGGTTTGACGTCCCTATTGAGTTACGAGGGCTTGCTAAGAGAGACACTCTTCGTGAGTGGCTCAAAGTCCACTCCAAGGGATGAGGCCAAGTGAAATTGTGAATCTTTCGCGTGTGGCTCGAAGTCCATGCGAAGCGACGAGGCCAAGCTAGATTGTCTAAATCTCGTGTGTGGCTCGAAGTTCATGCAGAGCGCCGAGGCGACGAGGCTAAGTGAAGTTATGAATCTTTCGCGTGTGGCTTGAAGTCCATGCGGAGTGCCGAGCGATGATGCCAAGTGAAGTAGTAAACTTTTTGTTGATCATCCTTGAAAACATTACAAAGTTTCAAAACTTGTTGAATAGAAATACAATTTTATTCATTGGCTGCTAATAAGATAGCGCTTGTTATATTCGCTAGCTTTTTAGGGCCTTATTACAAGCTAGAGCGTTAGAAGCCCACATAAAACTTCATCAAGTGTTCTGCATTACAAGTTCTCTTGAAGTCCATACGGAGTGCCGAGGCGATGCCAAGTGAAGTAGTAAACTTTTTGTTGATCATCCTTGAAAACAATACAAAGTTTGAAAACTTGTTGAATAGAAATACAATTTTATTCGTTGGCTGCTAATAAGATAGCGCTTATTATATTCGCTATCTTTTTATGGCCTTATTACAAGCTAGAGCGTTAGAAGCCCACATAAAACTTCATCAAGTGTTCTGCATTACAAGTTCTCTTGATCACCCCCCCCCCCCCCCCCCCCCCCCCCGCGCGCGCGAGTCTTTAAGTCAGTAAGTCACGGGGTGAACCACTTTGGAGACCTTGTATGAGCCTTCCCAGTTAGGAACTAGTTATCCCTTCTTGCTTGGTTCGAAAATTTCAAGTCTTCATAGAACCAGGTTGCCCTCCTTGATATTAGCTGGACGAACCTTCTTGTTGTGGAACCGTTCTACCCTCTGATGGTAGATGCTTCTCTTGATGGCCGACCTTTCTCGCACCTCATCAAGGAGATCTAGATTTGACCTGAGGCCATCCAAGTTTAAGTCCTTATTGAAGCTCATTATCCGAGGTGATGACAGTCCGAATTTCAGGGGGATGACAGCCTCAGTTCCGAACGTGAGGTTGATAGGTGATTTACTCGTTGGAATTCTCTTGGTCATTCGGTATGACCAAAGTATGCTAGGTATCTCGTCGACCCACAATACCATGGGGGATTTGTCTAATCGCTTTTTAAGGCCTTCCAGGATTTGGATATTGACATTTTTGTCCTTCTAGTTGGATTGGGGGTGCGAGATAGAAGGGAATCTCTCCTCAATCCCCAGACCTGTACTGAACTTGCAGAACTCTTTACCCACGAACTGGGTGCCATTTTTAGCTATGAGAATCTGGGGGATCCCGAACCAGCAAATGATATGATTCCAGAAGAACCGCTGGGCTTGATGCTCAGATATGGAAGCTAAAGGCTCTGCTTCGACCAACTTCGTGAAGTAATTAATGGAAACAATAAGGAAGCATTGCTGACCTGTTACTTTAGGAAAGGGCCCGACTAGATCCATTCCCCACATGGCTAAAGGAGTTAGGCTCGCCAGCGATATGAGTTCTACCTACGGAACGTGCCTGATGGAGGAGAACTTATGACATGGACAACATTTTCGAACGAGGTCCTGAGCGTCTTGTAACAGAGTTGGCCAGTAATACCCATGGTTGAGGATCTTCCTTAAGAGCGACTTGCTGCCCATGTGGCAGCTACCAACTCCCTATTGCATTTCCTCAACATATCGGGATTCCTCAGGGGTTAGACATCGGAGGTAAGGCCATCCGCCGGCCTTTGTGTTCAATCTCTTGAACAGTACCCCTTCATTGAGCACAAATATCTCAACCCTGACTCATACTTTCCATGCTTCAAATGGTTCCTGTGGTAGCTCACCAATTTTTAGAAAGTTTATGATTGGTTCCATCCATGTCACTGACTGCGCAGGGGGTTCGATGCAAAGGATTTCAGGGTTCTTCTTATCGATGATGGGTCTGACAAGGACCTCTACCACTACCGTGCGATCAAGACCCTCAAAGGAGGATGACGCCAGCTTGTCAAGACCCTCAAAGGAGGATGACGCCAGCTTGGACAATGCGTCGGCTTGGCAATTCTGTCCTCTAGGGATTCGGTCGACTGAAGCCTCCTCAAAGGCTGCTAAGAGTAGCCTAACGTGGGCCAGAAACTGAATCATGTGGGTGTCCGGGCCTCGTTTCCCCACAGATGTGGTTGACTACAAGCTGAGAATCACTAAAGGCCTTCACCTGTTTTGTCCCGGCTTTGTGAGCTAAGAGGAGTCTGGCGATTTGTGCATTGTACTCGGCCTCATTGTTGGAGGCCAAGAAGTTAGGGCGCAAGGAGTACTGGAGGATGAAGCTGTCAAGATCGTTCAATATCACAGCCACTATGCTCCTTCACACGAGGAACCGTCCACATAGAGATCCCATAATGGTTGTTCCCCCTGAACCTTGGATGACTCAGGGAAAGTGCACTTGGTGATGAACTTAGCGAGTGTCTGGCCCTTGATAACGGTTCTTGGATTATAATCGATATCGTGTTGACTGAGTTCGATGGACCATTTGATCAACCGCCCAAAATTTTCTGGCTTTTTAAGGACTTGCTTCAAGGGCTGCTCCGTGAGGACTTGGATGGAATGGGCCTGCAAGTAGGGCGAAGCTTTCGTGCTACCATAACAAAGGCGTAAGCTACTTTTTTATTTTGGCATAACGAAGCTCGGCATCATGGAGCAATTTGCTCACATAATATATGAGTTTCTGCACCCCATCATCTTCTCGGACTAGGACTGCACTGAGGGCATGCTTTGATGCTGCCAAGTAGAGATAAAAGACTTTACGTGGATCGGGTTTGTTGAGCAGAGGCGGGTTGGCGAGATACTCCTTCAGTCAGACGAAGGCCTTCTGCTGGGGTTCTCCCCACTCAAAGTTCTTTGCTCCCCAGAGGGCCTTGAAGAAGGGAAGGGATTTATCCCCTAATTTCGAGAGAAAACACCCAATTGCGGCAAGTCGGCCCGTGATCCTCTGAACTTATTTGACGCTCGTAGTAGGGGCCATGTCCAGGATAGCTTGAACCTTTTTCGGGTTCGCCTCTATCCCTCGTTGGTTGACCAAAAAGCCCAAGAGTTTTTCTGAGGTCACGCTGAAGGCGCATTTAGATGGGTTAAGCCTCATGTTATTCTTCTTAAGACGCCGAAGGTCTCCTCGAGGTCCTTCACGTGGTCTCCACCTCTGAGGCTCTTGATGAACATATTGTCCACATACACCTCCATATTTCGGCCAATTTGTTCCTTAAAGACCCTATTCACCAACCAATGATAGGTAGCTCTCGCGTTCTTTAGGCCGAAGGGCATAATCGGGTAGCAGTAGGGTACCTGATATATGATGAAAGATGTCTTTGGAATATCTAAGAGGAAACATTAGGATCTTGTTGCAGCCGAAGAAGGCGTCCGTAAAGCTCAGGAGTTCGTGCCACAATGTTGCATCGATCAGGGCATCAATACTTGGAAGAGGGAAGGGGTTTTTCAGACACGCCTTATTAAGGTCCGTGAAGTCGATACAGATCCTACATTTGCCATTAGCCTTTTTCACCATCACATCATTTGCCAACCACTCTAGGTAGTTGACCTTTTGGATAAAGCGGCGGAGAGGAGCTTCTCAACTTCTTCTTTTATTGTCTATTGTCTCTCGGGTGCTAATTTTTAGCGTCTCTGTTGTACTGGTTTAGAATCCAGATTAACACTCAACTTGTGCATGATCAGAGATGTCTTGCATGTCCGAGGGAGTCTAGGCAAACAGATCATGGTTCCGTCGGATGCAGCTGATGATTTCCTCCTTAAGGAAGGCAGGGCCTTGCTTACTTGAAACCACTTGGTTTTTTCTGCTTCGGAGAAAGGGGTCTCCTCCAGTTCATTGACTGTCTCGGACCTAATAGAACTCCTATCGTAGGGGAGTTCCACCACGTCAAGAGGAAGGACCGAGCCCCAACCGTGGCAGTGTAGCATTATCGGGCGGCCTCCTGATTGCCCTTCACGACCCCGACCCCGTCCCTTATAGGAAACTTCATTCTCATATGATATGCCAAGGCTACAGTTTGGATATTCGCAAGGCCGAAATGTCCTAAGATGGTGTTACAGGATGCTTTGATGTCCACCACCATGAAATCCGTGGGCTCAGTTCAGATGGTTGAGGATTTTCCTGCAGTAACGTCCAGAGTGATGATCCCCTCGATCTGGACTGGAGCACTAAAGAAACTATGGAGGGTGTAGCCCACAAGCTTTAGCCTATCTTAGAAGAGATTCAGCCCATCGAAAGCGGTGAGGAACAGGATGTTGACAGAGCTATCATTGTCCACGAGGATGCGCTGAACTTCGTGGTTTGTCAAACTGAGGCTAAATGCTAGGGCATCACGGTGAGGGATTCAGACACCATCAAGATCTTCATCTGAGAATATGATAGAGAGTCTGTGACTTCGAGGTGGACAGTTATGGACCGAGTTCACCTCCCGGACAAACACCTTGCGGGAAAAGTTGAAATCTCCCCCCATTGGTCTTCCATGTATGGAGTGGAAGATGACCATTCTTTCAGAGTACTGGGGTTCGGAGTCCGTCTCTGGATGCTTGTTAGGCCCACGAGGAGGGGGAGAGGTTCTCTGGTCCTTCAGAGTGAATTTAGACAAGTAGCCCCTACAAATAAGGGCTTCAATTTCGTCCTTCTGCACCCGACAATTATCAGTCTCATGACCATGGTCCCGATGAAACTGGTAGTCGAACATCTGTAGTGCCCCGTATTTCCAAAATAGAAATAAGAGACACAAATTCAAAATCTTTACTTCAAATGTAAACCAAACATCATACAATTACAGGGAAATTTAAAACTTTATTACAACAATCTATAATACAATGCACAACGGAAATTTAAATACACTTTTATTACAACTCATTTGAACATTCAAACTATAGTCTTCACTTAAATCCAAGCTTTAACCCTTGTTCAAGACACTCACTTTGCAATCCTGCAAAACTGTTACAACTGTGGATACGTCAGTTGAATGCAACTGACGCAATGATGATAAAAGCATCAACTCTCCAAAGTCTCACAACCACGCACTTGTTGCATAAATAAAAATAATAATAAAAAGGTCATAATCAACAATTAATATAGAAACTGAAATAATAAATGCGTGTCAAGAAAAACAAGCAAAGATACATAAAACAATATTCAAGAAAACACAAAGCCCTTAGCGTTCACCTCATTTAGGGTACAATCCGGTATGTGTGACAGTGTAAAAATGGCCTGAGGCCCAACCAGGGCCCAATACAATTCCCACTCAGAAAGGTAAAAATAGCTATCTAGCTCGGCCCCGAACCACTTCAGGGTCGGCGCCGAACCTCCTGTTTGCCCTCACAGTACTGGCCTCCTCGTACCGACGAGCCTCAGTAGCCCTCGGAGTCCGATCCAGGACAGTCCCACAGGCCGTCCCCCCTCTCTGGCGGGGCAGAAGGATGACCTGGCGCAGCCTAGGCCCTCCGATTCCCCCCAGAAGCACAGGAGGCTCACGATGGGCCACGTCAGCTCCAAATACCGCCAAGGGTTTCGCCACGTCAGCCCTATACCACTCCTGGTATCGCCACGTCCGCCCTAAACCCCCTGGGCCTTCTGCCACGTCAGGCCCATGGGCTTTCGGATCCAGACCCGGCCCCCAAGTGGAACCAAACCCGGTTGGGATTCTCTATAAATACTAGACCCACACCCACCTTTTGAGGTAATCAATCTTTTGCCACTTAAATATACCTAGTTATTGCTACTCTCTCACAGAGACTGACTAGAGCGTCGGAGGGTCCGCCACCGGGACAAACCCCGGTGTTTCAGGACCGTCTGCAGGTACACAAGACCTCGGATCCGACCCTTCCGATCCGAGCCCAGCCTTCAACATCTTTCCGAGCTCACCGTAGGTCCCAGAAGGTCAACTGAAGGTCGGCAGACGAGCGGCAATCTCCTTCAATACAAATTGAGTTCGAACTCACACCTGGTGCATCCACACGTCTCCCAGAAATAAACAGCATCAGTATGTAATCCTATATCAGTGACAGAAGCAAGATTAGGCACTCCGCGAATAGGCCCCAGCCCCAGAATACATCCGCATGATTGTACAAGCGTAAACGCACAAGCATTCCGTAAGCATCATTCTAACTATGGAGAATCACCGCCCTGCCATACATTCCGCAAATAGACCTCAATCCCGGAATACAATCTGTCAGACTGTACAAGTGTACCGTGCGAACATACTATACATTTCACAAATAGACTCCAGTCCCGAAATACAATCCACCGGACTGTACAATTGTACCCTACAAACATACCAAATCCATCTCACTTTTAGACATTCCACAAATAGACCCTAATCACGCAATACAATCCGCCAGACTATACAAGTGTACCGTGTGAACATACTAGAGAGACATAAAATCACACAACCCCAGAATACATCCGCCCGACTGCACAGAGCCCATACTTACGTTGCCCAAGTTCTCTAAGAACTCCTATTCTAGTGCATGTCCTTAGGGTCAAACATAGGTAACCATAACTACCTAGAGCTAGCTCACTCCATCGGACTTCACTCACCAAAACTAGGAACACTAACCCATCTGGCTAATTCCTACAATCAAATAACTACTGCCGGTACCATAGAATTTTGCTCAGCCTCTAGTGCTCACAACTTAATGCCTCATGCATCCATCTAGGGTTCTCACAATAATCCTAACTCTCAATTAAGAACCACCACTTAGCTCAAAACATCAAAAAAAAAAATCTTTATTTTCCCTTTTATGAAAACACCAATTTTCCCGCAACATCAAAGTTGTAAATCAACACCTCAAACAGGAACGTCTCATTACAAAATAACACATTCGTGCATCCACAAAATCTCTTCAACATTTCACTTCTTATGTAATAAACCATCATTTCTATAAAAGACTCTTTCTTTTATAGAACAAAATCCAAATCAACTATAACCCTTTAATTTAACTTTTAAATTCCTCTTTCCATGTAAATATAAAACCATAATCAATTTTCTGGAATTTAAATCAATTTAAACCGATAACAACCCTATTTAATTTCTTGAATTTATCCCTAAAAATCTGAAATTCTGGAGTTCCAAAATCCGAAACCTTTAGTGTAACACCCCGTAATTTCGAAGATATATATATATATATATATAATATAGAATATAGAAAGTTTGGCTGTGCCCCATAGATCTTCAATAGGATGGATGTGTGGAAATAATTGGATAGGGGCCCACGGGTTGAGAAAAAAACACAACAACGTTCTGGGTTGCGGTGACGTCATGCTGACGTCACCATGGGAGGGGCTCACCCGGTTTGTGAAGGGAAAAGCAGTGCCAGCTGCTTGTGATGCTGACGTGGCGCATGGGGCCCGTGTTCGGGTAATGTGTGTGCACAGGAGTAGAGGAGAGAGGATTTGCATTGTCCCATATTAAGAATTAACAAAGATTAAATAATAATAAATAATAATGACTATGATCAAGAGTCACCTAATTGGTTAACCACCTTTTGAGAGGCAGCCTGTGGTGGGCAGTTGTACTATAAATATTAATTTGTCTCTTAAAAATAAATAAAATTGTCTGAGTATTGGAGTGGGGCGTTACAAATGGTATCAGAGCCGACTTTTGACACTGAGTGTAGGAGAGCCGTGAGTTATAGACTCCAGGATGATCAGCAGAGTGAGATAATCCTCAGTATTCCAGGACGATGGACGTTAGGGTCACAGAATGATCCGCGGAGTGGGATTGGTCTCCAGTATTCCAAAGATGAGAGTGGCCCTCACGGGACTGCTCAACATCGACTAGAAAGGAGGATCCTGTACTAGATTGCATACCCCGTACTCAGCGAGGACGCTGATTTCTAAAGGGGGTGTGTATGTAACACCACGTAATTACGAAGATATATATATATATATATATATATATATATATATATATATATATATATATATATATATATAATAATAATAATAATAATAATAATAATAATAATAATAAATTACAAAGAAAGCTATCAAGTGGCTCACAATCAATCCCCCTAAAATCAAAGGTCTAGATCAAACCTCACAAAATATATTTTCCCTCCAAAATTTCAAACCCCAAAACCAAAAATTTCTCCCCAAAACTAAAAAACTTATTACTTTATTCTTATCTCTCTATTCTCTCTTCACTTTTTCATATTTCTCTCTTTCTCTCTCTCTCCCATTCTTTCTATATTTTACTTAGAAATTTAGATTTTTAGAATTTTATTTTTTTTTTTGCACATGTTATATTGAAAATAGTAAATATCTCTTCAACTCCACACTTAAAGTTCTAAGAAGTTAGATTTTATACCCCCATTTATAATCATTTTTCAACATATACTAACAATAACATGGACATTTATTTACAACTAATTATTGTCATACTACACAAACTTGAGCTACATAATTGTTGTTTTATTGTTTACAGGCTTTTCATGTTTTGTATCGTTCCGAAGATGTGCCGTAGGCACGTGCCCACGGGTAAATGCCCACGGGAAAATCTAGTATATTATATAAATAATATAGAAAGTTTGGCTGTGCCCAATAGATCTTCTATGGGATGGATGTGTGGAAATAATTGGAGGGGGGCCCACGGGTTGAGAAAAAAACACAGCAACATGCTGTGTTGCGGTGACGTCATGCTGACGTCGCCATGGGAGGGTCCCACCCGGTTTGTGAAGGGGAAAGCAGCGCCAGTTGCTTGTGATGCTGACGTGGTGCATGGGGCCCGTGTTCGGGTACTGTGTGTGCATGGGAGTAGAGGAGAGAGGATTTGAATTTCCCCATATCGAGAATTAACAAAGATTAAATAATAATAAATAATAATGTCTATGATAAAGATTCACCTAATTGGTTAACCACCTTTTGAGAGGCAGCCTGTGGTGGATAGTTGTACTATAAATATTAATTTGTCTCTTAAAAATATATAAAATTTTCTGAGTATTGGGGCGGGGCGTTACATTTAGCTTTTGAAAACTGAAAATAACTCCTTTGAAATATGAAAATTTCATTATTCAAAACTGAACATTTAACTCCTTAAAACTGAGAGTTTTATTTACAAAAAATATAGAGTGGTTCACTCAAAAACACAACTCAACTTTGCAAAATTCTGAAACTCGTTTTTCTCAAAATCTAAAATTCATACCTTCTCGTTCTTGAAATTAACTCACTCAAAACTGAACCATATATTCTCAAAAAGTTTATAACTCACATCTATATAATAAAACACAAAGAAAGCTATCAAGTGGCTCTCAGTCAATGGGGTTGAAATCAACGGTCCAGATCTAACCTCACAAAACATATTTTCCGCCCAAAAGTTTCTGCCCAAAACTCAAATTCAAATCCCAAAACAACTCATTTATTTATTTATTTATTTATTTATTCATTTCTCTCTCTCTCTCTCTCTCTCATTCTCTCTCTATTTACTCAGAAATTTATATTTTCAGATTTCAGGTTTGTAAATTTTTAGATTTTTATACATTTTTTTATTACTCATGTTACATTCAAAATAGCAAATATCTTATCAACAGTTAAATTTCATCAACAGTTCTAAGAAGTTGGATTTTACACCCCCATTTATAATTATTTTTCAACATATACTAATGGAAACATGGACTTTTATTTACAACTAATTATTGTTTTACTATTCAAACTTGAGCTACATAATTGTTGTTTTACTGTTTACATGAATTTCATATGCTATATCGTTCCAAAGACGTGCCGTAGGCACGTGCCCACGGAAAAATCTAGTATAAACATAGATCACATCACACGAGTTGCAATCTATTCATTAAAATAAGTTGAACTATAATTCCTCCCAAAAATCTAAAACTAAACTTTACCCCAAAATCTAAAACTTGCACTTTGAAATCTTGATCAAAAATCAAATTAATCATCGTATCATTAGTTAAATATATATATTTGCATACATATCTAAACATGTACTGGGGTTTCTCAAATCCTAGCACACCCCAACTCACACCCAAACTCAGCCCGAGCCCTTCTTTGGGCTGCTGCTGGTCAACGATAGCAACAACAGCTACTGTGCTGCTAGTCGACAGCCAAACCGAGCCCCAGATTACTGTTTTGACCCCCAAACCTAGGTCAAAACCCTAGGTCTACAACCTTATTAACTTTAGGTCATAAACCCCTTTTATTCAAGGTTGTTTTACTCGACAAAAAGTGCAATAGATCATGCATAAAATATAAAGCAAACAACCCATAAAATCTCACTATCAAAATAGTGAATAATAAATAGAAAGTCCTCCTTTTTTGCTTCACTTTCATGATTCTAATATCAACCATTAAGATCCAAGCATTCTACATCAATATATAGATTCATTTAATCAATCTCTATGAATAAAAATTCGATTTTTCATTCATAAATATTATCAATCATTCAAGAACAATAAAATTTAGATCATCATGCATTCTAGATGAGATTTCCATTCATATTGTTCACAAATCTATATCCAATAATCATCTCTATAAATTTTCTCATATCAATCATCACAAACATGCTAAAAACATAATCATAGATTCACCAAAGCAATATATCCTAGCATGGTACTACAACATTCATGAGAAAATAACAATACATGAGAGGTAGAGAGACGCCAACCTCTAGTAGATCTCGAATAGAATTCCCAAAAGCATTCTCCTTCTAATGCAAAATATCCCTCTCTTCTTGCTCCAAAGATCACCAACTCCCTGCCTCTAGAAGAGAGGAGGCCGAAACCCTGATCCCCTTATATAGGGCCGAGATCCAACCTAGGGTTTCA
The DNA here is from genome assembly GCA_017893485.1 of Hemerocallis citrina. Classification (NCBI taxonomy): domain Eukaryota; kingdom Viridiplantae; phylum Streptophyta; class Magnoliopsida; order Asparagales; family Asphodelaceae; genus Hemerocallis; species Hemerocallis citrina. The sequence goes on from CM030361.1 coordinate 133,643,289, forward strand.
TGGGGAATTTTACAAATAAAACCCCTAGAAAAACCTTAATTGCAATATTAATTATTTAGGAAATCAAATCTTGTTATAATCCATATATGATCCAATCAATTAGAATTTGATTCCCCCCAAATCCCTCTTAAATTGGCCGGCCAAAATTTTGAAATTTTTAACTTAAAAATTTGAATTTTTGGGCTCTTTTCTTGGCCCAAATTGTTTCTTTTATAAAAATCCCCTTTGTAAATAAATTTTCACAAATGGTTCTTCTTTATTAAAAAAAATGATTTAAAAAATAATGAATATTATAATTAAATGAGAAGAAATAATTCTTGACTCGAAAATTTTAGAATTTAAACTTCGCAAGAGTTGCACGTGTTTCACACGCGCAAAACAGTAATTTCATAAAATAGTCAAATTAGTCAAATAAATTGAATTAAAATTATTTAATAATTCATAATAATACATTTAAAATTCTGGGGTGTTACACCTTCTGTCTCTCGTCTTGTTCTCAGTGTTCGACCGAGGGGGGTGTTGATTAGCCCCTCTTCTTCCACCTCTATGAGGATAGCCGAGATACTAGCGTTGAGAGGGGTCAACTTCTTGAACCGGGGTGTTGTGGGAGAACGCCTCTGTCTGGAGGCATCCTTCCGAGACTTCTTCGGCACCTCTAAGCTATCCATTTTTCTTTTCCCCTTGGCAGGGGATTCCTTCGGACCTCCGGGATGTAAGGTCTCCTCAGCTCGGATGTATTTCTCACTTCGGAGCAGGAGGTCGAGAAAATATGAGGGAGGCTTTTTAGCCAGCGAGGTCTTTGAGAGGCCGTATCGGATGTTGTGCCTAAAGGCAGCTGCTGCGACCCCGGCATTAAGGGAATAGATGGACCTGGCCTCTGCTGTGAACCTCTGAATGAAGTTCTGAAGGGACTCCCCGTCCTTCTGTTTCAAATCGAGTAGGGAGGCGGTAATCTTTTTGGCCTTACCATTAGTCACAAACTGGGGCGAGGAAGCTCTCTTTGAGCTGGTCGAAATAGAATATTAAGTTTGGGGCAAGTCTGGAGTATCACTCTTTCGTAGAGCCTCGCAGCGTGGTAGGAAACACGCGGCAAAGCAGGGCATCCGAGACGCTGCGAATCATCATGAGGTTTTTGAACTTCTCGATGTGATCAGTTGGGGTCTGACTCCCCATTATTGGTCTCGAATGCAGGGGGCTTGAAGCTCCTCAGGACCGGAGCTTCGAGGATGTAGGAGGAGAAGGGTGGTCGGACCGGGCGGTATCCCCTACTTGACTGTTTCTGGTCATCCCCTATCCAGGTGAGCCGGTCCTCCATTTTTTTGTAGTCACTTTAGGACTGTGTCTTGTCCCTCGGATTGGGTTGACCCGTAGGACTTCTGATTGCCAGTTCTTCCAAAGTGCTTATTGTCCGAGTTGTAGTCATATGTGGCTCCTCCTCTGAGAGCTTGAAGGACCTCGTTCTGGAACTCCTGGAACTCGGCACGGGTTATGTGGCCTTCCTCTTCCTGGTGATCAAGCTGGGCTCGCCGATCTCTTGACGAGAGGCTTCGCTTCTTCTCCCGCCCGTGGGAGCAGTGACGACTATGACTTGGTTGGTGACGCCCGTGGGAGGAGTAGCCTGCACCCTGTCGGAGAATCATTAGCACAAGATGATTGTAATGTCGATGTATGCATTACTGAAATTAAGCAAAACCACACCTAGTACAGACCAGATTCAACCTTTCTGAAAAATTATGTTGGTGCACTGGTGATAGAATGATTATTGATGCATTCTGTTGTATTTGACAAAAAAACAATATAACTCTTTGTGCACCTGATCTTCTTCAAAATGCACATCAACTGATGGATTCATTTGCTCATCAAATGGGTAGGTTTGTTCCGTGGAGAAAACACAGCTAAAATGGTTGAAATTCATTTCATCCCCTTTGTGTTTAATGAGATTGGTGAAAGTTTCGTACACTGAAAAGAAACTCATCTTCCCACCAGAGCTTCATCAAAGGATAATCGTTTCTTTGACTTGAACGGGGTGGGTTTTATGCGGTGTAGACTCCTTCAACTCAAACACGTTACAATCATCGGAGTTAAGTGTACTTGTTCCTGCCACCATGAGTTGTAAGACATGCATCCCTTGGTCATTCTTGAAGGTTGTGGCAAGTTCCAGACAGCACGCATGCAGTTGGCACATCATGTCTTGGCAGATGAGTTTGAACTGTGAATAAATTGTAATATTTTATTGTCGTGGAGGTATATAATGAATATCAAAACCGTTGACCCCTCAACAAAAATATCTCATCAACAAAGTTCTTTATTAATCTGATTTGTACAAATTTATCAGACCACCATATATATTGAGAAGATTATCCATGGATTTGCTGTTCAATTTAGGGAGTGGTGAGTAGTGATTATCCCAAACTTCAGATAGTTATCAACTTGAATCAAAATCAAGTACTAGTTCAGTTGCATCTGGTAGTACTATGTCAAAAAAATGTCAGGAAGAACATATGTTCTGGGGAAAATTCGACAATGCAGATCAATATGATCACAGACTGTTTTATTATTTAGAATTAGCTTGTAGGATCACTGGAAATTTGTTATTGGTCATCCTACGTTACATTGTTTTTCTCAGAAGTGTCATTGTTTATTTCTGTCACATTTGTAAGTACATAATTAAATGGTCTGAAAGACGAGTCATCTTCTGATTACTTATTTAAGACATTGCGTACACGGGGAACAAAATTAGGCACAAGCATAGACATTTCAAAAAAGGTCTGTGACCAGGGGCGGATGGACGTTGAGCCGAGGCCAAGGGTGAACTGAGTGTTTGCAAAATGGGAAAGACCTAGATATCTATGCAATTATTTTATATGTATGTGTACATATAGAGTGCTCTTGGGTTGCGCACGCCTCTGGTGCGCACAGCTGTGCGCCCGCGCCCTCAGCCGTCCGATCTACCCCATGATCATGATTGCTGATGTTGTTTGTTTTTGGGGTGTGGAGGAAACATGTGTGAGTTCTTGTAATTTGTATAGTGGAAGTCCTGATGTGGTACTGGCCCTAGTCCGACCCCGGGTAGCGGGAGCCGGCTCGGAAGTAGGAGCGGTGAGGTAAGGACCGGGTGCTCGGCTCGGATCCAACAGTTCGGCTCGGATCCAGCTGCTCAGCTCGGATCTGGGGGCTCGGCTCGGTCCTGGGTACTTGCACACTGCCTAAAGACACCGGGAGAAGTCCCAGCGACAGGCCCTCCGACGATGTAGTCAGTTACTCGGAAAAGCAACAATAGCTAGGGTTCAGGGGCAGAAAGTTTGATTACCTTTGAATGAAGGAGGGGGTCTGGTATTTATAGGCAGAGGCAAAATGGGTCTGGGACCTGAGCGGGCCGGATCGGACCCGTTTTCCTATGGGCCTGTGGCAGTAACGGCCCGTTGGACTTCTGTTGACTTGATGATCAGGGAAGAGTGGGTTTTGAGGAGATCTGATGGCCCATGAAGGGCCACATCATCTAACCCATATCAGGAGCCCCCCACTCCTGGAGGGCTGGGTAATCCAGCCGTGGAAGAGTGATTAGTCTCTGTAGGAAGACCAGAGCGGTGTGTACGGCGAGAATGTGGTTCGTACCTTCCTAAAGAGGCCAACGGGGTAGGATGAAGAGGATCTCTTTGAAGGTATGAGGGGCGTTGAGAGCCGAAAACAGGGACTCGCTTAGCCAAGCGTCGAGGGTCGGGAGACGAGCCCCTCTGCTTGTGATGAAAGCTAAGGAGCGTCGAGAGCCGAAAGTAGGGGCTCGCTTAGCCAAGCGTCGATGGCCGGGGAGACGAGCCCCCATACTTGTTGGAAAAGCTATGGGGACGTTAAGAGCCGAAAGTAGGGGCTCTCTTAGCCGAGCATCGAGGGTCGGAAGACGAGCCCCCCTGCTTGTGGTGAAGGCTAGGGGTGGCTCGTGGTTACCACCGAGCGCCGAGCTCCCATGCTTGTTGGAAAAGCTATGGGGGCGTCGAGAGCCAAAGAGTAGGAGGTCGCTTGGCCGAGCGTCGAGGCTCGACAGATGAGCCCCCCTGCTTGTGGTGAAGGCTACGGGTGGCTCGAGGTTACCACCGAGCGCCGAGCCCTTGTGCTTGTTGGAAAAGCTATGGGGACGTCGAGAGCTGAAAGTAGGGGCTCGCTTAGCCAAGCGTCAAGGGTTGGGAGACGAGCCCCCCTACTTGTGATGAAAGCTAAGGGTGGCTCGAGGTTACCACCGAGCGCCGAGCCCCCATACTTGTTGGAAAAGCTATGGGGGCGTCGAAAGTCGAAGAGTAGGGGGTCACTTGGCCGAGCATCGAGGGTCGGGAGATGAGCCCCCCTGATTGTGGTGAAGGCTAGGGGTGGCTCGAGGTTACCACCGAGCACCGAGCCCTCGTTCTTGTTGGAAAAGCTATGGGGACGTCGAGAGCCGAAGAGTAGGGGGTCGCTTAGCCGAGCGTCAAGGGATGGGATACAAGGCCCCCTAATTGTGGTGAAGGCTAGGTATGGCTTGAGGTTACAACCAAGCTCCGAGCCCCAAGTCTTGTTGGAAAAGCCTTGGAATGGCTCGAGGTTACCACCGAGCGCCAAGCTCCAAAACTTGTTAGAAAAGTTCTGCTATGGCTCGAGGTTACAACCGAGCTCCGAGCCCTAAGACTTGTTCGAAAAGCCTTGGTATGGCTCGAGATTACGACCGAGCTCCGAGCCCCAAGATTTGTTGGAAAAGCCTTGGTATGGCTCGAGGTTACCACCGAGCGCCGAGCCCCACGACTTGTTGGAAAAGCCTTGGTATGGCTCGAGGTTACAACTGAGCGCCAAGCCCCAAGACTTGTTGGAAAAGCCTTGGTATGGCTCGAGGTTACAACCAAGCGTCGTACACCAAGATTTGTTAGAAAAGCCTTGGTATGGCTCGAGGTTACAACCGAGCTTCGAGCCCCCAGACTTGTTGGAAAAGCCTTGGTATGGCTTGAGGTTACAATCGAGCACCGAGCCCCAAGACTTGTTGAAAAAGCCTTGGTATGGCTCGAGGTTACAACCGAGCGCCGAGCCCCAAGACTTGTTGGAAAAACCTTGGTATGGCTCGAGGTTACCACCGAGCGCGGAACCCCAAGGCTTGTTGGAAAAGCCTTGGTAGGGCTCGAGGTTACGACGGAGCGCCGAGCCCCAAAAATTGTTGGAAAAGTTCTGGTATGACTCGAGGTTACAACCAAGCGCCAGCCCCAAGACTTGTTAGAAAAGCATTGGTATGGCTCGAGGTTACCACCGAGCGCCGAGCCCCAAAACTTGTTGAAAAAGTTCTGGTATGGCTCGAGGTTACAGCTGAGCACCGAGCTCCAAGACTTGATTGGAAAAATCTTGGTATGGCTCGAGGTTACAACTGACGGCCGAACCCTCAGGACTTGTTGGAAAAGTTCTGGTATGGCTCGAGGTTACGACTGATCGCCGAGCCCTAAGATTGGTTGGAAAAGCCTTGGTATGGCTCGAGGTTACAACCGAGCGCCGAGCCCCAAGGCTTGTTGGAAAAGCCTTGGTATGGCTCGAGATACCACCGAGCGCCGAGCCCCAAGACTTATTGGAAAAGCCTTGGTATGGCTCGAGGTTACGACCAACCGCAGAGCCCCAAGACTAGATGGAAAATCCTTGGTATGGCTCGAGGTTACCACCGAGCGCTGAGCCCCAAGACTTGTTGGAAAAGCCTCAGTAGGACTCGAAGTTACGACCGAGCGCCGAGCCCCAAGACTTGTTGAAAAAGTCTTGGTTTGGCTCGAGGTTACAACTGAGTGCCAAGCCCCAAAACTTGTTAGAAAAGTTCTGGTATGGCTCAAGGTTAGATTCGAGCACTGAGCCCCAAGACTTATTGGAAAAGCCTTGATATGGCTCGAGGTTACCACCGAGTGCTGAGCCCCAAAACTTGTTGGAAAAGTTCTGGTATGGCTCGAGATTACAACCGAGTACCGAGCCCCAAAACTTGTTCGGAAAAGTTCTGGTATGGCTCGAGGTTACAACCAAGCGCTGAACCCCCAGGACTTGTTGGAAAAGCCCGGGTATGAGAGGCTTAGCTTGCTCCTCTATCGTGGGAGGAAGGAGGAGCGACGAGCTACTGTGCCAGCTGATAAGGCTGAGGGAAAAACTGGAATTTGATGTGTCAGGCTGGCATCATGGGTGTGAAAATCGAGGCTTCTGAGATCCTAGTGACCGTTAGATCTTGATGATCAAGATTGGATGGTGGAGATTCATTCGTGGAATTCGAGGAGTCTTTCCCACTCTATAAGTCTCCCACCCCTCCCTTCATTTCTTCACTTCGCACTCTCTCTTTACAATAGGAATTTTTCACCTTTTTGCTGCCGTCGACGACTTTTTCGGTGATCCTCCCGTTTGTCGGTAATCAAGTTAGTATTATGTTTCCTTATGTCGCTCTATCAGTCCAATTTCGAGGCGATCACTTTGGGTCGCAGTATTGTGGAGGTCGATTCACAGTTGACATCCTGGTCCCTGGACGACCCTACTTCGGGGGAAGAAGAGCAGTCGGATATGGGGTCCGGGGGCACGAGCGATGTGGTTCTTGACTTGGCCCCTTTGCAAAGTCATATGCCATAAGAGGGGACGTTGGGGGAGGAGACCGAGGAGGAGTCCAGGAGCTTGCCGAGGAAGAGGAAGAACAGAAGGAGGGTGTAGGAGAAGCCAAGGGAGTGGCCGCGGATGAAGAAATGGGTCTCCCTCCTCTGCCCCCATTGTCGACTCCGTCTACGAAGAGGAAGCCTCATCCTTGTAGGAGAAAAAGAAAGTGGATTCGGCCGGATAGTCCGAGCATGCCGGACGGGCTCGGAAAAGGGCTTGAGGATCCTTCCCTAACCAATAGGAACCCATGGCCGATTAGGATATATCCTGACGATGTTGAGGAAGTTGTCCAATTTGTCGGGGCCTGATCGGACAATGATAAATATGGATAGTGTCCAGTGTGCACTGAAGGTGGACTACCTGCCGATATTAAGGGTGGGTTACTTCATTCCTCGGGAGTTTAAGCTACTCATTCTGAGCCCTGGTCTTCGTCCGACTACTGAGTTGGAGAAGAGTTTCTGCATGTTTCCCGAGGACGCATTCTTCTCGGGACTGAGGTTGCCGCTGCACCCGTTTATCAAGAGGGTGCTAAGGTAGGGGGAGCTGAGTCCGATGCAGTATGGGTCCAACTCGTGGAAGCACCTGGTTTATTTTTTCTTAAAGTGCCAGGAGAAGGGGGTCAACTTGAGGCTCAAGTATTTTCGTGCCGTCTTGGGGGTGAGCTCACTCGGAGATATGGAGGGAATCTTCTACATGTCACCACACCCCCACAAGAGAGTGATGCACAGACATCCGGACTCGATAAAGGCATGGAAGGAGAAGTACCTCGTGGTCTGGAGCGAGACACCTTGGAAAATCCCCACAGTCTGGAATTTTTACAAGCCGAACCATAAACCCCCGAGGCGGATGGACTTGACGGAAAAGGAGTGTGCGAAAGTGGACAAAATTGTAGAGGGGCACAACATTGGTTGGTCGCGCGTCACAGAGTTACATCTAGCCTGAGCCGGACTGAGCCGAACGCCCCTTTGTATATTTTTGTTTCTACTTTGCTTAATGTTCTGCCTTTGCTTTAACATTTTTTCTCTTTCTTGAGCTATGGATGCAAAGAACCTCGAGATGAGGAATGCCCTCCTGGCCTTGGCTGCGAAGAGGAGGGCCAACAGGAAAAAGGCTGCCAAGGAGAAGGCTGCCCCGGCAGCAGGGCCCGCCAAGGGGCGGACCAAGGATCTTCAGAGCCACCTCCGAAGAAGTCGAAGAGAAGCCACTCGTCTAGAGGGCCATAGGAGGCAGAGTCGAGCTCTAGTAGCAAGAGGGTGGCAGAGGTCTTGAAGGCGGGGACCCCAGCACTTCTCTCGGATGCCAGGGAAATGGTGGGCCAGAAGGGTCTAAGGCCATTCGTCCCAGATTGGGCGATGAAGGAGGGCGACTCCATGATGAAGGGCCCGATCGCTGTGGAGGTGACAGAAAAGCTCATCATCGAGCGCGACCGGATGAATCTGGCGACAGAGACGTCTGAGGTGGTCCACAAGAAGTGGGCTCAGGCACAGATCGCGGTAAGTGTTTGTGATTTATCTGTTTTGTGTTTAGTGTTTATGAGTTTTGCGTCTAACTCAATTTCCCTCGGCTAGGCGATGCTGCACGGGGCACATATGAAGAAGTGTATGGAGAAGGAGACTCAGCTTGAGAAGTGGAATGCCGAACGGTATCTCCGAGAGGGAAAGAAGCTGAAGGACGAGTTGACGGCGGCTCAGGGAGCCCATGCGTTCCTCCAAGCAGAGATGGCTACTGTGCAGGATCAGCACGCGCGTGAGATCGCGGTGGTTCGGGCCGTGGCCAAGATGGCATATGACGCGTTGGAGATGTCCTCTATGGACAAGCTGATCCAAGCTCAAGACGACGCATACGCTCGGGCCAAGGAGAACTTCCTGTACCTCTACCCGGAGGCCAAAATCGACCACCTAAACTACAGGTGGGCGCCTCCCGTGCTTCCGCTGACCCCCGGGGGTGAAGAAGATGAGGCTCCGAAGGACCCTCATCTAGAGAAGGAGGCAGGGGTTGACCTGGCTACCGAAGAGGTGCCAAAGTAGTGTAGGATTTTTACTTTCTTTTTTATTTGTACTTGCCTTGTGCGGACTGACGACTGCTTTTTGTAACACTATTTTTAGAATTTATAAAAACAAGATTTTTGCCGACCCTCTGTGACTTGTCGTTTTAAGCAAGCTTTCTTAGTGAATCATTGCCTTTCCCCTGTTTTTTTAGATCAACGAGACTACCGGGGCCGACCTTAGTTCCGTCGAGGTCCGGCAACTTCGGAATAAGCTGGAGTCCAAGGAGAGTGTGCTGATTCGCTATCGTAAGTAGGCTCGCTACCGAGAAGCTGCGGTGGACTATTTTATGAACAAGTCCAAGGAGCTCAGCCTAGAGGCGGCTCGTCTGAAGAAGGCCCTAGCCGATCGTGATTAGGGGAGTACTGAGACGAAATGGGCTCTATCTGATGCCTCCACTAGGCATCAGATCCCCGATTCCGTTCTTCGTGAGGTTGTTGTTGAAAAGGAACTAGAGATTCAGAGGCTAAAGGTGCTGCTAGGCATTAGACGACCTCGATTCGGCCGTCCGAAGCCAGGAAGCCCCTCTGTCTTAGGCTCCTCGCTGACCCTGTACCTGGAGAGGGCGAGGCCTGCTGACGCACAGAGCTCGGTTGTGGGGACGTCGACGACGGTGATGCCTAAGTTGGGGGATGAGATTGCTGGAGAGCGGAGTCGCTCCGCCGGGCTCGAGGCGGATCTTGTGAGCCCAGAGGGTCTGGGGAGGGACCCTTAGATAGAAGTATATGGAGAATGTTGTAACATTTTTCAACTGTACCGCAGCCTTTAAGGGCATTTATGAATAAAACTTGATTTGTCCGACCCTTGTTGACTTGAAAAAACTAGGATGTTGACTGCCCCTCGACCTGGCCTTCGAAACCCCTGCATTGCTCGGGAGCCAAGCCGTTACCCCCCGCAGATAGCACTTGATGGAGGACGTTTCACCTTCCGATAACGATTAATAGGGAACATTTCATCTTCCGTCATTTGGACTCCCTAATGTCATAAATGCGCCTCTCTGGAGGGCTGTATAACCCTTCCCCCTTCACCAGGAGTTCATCAGGGATTGTCTCACTTTACCATGAAAACTCGTTGCCGGTGACTTTTCTGCCACCCTCTGACAATTTAGGGTTTCGACTCTGAGGGTCGTTTACCCCAAGTTGTCAGCGGGTGAAAGGTGATCCGGGGGGCGGAACTCAGGGTGCTTGCCGAAGGCGGACGCCCCAAAGCGAAATTTTTGGCCGAGAGTCCCAGATCGGTGGCTCCCCTGCCACCCTTTGACAATTCAGGGTTTTAGCTCCGAGGGCCATTTACCCCGAGTTGCCAGCGGGTGAGAGGTGTGTCGACCCAAGGTTCAGGACTCGGGGTGTTTGCCGACGGCGAGCACCCTAAATCTTAATAAAAACTTTTGGGTAGGGAGGAGAGCTGGAATCCCAGAGGGCTGAACCCCCATAGCTTGGAATAGCTGTTGGGTCATGGCTCGGGGGCACTGCCGAGCGCGAAGCCCTATTAGCTTGAGAAAGCTAGGGCATGGCTCGATATGAGTGCCGAGGGTCGATCCCCCTTAACATAAGAGAAGAGTTTTCAGGTTGTGGATCGGAGGCACTACCGAGAGCGAAGCCTTGTTAGCTTGAGAAAGCTAGGACGTGGCTCGATGTGAGTGCCGAGGGTCGAGCCCCCTTATCGTAAGAGAAGAGTTGTCGGGTTATGGCTCGGAGGCACTGCCGAGCACGAAGCCCCTGTTAGCTTGAGAAAGCTAGGGCGTGGCTCAATGTGAGTACCAAGGGTTGAGACCCCTTAATGTAAGAGAAGAGTTTTCGAGTTGTGGCTCGGAGGCACAGCCGAGCGCGAAGCCCTGTTAGCTTGAGAAAGCTAGGACGTGGCTTGAGGTTACAACCGAGCTCCGAGCCCCAACGATTGTTGGAAAAGCTTGGGTATGGCTCGAGGTTACAATCGAGCTCCGAGCCCTAAGACTTATTGGTTAAGTCTGGGTATGGCTCGAGGTTACTGCCGAGGGTCGAACCCCCTTAACTTGGCAGAAAAAATTTAAAAAGTGTAGAGAAAACTTAAAGTTTACACTTTGTTATTTACAAAAGGGAATAACACGCAAGTGCCGATTACAATAGATTGATTACATAAGTCTAGCCCTCTCCTTCGAGGAACTTAATAAGCTGCTCTGCGTTCCAGGGCCTCTTGATCATTCTTCCCCCCAGGTTTGTGAGTCGGTATGTGCCAGGACGGACCACTTCGGAGACCTTGTAAGGGCCCTCCCAATTAGGCGAGAGTTTCTGCTTTCCTCTGGGGTCAGATACTTGCGAGCTTTCTGAGCATGAGATCACCCTTCTTGATGTCCATCGGGCAGACCTTCTTATTGTAGAATTTCTTAATCCTTTGTTGGTATATGCTTCTGCAGATGGCGGATCTTTCCCTGACCTCGTCGATGAGGTCTAGATTGGCTCTGAGGTCCGAAGAGTTGTCCTCCTAGCTGAAGGCCATGATCCTGGGTGAGGGGAGGCCGATCTCGAGAGGGATAACAGCCTCGGCACCATAGGTAAGGTTGAAGAGGGATTCGCCCGTAAGGATCCTCTTAGTTGTTTGGTGTGCCCAGAGTACGCTTGGTAGCTCATCGATCCATAGTCCCTTTGTCAAATTATCCAGCCGCTTCTTAAGGCTGACTAGGATCTGGCAGTTCACATTTTCGGCTTGGGCGTTAGACTGAGGGTGGCACATCAATGAGAAGCGTTGGCAAACACCGATGTCTTCGCAGAACTTTCGAAAGTTTTTACCTGCGAACTGGGTCCCGTTGTCGGTGATGAGTACTTGTAGGATCCCAAATCGGCAGATGATGTTCCTGCAGAAGAATTGCTTAGTCTAATGTTCGGTAATCGTGGCCAGGGGTTCGGCCTCGATCCACTTTGTGAAGTAGTCGATGGCTACCACCAGAAATTTTCTTTTACCAGTTGCTTGTGGGAAGGGGTCGACCAGGTCCATCCCCCATATGGCAAAAGGGTTCGGGCTGGATAGGGATCGGAGGTTGGCCTGGGGAAGCCTCTTCACCGAAAATTTTTTTTGGCATAGGCCACATCGCTTGACGAGGTCTTGGGAGTCTTGCAGCATTGTAGGCCAGTAGTACCCATGATTTAAGGCCTTCCGGGCGAGTGACCTGCTCCCCATGTGGCATCCGCCGATCCCCTCATGCAGTTCCTTCGGAGCGTACTTCGCCTCGTCTGGAGTTAGGCAACGGAGGTATGGCCTACCATCGGCTGATGTTTATGAGCGCTTGAAGAGCATTCCTTCAATCAGGGTGAATCTTTTGAAGCGGACCCTGATCCTTCTTGCTTCGACTCGGTCTGGAGGGAGCTCACCGTCCGAAAGGAATTTTCGAATGGGCATCATCCAATTGTCTAGTTGGAGATCAGTAGCGAGGTAGGAGGCCTCGGGGAGGTCGATGCTAGTCTTGAGGAGAACTTCGATCAGAACAGTGCGATCGAGCCCTTCGAATGATGACGAGGCGAGCTTCGATAACGAATCTGCCTGGGTGTTCTGTTCCCTGGGGATCCATTCTACCGAGTGTTATTCGAAAGATGCCAAGAGGTGATTGACTATAGCCAGGTACCGCACCATTCGGGGGTCGCGAGCTTCGTACTCCCCGGTGATCTGGTTGACCACGAGCTGGGAGTCGCTGAAGGCCCTGATGTGTTTGGAATTGGTCTTGTGTGCTAAGGTGAGCCCCGCGATCATAGCTTCATACTCTGCTTCATTGTTTGAAGCCGAAAAATTGAGACGTAGAGAATATTGAAGGACGAAATCATCGGTCCCTTTCAGAATGACGCCCACTCCGCTTCCTCCCTCGCAGGATGAGTCGTCAACATAAACCTCCCATATTGGGTTGGTCTCCTGCATGTCGGATGGCTCGGGAATGGTACATTCCGTGATAAACTCGGCGAGGGCCTGCTCCTTGATGGCTGTCCTGGATTGGTAGCTGATGTCGTATTGACTCAGCTCGATCGACCATTTGAACAAGCGATCGGAAGTCTCGAGCTTGTGAAGGATGGCCTTGAGGGGCTGGTCTGCGAGGACCTGAATGGAGTGTGCTTGGAAATAAGGGTGAAGCTTCCGTGCGGCCATCACAAGTGCATAAGACACCTTCTCCATTTTAGCGTACCTCGTCTCTACCAGGAGCAAGACCTTGCTCACGTAGTGCAGAGGATTCTGGATGCCCTCATCTTCCTGAATGAGGACGGCACTGAGGGCGCTCTCTGAGGCCGAGAGATATAGTTGTAGTGGTTCGCCTGGTTCAGGCTTACTCAGGAGTGGAGGGTTGTTGAGATAGGACTTCATTTGTTCGAACACCTGCTGCTGGGCATCCCCCACTCGAAGCCTTTTTCTCCCCGGAGAGCCTTGAAGAAGGGGAGTGACTTCTCCCCTGATTTCGAGAGGAAGCAGCCAATGGTCGCCAGCCTCCCCTTTAGGCACTGAACTTCCTTAATATTTCGGGGAGGGGCCATATCAATAATGGCATGGATCTTCTCGGGGTTCGCCTCGATGCCGCATTGGCTGACGACGAACCCGAGGAATTTTCCGGAGGAGACGCCGAGGGCGCACTTGGTGGGATTGAGCCTCATGTCATGTGCTCGGAGGATGCCAAATGCTTCTTCAAGATCGTTCACATGGTTCTGACCTCGCTGGCTCTTGACGAGCATGTCGTCGACGTATACCTCCATGTTGCGACCGATCTGATCTTCGAAGACCCGGTTGACGAGCCTCTGGTAAGTGGCTCCGGTGTTCTTCAGTCTGAAGGGCATAACCCGGTAGCAATACAGACATTTTTCAGTTACAAAAGACGTCTTGGCAATGTCGGGAGGGAAATGCAGATTTGGTTATAGCCTGAAAAGACATCCATGAACGTCAGCAGCTCGTGACCCGACGTCGCATCGATCAGGGTGTCGATGCTTGGGAGTGGAAAAGGGTCTTTCGGGCACGCCTTGTTGAGGTCTGTGAAGTCAATGCAGATCCTCCAGCTTCCACTAGTCTTCTTCACCATAACAATGTTGGCCAGCCACTCCGAGTAGCTGACCTCCTGAATGAAACGAGCGTACAATAGTTTGTCCACCTCAACCTTCAGGGCATGTTGCCTTTCTGGAGCAAACTTGCTTCGCTTCTGATGAATGGGTTTTGAGCTTGGGTCAACGCTCAGTCGGTGCATGATAAGGTCCTCCAAAATCCCAGGCATGTCGGACGGGGTCCAGGCAAAGAGGTCGATGTTGCGGCGGACGCAATCAATCAGGCCTTGCTTCATAATTGGGGACAGGGTGCAGCTAACACGGAAATGTTTAGATTTGTCGTCCGCCTCGAACGAGACTTCCTTCAGCTCGGCTGTCGGTTCCGACTCCGGATGGTCTCTCTCAGGAGGGAGTTCAACAGCGTCAAGGGGAAATACACCGCCCCCAACTGCTGTCATGTAGCACGAACGCACCCACTCCTGGTTGCCTCGGATGACCGACCCCGACCTCGAGGTCGGTGGGGAACTGCAGTTTCAGATGGTAGGTCGAGGGGATGGCCTGGAACGAGCAGAGCCTGGGTCGGCCGAGGATGGTATTGTATACTGCCTTGATGTTGACCACCATGAAATCCATCGACTCGGTTCGAAGGATGGGGGTCGTGCCTGTAGTTACATCTAGTATCATAATCCCCTCAATTTGTACGGGGATAGTAGAAAACTCGTGAAGGGTGTAGCCGGCGGGCTTGAGCCTTTCTCGGGGGAGCTTGAGGTTCTTAAATGCTTCTAAGAACAGGATGTTAACCAAGCTGTCGTTGTCTACCAAGCTACGGCGGACCTCGAAGTTGGCCATGACGAGGGCATCGCAGTGCAGAAGCCGGATGCCTTTGAGGTCTTCTCCCAAGAAGGAGACGGCCAGCTGCTGGACACGGGGGGAAGGATGGTCCCAGACAGAATTGACCTATCGGATGAAGGCCTTGAGGGAGGTATTGGAGTCCCCTCCCATGGGTCTGCCGTCGATGCAGTGAAGGATGGCCGGTTCCCCTGCTTCCCTGGGTTCAGGATCATGCTCGGGGCAGCGGCTGTTTTCTCGAGGAGGAGGCAAAGGCCTTGGGTTCCTCGGTTCTCTTCGGCCTTCGGGACTGGTCCGGGCAAACTCCCTCAGATACCCTCGTTGGATGAGGGCTTCGATCTTATCCTTGAGGGCTCGGCAATGATCTATATCGTGCCCGATGTCTCGGTGGAAGCGGCAGTAGAACCTTTGATCTAGCTTCTTGCTGTTGTTCATCTGTTGGGGAGGGAAGCAGACGATCCCTTTATCCTTGATCTCCATCAAGATTGCCGAGATGTTCTGAGTCAGGGACGTATATCTCTCGAATCGGGGGACCGGGGAGACCCTTTTGAGACCAGTTGCTTCTTTCACGGGTCTCTTGAAAGGCTCAGCATCATCGACCTTACCTTCCCTTTGGGAGGGCTTCCTTGGCACCCTCAGGATTGAGGGCCTCCTCGGCCCGGATATACTTCTCAACCCTGTTGAGTAGGTTGGAGAAGTCCACGGGTGGCTTCTTGGCTAAAGAAGCCTTGAGCTGGCTGTAGCTGAAATTGTGTCGAAAGGATGCGGAGGCGCCCCCTGCGTCGAGGGAGGAAACTGACCTCGCCTCGGTGGTGAACCTCCAAACGAACTCCCGGAGGGATTCCCCGTCCTTCTGTTTGAGGTCCAGAAGGAAAGATCTTGTCTTCTCAACCTTCCTGCTGGTCATGAAGTAGGCTAGGAAACCCGCCTCTAGCTGCTTGAAAGAGAAGACCGAGCTGGGGGTAAGTTTGGAGAACCATTCCCAAGCCGGTCCACAGAGGATAGTAGGGCAGGCGCAGCAAAGGAGGGGATCCGCAGTGCTGTGAATCATCATGAAGGTCTTAAACCCCTCCATGTGATCAGCAGGATCGCCCTCGCCATTGTAGGTCTCGAATTGGGAAGGCCTGAAATTTCAAGGGATCTCGACCTCTAGGATTTGGGGGGAAAAGGGGGGTCCGGTCTGTCGATGACCGCGACTCGGTACTAGTCTGCCTTCGCCAAGATGGGCGAGGCGGTTCTCCATTTCCTTTAAGCGACGAAGGACGACGTCTTCCTGCTCCTAGGGACGAGCCAATCCGCGGGACTCGCCGGCTCCTGTTCCTAAATGGGGGTCGAAACTATTGCGGACCTCAGTGGTCTGGCTACCTCGGATGGCTTGGAGAATCTCATCTCGGAAATTTTGGAATTCAACCCTTGTGATGGGGGCTTGCCCCACCGGGTCCTGCAGGGGATCGCGCACCTGAGAAAGCTTTCGACGATGGTTCGAAACCGAGTTAGAAGAGGCCTCTCCTCTCGTTCGGCTAGCCTTCCTGTCTGAGATGACGCGGCGCAAATCGGATGCGATTGAAGGTTGGGTCGTGCCGTAGACCCGAGGTTGGTTAGAACCCTGGTCATTCGTGCATCTATGATGTAGGGGGTCCGGATGTCGTGCCGAGGTGACGGTTCCTCTGGCTTTGGGAGCCATGGAAGGGCTCAGACCCGAGGTGACGACTCTGGTAGAGCTCGAAAGGACGAAAGTACTTAGAAGGAATCTTCCCACAGACGGCACCAACCTGATTCTATTTGTTTTTAGGGTGTGGGCAACAGGTGTGAGTTCTTGTAATTTGTATAGTGAAAGTCCTGTTGCGGTACTGGCCCTGGTCCGACCCCGTAGCGGGAGTCAGCTCGAAAGTTGGAGCGGTGAGGCAGGGACCAGGTGCTCGGCTCGGATCCAGTAGTTTGGCTCGGATCCAGCTGCTCAGCTTGGATCTGGGGGCTCGGCTCGGTCCTGGGTACCTGCACACTGCCTAGAGACACCGGGAGAAGTCCTGGCGACAGGCCCTCCGACGATCTAGTCAGTTACCCGGAAAAGCAACCGTAGCTAGGGTTTAGGGGCAGAAAGTTTGATTACCTTTGAATGAAGTAGGGGGTCTGGTATTTATAGGCAGAGGCAAAATGGGTCTGGGACTTGAGCGGGCGGGGTCGGACCGTTTGCCTATGGGCCTGAGGCGGTAACGGCCTGTTGGACTTCTGTTGACTTGATGATCAGGGAAGAGCGGGTTTTGAGGAGATCTGATAGCCCAGGAGGGGCCACGTCATCTAACCCATATCAATCACGATCTAACGGCCCCTAAATCCCCCGGTCATCTCACTTAGGTAGGGGTTATTTTGGTCATTTCCCTACCCCATGTAAATAACCCCAACTCTCCTTGTTCTCACACTCTCTTTCGCCCAAATTCAAAATCCTAATCCCCAAATCAAGCTCTCCTTCTCGCGCTCTCATTGCCCACCCCTAACACCTAAATCAGTCTCACCAGCCTAGTGCACAACCAAATCTTTCTCTCCTCTTCGTTCTCATGCTCTCCTTCTCATCACGCTCCTTCTCATATCGCGCCAAATTGAAAACCCCAACTCCGAAAAATCCCCAAATCCACTTCGACCAAATCCCCAAATTGAAACCCCCACCTCATCAATGGTCTCTCTTTCTAAGCCCCCGACAATTCTCCTATCCAATTCCTTGAATTTGGGACCTCATTGAAACCCTAGTTTCGAATCCCATCGCTTCCCCCAAATTGCTGCCTGCTCGCTTCCTCTAGAGGTGGATGCCTCACACCTTGAACCCTTCACGGCTGCGTTCTTCCACCTTCCTCTCCCAAAACCCTAGATCCTGTCGATGACATTGCCGATGCAATGAACTGAGGGAAGTGTTTGATTCGAGTTTTTTGCCTACATAGGCCACTTTTTGAAAATATTTGCGTTTTTGGGCCAGTTGCCCAACTATTAGCGCTTTTGGGTTACTTTGTGCCACGTCAGCAGCGGCCGTTATTCCCAATAGCGGCCTCTTCATTTTCGGAGTCGCTAATGGAAATAGTGACCTATGTTTTTATTTTTTTTGAATTTTTTTGTTTGCCGTCGCTATTTCCATTAGCTGTAACGCCCCAATTTCCATACACTGGAAAATCGTGACATAATCCAGAATCTTTTTCTTCAATTAGCCACAATATATAGAAAAACTAGAAAATTTTAAAACTTTTTATTCAACACAAATGTATTACAATTTTGAATGTTATAAAACTGCAATACATTACATCAGTGTTACAATAATGCCATACAAGTCTAAGTATTACAAACTTTCAATAAAAGTTACATCAGAGTACAATGAATAATAAATAACACTTGGTACTTCACTTGGATGCTTCTCAACATAAATAAATTTACAAAAGATGTTACAATTGAAATAAAGTCAACATTTTGCTCCTCTTGCCTTGAATCCTCCTGAATCCTATACCTGTAGTTTTACAATCCAGTACCTATTGAAGTGGGAACGTCAGTACATACACTGATACTTTAAGGCTGATGACTAGCAGCGATTCTCAACTTTAAACAAATAGATTGGTGAAAAGAGAAACATGTATATATATGATTGATGTGTCAGTGTATGCTATGACTTAGACTCTAATGCAAGATTAACTAATGCAAAGATGCACTTATTCTAATGCAAGAAAATCTCCGGAACAGTATGTAGCCCATGTCTACATATGCCCATAACAAGTCGTTTCTTCATATATAGGGGTTTGAACCCGCGCCATGAATTCTACTCTTGTACTCAACCTGTTTCTGAAGATACAGCGTAACTGATGAGGTTTCCCTGAAATGGTCTAATCCCGCCATTCACAGTCATATAGTGGTGTCCCCGTTTGCCACTATTGCCCGACATACCGGACCTCACCCAAAAATCTAACAAACACAGGGTATCCGCAGCACAGGTTAGCTCGAAGCAACCCCTGTGGCCCCCTAGCAGATAGACCGTAGTCTATGGCTTGTTTGCCTTTCTTGATATAAAGCATGAAGGAGTTCCGGGGGTCCATCTCCTAGCTCTGACAGGAATCTCTCCCGACCTTATCATGGCACTTCAGAGATTAGCAGACGAGATATGGATCCCATGCTTCCAACTCGTGGGAAGGCACAGACCATATCCCTTTGACAGGAAGGGTACAACCAATAACACCACCTAGTGTTGTCCTATAGAATAGGTCAGATCATAAGGTATCACCCTTAATACCAACTCTTTCCCTTCAGCGAAAATGATAATAAATAAGGGTTATATAGTAATAGCCATAAGTTACTACCCTAACGATGTCACTAATCCTAAATAATCCGAGGGATGACAACAGTACTAACACAATATATTGGGTCTTAAGTTAGACTTCGCAAGATAACTCTACTAGGTGCTCAACCTAGACTTACCAGAATCCCTAAGGATCATGTTCATAGCCTATCGATCCAAGACCCCAGCAATACAAACGTATTTGCATGCTACTGCCTTGAACTTGGATTCCGTCTACACTCCTGGCCCGCGATCAACCTACATCGGTTAAGATCTGACGGTGCACGAGGGGTGACTCGTCCACAGTCCACGAGGAGTAAAATAAATAAACGTCTTGATGGTCGATGGCTCCTAGGAAAATGATATCACCCTAGACGAGCACAATAACTGCGTAATAGCTAATAAGCTACATACAAGCAAAACAACTTACATACGTGCTGACTAGCTACGTATGAGCCAAACGAATTACATACGAGCCAACTAGCTATGTATGCGACAAATGAATCATATAGAAGCAACCATAAAAGTCTTCTAATAACCTAAAAGCAAAATAACATGCTACTAGCAAAACTTGATCTTTTATACATAAAAGTAACATAGAAAGCCTTCTAACACCCTAGAAGCAATTAAAAGTGCCACTCATATTGGAATTCAAAAAAATTAGACAGAAATGTGAGAACATCTACTACAATTTTCTAGTTGAAAACTTTCTCAGATTAAGTCAATAAGAAGTAGAAAACTCCGAACAACCTAAACAACGACATTCAGCAAAAAAGGGCCAGCTGCTGTGACTTTGTAAAAGTCATAACTCACACTCCGCTTATCGAAATCTAACCAAATAGGACATTTTGGAAAGGTGAGAACCTCTACTAAAACTCTCTAATTGATAACCTTCTCAGATTTAGCCAATAAAATGCACAAAAACTTCGAACAATCTAAATAGTGAAGCTTCAGCCAAAAGGCTAGCTGTTGTGACTTGTAAAGGTCATAACTCCTACCCCGCTTATTAGAATCTAACCAAATAGGACATTTTGGAAAGGTGATAAACTCTAATACAACTCTCTAGTTGAAAACTTTTCCAAATTCAGTAAGTAAGAGGTACATAAACTTCGAACAATGTAGACAGCGACTTCAACCAAAAAGGCTAGCTGCTGTCAATCTTGTAAAAGTCATAACTCCTACTCCGCTTATCAGAATCTAACAAAATTGGACATTTTGGAAAGCTCAAAACATCTACTACAACTTTCTAGTTGAAAACTTTTCCAAATTCAATAAGTAAGAGGTACAAAAACTTCGAACAATCTAAACAGCGAGCTTTCAGCCAAAAGGCCAACTGCTATAATTTTGTAAGGGTCATAACTCTTGTTCCGCTTATTGGAATATAACAAAATAGGACATTTTGGAAAGGTGAGAACATCTACTAAAACTCTCTAGTTGAAAACTTTTTCAAATTCTGTAAGGTACTCAAAATCCAACTCTTTAAACACAATAAAAAGAGCAACAAAGACACCCCAAAAACTAAAACTTCCAAAGCTCATAACTTTTTCTATACTTGTCGGAATTTAACAAAATAAGACATTTTGGAAAGGGGAGAACATCTACTATAACCTTCTAGTTGAACACTTTTTCAAATTCTGTAAGGAACTTAAAATCCAACTCCTTAAACAATACAAAAAACAACAAAGACAGTCCAAAAGTTGAAACTTCCAAAGTTCATAACTTTTGCTATATTTTGTAACACTTCGGATTTTAAAATACCGAAAATATTCATTTTTATATTTTGTAAGGGTGAGAATTATTTTTAAGTGATATCTTATTTTATTTAAATATTGATATTGGTATGGATATTTGTGGTAGATTGGTATTAATGATATATTGGAGTTATGGGTCGAGTTTTATGTGAGGAAATATTATTTCCCTTATTTTCTACTTTTGCAAAATTTTTATGAGACAATTTTATGCAATTGATGTTGTTAGTATTTTTTTTAAAGTGAGAGAGTTGGGGGTGTATTTAAAATATTTTGAAGAGTGGGGGCTCAAATGCAATTATCCCCTTCTAATTATATTATTAATAATATACTAATTTCCAAAACCCCTCCCCCATCCCCATTCCTTCCTCCTCCTTTCTTTCTTTCTTCTTCTGTTTTTTTCCCCGATCGAACGAAACCACCGAAACCCATTCGGTTGGCTATCCCCCTCCCAAATCCGATCCGTTTTTCGATTATTTCCAAATTAATTCGGGGGGATAGCTAATTGGAGGGTGCTCTAGCTCGTGGTAGCATTGATTTTCGGAGAGGACTTCGGAAAGGTATATCTCCTTTTATTTTATTGTATAAAATTAGGTTGGGTTCATTTCTATGGAGTAGGATTATTATGGTAGAGAGATTTAGAGATGTTGGAAGTGGTAAATTTGAGGAATTAGTGGATTGTTAGAGAAATTGCAAGTTGTTAATAAATTAGGGTTTTGGGTTTGTAAAAGAGAGTATATAGAACATGTTAGAAGTTAAGATTGGTGCATATCATGGTAAAATCATGAAGTTCTAATTTTGGCATAAAGCCAAATTTTAGAATATGTGAAGTGGTGTAGGAAACTTGCTTCTAGCGAGTTTAGAAAATGTATGGGAGGTTGTGGAGTAGTGTAAGAGTATCAATATGAATTTAGAAGGGATTTTGTAGACTTAGAACTTAATGGAATTTATGGAGAATGAAAGTATAAATTTTGTGCTCGCCGGGTGTTCGGTGAAATGCCCGCGCGATATAGAGGTGAGAAATTGATGAATTCGGAGGTGTAGATGAGTCTCATTATTGTTGTTAACCCTAATTTGAGATATTAGGACCAAGGGATTGAAGAAATTAGGAAATAGGAAATTTTCCTATTGGAAAGCCTCCGATCAATATGTGAGTTCTTGCATCGGGGTTCGAATTTGAAATCGGTCGATGTAGCTCAGCTACATATGTCATTTGTGATGCGTGGGTGAAGACGGATTCAAATTTGGAGATCCGTAGGTCGAGTTTTGAGCTTTAAACTAATCGATCCTATAATTTCCTATTTAGGTGGAAAAAGTCGAACTTCGACTGGCTACAGGACGGACATGGGACATCGTTGGCTCGATCCGTCAGGTGAGTATGTTGTGTTATAAATATTTTATATTGTGGCTGAATTTCGTGGCCTTTTGATATGTTTTGTGGGAGTTATGCCCAAAAGTGGATTTTTGCTGAAAATACGGATTTTTCAGGATCCAAAATGGGTTTTTGAGATATGTGGTGAAAGTGATTATTTCAAATATATAAAATCTATAGTATGGGTTTGTAACACCCCTGCCCCTAGCTCAGACAATTCATACAATTTTATAGACAAATTAGATACTATGTAGTACAACTGCCCACCACAGGCTGCCTCTCAAAAGGTGGTTAACCAGATTGGTGACTCTTGATCATAGGCTTTACTATTTATTATTATATTATTCTTATTACTCACCGATATGGGATTAACTCTATCCCATATTCCTTTACTATTTCCGCTACACACAGCATGTATTCAACGGGGCCCCCGAGCTACCACATCCACGTCATCTTTGTGACTTGACCAAGTCAAAGAAAGAACAACAGCACCTCAAGCTGTTAATTCACGGTGCCCCCCCCCTCCAACACCTATTCATTATTTCCTATATATACTACATGCCAACCTGCATGTAATCAACAGTATATATATATATATTATATATATTATACTTTTTTTTTTTGAAAATTACGGGGTGTTACACACCCCTCCCCCCCTTCGGAAAATCAGCGTCCTCGCTGAGCACGGGGCATGCACAACCTAGTGCAGGATCAACTTTCTAGCCGATGTGGAGTGGAGTACCCTGATTCTGCGTGTTGTCCAGACCCCTAGCCCACCCCCGTGGATTTACCGGGTGTCCTGGCCACAACCCCGCTCCCTCTCAGGCATACATCTCACCCACTCGGTGTCGAAAGTCGGCTCTGATACCATCTGTAACACCCCGAATTTCAAATAAAGGTAAATTCGAGATTTCACAGGATCTTTACTTCACTTCGTACAATTTTACAAGGAAAGTTTAAAACTTTTTCACTAATACATCAGAGTTCAATTACAACTTGGTTTTACACAGCGGAAGAATGAAATTTACAACAATGAAATACAACTTGTATATCTTTAACATCATTTGCAACATCTTTAACTTCTAAACAGCAACAGTATATCCACTTTATAACTCCATGAATAGTCCATTACCTGCATGTCAATCTGTGGGCACGTCAGTTACTTACAACTGACGAAATGTTATACACGGCTATCATCTCTATGCCGGGAATAGTATAACGATCTCATACTTTAACAAATCATAAAAAGATTGAATGAACAAGTAAAATATCAAAAGTGATTATTCTAAACATAAGTGTATGTCATGCCTTAATGCCTAATGCACACATTTCTATACTAGGATGACACTAATGCACACTTGTTCGGATTCTATGCATCCCATACTACATAGGTCCGAGGGCAAGCGCCTACGTACTCCACCATAAAGGGCTCGATCCCTCGCCATGAAAACTACCCGGTAGCAAAACAAAGTTCATACTATTCCACGAATGTGAATCCCAGCCTTGGAGTCCACCGTCGGCTGTTATAACAGATTCCACATCGTGCGAACCGTCCCGTATGTGACCCTCTAGCCCAGTATATATATATATATATATATATATATATATATATATATATATATATATATATATATATATATATATATATATATATATATACATTTGAGACGGTAAACACAAAGAAAATCCATCCGTCCGACTACTCAAGATCTTGGAGTCCACCGCCGACCCGTCCTCATAGTCCCGGATTAAAATATAATAATCCGTCTCACACGGGGCAACCTCAGTCCACCAACTGGGTCTATAGTCTTGGAGTCCACCGCCGACTATATAGAGCACCCCACTCACGTTTCCCTAAGTTTACTACATCTTCACTTATGTGCCTAAATTTTCCTAAGTTCAAGACATGAATAATTTCCATTCAAAGAATTAGTCTTACCTCCTACCGGACTTAATCAACAAATACGAGATAGCACCACGGCCATATCTCCAAATCATTTCTCAAATCTTTTCTTTCAATAATGCCGGTACCGAGGTCTTACTAACTCTAAATCATAAACTTTCATGTACAAGAAACATGGGTACACATACCCTTTAATAATCATGTCTTAATTTATTATATTCATGTCTCTAACTTATCCATAATTTGTTCTAGGTCTCATTTGAACACTAATCATAATAATAATTCTTTTTCATGAAACCATAACAAAATTTTATCCCTTTCACAAACATGATTTTATCACTTGCAATCTCATTTGCACTTTAAATAATCGAGTATGCAACACAAATGAATAATCCCCTCAAAGACAATTAATTTACAAATCTACGTTTCACTTTTCTTCTAATGATGCAAATCATGTTCTTCGACAATTTAGTTTTTGAAGACAATTCTCATTCAATCTCAAAGTTACTTTTATTATCTCCAATATACATGAAAAATTCTAAAACTATTTTGAAATAATTCCATTTTATTTTATATGAATACTAGAATTTATTCTCAAATCTTTACTCCAAAATTTTCCTTTCTAGTTCTAAAAATCTCAAAACTATCTTGATTATAACATGTAAACACTAGGTCATTTTCACAGATTTTTAATTAGCAATAGAAATCCTTACTTTAAACTTAATCCCATTTAATCCTAAACAAAAAAAATATATATGCCAACAATGGGTTTCGAACCCTTGTAAGCCCAGGCAGTAACCAAAGAAGCACACAACAACCACTAAGTCCATGTGGACTTGTTGTCTCAACTACCACCCAAAAGCCTTTTCACATCATTCTCACTCTAGTGTTCATTTAAAAAAAATCAAACAAAAGAAAAGGTTTCACCTACAGTGAGTATCGAACCCAAGCCCAACAGGGAAGCAGCGTACGGCCGAGCCAACGGGCCGATTGCGCCCAACGACATACAAGCATCACGGTGGCTTTTATTCCGACTTTGTGTTCTTTTATTGTTTTTCATAAAACTAGATTTTCATTTGATCGATCTTCTCCACTAGTCTCCAAATAGTTTATTTGGACTGAAATTTATTTATTACAGAAATTCATGTGTTTAAAAACTTATATTTAATAATATCTAAATCTCAAATCTTTCTTTCTTCTCTTTTATTACAAGAATGTAGTTCATCATTTTAATCAACTAGAAAATTTGTATTACTTTACAACAAGTAACAATAAGATATGTATACTCTTTTTCTATACAAAATTTCTTCTTTAAACATAAGGAAAATCTTTTCAATTATTTCAACAATTACTAATTAACATACAAATGACAATTTCTTTTTATTTAAATTTCCAAACTACATGACACTACCTTGTTTCTTAATTAATAACAACATTTCTACAAGTTGACATAAAAAAAGAAAGAACATAAATTTTGTCTTCTAATTATCACATCAAATTTATACTACTCATTAACCATGATAGCATGCTAATGTATGACAATTACTCAATCAATTCTTTTTCTCATTAACCACTAACATGACTTGTTTTAGTAATCATACACGAACTACTTATCATTCTCATCTCATACCATAGCATAGATCATATAAGAAATTCCATACTACTCATTATTTATTACTTAGCATACATTATTCTAAATTAGAAAGTATAGGATCACCCACCTCAATTGAAACTTGACTAATGAAGGGAAGAGCACCACTTCTAAATCCAATGTCCTCCTAGATCTTTTCCTCCTAGCAATGGCCACCAAGTTCAAACTCTTTTCTCTCTTTCTTTTATTCTTCTTCTTCTCTTATTTATTTTATTTTTGGTGTGAAAAAGAATGAGAAATGAGTTGCTATTTATAGGACAATGCTAGGGACTATATTGCAAAATCTCCCACCTAATAACTTCTCATTTTAATTCTCTTTTTAATTATCCATCTCTTCATTTCTCAACTCCTAAAACTCCCATCTCTTCACCTCCCCACTTCTCTCACACTAACTCTCATTCACTCTCACATTCAATTCAAAACCTCCCACTAATTCTCTCTTTTCTCCCATGCCCCAACCGGCACTACACAGCACACTTGTGTGCTTGTGCTTATTCAAGTGGGCCTCCATTCCTAATTCATTTCACCTATCATACATATATTAGCACATACCCATGGGCCCATTTATTTCAACCCATCTATCCAACCCATTTCCATTCCACCTATTACAAATTCAAACAGCCCATAAGTGTGATGTTCTTATGGTCGTGGGCCCCCATCCAAAATTCTCATTTCATAACATATTAACATACAAAATATACATATCAACCCACATATATATATAACATTTATATACCATATATTTATGCTATTAAGAAAATTTGTTTAATTAAAATTTATAATGCAAAAATAAATGTGCATACATTTCATAAAATTCATTTCGAGAAAGGATACGCTCAAACGCGTTCGCCGCGAACAAACACGTGCGTCGCACGTAAAATACCGAAATACAAAAATTGACTTTATCAACGGAAAAGTGTTCAATACAATATAAGAAAATTTTATTTATTAATTTATCCATTCTACGATGTAATTTCTACGTGCGTAGGAAACACGTGCATCGCACGTAAAATATCAAAATGCAAAAAAATTAATTTTATTGATGAAAAATTATTAAATATAATTGAAAATAATATAAGAAAAATATATTTACTAATTTTATGTGTTTCATGATGAAATCGCAACACGTAGAAAGCACGTGCATTATACGTGCGGAAAATCAAAAAATGCATTTTAATCAAAATAGGGGGAAAATAAATTTTCGTTTTTATAAAATAGATTTAAATACATAAAAATAAATAATTTAAACTTATAGAAAACATTGTACGTAGTGGTGGAAACACATGCATCAAAACACGTAAAAAGCACATAAATCCCAGGGATTGAAATATTATATTTTAGTTGACTAAAATCAATACGAAAAATGTATAAATAGTACGAATCCAAAATATGTAGTGAAACACATTACAAAATATACGTGCGTAACACTCAGGGGCAAAACTGTAATTTCCAATTTTGCGGGGTGTTACAGGGTTAATGTGATATGTTGAAGTATAAAAACTAATTATATTAGATTGTTTATGCACATTTTTATCCAGTGCATGATTTGTGCCTGTTTTGGGGCATATAGGCCCTTATAGGTAATTATAATTGCATGGAGCATGGTGTATAAGCTAGTATGCTATAATTAGATATTATAAGATTTAATTAGATGAAATAAGTGGTTTTGACCCCTTTTTCTGGGAAACCTGCATGTGTGGTGTGTAATTGTGATATATATATAGATGATTATGACGTGTGATGCAATGGTTGATGAAATTAATAATTGGGTACATGCTTACATTTTAATTAGGTTCGAAGTGAATTAATGGGCAATAGTATGATACTACAATATGATGAATTATCTATTTTGATACTTTTACAATATGGGATAACCTAATGTAGTTCTTTTATTAATATTGTACCTTGGTGTATGTTTATATGTGATTCAATAAAGTGGTAAATAACATGGGGCATTCATAATGTATATTACGGTGATGTGATGGTTTATATGTTAAATGACTTGGTGTATGTATATATGTGATCTACTGAGATGATAATTATATCGTGGACATCAGATGTGCATCAAATGCAATATAAAAGGTAAGATGGTAAGTGTTAATAAAAGGTGTTATTAATTCACATGATTAAAGCTAAGAATGTGGCAATTGTTTAATTAAAAGCTGTGATGCTTTGTGTTGATTTAATAAGATGAAAAGATGAGAGAACAAATGGTTTTGTTGAACAGTACCTACAGCAATCCTGGGGGTTTGGGCTAGACCTCCTAACGCCCAAGGACCGGCTTGGGAATAGTGGACCCAAACTATGTTTGGGGTAAGTGATTTTTATCGCCCAAGCTATCGGCTTGAGGCCCGGTTTTCCCTCGATGACAGCTGTCGCGAGGAAGCACCCTAGTGGGACTAGTGGTGAGTGTTTACCTCACTGGCTTTGGCTGGAAGGAAGTACCCTAGTGGGACTAGGGGATTGTAGTTTTTCCCTCGATGACAGATGTCGCGAGGAAGCACCCTAGTGGGACTAGTGGTGAGTGTTTACCTCGCTGGCTTCGGCTGGGAGGAAGTACCCTAGTGGGACTAGGGGATTGTGGTTTTTCCCTCGATGACAGATGTCGCGAGGAAGCACCCTAGTGGGACTAGTGGTGAGTGTTTACCTCGCTGGCTTCGGCTGGAAGGAAGTACCCTAGTGGGACTAGGGGATTGTGGTTTTTCCCTCGATGACAGATGTCACGAGGAAGCACCCTAGTGGGACTAGTGGTGAGTGTTTACCTCGCTGGCTTCGGCTGGGAGGAAGTACCCTAGTGGGACTAGGGGATTGTGGTTTTTTCCTCGATGACAGATGTCGCGAGGAAGCACCCTAGTGGGACTAGTGGTGAGTGTTTACCTCGCTGGCTTCGGCTGGGAGGAAGTACCCTAGTGGGACTAGGGGATTGTGGTTTTCCCTCGATGACAGACATCGCGAGGAGGCACCCTAGTGGGACTAGGAGTGTTGTGTTCCCTCGCTAGTTCGGCTAGGAGGAAGACGTAGCCTCGGATGAGTAAGAATCTGGGAGAGCATCGGACCGCGTGTTTACTGGGCTGTCGGCTTTCAGTATGTTGGGATACTGTGGCTCACTGGTCGACAAATTAATAAAATAAATAAGTGTTAATAATAAATGTGGTAGTAAAAAAGTGGATAGTGAAATGTGAATTGTGGATGAGAAAGAAAGTGGTTGTGAATGAAGTAAATGTGAAGGAAAACAAGTTATGAGTGAGTGTATGGAAAGAAGCGATAAATGCAGTAAGTGGTTAATTTAGAATGGAATAATAAAAGAGATATGTGTTCTTATGAATAGTACGAAGTAATTGTATTATATATGTGATCATTAAAGTAAAATACAGATTGATATGAGTTGTACCTTGGAATTGTGTCAAGGAACTACCTGCCCGCTATTTCTGTGGAAATGGTAGGAACTACCTGCCTTGGCATAATTCGCAGGGTGAGTTGGTATGATAGTGGTAATGATTAATGGAAATGAAGAATTAAATTAAGTGAAGATGATAAGTGATTGAAGTGAATTAATAACCAAGCTATCGGCTTGAGATGTGATGTGATATTACCCAAACTATGTGTTTGAGGTGCAGTGATTATTACCCAAGCTATCGGCTATGGGGTGTGATATGTTGTGGCCCCAAATTGTGTTTGGGGATTAAGAGAAAATGATAATGATAAGATATATTACTTATAAGAATGAGAATTTCTAAAGTGGTATAATGAGATGGGAATGAACCATAAAGCATGTTTTTGATGTAAAGAGTATAAGCATTCTATCAATAATGTGTTAATGATGTGATGAGATGTGAGAGCATTGCAATAAGCAATAAGATGTTATATTTGCGATATAAGACATGAATAAATGTGGTATTATGAGAATAGAAGCATTTGTAAGAAGTGATACTTGATAGGGCATAATAAAATAAATACCCGTATTATGAGATTGGTTATGAAAATGGTTATTAAGAGAGTAAGTTGTTTTATGAGTGGTATTCATATAAATGGTTATTAATGAAAGGAGTAATAACATCATGTGGTATATTCATATAATGCTATTATGACGATACTTGAGGAAGAATGAATATTTGGGTTAGAGAATTTAAATTGAAAAGCAATGGATTGTATGTGTATTCGTACTATGTGGATGTAAAATACGAATATATATATATATATATATATACGAGGTTGAGGTGAAGTATATTATGAAATGTGGGAAGTTATGGATAATTAAATAGTTGGATGCAGGATGGGCAAAGTATTTGATATATCGTCGTATTGATGATGTTGTTGTGTTCAGGATTCAGGTTGCATTATCTTAACTTGGTATTTGTAAGTTTAAATTATTTTCTTTATACTATTTTAATTTGTTATTAGATTAATAACTATACTCACACCAGAAATGGCTGAACCCTTAGTGTTTGGGGGGTTAGGGGAGTCTGAGGACTACCCTAGATCCTCTACTATTGCAGGTTCTCATCAATGCAGAGGTGAGGCGTGGATTGGTAGGATAAAGTTTTATTTTAAAAATTTGTACTAATTAGCTATGTGAATAGTAAAATTTATGATCTAAATTGTATTATGGATGTATAAGCATGTATATGACGATGATGAGTATAGTGTGAGGTGGTATGGTATGTTTGTAACCCGTACCCATCTCGTTGTGGAGTACCGGGCTCTGTGGTAGGTTTTAAAGGATTTTTCTAAAATTTTACCTCGTTTTTCAAAGAAATTTATAGTTTTATTTGATATTTGATAATCCGTTATGAGTTTGGCCCCCAGAGCATTATATTATATTGCCTGTGTGTATGTGCTCATTTTGGCCTGGGGAGCCCGTGAAATTATTGTGTGTATTGTGAGCTACGGAATTTTGAGCAGAATTTCGTAAGCTATCTGTGTTTCGGGGTAAAATTTACAGGGGTGACTCTGCCAAAATTTTCCCTAAAATATAACTTTCTTAGTTTATGTTTAAAGTGATATAGAAATTGAAAGAATTGAATTTGGAGGAAAAAAAAAATTTTGGGCTGTTACATATTTGTCGGAATTTAACAAAATAGGACATTTTGGAAAGGTGGGAATATATAATACAACTCTCTAGTTGACAACTTTCTCAGATTATGCATGAAACTCAAAATCCAGTCCTTTGAACACAATTCAAAACAACAAAAGCACAGCAAAAGTTACAGCAAATGCTGAAACTTGTAAAGGTTGTAACTTTTGCTATACTTATTGGAATCTAACAAAATTGGACATTTTGGAAAGGGGAGAACATCTAATACAACCTTCTAGTTGAACATTTTTTCAAATTCTGTAAGGAACTCAAAATCCAACTCCTTAAACACAATACAAAAAGCAACAAAGACTGCCCAATAGCTGAAACTTCCAATGCTCATAACTTTTACTATACTTGTCGGAATTTAACAAAATAGGATATTTTGGAAAGGTGGGAAGATATACTACAACTCTCTAGTTGACCACTTTCTCAGATTCCGCATGGAACTCAAAATCCAGTCCTTTGAACACAATTCAAAACAACAAAAGCACTGCAAAAGTTACAGTAAAAGCTGAAACTTATAAAAGTCGTAACTTTTGTTATACTTATCGAAATCTAACAAAATTGGACATTTTGGAAAGGGGAGAACATCTACTACAACTTTCTAGTTGGCCACTTTTTCAGATTCCTTATAGAGCTCAAAATCCAGCTCTTTGAACACATTTCAAAAACTACAAAAAGCACAGCAAAAGCTGAAACTTGTAAAGCTTATAGCTTTTGCTTTACTTATCGAAATATAGCAAAATTGGCCATTTTGGAAAGGGGAGAACATCTACTAAAACCTTCTAGTTGACGACTTTTTCAGATTCAATCAATAAGAGGTGCAAAAACTTCGAACCATCCAGACAGCGAGCTTCAGCCAAAAAGCTGGCTACTAAGGTTTGTAAAGCTCATAACTTTTGCAATACTTATCGGAATCTAACAAAATAGGACATTTTTGAAAGGGGAGAACATCTACCACAACTCTCTAGTTGAACACTTTTTCAGATTCCGTAAGGAACTCAAAATCCAACCCTTTGAACACATGCAAAAATTAACCAAAACAGCATTTTTCTTAAAAGCTCACTGTTTTGGGGGAAACGTTTGTTTGACCTATCAAATTAATCCAAAAAAATCTACAAAAATTACAGCATGGTAGTAATACATACAAGAAGCTCTCAAATTAATTTGGAGTCAAAATTCTAACTTTAACACAAGTAATTAATTCTAACTACATACCAGTTAGGGTTGAGTCTTTAGTGTGTTATTTTGTGTTCTACCACTTCAATCCTTGTATGACAATTATTCTAGTCCATTCATTCTCATATGCACATGGTTTTAGTCCAAGTTCTTTAACATACAACAATAAAAATAAATAATCAAAATACAAAAGTAGAGAAACCCCCACCCGAAAGTGTAGGAAGGACTAGCTAGCTCTTCTCCTCCTTGCTCCTTGTTCTTGCTCCTCTTCCAGAACA
Source organism: Hemerocallis citrina (assembly GCA_017893485.1). Lineage (NCBI taxonomy): Eukaryota > Viridiplantae > Streptophyta > Magnoliopsida > Asparagales > Asphodelaceae > Hemerocallis > Hemerocallis citrina. The sequence continues at coordinate 133,675,297 of CM030361.1, forward strand.
ACCCCAAAATGAACCCATGAAATTTGATTGATTTGATCTCTCTTTTCTTTTCTTTTCTTCTCAATTTTTTTCCTTCTAAACTTTAAAACAAAACAGGAAGAAGTAGAATAAGATGAGAGTGATGGAAACAAGAAAATGAAATGGAGTTTTGCCCCAGAGGGTTGGCCGGCCACTTAAGTAGAGTGAGAGAGAGAGAGCTTTTGGGTGAGAAGAGAGCCACTTGTCTCTCTTTCTTTGTGGCCCAAAACAATTGGAGTTCAATTTGCAAATTTAAACTGCAATCAAACCCTAATCCGTTCAATTTGCAAATTTAAATTGCAATCAAACCCTAATCCAATCCTAACCTTCTATTTGATCATGATTGATAAAAAATAAAAGACATATTCCCAAAATCACATACTACATGATTTCGTACAAACGTACGAAATCGATACAATACATATACGTACATATATTTGTTTATACAGATAATTTTTCTTAGTTAAAATGAATAATCTCTACCAAAAATATTTTAATTCAGAAATAATAATAAAAATAATTTTATTATCGGCTCGGAAGATTTTAGTACAATTTGATACAATACAGATGTATACAGACTGGTATATATATATATAGATAATGTTTATTAACAAAATCGGGTAATATTCATCAAAACATTTCAATTCTGAAAATAAAAATAAAATAATAATAGAATAATAATTTTTTATATCAGCTCGGGATTTTACAGATATTTTCTCAAAAATGCATTTTACAGGATTTGGTACAAGTGCACAAAACCGATACAATGCATATATATACTTACTAGTATATATATACAGATAACTTTTTATTAGTAAAACCAAGAAATTTCTATAAAAATATTTTAATTTTAAAAATAATAATAATACTAATATAATATCCGACCGGGATATTACACTAGCGACCTTAGTATATATGAGGTCGCTAATGGGATTAACGACCTTTAATGAGCTGTATTCTAACACTTAGCAAAATCTAGAGAGCTTTTGCTCTATGAAAAATGATCACAATCAATTTATTTTTAAAACTAAGGCCGCTATTCGGAATAGAGGCCTTTATTGTACTAAAGTCGCTATTCCGAATAGATGCCTTAGTTGTATGATTATTTTGCAAATTTTATAAAGAACAAGGAGATTGTGTTTCCTACTGAGGTCACTATTGGGAATAGCGAGATTAGCATACTAAGTTCGCTATTCCCAATAGCAACCTCAGTTTTAAATTTTTGGGGAAAGCTCGTTAGGAATCGCTAAGTGTCTCACTACATTCATTCGAGGTCGCTAATTCCATCAGCGAACTCATTATACTAAGGTCGCTAGTGGGAATAGAGGCGGCAAATAAAAAGTTAAAAAAAAAAATTAAAGCATAGGTCGCTATTCCAATTAGCGAACTCGAAAATGAAGAGGCCGCTATTGAAAATAGCGGTCGTTGCTGACGTGGCACAAAGTAGCCCAAAAGCGCTAATAGTTGGGAAACTGACCCAAAAACGCAAATATTTTCAAAAAGTGGCCTATGACGGAAAAAATTTCGTTTGATTCACTGTTATGTTTGAAATTTATTCCAACTATATTTTATTTTTGCTGTTGTGTTTGTAGGCAGTGATGACAAGTGAAAATGGTCAAGTTAAATTACGTGTTCCCCCCAGCTACCAACTCAAGTTTAATTATGTGCTTCTATGATGGTTGATTGTTCAGTCAGTTTGTTACGTGTTCAGTTATTTAGGTTGTTTATATGCTTAATGAGCCCAAAAATTGTTGTTTACGAACATTTTCTGCTCAGTTTGCGTTTGTTTACAGGGTTATTGAGCTCAACTTTTTGAGTATTTTAACTTTTGTGAAATCATGCTCTCTTATAGTAGTGAAATCATGCACTAAATGCTTTTTTTTGGTTGTTTTTTTTTTTTGGTTGCATCAGCAGTAGATGAACCTTATGAGAAGCATCAGCATATATAAAGAGGCTGAGCACAGAATGCAAATTCAAGCGTGATGTATGAAAAGCAGAAACATGTATAGTGAGTCTTTTCTGAATGAGAGTGATGTAAAGTTCAAGGAGCCAAGGCAAGATATAGTGCCTCTGAACAAACCCTGCAAATTCAAGAGAAGTAGTTTGAGTAAGGAGGAGGATGTTGCCTCCTCTGCCATTCTCTTAATAGCTTCTGTTGTTTGTAGCCGGAGTACTATACTAATTGTTTTTTATGTTTTTATTCTTTTATCCCCTTGTATGTAATATATTTAGTGCCATTCATTTTGTTTTTTTGTTTTTGTTTTGAAGGACCTAATTGATACTATTGTGTATTAGAAATTGAGCGCCGAAAAGTGCATTTGTATCTACAGAAGTGTTGAATATAGACAAATATCTTTTGCAGATAAATGTTTTAGTCACTTTATTTTTTCTGCTAATTCTCAGTTGGCAAATTTTCCGATTTCAGAAACTGCATGAATCTAATCTCTTATTCAGCAGCAACATATATAAATGGTGAACTTTTGTCACTAATGTTCTTTTCTTTTCTGAAAAGTATACTAATGGTGTTTTTGTGCATTCAAATATGAGGCATATATACAAGGTCAGATGCTTATATATGAACTGAGAATCAATAGCTTCTCATCAGTTAAAAGCCTCCATCAGACTAGGAATTACTTTTTCAAAAGACTCCATCTAATAGCCTGCAAAGTTCCAGCCAAAACAAAATGAATGAAAGTTTTCTAATAAAATAAAAATAAAAATAAAAATAAAAATAAAATTTCCAATAACAAGCAGAAGATTATATCAATAAGTCATATGCTCTGAAAACTGAATTTCCTTGCAACCTAGTGGCATAGAATATGCATATTCGTTCAGAACATAAACATTACCAAAATCGGTAACATGTCCAATACAATAGGGTTCAGATGGATACAGAACATCCAAGGCTGCAAATTAATACTCATCATAAAGACTGAGGTTGCGTTTGGTTTGTTGTTTTGAAAAGAGTTTTCTGAAAACAGTTTTCTGAAAATGAGAATGTAAAAGCTGTTTGGTAATAATTTTTTATGAAAATAGTTTTTTGAAAATGAGATTATAATGTATGTATAGGTTTGGCTGTATGTATATACTGTATACAGTATATATACTTTTGTACATACATGTTGTATGCATATACATACATACTGATATATAATAATATAAAATATTTTATTATAATAAACATATTTCATAATATACATATATATAATAATATATAATAATATATAATAATTACAATAATATATATGTAATAATAATATATTCAAATTATATATTAAACAATTTATTATAATAATAATAAATTAAATAATAATATATATAATATATAATAGTAATATAAAATAATAATAATAATATATATTATAATAATAACAAATTATTATAATAGTATATATAAAATAGTATATATGAAATAATTGTATATATAAAATAATAATATAATATAATATATATATATAATAATATAATATAATATAATTGATATGGCTAAAAATGGGGTTTAATCGGAGCCGTCCAAATCAGGCACGAATCTTGAAGCCCGAGTGTAAAACGGTAATTTCTCTACAAAAGAGTCCAAAATGGGTATTGGATCTCCTCCCCGGGGACCCAATAACCCACGAATGGATCCGCTAACAAGAGGGTGCGGGTTTTAACCCGCTACACACTTCACCCAACAAGATAAAATCAGGATCCCTGACCAATCTTGATCAACGGTCCTGATGAACGTCAATCTTTTCATTGGGATTTGAGGATTAAATTCCTTATCTGATTACCAGAATATACCCTATCAGATTACATTCCTAATCTGTTTACAAGGAGATTATTCTATATCAGGCCACGCGGATTACATCCCTAAATGGTTCTCTAAGACGCCTATAAATACCCCCCATTCATCTCCATTAAGAGGTAATCAATCTTTCACCAGTTTTTACGCTCATTCATAGTCTTCCTAGATTACTGACTTGAGCGTCGGAGGGTGCGTCGCCGGGAACAACCCCGGTGTCTCGCACTTTTTGTAGGTGCACGGCGGGAGCGACGATCGACGCCCGACGGAACAGGTACACAGGTTTTCTATTCAGTTTCCCTAAGAATCCACAAGTTCTATCTGTTTGCCCCCACACCAAATTTAGCGGCAACAATAATAATAGTATATATAATAATAATATACTATAATAATAGTATATATAAAATACCATATATAAAATAGTATATATAAAATAATAATATATATAATAATAATATAATATAATAATAGCATATATAAAATAGTATATATAAAATAATAATATATTATAATAATTGTATATTATATAATAATATGAAATAATTTATTATAATAAACATAATTAATTATATACATATATATAATAACATATAATAATTATAATAATATAAATGTAATAATAATCTATTATAATTATATATTAAATAATTTATTACAATAATAATAAATTATATAATAATATATATAATAATATACAATAATAATACATAATAATAATAATATATATTATAATAATAATAATAGATTATTATAATAGTATATATAAAATAGTATATATGAAAAAATAATATATATTACAATAATAGTATATATATATATATATATATATATATATATATATATATATATATATATATATATATATATATATATATATATATATATATATATATTAAAAAATAAAAATAATATAAAAATAATATAATAAATATATATATATATAATAATAATAATAATACTAATAATAATAATAATAATAATAATAATAATAATAATATATATGTAACAATAATATATTATAAATATATATATAACAATATATTATAATAATAGTATATTATATAATAACTAGATTTGCTCGTGGACACGTGCCTACGGCACGTCTTCGGAACGATACAACACACGAAAAGTCTAAAACAACAATTATGTAGTTCAAGTTTGAATAGTATGACAATAATTAGTTGTAAATAAAAGTCCATGTTTCTATTAGTATATGTTGAAAAATAATTATAAATGAGGGTGTAAAATCCAACTTCTTAGAACTTTAACGGTGGAAAGTGATGAAATTTAACTGTCGAAGAGATATTTGCTATTTCCAATATAACATGTGCAATAAAAAACCATAAAAATTCTAAAAATTTTACAAATATGAAATTTTAAAATCTAAATTTCTAAGTAAGTTGAGAAAGAATGGGAGAGAGAGAGGGAGATATATATATATATATATATGAAAAAGAGAAGAGAAAAATAGTAATAAATTAATGAGTTTTTTTAGTTTTGGGGGGGAAATTTAATTTTGGGGTTTGAATTTTTAGGCGGGAAAATATGTTTTGTGAGATTCAATGTAGGCCATTGATTTTAAGGGAGATTGAATGTGAGCCACTTGATAGCTTTCTTTGTAATTTATTATATAGATATATATAATAATATATAATAGAAATACATTATATATTAATATATATAATCATATATAATAGTAATATATAATGATAATAATATATATAGTAATAATATATATAATAATAGTATATATAAAGGGGAAAAGGGGTATGAGCAACTTGCTTATTTAGTAAATAAGCAATTGATGATGTGACATGCATGTGATTAGAAAATCCTTAAAAAGGTTAGTTGTCCAATGTATCACATGCATGCCACATAATCACTTGCTCATTTACTAAATGAGCAAGTTGCTCATATCCCTTTAAACCATATATAAGATAGTATATAAAAAATAATAATATAATAATAGTATATATAAAATATTATAAATAAATTACTAATATATATAATAATATATACATATAATAATAATATAATAATATAATAATAATAATAATACTATATATAAAATAGTATATATAAAATAATAATATATTATAATAATTTATTATAATAATGATAAATTATATAATAATATATATAATAATATATAATAATAAATATAATAATATATAATAGTAATATATAATAATAATAATATATATTATAATAATAATAGAATATTATAATAGTATATATAAAATAGTATATATGTAATAATAATACATATTTTAATAATAGTATATATATATATATATATATATATATATATATATTAAAAAAAGTTTAATAATAATAATAATAATAATATATGTAACAATAATATATTATAAATATATATAATAATAATAATAATAATAATAATAATAATAATAATAATAATAATAATAATATATAAATATATTTAGAGAGAGGATGTGAAAAAATAGAAAATAGTTGAAGTGGAGTTTTGTGAAAACTGTTTTCACAAAACAAGCAAACCAAACGGGTTTTGGGGTTTTGGAAAACAAAAAAAGAGAAAAACAATAAACCAAACAGACCCGATTTACAATTAGAGTAATGCTAGGGCCACTACCAATTTCACTACATTTTTCTTCACTACCTTATGTGGCACATTCCAATAGGTAGGGAATGATAGAGTAGGTGGGAGAACTCTCCAATAGGAGTATGCCACCTAAGGTAGTGAAGGAAATGGTAGTGAAATTGGTAGTGGCTAAAGCATTACTCTTACAATTAATACACATCATAGAATCATCCTAGAATAAAAAATGATTTACAAAGCAAAAATGGGCTATTCAACCATCATAGATACATCAGTCAAGCAAACGTTTTTACAAACTGTGTTATTCAACCATCATAGATAAAAAATAAGCTATTCAACCATAACAAATGAGCTATCCAACCATCAAAAATGAGCTAGGCTGATACATAATGCTACTGCTATTACAAGCTGCTGCATCTGCTGATGCTTTTTGGTGAAGAATGTTTTTTGCTGATGCTTCTGTTAATGCTTTGGCTAATCCTGCTTCTGTTGATGCTTCTGCTGATGCATCTGCTGATGATGCTTCACTAAATATCAAAATTACTTTAGAGCATGATTTCACTACTAATTCATGAGAGCATGATTTCACAGAAGTTAAAATACTCAAAATGTGTAGGCTCAGAACTGAAGTGCATTGTTATGGCAATTTTGAATCAAGTATAAGTGTATCATTTTCATCAAAAAAAAAAAAGTATAAGTGTATCAAATACATAAAATCGAGTAGCACTATGACTGCATTATTATGTCATGCATACTAGCTCCAACCCAAGTGGCAATTTTGAATCAAGTATAAGTGCATCAAATGCATAAAATCGAGTATCACTATGGCTGCATTATTATGCCATGCATACTAGTTCCAACCCAATTTGTAACACCTCTACCTCTTCCAAGTATAAACATTGAAAGGTCTAATGTTACCAAAAATGTATGACAAATTGATTTTACATGAGGGTAGGGAAATGACCAAAATAACCCACGACCCTAAGTGAGATGAGCGGGCTTCTAATATAATCGGCAGTGACATCGGAGCTTTTTTCGGTTGAGGAATCCACCTCTTGTGCGTTGAACGCACTAAACAAAAGAACAATAAAGATGAAATTAGTCATGCTCAATATTTAATTTTAAAAAATTAATATGAAAGTTAAGATACTTAGTCAAACTATACCTATCAAGTTTCTTTGGGCAAGTTCTCGCATTGCGGCCTTGCCCACGCATACCGCAACAATTGCTAGGACAGTATAATGGCAAGTGGACTTATCATTCATTCATTCTCCCCCCATCCCAATCTTTCTGTAATTTTAACCAAGACACTTTGGCTATGCATATACAGGTAGTACACACATGGATATTCACCAAGTTATAAAGCATATAAGCATGTAGTTTAACCCTACTTACAACTTAACCAGCCAAAACCAAAAAATAATTTTGACCACCGGAACAAGGAAGTTGGCAAGGTGAGTCTATACCAATACAACAATAAAATAATAGAATGAGCCTAACCTATTGAATTACTCTTGCATATAGAAAGTTTCCTGTCAATGAACAAGGCGCTCGATCAAAATTTGACACAGCTGTAATGAAAGAGTGACTTTGTAATCATAAATTACAATTTTAATTCACATCTCGAGTCCTTTTATTGTTTGAAAACCTTACAACAATTACAAAAAAACATAAAGCATTCAGATGTACTTGTAAAGGAGCGCTATTAATCAGAAAATGCAAGCAGTTAACTCTTTCAAGCATGAAGATCTCAATAGTGCTTACTGATCTATAATTTGGATTGCCAACCATAAATGTGAAACTAGCAACTCCTTCAAACATGAAGGATTTACCTCTTTTAACATGCCAACAATTCAGTTAGGACAGTACATGAAGATGAGTAAAAAAAATTATACCTATTAAATTTCCCGACGTTGGAAAATTGACAAAGGAGAGAGAGCGTCAATGAGGTGGGGGTTTCGATTTGGGGATTCAATCGAAGTAAATTTGGGGATTTTTCGGAGCTAGGGTTTTTGATTTGGCGTTCGATGAGAAAGAAAGCGTGAGAACGAAGAGGAGAGAAAGCCTCGGTTGTGCACTAGGCTGGTGAGAACTTTGAGGATTAGGGTTGGGCGATGAGAGCGTGGGAAGGAGAGCTCGATTTTTCATTTTGTGTATTAAATGAGTATTGAATTTTATTTTGTGTATTAAATGAGTATCGAATTTTATAAGTATGCGGGTAACCCCTGTTTTTTATTTTGTGTATTTTTTAATGTGTTTTCTTCTTTTTCCTTGTGTTTATTTCCGTTGTATCTCTTTTGGACCGTATATTGGATTTTATTTTCAATAATATTCATTTTATTATTCTTGTTTTCTTTTATTTGGACTCTTGATTCTTTGTCCGTCTCTTGTTTCGTTCCATTTGATCGAGCTGTTATTTTGATCCTCCTTATTTTATTTGTTCACACCCTGTGTTATTTTTCTATTATTTTGTTCATTTTACCCTATCTATATTTTTTTGCTTGAATCCCTAATACCCATTTTTATACAACTCTAAATATCCACTTAACCAACCCATTATCTATTAACCCTACAACTACCCAAACCCACCTATTCACTACCCAGACCCGTTAGCATATACCCACACCCGATAACCCTACCCTGTGCCGCTCTCTCTCTCACCCTAACCCTAAAATTACCTAACCCATATATAAGACCCATGCAGCCCTGTTTCCCCCCATCCTTTCCGCCGCCTCTCTTGCACTCCCGACCACCTGCCTCCCATCCCGAAGCCCCAGAACTCCCGTCGTCCTCTCTCGCTTTCCCTCCGACCTGCACCCATCTCTCTCTCTCCCGTTGCTGTCTCTCCCATCCTCTTCCACCCAACCCCTCGTCTGTGCTTCCTCGGCGATGACAGCAACAACACAACCGTGCTGTGCTTTCCTCCGCCGGTGCTCAAGAGTGAGCAGCCGCCACCGCAGCGGAGCTTTCCCCCGTGCTGTGCTTTCCGATGGCCAGTACCGACTTCTCTTTCCTTCGCTCTCCCCCTCCTCGTGTGTGAGTAGGTTTGGTGAGCGGGTGTTGGACCTCGGATATTCGTTGGTTCGTGTGACTTGTTCTTGGGTTCGTAGATTGTGTGATTGGTTTGTGTGTTTTGATGTTCGTGGGTTGTTCGCTTATTGAGTTCGTTGCTTGTTTTGGTTCGTGGACTCGTAGTCGTTTTTTGTGTTTGTTGTCGGGAATTCGTTCTCGTTATTCTTGCTTGGAGTCGTTTTCATCATCGGTTAAGGCAAGTAACTTGTATTAAATTCCTTTGTAAATACAACTACTAAATACCGCTTGTAGTGTAGTTGGGTTCTAGAGACAATTTGTGTGTGAATCTTCGTGTTGATATTGTCTCTATAGTGATGATTTGATCATAGTTTCCTCACGACATACATGACATGATGGAACCTAGGGTTGACCGCATCTTGTTACATATATGCGTGTTGTTCATGTGTTATCTTGTGCTCGTTCGTGTTATTCGTGGTAGACTTGTTGTGGACTTGTGAAATACCATATACCATGTTTCTTGGACATCTAGTATACTCCATATCATGTTTGGTTATGTTTTGGATGAGTTCTATGTGAATTAGTTAATTTTGTGCACATGAGATATTTTCAGTTTTGCAGATTTTTCAGTTTTGATCAGTATTTTAGACCCTATTAAGGTCAGTACTTGAAAATAATTTGTGAACATAATTTGTAGAGAATTCTGTCTATTTTCCAACCCTTTTGACGTATCTCAGTTTCGATTTACGGTTTGAGAGTTATGTCTATTTTACTACAGTTGTGACGAAAGGTTTCCAGATTTTGTTTTTGATCAATTCTGAAGAGTAATCTATTTTTATTTTGGTGTTAAATTATTATTCGATTCTGAAATTTTTCTCAGTATTTCTAAAATTGATTGGGGTTTACCCAGAATTTTGGTGGATTTATTTGAGATGTTTTACGAACCTTTTCATGCTTGCAAATAAAGATTTTACATGCAGAATTTTACTACTAATCAGTAGAGAACTTGATTTTCGACCTAATTCTACTTGCTGTTTCTAAATTATTTCTGAATATGAAAGTTAGCTTACTGTATCTATTTTATTACCCTTTTGGCGGATTTGGATTTGGATTTATGGTTTGTGAGATATTGCTGTTTTCGTACTGCAGTGTTTACAATTCCAGATTTACAAAACTACTGTATCTTGATGTTTTCTGATTTTACTTGACTACTCTATTTTTGTTGAAAAATTATGAAACTTGATTTTCTATTACTATACATATAGGGGAATTCCCTAGATTTTTCGTGGATTTATTTAATGAGTTTTCATACTGTTTTCCTGTTCTTGAATACAATCTTCTGATTTCTAGCTGAATATATTTTCTAGTTTCAAATCAGTTTTGAGTTATGATTTTGTGAAATACTATATGACTTATATATGTTTGTTGGATTCGGTCGAGAGTCTATTTTCTAGAACTTTTGATGGATTTAGGTTTGCATGTTTGTAACAACGGAAATCTCAGTTTTACTGCAGTATGGTCTTGCTGTCCTGAACTAGAAATCATGTTGTTTTATCCTTTTGTGTGCTATCTTGCACCCATACATATTTATCTTGCAACTTGAACTTGTTACATGATCATGCCATGTTATTCTTGATATGTTTTGCACACATACATGCCTGTTTGATGATAATAATAAATGACCAAGCCGGGATTTAAGGGAAAAATCTAATAGTAGATAATTCAAAAATGTGTACTCGGAAGGGGATCCACTGATCCTACGTGATTACTTAATACATAATACTTGACACGTGATTACTTGACACTTGCACGCAAGATACGTGATTACTTGCCACTTGCACAACTTGACACGTGATACATGATACATGATACTTGGAGCTTGGAGCTCGATTACTTGATATTTGTCCCTGAGTACACTGCTCTCTATGGTCCACTATGAAATCTAAAGCGAAACTGTTTACTGTGGCAACCATGTAGTAAAAAGCGGGATGCATGAAGTGCTACCTAGATAGTAATAACCACAAGACTTGATACATGATACTTGAACATGATACATGCTTACTTGATACTTGACTACATGATATGAGACTTGATACATGACACTTGCTACATGTTTACATGATACTTGATACTTGTTACTTATTTACATGATACTTGTTCACTTGACACTTAATACATGCTACTTACACTTGTTCATCTTGCATGCTAGTTATTATATTTTGTTATCATGCATATTCCATGCTATTAGTTAGTTTTTTCCATGTACTTGTATCCTGCATTACAAGCGGCCCGTAACTTGCATTGACGGGAGTTTGTTTTCTTTTTCCTATCCCTGCAATTGTTAAATTGCAGATTTTGGAGAACAAGTATCAGATGATGTTGGTGATATGAAATATTAGTGCTGGATTATGCTATTATTATTTCTTGTTGCTTGTCTTAAACAATTGTATCTTGTACTTGAATTTATTTGTATTTGGGCAGTGTGACCCAGGAATTGACTTATTTAGATCTGGATTATTTGAAATTATAATATATTTTGGTTTCAAGTATTCTCGTTGGTACTTTGGTTCATATGTGTATGTTTGGTTGATTCTTTTGTTCCGACTCTGATTATTCTTGTGAAATATTGTAAACATTCTTGAACAGCTTATGGATGATGAAAATAATTCACTGGGCTTAGTCACGTATCCGTGTTCCGTATTCTCTTTTGGAAAGCAGGGCGTGACAATGCGTTTTTTGCATTCTTTTCAGTAGGCGTACAACTCAACTTTTACATATTATGCAAATATTTACTCAATCATATGTTAGAAAATAGTATATCTTGTAACCAAATGTCCTGTGGTTAAATAATTGATGGTTTCATATAACTAACAAATGCTAAAAATAAAAAACTCTTGGTCAAAATGAAATATATATATACACAATTTTTTTTCTTAAACATTTTTTGATAAATAAATATAATGTTTTTAAAGTACTATTTACTTATACCAACTCTAACTAAATTTTTTGCATCCGTTACTGTCTATGACTACTAGTTTTGCAGGAGTAGGAAAGGGCCTAGTCACCTCCTCATTCAAGTTTGTTTTGAGTAGGACATTGGCTCCTTCCACTTTTTCTATTGAATAAAGTTCCGGATGGCCTAAAATTCCTGATATTGTTTTGTGGTCGCTGACTTTGACTGTGGTTTCCATTGATGGGCACCAAGATGTTCCCACGATGAGAATTACTTATGCAAGCCCCAGCGAACCAGCCCCGTGTCTGCTTCCATTAATGCAGGTGGATGGATATTCGTTCTAGATCTCCTCCGCAGTTGGTATCTCATAAATAATATAATACTATGAAAAAGATGAATCTGAGTTTTCAACAAGCTGATGTGAAGTGACTTGACAGAGTATTTTCATTCGGTATTGTGGCACATAGTTTTTTTTTTATTTAGGAAAAGGTGGAATAATGCCACCCTGTTTCATTAATAAGAGATTAATAAACAACCCCGAAGTCCCGGGAAAGTAAAAGTACAATGCAGGAAATAAAACATAACACCCAACAAAACCCTGGGGGGTGGGTTACATCATCCATCCTAAAGGCAACCAAAACACAAATACAAGTACAGGATCTGATACAGAATAAGTAGTAGTGAGGCGAGAGTCCACTGATCAGTCTAGAGTTGGCCCGATCTCTATCTCCTCGTCATCAAAATCATCCACCTGGAATACCCTTGCAATCCTTCATCTTGCTCCTGAAGCAGCAGCTCCATTGTCAAACTTAGTTGTGGCACATAGTTGAACCATGGTGTCACAGTGGTAGGGTAATGGAACAAAGTATTGGTTTGTGAAGAACTATTGGGGAGAAGGATCTGCAGTCGTTGAATTTTAAATTTTGGATATTTCGCATATAAGAATTGTTAGAGAAATTGGACCTGAGTGTACAAAGTGAACTTTTTGGAATTGATCTGCAACAGGAAGAAAGTGAGAAGTGGCTCGAGGCGTGGGTTGCACTTTCTTTAAGAAACTATTTGGCCGATTCTGGAGATGAATCGTTGATCACCAAACACTTCTCCCGGGATACAACGAGTTTCTGATTTACAGTGCTGCCAAGACTCCAATCGCAGCACGTACCAACTTGCACCAACAATTAGCAAACAAAAACCGCAGAAAAATAGATTTTGAGAAAAGATTGAATGATGGAATTTTTTTTCTTTCTGTTTCTATAAATTTTTTCTTCCCAAAGATTATCTCTTCTTATAGCTTATAACCAGGAAGCTATTAAACTGTATGCATTAATAAAAAAACGGCTATATAATGAATATCATTTAATTTTTGAAACTGCTATAATATAAAGTCTCTTTAAGTTTGAAACAGTTATATTTTTAATAGAAAAAATGTTTTGAATTCTGACAGTTCAAAAAGAAGAAAAAAAAATTTATGTGTTTTTTTTTCAAGTTTTTTTTTCAACCCTAAGGCCCTAACGCCCGGCCCGGTCATATATATATATATATATATATATATATATATATATATATATATATATATATATATATATATATATATATATATATATATATATATATATATATATATATATCATGTGGAATGTAGGAATTGAACCCTCACCCTCTTGTGAACTCAAAACTTTAACCGTTGGGCCATGAGACAATATTGTCAACAAGATGAGTGTTTTGAATGTATACTCAATTCCAACAATCCCCCACTTATATATTTAAAACACTAATTTTAAAAGAAGTAGTTTTTCAAAAGTATAGAACCATGCATAAGTAAGGTGTCTGAAGACTTGAACCTTACATAGTGGACAATCCCCAAAATACAAGAATAATGAGTGATCTTCAGTCTTGAACTCATTACCCGTTTTTACATAGTGAAGGAAAACCACACGTGATTCTACCAGGTGCAAGTTCTAAATGCCAGCACATTCTGGCCTTGTGCTTATCCCATTATAGGTGAATGTTTTTAGAGAATCAGCTCCATTCTCATAGAAGCGGCCACACTTCACAAACACCCCGGTGAGTCTATAAAGAGTGCTCTTGTAGCTAGGCACTCCTCTCATTCAGAGATATAGAGCTCATTAAGAGCCAAGCTCATCCTTACTAACGCTACAATATATCATGCACATATGCATCAGGATGGACTAAGGAGTGGTAAACTCCTAGGTTGCATGATATCAATCACAGCATGGCTTGTTTTTCCCATTGAACCTATGTCTTGGGATCTCCAGTCGTATATGTTGGGTTCCCACCAATTGTGATCCTAAATGGGCTTCAGTCCCATCCTTATCGATGTATTCCAAACTTTGTCTCGAGATAATCCTTTTGTCAAAAGATCTGCAAGATTACTTTTTGATCTGACAAAATCCACAGTAACAACACCAGACATGAGGGGCTCTCTCACCGTACTGTGCTTGCGACGAATCGCTAATCTCTTACCGTTATAGTAAGCATTTTGTACTTTAGCTATGGCAGCAGTACTATCTGAGTGGATTAAGATCGGAGGTATAGGCCTATTCCATGAAGGAATGTAAGACAAGAGGTTCCTCAACCAGCTTGCCTCCTCACTAGCGGCAGCTAGAGCAACTAACTCAGACTCCATAGTAGAGTAAGTTAAAATGGTTTGTTTCTTGGACCTCCTAGAAACAGTACCACCAGCTATACTAAAAATGTATCCACTTGTGGCCTTGGAATCGTCCGAAAATGAATTCCAATCTGCATCGTTGAATCCCTCAAGGACAGCGGGAAACCTCTCATAATGTAGTCCTAAGTTCATGGTCTTTTTCAAGTACCTCATGACTCTGTCAATAGCATTCCAATGCTCAGAACTAGGACAACTCGTAAATCTATATAATACACCTACAGCATATGCAATGTCAGGTCTAGTGCAGTCGGTAGCGTAGCGAAGGCTACCAATAATACTAGCATATTCTTTTTGTCTAACTGCAACACCAGAATTTTTCAAAAGTTTAACATGAGGGTCACTAGGTGTACATGCAGGTCTACGGTCAAAGTAATTGTATTTCTTCAAGATCTTCTCAATGTAATGAGATTGATCAAGAGTAATACCAGTCTCAGAACGTGTGATTTTCATGCCTAAAATAACATTGGCCTCACCTAGGTCCTTCATATCAAAATTTTGACTAAGCATAGTTTTAGTCTCTAAAATTAATTCAAGCGAAGAACCACAAATGAATAAATCATCTACATATAGACAAAGCATGATGCAACTATCACTAGATGCTTTATAATAAAGGCATTTATCAGCATTATTAATAGAAAAACCATTTGAGAATAATAATTGATCAATTCTGTCGTGCCACTATTTAGAAGCTTGCTTAAGATCATATAAAGTCTTGTTCAGCTTGCAGACTTTGTGTTCCTGCCCTGGAATCACAAAACCTTCAGGCTGATCCATATAAAGTTCCTCTTCAAGTTCTCCATTAAGAAAAGCTGTTTTAACATCCATCTGGTGGATCAACAAGTTATGCACAGCAGAAATAGCTAATAAAACTCTAATGGTAGTCACACGGGTCACAGGAGAGTAAGTGTCAAAGAAATCTATATTTTCCTTTTGTACATATTCTTTAGCTACTAGTCTAGCTTTAAAATTTTCAATTGTACCATCTGTTTTTAGCATTCTCTTAAGAATCCATTTGCATCCTATAGTACGACTACCGCGAGGTAAGTCCACTAACTCCCAAGTACCATTAGAGGTTAGTGAATCCATTTCATCATTTATGGCTTCTTGCCACAAATCGGCATCAGGTGAGGTTAAAGCCTCATTGATAGAACTAGGATCAGATTCTAAAGCATATACAACATAGTCATCAGCAAAATCTTTAGTAGTTCTAGCACGTTTGCTTCTACGTGGCTCAGAATCTAAATCAACATTAGCATTTGTACTAGTTTGAGGAATGGCAGAGGAAGTTGAGGGTTGTGAACCCCCACTACTACCCCCACTGTTCCTCAATAAGTAAGGAAATTTATCCTCATAAAAATCAGCATCTAAGGATTCAATAATCACATTATTATTTAAGTCTAAAAATCTGGAAGCCTTATTGTTATCTGCATAACCAATAAAAAAACATTCATATGCCCTACTTGCAAGTTTGATTCTTTTAGGGTCAGGTTTTCTGGCATATGCTAAACAACCCCAAACTCTAAAATAATCAATATTAGGCTTTCTACTTCTCCATAGTTCGTATGGTGAAGTATCAGAAGATAGATGTAGAATTCTATTTAAAACATGACATACAGATAAGAGAGCTTCACCCCATAAAGATTTGGGTGCTCCAGAACTAATAAGCGAAGCAACTACCAATTCAGTAAAAGTCCTATTCTTTCTTTCAGCTTTTCCATTAGATTCAGGTGAATAAGGTGCAGTAGTCTCGTGAATAATTCCAAATGATGCATATAATTGTTTAAATTCATTGGAATCATATTCTGTACCTCTATCACTACGAAATCTCTTAATATTTCTTTCAAATTGATTTTCTACTTCAGTTACATAAGTTCTAAACATGTCAATTGCTTCACTCTTATGTGCCATAAGATAAATATGAGTATAATTTGAATGATCATCAATAAACGTAATGAAATATCATTTACCATTTTTGGTTAAGGTTCCATCCATCTCACATATATCAGAATGTATCAAGTCTAAAATTTTTGTTTCTCTAGCTACACTTTTATGTGAAGTTTTAATTATCTTAGCTTGACTACAGGAGGTGCATTTCTCAAATTCATTTAAGTTAACTTTTGGTATCATCCCAAGTTTGCACATATTATTTACCAATTTCTTGTTAACATGACATAGTCTAAAGTGCCATAAATTAAAAGAAGACAAAGAGTAAACAGAAGGATTATTCTTATTCATTTCAATACTGAGTTTAAACGTCCCATTACAAGCAAATCCCTTTCCCACAAAAATTCAATTTTTAGTTATAACATACTGGTCGGATCCAATGCTCTGATGAAAACTAGCCTTGTTGAGAAGGTATCTAGAAATCAAGTTCTTCCTCATATCAGGAGTGTGCAAGACATCCTTGAGGGTAACAATCCTGCCAGAGGTGAACTCCAAGTCCACCTCTCTAGTGCCCATCACATTGATACAGTGTGAATCACCAAGTTGCACTTTTTGACCTTCAGTCTCCTTATAAGTTTTGAACCAGCTGTGCTCATAGCAAACATGCCTAGTAGCGCCCGTATCAGCCCACCACCCATCGGTTACACCGACCATGTTGATCTCAGTGATCATAGCCACTAACGGCCCTTCGATAGCATTTGCCTGTGGTGCAGGCGTATGCGATCGGCAGTTCCTAGCGATATGTCCAAAGCGATGACACTTCCAACACTCGATAGGATCTGTTCCATTGTTGTTGGTTTGGGCTTGCTGGTTATTTGTCTTATTCAGATTCTGACGTCCATTCTGACCATTCTGACGAAAGTTCGAATTGAACTTCCGACTAGCATTCTTCCTGAACGGCTTGTTCTTTGGTTTCAAATGGACCTTCACTTTGTTCTGTTGAACAAACAGGACTTCTTCTTTCTGATCTTGTTTTCTGGATTCCTTCTCAACTCTAAGCCTAGTTATCAAATTCTCCATGGTCAGTTCCTTTGATTTGTGTCGCAGGATATTCTTGTAGTCTTTCCAACCAGGTGGTAACTTGTCAATCATCACAACTACTTGAAATTGCTCATCGATGGGTATCCCCTCTGAAATGATCTCATGAGCAATATATTGTAACTCGTGTGATTGAATAGTTACCAGCTTGTTATCGACCATGGTGTATTTGAGATAACGACTGACTGCGAATTTCTTCGAGCCAGCCTCTTCAGTGTCATATTTCTTCTGTAGGGCTTCCCAAACAGACCTAGCCGTATCGGACTGTAAGTAATAGTCATACAGTTCATCGGATAGCCCATTCAAGATGAAGTTTCTACATTTAAAATTGGCATCCTTCCATTCTGCTATGTCATCTAAGATTTGTTCATTATCATTGGCATCAACATGTTCTGGGTTAGGCATTACAGGGCAGTCTTGGGTAAGAACATGGGCAACTTCCTTTAGCGACAGATAGAAAAACATTTTGTTCTTCCATCGCTTGAAGTTTAGGCCAGCAAATTTTTCTGGTTTGTTGGTTTCATACTTGCGGTCAGAAACTAAAGCCATTACAGATCACGAAAATAGTTTCTTAAAAATGTTAGAGAAATTGGACCTGAGTGTACCAAGTAAACTTTTTGGAATTGATCCGCAACAGGAAGAAAGTGAGAAGTGGCTCGAGACGTGGGTTGCACTTTTTTTAAGAAACTATTTGGCCGATTCTGGAGATGAATCATTGATCACCAAACACTTCTCCCAGGATACAACGAGCTTCTGATTTACAGTGCTGCCAAGACTCCAATCGCGGCACGTACCAACTTGCACAACCAATTAGCAAACAAAAACCGCAGAAAAATAGATTTTGAGAAAAGATTGAATGATGGAATATTTTTTCTTTCTGAATGATGGAATTTTTTTTTCTTTCTGTTTCTATATATTTTTTTCTTCCCAAAGATTATCTCTTCTTATAGCTTATAACCAGGAAGCTATTAAACTGTATGCATTAATCAAAAAACGGCTATATAATGAATATCATTTAATTTTTGAAACTGCTATAATATAAAGTCTTTTTAAGTTTGAAACAGTTATATTTTTAATAGAAATTTTTTTTTGAATTCTGACAGTTCAAAAAGAAGAAAAAAAAATTATGTGTTTTTTTTTCAACCCCAAGACCCCTAAGGCCCGGCCCGGTCATATATATATATATATATATATATATATATATATATATATATATATATATATATATATATATGAAAGCTTCGGTTGAGCACTACTCTAGTGCTCACCGCGTGAACACTAGGCCTTCGGGCATTCATATCGAAAATCCGAACCGTTCACATTGATCTACACATCTAAATTAGTCTAAATATGTAAAATCAAATCATTTGAAATTTATTTGCCCATTCATTGAAGTGTTGCAAAATTGTATGGCTGAAAATCATTATTTTTATAGTCACATGATGGATGGGCAAATGAATTTCAAATGATTTGATTTTACATATTTAGACTAATTTAGATGTGTAGATCAATGTGAACGGTTCGGATTTTCGATATGAACGTCCGAAGGCCTAGTGTTCACGCGGTGAGCACTAGAGTAGTGCTTAACCGAAGCTTTCCCTATATATATATATATATATATATATATATATATATATATATATATATATATATATATATATATATCATGTGGAATGTAGGAATTGAACCCTCAACCTCTTGTGAATTCAAAACTTTAACCGTTGGGCCATGAGACAATATTGTCAACAAGATGAGTGTTTTGAATGTATACTCAATTCCAACAAGAATAGAAATTTTGAGTCTGTGCTGCAGTCGTTCAAACCCATATTTTGAGTTTTTTCAGAATATTAAATCGTCAGACGAAACATAATCTCTCGTTCCTTACAATTTTTTTTTAAAATTTGAAAGTGAAGGGACGAAGGATTATTTACCGTCGCTCATTTTTCATTTTTCTTTTTCCAAAAAAAATGAAGGGACGGGAAATGTTTTCCCGTCTGTCATTTTTTTTATGTCATTTTTTTATCAAAAAAAAAAAAATCAAACAGACGGGAAATGATTTCTTGTCCGTCATTTTTTATATATATAAAAAAAGAAAAATCGAATGGCGGGAAATCATTTCCCGTCTGATTTCCCGCCTGTCGTTTTTTTATTTAAAAAAATTTATTTTGGAATTTCCTGTCTGATAGGTTAATTATAAAAAAAAATTGAGCAACGAAAGATGGTGTTTCGTTCGATCGGTCGGATGAAAGATCATCTTTCGTCGACTATTTTTTTTCCATATTCCTATATCTTCTTCCAAGTATAGCAGACTACTGTTTCCCTAAAATCCAAAATTTGTGTATATAGCGAACGACTACAACACCTTTTTTTCTTCTTTTATTTTTCCCAAAATTTTGCAATTTAGCCAACGAACTACAAATGCTCTAAGGATTGAAAAGGGGCATGTGGACATCGGTGGGTAATGTGGTATTTCCAAGAATCCGAGCTACCATTGTTTTAGCTGAATAAAGTAAAGGCGAACGGAAATAAGTGCCACATAATTAGAACAATCCATGCAGTTGTGTTAGGGATCAATTGTTGATTAATGGCGTATCAGTGTATCTGTTTTGAATAGTAACTGATTCTGTTCTTTGTAATCGAGTCAGGTTTAATAAGTGAATGTGGGTCGGGTTGAGTAAAGTCAGCTGAGAGTTTGTTAGGTAGTTATTACTTTACTAGTATTATACACGTGCTGTGCACGTGGGGATAATTTGGAGGGGGATGAAAAGGGAAAAAAAAAAATTTTACCAGCACGTGCGTTGCACGGGTTAGGATATAGACAAATTACACTAAGGCCTTCTACCATTATAGTAGTAGAGATATTAAATTTTACGTGCATTGTATGTACATTTTCCGATCCTATAGAAAGAGGGAAAACTCAAATTTAAGGCATTCAAGAGACTAGTATAATTCATGTGCAATGTATGTCTTGATAAATAGTTAGAATTGTCGTGCGGTACACGTAAGTTGGTAGTAATTACGACGTGCAATGAATGTTTTAATTTTTCATAAATTTGTGATTTTGCATCTTTACATTGACTTAGTAGTTTTAATTTTATAAAGTGTCATACTTTCTGTGAAAGATAGAATTTTCATTTGATTAATTCTAATCTCCAATCCTTAAAATTATTAAATCTTTTCTTATTTAATTGTCTAATTTGATCTTTTAACTTGATTTCTATTTGTCTCGTAAGGGTAAAATCATAGTTAACTTAGTGATATCTAACATAGGGGTAAATATGAAATAAAGTCCAAATTGTTAGGGCATATACGAAAATACTCATTTGTGGGGGATATATATGATATTATCATATTTGTTAGAGGTATACATGTAAAAAACCCTTTTAAAAAAGGAAGCGTTGAAAGCTACAGTACACGTGCAACCCATGTGTTTGTATTGTTACAAAAAATTAATAAAAAATTGTTTGTTGGTTTACAACTCTCCCATTAAATATGTTAGATTGTTAGGGGTATACATGTAAAAAACCCTTTTAAAAAAGGAAGAGTTGAAAGTACACGTGCAACCCATGTGTTTGTATTGTTACAAAAAATTAATGAAAAATTGTTTGTTGGTTTACAACTGTCCCATTAAATATGTTAGATAGATTAATCAAATTCAAACTGTTTTCCCCCAATTCAAGTTCTCTATTAACCTAGGTTTCCGCCATGGCTAGAAACAAGCAACCTCGAGCATTAGATACTAACACGGTGGTATCAGAGCCGGCCATCGACGACGGCTTCGGTCCTAACTCAACTCGAAGATCAAAGACATGAAACTCAGATGGCTTCGGTCCAAACTCAACTCGAGTTCGTTGTAGAACTACTTCGAGAGATGGCGAATCAATGGCGACCTTCTTCAACCTCAAATCCTATTGTGATTCTGATTCTTGATCCTTCGAGGGAGGTAACAAACCCTAATTATTCGCACTCTAGATATCCTTTTGGTTCGGGTAATGTTCCAAAAATTCCATTCAAGTTAGAATTTCCTACGTTTATTGAGGGAGATCGGATGGAATGGATCTGAAGTACAAAACAATTCTTGGAGTTTTATGAAGTGGAACATAAGCACAAATTGAGTTTTGCATCACTTCATCTCAAGGGTAGATATGCACAATGGTAATTCTATTACTTGGCAATAATTCCGAGAGTTCCAATATTATGAGGGTACTCTAACGAAGTTAAGTCAAAAGGGGATTCGAAAGTTTATGTCCAAAAATTTGACAGATTATCAAATTTTGCTGAAGATTGGAGTGACAAAACATTAGCTTAGCACATTCCTGAGTGGATTAAGGGATAAAATTAGATGGAATGTCAAATCTCAAAAACCTGAGAATGTTAATGAGGTAATAAGATTAGCATGGGGTATGAGAAAAAGTTACAGTGTAGTAGGAAGTCTAACAAAGATTCTTTCGAGACTAAAATTCCATCAACACTCAATCCTAGTCCTAGATCAAAGCCACCATCAGTCCACAGTTAACCCTACCATGACCAAACAGTTAATGCCCCATTAATTAAAGGAGAGGAAGGCTAAAGGTTTATGTTTTAATTCTGATGAAAAGTATCATCCAGGTCATAGATGCAGGTCACAGAAAATTTTCTTTCTGGTGATGTTTGATGAAGAAGCAAAAGATAGTGTGTATGCTCACACAAGGGATGAGGTGGCAACTGGAATTTCATTTCATGCT
Organism: Hemerocallis citrina; assembly: GCA_017893485.1. NCBI lineage: Eukaryota > Viridiplantae > Streptophyta > Magnoliopsida > Asparagales > Asphodelaceae > Hemerocallis > Hemerocallis citrina. The sequence continues at coordinate 133,698,058 of CM030361.1, forward strand.
CTTATAGGATCATCAAATTATCCTCAACTTTGAGAGTTAACGGTAAAATCGAAGGTAAAGAGGTGAATATTCTGATTGACAGTGGTTCAACACACAATTACATAGATCCACAAACTGCAATTAAAGCCGGATTGCATATCTTATACTAGTAACATGCACGTGCGATGCACGTTTTAATTAAAAAAATTATTTTTTTATTTTTTATAGAGTAAATAATAATACATAATTTGTCATCGAACCTGAGACATCCGTTTACCCTCACAGTCGAGCTCCTCCCCTCACACAACCCGAGCTCCCTCCAAACCCAAGCTTGCTCACTGTCTTCATCCCGAAAATAATCAAAGTAACATTAGTTCAACACTATACGTTTCTTGCATTTACTTACATGTGAAGATGCTTCTTCTAGACATTTAGATTCATTTCAAGACCCCTGATTGTTACACTATAAACCAACATGCCATTCCAAATCCTACATAAGTCAAATTAGCAAAACCAAAACTACATACATAGATTATATATCTGGTCAGTCACTGCATCGGTGATCAAATCCCCGGCCACCTCCTTCTACTCTGTATCCACCATCAACTCATCGACCACCCACTTCCTCCCACTCCCCACTCCCCCCACCACCATCAACCCGAACACCCCTAGCCTCCCGCCATCACAACTCTCCACCTTGCCGAACACCAAGCACCACCAAGTTCCGCAACTAAAAGATCAGTTTCCATCCATTTAGAAAGCCAAAGATTCAAAATAAAAAAGAGAGATTGAAAAAAAAAATCAAATGACAAAAGAAAAGCTTTATTCTGCAGGTAGGTTGTCAATTGATTACACAGTGTTATTCCATATTGGCTGCAAATTCCATAGCCAAGTTTGCATTTGGAACTCTTCAATGAGTTCAAAAAATGATATAAACACATCAACTGAGACAAATTAAACAAATCCTGTCTACACCCAATTTCCAAAAGAATGATCTCTGATCCTAGAGAAATAAATAAATAATTACACAACGAGTTTTCTCCTATCGCTCATGCAATGCTTTTGCAGAAAAACAAAAACAAAAATCGTTAAGAAAATCATTTAAAAAAAATATATATCTATTATAGTATGTCATCTTGATAAATCTTAAACAGAAACACTGATGCATGTAGGTACTTGAGCCATAATTTGTTACTTGTGACCATTTGAATCTGCAACTAAAAAAATTCTTCTCCATGTAAAAGCCATATAGGCCTGCATCTGAGCTCCTGGAGAGGGGTATGGAGGATAGATGGAGAGGGTGCAGAGGGCTCCGGGAGAGGGGTATGTGTCAATTGATTACACATAATTTCTCGCACCTAACAATACAACTTTCCTTGATTAGGCAGATATCAAGAGTGGGTGAATAAACTATATAGGCAATTCTATTTTCATTTTACTGATATTTCTCTTTGAGCATGGTTTATAGGAAGTTTTGTCAAGCTCATTAGCACTGAAATGGTATTATCAAACATCAACAAATAGTGGTAATATGAATGTTCAGCACAGACCGGTACCCAGCCAAAGCATAGACAAAGATTTAACGCAAAAGAGTAGGTGGAGTAGAGGTGCAAGGGATGCATCATTTATTCATTGCATTTTGTTACAAAATAATGGTATATAAAAGAACCGCAATTCAATTTGGCTTGAATATTGTTATATCATACAATACTATGTTGGTGGCTATCGGTTCTATATACAATCCTTTTTCTCAAAAACAGGATCCCTATCTCCTGATTGACTTTAATTTATAATGGAGAGGAAATTAACTGTAGTTTTACAGTTTATTATTCAAATTTTTTATGCCAATCTTCTGTAGCTAATCTTGGACCTAAACAACATCTAGGTTTGTAAGAGGAGATCAGTATGCAATTGCACTTGCATTGCTCGATAAAGGAAAAGCATATTACGACAAAATACATCCCTTGCGCCTCTACTCCAACTACAAACATAGATTAAATGTATTTATTATCCCATTAATGATTATTACTCAGTCCTGTCAATCAAAACCAAAAGCAAACATCAAACCAAAGTGCACCCATGTTTTCATTGCACTTCAGGTAGTGAATTATGGACCATATCCAATTAACCATTATTTTCATTCAACAAATTATCACCAATCAGAAAGTTAACATTCACCTTAAAAACTATCATGAACAACCACATAAAGAAAATCTCAATTTTAAACATAATGAGTAAGAATTAGCTTTCTCACCTTCATTTCCGACTTCTTCAACGTCTTAATCATAAACCGATCATCCTGCGTCAAGTAGAAGAAACTCCCACTCTTCCCCGGCGAAGACAGCTCTCTCAGTGCATCATTCCCACAAATGGCCATCATATATCTGCTGGATCAACCGCAAACAGCTTCCTCAAATGCTTAACAATCAATTGCAATCAAATCAATACCAAAACATAATAATCAATATAACTACACCACAAAATTACCATAAGAAATCTTAATACCTAAAAACCATAGGACAGTAATCCTTCCATCGAAACTGTGCAGTCTGATGAGGTGTGTGCGCCCATGTGTAGGTCATATGCCAAATAATCATGCCTGCGGAAATTATAAAGATCACTAAACTCCCTACTTAATATGCATAACAATACACTATCAATACATTCCCCACCCCACCCCACCCAGAAAAAATTTCGCAAGCCCATACACCTCTACAAATTAAGTATTAAGTGTTTTTCAATAAAGCTTCTCTTCACCTCCTCTCGAACCTAATTCTTGCCCTTCCATGCAATTGCCAACAAACATCACCAACCAAAACAACAACACAGGTGAGGCATACAACATACCCCCAAATCTAAATTGACCAACACTATTTTGAAAAGAACACTCACTTGGTGTACTTGTAATCCCCTGCAACCACTAAGAACAACAAAAACCAGCAATCAATGTTAAAAAACGTATAGCAACAACACTCTTTGAAGATTGAACTTACCAATGTCATGTAAAAGAGCAGCAAGCTCCACCTACAAAGAACCCAAAAAATCCATCATTTCTCCCATTAAAAAATAACATGTAAATGTTTTTTTAATTCTGATACTAAATGAGATGATTAAAGACACGATTTTTTAGTGAAAAGGAGAATAAAGGTTGGGTTTTTATATGATTAGGAGGCGACTGGGGTCGGATAAAGCCTCCTCTTTGGCGAGGGAGAGGGCGAGACCGCGGACTCTGTAAGCGTGGGCGGCGGCGTGGGAGTCAATGCGGCCGCTCATCGTCGTCGCCATCAGCTTCGTTGGAGGTTGCGGCCGCTCATCGTCGTGGGAGTTCAGGATTTGATGAGAGAGATAGAGATGCGTGGAGGGCGGAGCAGATGTTGACGGTTGGCGAAGTCGGTGGGGGTCGCGGTGGTCGGGCGACGCGAGGCCTCGCATCGTGGAGGACAGAGCAGCTATTGACAGGGGGATGAGGAGAGAGAGAGAGTCGGCGGGATTGTGAGAGAGAGGTAGAGGAATGGACGGGTTGGGGGGGGGGGTTGTGAGAGAGGTTTAATTTGTATGAAAATTACAGTTGTGACCTTCTTTTGTGTATGGTTCAGGGGTACAATTTGACAGATTTAACCTTACATTATTTTTTAGGTGTGTTATATTTATGAGGGCATGATAGTAAAAAGCCGCCAAAATAGGGCTTTGCTTAATAATAGTATAGAAGATGAGCCAAAATTTAAAGTTACTGTTGCCAATGGTGAAGTCATGCATAGTGAGGGAAAAGTGGAGAATGCTCCATTTATAGTGCAGGGCATTCAATTGTCTGCCGAATTGTTGATTTTACCCTTTAAGACCTTCTCAAATGGTGCTAAAAGCACACTGGTTAAGGTCATAGGGAAGGGTGACTATGGATTTCAATAGTTTAACTATGGAATTTTTGTTATTAGGAGGAATGAATCTTTTACAGGGCATGAAAGATGGTCAGTTGGAGGTTATTGAAGTTGAAAAATTGCTTAAGACCTTGGAACAATCTTGTCAGGTATTCATGCTCCCACTACAATGTGATGAAGGACAATAGTATCATGTAACATCAAGGAAGGGAGCGGGAGTAGAGGCTACATTACTCTCAACTAGTGTACAATGCGAACCCATTCAGCGGGTTTTAAAGCAATTTCGAGATGTGTTCTCTGCACAAATCAACATGCCTCATAGATCATCAAATTCCCTCAGTAATAGACCATAAACCAGTGTGTATTAGGCCTTACAAATATCCCTATTATCACAAGATTGAGATATAAAAACAAATAAAAGAGTGGTTAGCTACTGGTCTGATCAAGAACAGCTGCAACCCCTATGCTTCACCTATCATTTTAGTCAAGAAAGCAGATAAAAGTTGGAGGTTATGAGTGGACTATATGGCTCTTAATTCATTGACTATCAAAGCTAAATTTTCAATTCCAGTAATAGATGAGCTATTAGAGCATCTGTAGTCGTTTATGCTAAAATTATCCATATATGGATAAATAGAAATAGAAATTTCGATTATGCTGCACTCGTCGAGAGCTATTTTTTAGCAATCAATACTATAATATTAAGCGACGGCACATGAAGTGCCGTCGGAGTGGACGTCGCTATCATTCGAGAAAGAAAAAAAAAAAAATTCACAACCCCTAGGGACGGACGGCACATCATGTGCCGTCCAAGCCCATGTGGGGGTGCTAGCCAGTAGAAACAATTCATTAATTATAAAAATCAATTCATTAATTACAAAAACAATTCATTAATTACAAAAAACTTTTAAAAAATTACGAAAACATTTCGAAAATTGCAAAAAAAAATTAGAAAATACAAAAACCTCCGGACGGCACTTCAAGTGCCGTCCGAGGATTTCGGATGGCGAATTCGTTTTTTTCAAACGGACGGCACTTCAAGTGCCGTCCGACGATTATAATATTAATTTTTTCCGTGGGACGACGCTTCGAACACCGTCCCTCACTTATCGATAAATGCTATATCGATTCTCATTTATAGCAATCTACTGTAGCGATTTATCGATAATATCGATATATAGCAAACGACTGCAGCTGCTTTTTAAACCAAATATCGATATTATCGATATATAGCAAACGACTACAGATGCTCTTAGATGAACTATTTGGTGCTAAGTACTTCTCAAAGATTGACCTAAGGTCAGGGTATCATCATATTAGAGTCAATGAAGCTGATATTCCTAAGACTGCTTTTAGAACTCACCAGGGCCACTATGAGTTTGTTGTTATGCCATTTGGTCTCACATATGCCCCAACAACATTCCAAAGTTTGATGAATGGTATTTTTCAATGTTATTTGAGGAAATTCATGATTGTATTCTTTGATGATATATTAGTGTACATCCCTACACTAGAGAGCCTTGTACAACATCTCATCTTGACCCTGGATGTGTTGAAGAACAACCAGCTTGTAGCCAAGGAAAGTAAGTGCAGTTTTGGTCAGGAATTTGTTGGTTATCTTGGACACATTATCAGTGCACTAGGCATTTCAGTTGACCCTGCTAAAATTGAGGCTTTGTCAAGCTAGCCTATACCTAGTACTGTGAAGAAGTTAAGAGAATTTTTAGGTCTTACTGGGTACTATTGGAAGTTTGTGAAGGGATATGGGGGTTGGCTGCACTACTAACTCAGTAACTAAAAAAGAATAGCTTTGCTTGGTCTCTGTCAGCAACATAATCTTTTAACTAGCTGAAGCATGCTCTGATAACCACTCATGTTCTACAACTGCCTTATTTTTCTTAAAATTTCATTTTGGAGACTGATGCTTCACTCAAGGGATTAGGAGTTGTGTTAATGAAGAGTGGGTATCCTATAGCTTACATGAGAAAAGGCTTGAAAGGTAGATCTATATCTCTTTCCACATATGAAAAAGAAGTGTTTGCTTATTGTCTACAATCAAACACCAGAGGCAATACTTGCTAGGTAGGGAATTTATCATTGAAACTGATCAGAAAAGTATCAAATATATACTGGAACAAAGAGTAAACACAGAAATTCAAGAGAAGTTGTTATGAAAATTGTTGGGGTTTAACTTCACAGTGGAGTGTTGATGAGTGTAATTTTTACATGATTTTTATTACTCTTCTATGTATTAAAATTGCAAGTTCTTGTTTATTTCTTTAAATTTTATCTTCTTTCATTTTATTTTTCTTTATTCATTGGATTTTGAAGGAATGAGATGAGCAAGTGCAAAATGTGGGCATTTTGGTAAAATCAACGAAGAAAAGAAGGATAAAGATTTCAAAATTCAAATTAATTTTATGTGTAAATTTTTGAAAAATTTGTGCACTAAAATACATAATTTTATAAATTGGTCTTTTGAAGAACTAATAAAAAGTATTTCGGTTAATTAGGGGTGTAAAAAAATTGTGTAATAAAAAAAATTTAAAAAAGAAGAAAGAAAGAAACAGTACGGAAATAAATGGGTTTTGATAAGTAGTTGGTTAATTAGTTTAAGGTTAATCCTATCCTAATTTTAATTTAACTAACCTAATACCCTACTGTTTTATCTTTCCCCATATGAAAAGGAGCAGAAGAGGTAGAAAAGGGAGGGGGCACGAGGTACGAAGGGGAGTGGCGGCTTGGAAAAAAAGAAAGGAGAGAGAAAGAAGGTCCTGCACTATTCCCGAGAAAAGAAAAAGGAGAAGAAAAGGAAAGAAGAAGAAGAAGTGATGCACAATTCTAGATGCTCTGATTTTTTAGAGAAAGCACGGCTTCAAATTCGGCTCCCAACACCAACTAGTTCTTTCTTCTTTTTTCTATTTTTTTATTATTATTATGCAATCCAATAAAATGTGTATTAGTTGCAATTTTATCATGAACTAAATTTATTTTTCTCGGGCTTCGATGTAGCCTAGTTTTGATAACACAATTCTAGTTTCATGTTATTTGATTTGTCTATTTTTTCATGGTTGTATATTTTATTTTTGTTCTTAATGCTTACAATCGTTTGGTCAACTATTGTTTGATTTATTGAATCATGGGGAGACCGAGAGGTAACATGTGATTTAAAATTATTGAATTAAACAACAATGATTGAACAAAATTAGAGTTGATTTACAGGATTAATGTGACTGTAAAGAAATTCATAGAACATAACGAATCTTCAATTAATAAGATGTGCATAGAAATATGACAAACTGTTAGTTGGAGATATGTTTGGTATTGTTCGAAAGAAAACATCGAATAATTAGGAAATTTTTCTCTACAACTTGGAAAAGTAGAATTTCTAGTTAGAATTATGAATTGTGTGGGATTCACTAGGTGAAATCAAAAGCCCTAGAACTAGCTTTGCTATTAACAAACAACAAAATTTTAGATTTTTATTATTCTTAATTAGATTAGCTTTTCCTTTAGTTTAATTTAATTTAGTTGTCATTTTTATTAAAATTTCAATTTTCCAAATTGTAGTTAATCTAGTGAATTTTGGCACCTAATAAAATATTACTCCTTGTGGGTTCGAAACTCTTTTCTTTTAAAACTACACTACTTGTTGTGATTTTGTACACTTGCAAAATATTCCATCACGTGTAAAAAGGGAAAGCAGAATGTAGCTGCTGATAGTTTGTCAAGGAGAGGTTATGAGGAGCAGGGTTTGGCTTATGAGATCACCTTTATTGTGCCTCAATGGGTAGAAGAGGTGAGGTTGATGGTTCATCAGGATCCTTAGTTTCATCAATTACCTGACAAGCTGAAACAAGGTACATTAAACCCTACCATTTACAAATTGTTAGGATGTATTTGGTACTTCAAAGTCAATATTTTATTAAGCCCTACTTCAGATTTATGAGAGAAAGTTTTCATTAATAATCTTACTCCAAGATTGGTGGGCATTTAGGCTTTAATAAGACTCTGAGCAACATCAGGAGATCCTTTGTTTGAGTGGGAATGAGTAAAGATCTTTCAAAGATGATCAGAGAATGTGTGATTTGTCAAAAAAACAAACATGAAACTTAGTTGCGTGTTGGTTTGTTACAACCACTTTCTATACTCGAGTTAGTTTGGAAAGATATATCAATGGATTTTATTGAAGGGTTGCCTAAAAGTCAGGGGAGATCAGTGATTTATGTTGTGGTTGATAGGCTTACTAAATATGCCCATTTCATGAGCTTATCACACCCTTATTCTGCTCAGGTTGTGGCTCAATTGTTCATTGAACATGTTAGCAAACTACATGGTATTCCTAGGAGTATTTTATCATATAGGGATCCAGTGTTCATCAGTGCATTCTAGAGAATGTTCTTTAAGCTTCAAGAGAGTAAACTCAACAACTCAACTGCCTATCACCCCTAGTCAGATGGGCAAACTCTGATTGTAAATAAAGCTCTGGAGATGTACCTTAGGTGCATGTGTGGTCAGAGTTCAAAGGATTGGGATAAGTGGTTGTGCTGTGCTGAATACTGGTACAATACTAATTGGAACTCATTTATATGTATTACTCCATTTGAAGCGGTGTATTGGTGGGGAGGGGGGGGGCAAATCTTGGACCAGCATTACATGCATCTTGTGTGCATCCGCACATCCTACAAACACGAATGCCCGACCACCACCCAATTTTAAATGCTATGGTAACGGCCAAAAATGTTTCTTTGGTTTTAATTGGCATTGATTGATATGTTCCTCCATAAAAGCTTCGTAATAGCCAAAACATTTACCAGCTTTAAATTGGCATTGATTGGTCTGTTCTCCCATGGACTCTATAAAATGATAGCTCGCCTTCATATTCCATACAACGAAAAATTCAAATTTATTCTCTTACTATCTTATTCTTTTGTTCTTGCGTTGATCAGTAATAGAGTCTAGCACCTGTTCAGTTCGTTGGGACACTACAACATATATGACATTTAACAGCATTCTTAAAATGCTATAAAAACTCTACGACGGTGTTTTCAAAACTCTATCAAAACCCCCGCTATAATATGTATATAGCGTTTTGTCAAAATGCGATCAAAAGAGAGAGCATTTTCGAAAACGTTGTCTCTTGGATAGCGTTTCAAAATGCTATCAAAAGAGACAGTATTTTGGAAATGCTATCTTTTGACAACATTTTGAAAACGCTATAAAAAAGACGGCATTTTCAAAATGCTATATTTTAACGGTTTCAAAACGCCATCGTAAAATTTAGTGTTTGAAAACGCATTCAAACATACAACATTTTGAAAATGCTATCTTTTGACATTGTTTTGAGAGCAGCGTATTTTTACAGCATTTTAGGAACGCTATTTCTTTTTACCTATACACACAAAAAAAAAATCTCCGGATGCAAATAAAAGTTAATATATTGAAAATGCCAATACACCATTAAAGTTATAACAGTTTTGAAAATTTGTTTACAAGTATATCAAAACCTAGCATGATAGAAAAAGCCATACAATAAACTTGAATCCATACAATAAAAAAATCTCCGGATGCAAATAAAAGTTAATATATTGAAAATGCCAATACACCATTAAAGTTATAACAGTTTTGAAAATTTGTTTACAAGTATATCAAAACCTAGCATGATAGAAAAAGCCATACAATAAACTTGAATCCATACAATAAACTTGAATCCGTAAATCCGTACAATAAACTTGAATCCGTACAATAGTTACTACAAAATATAGAGTCACAATGCCTTAGCATAAAGAAGGCACTCAAAATATAGTCACAATGCTGCAACATGGTCAGAGATGCTATGACGTGTTCTTGGGGATCATTGATGTAGCATTGTCGGTGTCTTAATGTTGTGCCAGTGGTAGTTGATTCTGCAAAAAAGAAAAATTTGAAGTAGCAAGTATATAATGGAAATACTAAATTTCTAGTAAAAATGGTTTGCAAACTAAAGTTGAAGGTTATTAATACTCTCAGTCTTCATTCGGCCAAATCTGAGAAAATGTATATAGCTTATATTAATGTCTAATGAGTGTCTCCATAACCATCCGTTAGCTTGTATATAGCTTATATACTGTTATTTAATCCTAGGGATTAAATCGATGAAACATATAAAAATGTCTAATCTTAATATCATGGAAGATGCAAAGTCAGTGATGTAAGGTTGTGAAACAATGAAAAAGTATAAGCCAAATGAGCAAGAAAACGGATGCACTAACGCGCTTGTTTGTTGCTTGTTGATACTGAAAGCAAACTGAAATGAAATATCTGTCTTCCGGATAGCCAACCCCCATTCAACTACTCTGGAGGTGAAAGAAAAGTATGAGTTGGAAAGTGATAATCTATCTCTAGCGCAAAGTCTTAGCTAGTAGGGTCCCTTGCCTGATCTTTAAAATAGAGTAAACTTTGTAGGAACTTCACTGAAAAAAGGTACCTGAGGGATATACTTGATCGCTGTCAGCCTGTCATGAGAACTTGAATTGTGTTGGAGATTAACATGCCGTCAGGCAAAGCAATATCAGATCAGTGCAAAGGGTTAGCAAAGGGTTTATAACTGAATATCTAAATTAATCCAATTGACTATAAGTTCCAAAATATTCGATAAAGGCTTACTTGAACATAGTGATTAGCCAGAGCCAAGAATGCTTTGGCCAAGCAACAATCAGACAAACTATAGCTGATGCCCATACGGTGATACCCATACGGCAGTAGAAATTCCAGTTCATGTCTTTTGCATTGAATGATCTTAGTGTTGTATTGTCATCGTTCTAGTGTTCCCTATTGATCGTCTTATCGTTTTTCCATTGATTATATTGTCCATATTGTTCCCTATTGGTATCGTAATATTGCCAACCGTTATTGCATATTGATTGAATAAAGAATTGTTAAACAGGTCGGGGTTAAGGGTTGACTAGAGTAGTTGATGATATAGTAACTGTACTCGGGGAGGGGCCCGTGTTTTCCTAAATATTGTGTCGGCTATTGTTTATCGATTTATTTTGGTTCACGACGGTGACCCAATTTATCATGCACTGTTATCGTGCAGACTATTTTTATCGTTATTGTGCAAGAAATTACTATTTTTATCGTTATTGTTATCGTGCCGAGTACATGGTCTATAGAATCTACCACCTTAGTCTAAACGAAAGTGTTTGCATGCATCGAACCTGTGGAATGAGATGTAGTAGTATGTGCATTAGTTAGGACTAAATTGAATAATAGACTTAAGATTGTCATCACATCATCATTGCATATTGTCATCAATATTGAACATTGTTATCGTTATTGTTTACCGTTATTGTTATCGTTTATTGTTATTGTTATTGACCATCATTATTGTGTATTGTATCGTTATTGTTTTGCCACTGTTCATTGATATCGATCCTATTGTTTCATTGAATTCATTGTTATATCGTTATTGCCATTGTTTCACTGCTTTCTTCTACTTACCGTCCATAAATTGCTTTAAGGACATATTATTCTCTCTTTTTAGATGGACATTTTACAGGTAATCAAGGAGAATTGCCTGATGGATTGGGAGAACAACACTGGTGAAGGAATTGATAGCATCATCGCTTATTTATTTATCGTTAATGTTATGGAGACCTAAATCATTGAATATTGTTATTTTATTGTATTATGGGCATTTGACCAAGAATTGTTACTTTTTCCAGATTTGATTATCTTATTGCTATTTCATGTTTCAATTTATTTTGTTATTCATGTGACTGTTCTTATATGCATGCATGGTTGTGTCGCTTTCTTGTTTATATTATTGAGTTAAATAATAACAGCTTATGGATGATGCAAGGCATTCACTAGGCCAATGTCACATGCTTGTATTCCGTCTTTTTGGGAAGTAGGGCGTGACAAGGTTTTTAGTGATATCAGAGCCAGGTTTGGCTATTGTATTAGTCATGTTTGACTGATATATTAGTCAAGTTTGGGTTTAACCAGTATCTGTTGCCTAGGATTGATGACCTGTTCGACCAATTGGGAGGTGTTTCTGTATTCTCGAAGTTGGATCTTCGTTCTGGTTACCATCAGGTCAAGGTGAAAGATGAGGATGTACAGAAGACTGCCTTTCGCACTCGATATGGACACTATGAATTCTTGGTGATGCCTTTCGGAATTACTAATGCTCCAACTATATCCATGAGCTTAATGAATCGGGTCTTCTCTCCGTTCCTGGACAAGTTTGTTGTGGTATTCATCGATGATAACCTCGTTTATTCTCAGATTCGTGATGAGCATGTTGAGCACTTAAGGGTAGTCTTGCAGACATTGAGGGAACATCAGTTTTATAGGAAGCTTAGCAAGTGCGAGTTTTGGCTGGATTGGGTTGCCTTTCTGGGGCATATTATTTCCGGTGATGGAGTTTCTGTTGATCTGTTCAAGATCTCTGCAGTTAAGAATTGGCCAACGCCGAAGTCAGTATCTGAAGTTCGAAGTTTCCTTGGACTAACAGGTTACTACAGAAAGTTTGTTCAGGATTTTTCAAAGATTGCCGGGCCGTTGACCAAGTTAACCAGGAAGGATCAGAAGTTTGTGTGGGATGAGTCCTGCGATGGAGCCTTCACCATTAACTATACCAGATGGATCATGAGGTTTCATAATTCACTGTGATGCTTTAGGCAGAGGTTTGGGTGCTGTTCTGATGCAGCGAGGCAAAGTTTTCGCGTATGCATCTAGGCAATTGAGGCTGCATGAGAAGAATTACCCCACACATGACTTGGAGCTTGCAGTTGTGATTTATGCCTTGAAGCTTTGGAGGCATTATTTACTTGGAGATCGAGTGGAGATTTTCACTGACGACAAAAGTCTCAAGTACGTATTCCCTCAGAAGGAGCTAAATATGAGGCTGAGGCAATGGTTGGAATTGATGGCAGATTATGATATTAATTTGCAATATCATCTTGGCAAGATTAATTTGGTACCTGCTGCTTTGAGCAGAAGACCTGTTGCTATGGTTCTAACTGAGAAGGAAAAGCTTTTGGGAGCCATGAGGAGGTTAGATTTGGAAGTGATTTTGCCTGGTGCCGAGGAGAGTTGTATGTTGCTTCATATACAGTTGTCATTGGTGGACCAGATTAAGAAGGAACATTCAGATGATGAGCAACTACAGAAGTTTCGAGCTGAAGTTGAAGTAGGTTCAAGGACTGATTTGGTATTCATAAGGATGGATCTCTCCGCTTTGGGACCCGCCTATGTGTTCCGAAGGGGGAAGTTAGGCAGAAGCTGCTCGAGAAAGCTCATCGCTCGCCTTATTTTATTCATCCCGGTGGTACAAAGATGTATCGGGATCTAAAGTTGCATTTCTGGTGGCATGGTATAAAGAGAGCTGTGGCGAGATTTGTTTCGCAGTGTTTGATCTACCAGCAGGTGAAGGCAGAACATCAGATTACTGCTGGCGTAATGCCCCGTAATTTCTAATACAATATCTTGAATTAATAAATAATTTTAAAACTAATTTATTTAATTATTTTGAATTTTCGTAAAATTGACATTTTCACACGTGCAAAATACGGGCAAATATTTTCGAAGTGTGGATTTAGAATTTTGAGTTGATGAAAAAATTCTATTATTTTTATTGGGCATATTTGAATTTTTGGGATTTTTCTGAATAAAGAAAACTACTTTTGTAAATTTTTGAAAGAAATGGTTTTTTTTTTGTAAAAAGTCGTTTAGGGGTGAAAACTGAACTTAAAAATTGTTTGGATGCATTTAGTTCTGGCTATTCAGTAGAAGGCTCTAAGGAATTAGATTATTTCAATATTTGGTTGATTTTATTGATTTAATTGAATAAATATATAATTACGCAATTTTGGGATTGTGGGGGACTTTATTGCAAATATTCTTCCTGGAGAGTAAAAGTCAGAAAATTTATTTGGAAAATCTAATCTTTTTTTTTAGATAATAATTCTATTTTTTTTGGATTTTTACTAATATTTTATGGCATATTTGCAAATACTAAAAAATGAAGGACTTTTGTGCAAAATTGTCACTTGGAGTAAAAACTCCAGATTTTGAAATTTTGGGCTGCATATGTTGGTCGTCAAGATCTGGAGATGTGGGGGGATTTAATTTTTTTTATATTTTAAATTAATTTGGCTAACTAATAATTGGAAGGGATCCATATATGTAAATAAATAATCTTCTTGGGGGGGGGGGAGGGGGGGGGGAGGGTAATTTTGTAAACTTTTGTGGAACCCTAGAAGGCCATCCCGACCTATATTAGGTGCAGCACTCACCCATCCCTATTGTGAACTCAAAACATATTTTCTCACTATTTTCTTCGAGTTGGATCATGGAATTTTCGCAAGAAGGAGGAGAAGGCTTTTCTATATTACTGCTATTGTTCTTCAAGTTGATCTTCTTTGAGGTAAGTCATACTTCTCATCTCTTGATGTGTTTTACTTATATTATGCATGATAAATGAACTTCTAGAGGTTTACATGAACTAAAGATGAAATTTTTATGAGAGATGATCATGTTTTATTAATTTTGATTGTTAAATATTGATGATGGATGAAATATATAACTAGGGATCTATAGATTTAATTGTAGAAGCTAAAGATATGTAGAGATAATTAGAACTTGTTGTATGCTCTTAAATTCATGCTTGATTGATTATAAAGTTGAGCTCATTCCATGTTATTCAGTGTTTTTAATCATCAAAAATTGAAACTAAATATTAGGGTTTGAATAATTGTTGTATGGATCGAAAATAATTTATTTTGAATAAGTGGTTTATGCATGAAAGATTAATATTTTGCTTAAAGAACTATATCTAAAGAGAATATATGTGATTGTAGATGATCGATCATGGTGTATGATTCAAGAAACATGTTTTAGATGATTAAAAGATGAGATTTTTCATAGTTCTAATATTAAAATAAAGTTGTATGATTCTATGTATTTGTTGTGAATGTAAGAAGTATTTTTTGGCAAGAAATATACATAAAAAGAAATAATAAAAATAAAAAATTAGGGTTAGGTTTTGGCATGTGGGTTGAATAGTTTCCGTGGGTTACTGTTCTAACCCAGTGGGGTTCAACACTAACCCCAAGTTACTATTCACCTGAGGCTGCTGTTTCTTTTTGTTTTCGGCTGCTGTTTCGGCTGCTTTCGGGTTGGATTTTTGGGGGGTATTTTCGAGTGGTTTTGTGTGTGTGTGGCTTGTATGCTATGTTAGGGGGACTCTAGTATACATATACAAGCATCTATATATGGGTTTAAACAAATATATATGAGTGGTTTGATGGAAATTGGATGGGAATTTTAAGACATTGTACAGTCTGGACTGCTGTCTGTTTCAGTTTGGAATGAGACTTCGACTTAGTTTCTGATAATATTACCTAAAATATATTAAATAGAAATTGTATCTCACTTTGTCTAGTTTCCAGAACATTTGACGGATCCTGAATCTGACTCCTAGATTGTAAAATATGCAATTTCTGCCACTGTACTGTCGTAAATTCAGATTTTTAAACTAACGGTTAGTTATCAGAATTTATTGAATATGAACCCTTTAAATTAATTTATTTGAGCTCAGATTTTTATGGTGAATTTATCGCTATGTGCTGAATTTAAATTGATTTTCTAGAATTTAATATCGACTATAGAATAAACTGTTTTGAGGAACGAAATCATGTAACTTTCAGATTTTTGAATGAAAGATAGTTTTCAGAATTTATTTAATATCAACCCTTTAAACTAATTTATTTGAGCCCAGATTTTTATGGTGGATTCCTTGTTATGTGCTGGATTTAAGTGAACTTTTTCAGAATATTATATTGATTTTAGAGTGTACGATTTTAAGTAACCAAATCGTATAATTTTCAGATTTTGTAAAAATTTATATTTTCATAGATGAAATGTGCTTTCATACATATAAACGAGTTCTCATGGCAATATTGGTTGATTAAAAGGAATGTGATTAATAAAGAGTATTTTTGTAATAAAAACCAAGATGGGTACGATTTGAGACTTAGGGTTATGATGTGGACCCTCATACTTTGGGTTGTGAGACTCTAGAGTTTGAGTGGGACCCTTGTATACAGTCAGATGAGATTTTTGTGAAAGTTGACTAGTTGAGACATTCGTTCTTGGTTTAGTTGTGTTAAGTCCGGTTGGTTACATCATCTCTAGAGAGACTGTGTTCTAATTAATTAACTAAACATAATAAACATAAGGACAGACACTAGTGGTGTAACATCCTAAAATTTCATTTTAATTAAATACGAGTTTGTCTGATTTCACGTGTTTGGCACGTACAAATTTATGTACATTTTACTCTTAATAATTATTTATTTTTATACCATGAACAAGTATTTTTAATTCTTCCCCTTCATTTTAAAAGCCTATTTTAAATCCTAGGCCTAATTGTTTAAATCTAGCCCACCCTAATTAAATTAATTGTTTTAATTAGTAGGTATTGAGTATGATGTTTACAGCGATGCTTCACATCGTGGGCTTGGTTGTGTCTTGATGCAAGAAGGAAAAGTGATCGCTTATGGGTCTAGGCAACTAAGACCGCATGAGAAGAATTATCTGACTCATAATTTGGAGTTGGCTGCGATCATCTTCGCCTTGAAGCAATGGAGACACTACGTCTATGGTGAGCAATTAAACATGTACATGGACCACAAGAGCTTAAAATACATCTATCAGCAGAAGGACCTGAATCTGAGGCAACGGAGATGGCTGGAAGTACCTGAGTACATTCGTCCTGAGATTAAGTACCATCCAGGGAAGGCTAATGTTGTGGCTGATGCACTTAGCCGTAAGAGCAGTCTGGCTAGTTTTATTACAACTCAAAGGCATCTTACAGAAGAGTTGGATCGAATTGGTATCGAAGTTGTTGTGTAAGGCTTGGGATCATATTTGGCTCAGCTGAGGCTTCAGACTATGCTGAATATGAGGATTATAGCAAGTCAGAAGGAAGATGCAAAGATTCAAAAGATGAAGGAGCAGGTTGGTGCTGGCAGGTTGTCAGAGTTTCAGATCAGGGATGAGGTGTTGTTGTTTAGAGAGAGGCTATATGTTCCGAATCAAGCAGAATTGAAGGAGAGTATTCTTCAGGAGGCACATGCTACTCTTTTGTCTGTACATCCTGGGAGTATCAAGATGTATAAGGACATCAAGCAATATTTTTGGTGGTCAGGTTTGAAGCGGAATGTGGCTGAGTTTGTGGCAAAGTGTGAGATCTGTCAATAGGTGAAAGCCGAGAATCAGAAACCAAGAGGTTTATTGCAACCGTTACCTATTCCGGAGTGGAAGTGGGATAACATTAGCATGGATTTCATCACGGGTTTGCCCAAGAGTTCGAAGGGTAATGATGCAATTTGGGTCATAGTCGATCGACTAACCAAATCATCTCACTTCTTGGCTATGAAGCTCACTTTGACTATGGATAAGTTGGCCAAGCTGTATGTTGGGGAGATCATCAGGCTTCATGGTGTTCCGTTGACCATTGTGTCTGATCGAGATGCACGGTTTACATCACATTTCTGGAGGAGTCTTCAGGCAGCTTTGGGGACTAAGATGGATTTCAGCACTGCCTTCCATCCTCAGACTGATGGATAGACTGAAAGAGTTAACCGAGTTCTTGAGGATATGCTTCGGTGTTGTGTACTAGATTTTGGATGCAGTTGGGAAAGGCATCTAGCTCTTGTAGAGTTTGCTTACAACAACAGTTTTCAGACTAGTATTGGGATGGCGCTGTACGAAGCTCTGTATGGCAGGAAGTGCAGAACACCTGTTTTTTTATTTGAAGTTGGGAAGCGACAGATGTTTAGGCCTGAGATCGTGTAGCAGACCTCTGAAAGGATCTTTTTGATCAGGAAGAGGTTGGTGGATGCTCAGAGTAGGCAGAAGAGATATGCAGACAACCGGAGGAGGGACCTTGAGTTCGAGGTTGGTGACTTTGTCTTTCTGAAGGTATCACCTAGTGAATGTGTGATTCGTTTTGGCAGAGGTGGGAAGTTAGGCTCGAGATTCATAGGCCCGTATAAGATATTGAAAAGGATCGGGAAAATTGCTTACCGATTGGATTTATCGGAAGAGTTGTCTCAGGTGCACAATGTCTTCCATGTGTCTATGTTGAAAGGTTACATTCCAGATCCAAGTCACCATTTTCCTGAAGTACCGGAAGGTTTGCAGCTGGATCTGAGTTACATTGAGCTACCGGTTGAGATTGTGGATCGTCAGGAGAAAATCTTGAGGAACAAGACGATACCAACTGTCAAAGTAGTCTGGAGAAACCAGTTGTTTGAAGAGGCTACTTGGGAATCTGAGGAGAGGATGTTGAAGGATCATCCTGAGCTCTTTGTTTGATTTGTATTTGTTTTCTTTCTTATTGTGTTTTGTTTTCTCACTCTTTAAGCTTAGTTCCGGGGACGGAACTATTCTAAGGAGGGAGTGTTGTAACATCCTGAATTTTTATTTTAATTAAATAAGAGTTTGTCTGATTTCACGTGTTTGGCACGTGCAAATTTATGTACATTTTACCCTTAAAAAATATTTATTTTTATACCATGAACAAGTATTTTTAATTCTTCTCTTTTTATTTTAAAAGCCTATTTTAAATCCTAGGCCTAATTGTTTAAATCTAGCTCACCCTAATTAAATTAATTGTTTTAATTAGAAGCCCATAGACTTTTAGCCCACTAGATTGAACCCACTAATTTAATTCTCTTTTAATTATCACAACTTGTAGGGCAGGCTAGTTTTGTAACCAAATACTTAAATGAACATGTACAACTAATAACTAGGGGTGTATTGTTTGACACGTGCATTGCACTAGCACGCGTCTTGAGCGGGCATGGGGGTAGGCCGGATGGGGTCAAGAGAGAGTGGAGAGATGGAGTGAGTGGAGAGGTGGTTTTGAGTTCATGGGTAGTTGTTCTAACTCCCTAGTTCATCCTAGCCCCTAATCTACAACCATTTAGTTCACTTGGCCTTCCATTTCACTTTGAAAAATGTATAAATACCCCCTCATTCTCTTCATGCAATACACTTGAAAAATTGGTAAAAGAAAAAGAAGAAGAAAGAAAGAATCAAGTTGTGAGAAAAGATAGAGAGATTGTGAGTAAAAAGATTGAGTTTCATTTTGTGTGTGTTCTTCATCCATTGGAGGCCGGCCATTTCATCAAGGAGGAAGGAGAGCTTGGGTTTCTTCAGGTACAAGGAGGAGGAGCACTTTGGTGTGCACAAGCAAGGAGGAGAAGGCTTACAACTAGAAGGGGATCGTGTGTTCAAGGAGGTTCTAGGAGTTTTTCAATTGTACTTCAAAATAGATGGGTGATTTCTCAAGCTTCTAATGTAGATATCATGCTAGGGATTAAATTGAAGAAATTGCTAAGAAGAAACTAGTTAATTTGGCCATGTGTTGCTTTTAAAGAGACTAGTTAAGAAATGAAGTTAATGCTTAATGAACTGATTGATAGTTGCTATAAATTGTGATTGTTACATTAGAAATATCATGTTGCTATTAAAATGTGAATTTTGAACCATGCTAGATGTAGAATATATGTTGGTAAATGGCTAGTTGGTTAATTGAAATATTGGTTATGTGCTATCTTAATTAATTTAACACTAGTGTGATAAAGGGAATTATGTTCTAGAAATGTTTGTAGTAATAAAAGAAAATAAGAAAACAATCTTTGTGATAGTTGTAGTGCCAAATTGTGAAGAAGTTAATGTTGCATTTCAATGTCGAAAATATATTCCTGATCCACTTTAACTGCAACCTGGTGCAATCGACAGTTGACCAAACTAGAGTCGACAGTCGACTGTCAGGTATTGAATTTCGGATTTAGTCTGCAGGATAGTCGACTGGCTATGTTTCAACATTCGACTGTCATTGTCTTGACTGTTGGTTCTTGAGTTTTGAAGTTTCGCAGAATAGTCGACTGACTATGTTTCAACAGTCGACTATCCTTGTCTTGACTGTTGGTTCTTGAGTTTTGAAGTTTCGCAGTATAGTCGACTGGCAATTTTTCAACAGTCGACAGACTTGACTGTCGGTTCTTAAGTTTTGAAATTTTTCAGGATAGTCGACTGGCCATTTTTCAACAGTCGACCGTCACTATCCTGATCGTTGAATCTTGAGTTTTTAATTATTATAAAAATGCCTAGACTTCATGAAAATTACTTCTATCTTTTTTGACTTATTATAATGAGAATTAGAGGCTATTTTGAGAAAAAGAACTTGATACAATTTCTTAGATCATTGATTAATTAAAGAATATTTTTTTAAAAAGAAATTTTGAGTAGAGATTTTTAATGAGATTATGTCTTGGAAAATTGAAGTAAGATAAATGTGATTTTGGCTTAATAAGTGAAACAACGTTATTATGAAAGTAAAGGAAATTTGTGAAATTTATTTATGAATGTGGTAAGTTTGAAGAATGAATTGTGGTATTATACATGAGATTTGTGCATGAAAAATGAAATAAAGTTCATGATGAATTATGAGGAAAAATTGAGAGTGTGAATACTCAATTTTTATGAACATGAAATGAGATTAAAGACTAGAGTGTAGCTAAGTCCTTATACCGGCATTGAATAAATTCTTTTGAGATAAAATGTTGAAACGAAAGACCAAGTTTGGGTCATTGTTGTTGATTGATGGTTAAGACCGGTATAGAGGAAGTTCTAACTCTAGGATGTTGATTTTTATTCATGATTCAAACAACTAAGGACAATACACTAGTGAAGATGTAATGAAAGTAAGAGAAAAACACAAGTATGAAGGCATCAGATCTACGGTGTGAGATTATTCATAGGTTGCCTGCTTGATGAGTCATGTCATGGCGTGGATACTACTCCGGAATTATCGGGACCGTAGCTACGCTTGTGGGTTGTTTGGTGACTACGGGTGGTGCCATCATTCCATGATGGAGGCTGAATTGTCCATAGGCTCTGCATGATGCGTCATGTCACGATGTGGGATTCCCTTCCAGACTGTCTGGATATGAACTCGTAACTCATAGAACATCTAGGATACTTACCGTAGTTACCGTAGTAGTTTAGATCATGGCGAGGGAATCAACCCTACAAGATGAAGAATGATTAAGGGCTTGCCTTCGAGCCAATGTAGTGTGGGATGCATAGAATCCGAACAAGTGCACATTAGTGTCATGTAAATAATAATAACTGCATTAAGGACTAAGTGCACATTTACACACGACATCAATAGGATAGTCCCTCTTAGCTTTATTTTGTGACAAATGTGTGCTTTCTAAGTAAAAGAAATTGATGTATTATATCCTAGCGTCAGTTGTATACAACTGACGTACCCACAGTTTCTATGCAGGGCAAAGGAATTGACAAGAACTAAAGATTGATTGCTGCTTAAAGAATGTTCAAGTTGTTATTCAATTCATGTATAATGTGTAATTTGCTTCTGCAATGTAAAATGTAATTATTGTTGTAATAAAAGTTTTTAATTCCTTGTAAAATTGTACGAAGTGAAGTGTAAAGATCTCGTGGAACTTCGAATTCAGTCTTATTTGGAATTCGGGATGTTACAAGTGGAGATGTGATAGATCTTGGGAAACATAAGTATGGGCTCTGTTGCTAGTCGCACGGGTGTATTTCGGGACTGTGTATTTGCTGTGTCTCTCTAATATGTTCGTGCATCGATGGTCAGTAGACCTATTTGCTGAATGTCTAGAAGTGAGACGGTTTTGGTATGTTCGAGTGTCAATGGTCGACAGGCCTATTTACGGAACGTACAGTATATTTGCGCATTGATGGTCGGCAAGCCTATTCGTGGATTGTATAGTGTATCCGCGCGTCGATGGTCAGCAGGACTATTCGCAGGGTACATGGCAGGGAGATGATCCTCCGGGGTCAGAGCAATGCTTATATGATGCTTGCACGTCGATGGGGCTAGTCTGGCAGGTAGATATCGGGATGCAGGCCTATTCGCGGAGTATTCTAGATCTTATTTCTATCACCATAGTAGGATTAGTTGCATAATGAGGGATTAAACTCTATAATGTGGAGAACGATAAGGGCTTGCACCAGACCTATGTATGTAGGATGCATAGAATCCGACAAGTACGCATTAGTAATCATCATGTGTATTTGAGTTCTTCTTGACTTGCATTATGCATGCTGGTTTTCTGTTTCCTTACACTTGACACTTAGCCTAGTTTCACTTGATGATTTATGCTTCATTTATTGTTATTACATGTTCCATATGTTATTACTGTGTTAGTATGTCTCACTTGTTGACTTATGATTTTATTCTTTATGTTTCCATTTAACTTTGAATTTCTTTTGAATATCACTCACACCGTTTTGGCTGACCCATTTAGTTTTGGGGGTTAGGAATATCTCTAGCCTCATGTTTTACAGGTAGGTACCATTAGCATGGAATTGGGAGCATGTAGTAGAATGTTTAATGTTTATGCATATCTTATAAAGGGAATGATTGTGAAAAGAAAAAATGTATTAATGATGCTTTTAAATACTGCTGTGTTGTAAAAAGAATTGTAATTCAAAGTGTTTAAATTCCGTTGTACTTTGTAAAAGAGTTGATGTAATAAAAAGCTTTAATTTTTCCTGTATTTGGTTGCTATGTTTATGATTATAATTGAAGTTGATTCTGGAATTTGTGTCACGTATTTCTAATTTTATTTATTGGAAATTCGGGACGCTACAGAGTTGGTATGAGAGCAAACTTCGATTAGTAAAACTAAACATGGTATAGGGAAACAAAATTAGGGTAGACATTAGAAGTGTGAGTACCTGTGGTGGACATTAGATGTGTGAGTTTGTTGTTTTGATCATAAATGCTTGTGGTGAAAATTCAAATTATTTGTATGTCTAGATTCGACTAAAAATTTCTTTATCCTAAGTGGGTTGATTGTTTTCGCATAAATAGAAGATGAATGATTTTTTTCTCCTACTGTTATAAATACCTCTCAATTATTTTTGTTCTTATTGACATTAAATTTGGATAATTTTATTAGTTATTGACTTATCTATTTTTGTACAAATCATATTATAATTATAAAGTATGTTTTACTAATTCTAGCTTAATTGTTCTATAAGTTTTGTGTTCTATAGAAATAAGTTTTATTGTTGAAGTTTGGAATGTGGCGAATATAGCTCTGTATTTTTCTATTGGTGTTGGCAATTTATAGTTTTGAATGACGTAATGTTTGATTTTCGTTTGTCACTTTTGAGTGATAGATACTACAATAATTGCATTATGATTAACATCATTTACTTATATTTTGTTTTCTTTCGATTATTGCTTTGAATGTATTATGTTTTTGTACGTCGACTACCTTTTCCATTCTCTTTTATATTTTATACTTTTATTTTCTTTCTTAAAATTCTGTCATTCATATTTTTATGTACTTTTATGATTACTCATTTATTTTGCTATTACTATTACGCATTATATTAGTTTCAATTCCTACGTACTGAATTATTAATTTCTTTTTTTATTATTCCTATTATAATTTAATTCACATTCATTTATATATAGTTTGATTTTTCGATAATATATTTTTCATTATTTCGTATTGTCATATTTTTTTGGTGTATTTAAATTTGATTGTAATACTTTTACTCATAGATATGATATACCACCTCTACACATTGAAATTTTTATTTTATTTTTAATTTTATTTTTACACCTTATATTCAATACCTTAATTATTACTTATTGTTCACTACCTTTGTTATTGATATGGCTAAAAATGGGATTAAATCGGATCCGTTCAAATCGGACATGAATCTTAAAGCTCAGGGGTAAAACGGTAATTTCACCTACAAACGGGTCTGAAATGGGAAATGAGTCTTTTTTCAAAGCCCAATAATCCATGAACGGATCTGCCCTACTGGGTACGGGTTCCAACTCATTATAAACCAGTTCAGAAGGATAAAGAAGAATCCAGATTCATAATTATTCCTAAGAGGTGGTTTTAACCACTTCTATCCACCCACACCGGGAAGTAGAGATTTGTTCTTATCTCGAAACGGATCTGTGTCAGAGCGTCGGAGGGTGCATCGCCAGGATCCATCCTGGTGTATCGTACTTTTTGCAGGTTCGCAGCAGCAAGAAACCAAGTCAACATGCTGGTGAAGGTCAATAGGTTTGCCTTGTTCTTTTTCTCAAGAATCCACAAATTCATCTGTTTGCTCCCACACCAAAATCAGCAGCAACAGTTATATTTATTTTTTACCATTTATAGCTACTTATTGTATTACCTTATTTTATTATTTCTATATTTTTACTGCTACAATATACTATAGTCAGTTGTTACCTTAATATTATGATTATTTATCCTCCTTGTTCTTTTCTTACTACATACATTTTCTACTGTTTACTGTATATTTTATGACATATGATTATTTATGCTACATAATTATCTCTCATTTGCAAATACATTTAAGCTTATGCATTTACTTCATTCCGTCTTTCTCCTTACTTTTATAAATCATTTTTCACTACTACTAATTCCTACTATTTATGTTTGATGTTTATAATCTATACATCTATATTAATATTCCATCGTGTGACTTTCTACTCCATTTCCTACTTTTGCTTCTATTTTTATATCACGAATTTCAAAACGTAACATCATACTTAAATTAAACATCCAATATCCCTGTGCATATGGATGATTACATCATTTCATTCATCGTTTTGTTGCAACCGGATGTCGACAAGGCAAATATGCAACTAGACGTCAAGAGGAGGCAAACTTGCAACTGGATGTCGGGAGGGAAAAACTGGAATCGAATGTCCATACGGCAACCTGCAACTTGATGTCGTGGAGGCAATCTGCAACTTGATGTCAAGGAGGCAAGTCTACAGCTAGACATCAATGAGACGAACTCACAACAAAGAAATTTTCTACTTTAATAACCCTACTTTTAGTTTTATATATATTTTACTTATCACTATCCTATTCTTTTGTACTTATTCATACCATTTTATACTATTTTAAAACTTAGCAATTGCTACTTCAACTTTGTTATTTGTTAGGAATAAAACGACCTGAGTGTACCAAGTGACCTTTCTGGAATTGATCTGCAACAGGAAGAAAGTGAGAAGTAGCTCGAGGCGTGGGTTGCACTTTCTTTAAGAAACTATTTGGCCGATTCTGGAGATGAATCGTTGATCACCAAACACTTCTCCCGGGATACAACGAGCTTCTGATCTACAGTGCTGCCAAGACTCCAAAGCAGCACGTACCAACTTGCACCAGCAAAAACCGCAGAAATTGAATTTTTTGAGAAAATTTTGAATGATAGAAATTTGTATTTTCTTTTTCTGTTTTCTGTGTCTTCTTCTTCCCAAAGATACTCATCTTATAGCTTGTAACCAGTAAGCTATAATGAGTGTGCATTAATCCAAAAACGGCTATATAATGAATACTATTTAATTTTTGAAACTGCTATAACATAAAGTCTATTTATGTGTGAAACTGCTATATTTATTAAAAACGTTTTGAATTCTGAAAGTTTCAAAAAAAGAAGAAAAAAAAAAAAGTTCTGTTTTTTTTTTTTTTTATCAATAGACCCCAAGACCCCCAAGGCCCTAAGGCCCGGCCCGGTCATAGATATATAAATATATATATATATATATATATATCATGTAGAATGTAGGAATTGAACCCCCAACCTCTTGTGAACTCAAAACTTTAACCGTTAGGCCATGAGACAGTATTGATAACAAGATGAGTGTTTTGAATGTATACTCAATTCCAACAATCCCCCACTTATATATTTAAAACACTAATTTTAAAAGAAGCGGTTTTTCAAAAAATATAGAACCATGCATAAGTAAGGTGTCCGAAGACTTGAACCTTACATAGTGGACAATCCTCAAAATGCAAGAATAATGAGTGATCTTCAGTCTTGAACTCATTACCCGTTTTTACATAGTGAAGGAAAACCACACGTGATTCTACCAGGTGCAAGTTCTAAATGCCAGCACATTCCGGCCTTGTGCTTATCCCAGTATAGGTGAATGTTTTTAGAGAATCAGCCCCATTCTCGTAGAAGCGGCCACACTTCACAAACACCCCGGTGAGTCTATCAAGAGTGCTCTTGTAGCTAGGCACTCCTCTCATTCAGAGATATAGAGTTCATTAAGAGCCAAGCTCATCCTTACTAACGCTACAAAATATCATGCACATACACATCAGGATGGACTAGGGAGTGGTAAAACTCCTAGGTTGCATGATTTCAATCACAGCATGGCCTGTTTTTCCCATTGAACCTATGTCTTGGGATCTCCAGTCGTATAGGTTGGGTTCCTACCAATTGTGATCCTAAATGGGCTTTAGTCCCATCCTTATCGATGTATTCCAAACTTTGTCTCGAGACAATCCTTTCGTCAAAGGATCTGCAAGATTACTTTCTGATCTGACAAAATCCACAGTGACAGCACCAGACGTGAGGAGCTCTCTCACCGTACTGTGCTTGCGACGAATCGCTAATCTCTTACCGTTATAGTAAGCATTTTGTACTTTAGCTATGGCAGCAGTACTATCTGAGTGGATTAAGATCGGAGGTATAGGCCTATTCCATGATGGAATGTAAGACAAGAGGTTCCTCAACCAGCTTGCCTCCTCACTAGCCGCAGCTAGAGCAACTAACTCAGACTCCATAGTAGAGTAAGTTAAAATAGTCTGTTTCTTGGACCTCCAAGAAACAACACCACCAGCGATACTAAAAACGTATCCACTTGTGGCCTTGGAATCATCCGAAAATGAATTCCAATCTGCATCACTGAATCCCTCAAGGACAGCAGGAAACCTCTCATAATGTAGTCCTAAGTTCATGGTCTTTTTCAAGTACCTCATGACTCTGTCAATAGCATTCCAATGCTCAGAACTTGGACAACTCGTAAACCTACATAATACACCTACAGCATATGCAATGTCAGGTCTAGTGCAGTCAGTAGCGTAGCGAAGGCTACCAATAATACTAGCATATTCTTTTTGTCTAACTGTAGCACCAGAATTTTTCAAAAGTTTAACATGAGGGTCATTAGGTGTACATGCAGGTCTACGGTCAAAGTAATTGTATTTCTTCAAGATCTTCTCAATGTAATGAGTTTGATCAAGAGTAATACCAGTCTCAGAACGTGTGATTTTCATGCCTAAAATAACATTGGCCTCACCTAGGTCTTTCATATCAAAATTTTGACTAAGCATAGTTTTAGTCTCTGAAATTAGTTCAAGTGAAGAACCACAAATGAGTAAATCATCCACATATAGACAAAGCATGATGCAACTATCACTAGATGCTTTATAATAAAGGCATTTATCAACATTATTAATAGAAAAACCATTTGAGAGTAATAATTGATCAATTTTGTCGTGCCACTGTTTAGGAGCTTGCTTAAGACCATATAAAGTCTTATTCAGCTTGCAGACTTTGTGTTCCTGCCCTGGAATCACAAAACCTTCAGGCTGATCCATATAAAGCTCCTCTTCAAGTTCTCCATTAAGGAAAGCTGTCTTAACATCCATCTGGTGGATCAACAAGTTATGCACAGCAGAAATGGCTAATAAAACTCTAATGGTAGTCACACGGGTCACAGGAGAGTAAGTGTCAAAGAAATCTATATTTTCCTTTTGTACATATCCTTTAGCTACTAGTCTAGCTTTAAATTTTTCAATAGTACCATCTGGTTTTAGCTTTCTCTTAAGAATCCATTTGCATCCTATAGTACGACTACCGCGAGGTAAGTCCACTAACTCCCAAGTACCATTAGAGGTTAGTGAATCCATTTCATCATTTATGGCTTCTTGCCACAAATCGGCGTCCGGTGAGGTTAAAGCCTCATTGATAGAACTAGGATCAGATTCTAAAGCATATACAACATAGTCATCACCAAAATCTTTAGTAGTTCTAGCACGTTTGCTTCTACGTGGCTCAGAATCTAAATCAACATTAGCAGCATTTGTATTATTTTGAGGAATGCCAGAGGAAGTTGAGGGTTGTGAACCCCCACTACTACCCCCACTGTTCCTCAATAAGTAAGGAAATTTATCCTCATAAAAATCAGCATCTAAGGATTCAATAATTACATTATTATTCAAGTCTAAAAATCTGGAAGCCTTACTGTTCTCTGCATAACCAACAAAAACACATTCATATGCCCTACTTGCAAGTTTGATTCTTTTAGGGTCAGGTTTTCTGACATATGCTAAACAACCCCAAACTCTAAAATAATCAATATTGGGCTTTCTACTTCTCCATAATTCGTATGGTGAAGTATCAGAAGATAGATGTGGAATTCTATTTAAAACATGACATACAGATAAAAGGGCTTCACCCCATAAAGATTTGGGTGCTCCAGAACTAATAAGCGAAGCAACTACCAATTCAGTAAGAGTCCTATTCTTTCTTTCAGCTTTTCCATTAGATTCAGGTGAATAAGGTGCAGTGGTCTCGTGAATAATTCCAAATGATGTATATAATTGTTTAAATTCATTGGAATCATATTCTGTACCTCTATCACTACGAAATCTCTTAATATTTCTTTCAAATTGATTTTGCACTTCAGTTACATAAGTTCTAAACATGTCAATTGCTTCACTCTTATGTGCCATAAGATAAATATGAGTATAATTTGAATGATCATCAATAAACGTAATGAAATATCATTTACCATTTTTGGTTAAGGTTCCATCCATCTCACATATATCAGAATGTATCAAGTCTAAAATTTTTGTTTCTCTAGCTACACTTTTATGTGAAGTTTTAATTATCTTAGCTTGACTACAGGAGGTGCATTTCTCAAATTCATTTAAGTTAACTTTTGGTATCATCCCAAGTTTGCACATATTATTTACCAATTTCTTGTTAACATGACATAGTCTAAAGTGCCATAAATTAAAAGAAGACAAAGAGTAAACAGAAGGATTATTCTTATTCATTTCAATACTGAGTTTAAACGTCCCATTACAAGCAAATCCCTTTCCCACAAAAATTCAATTTTTAGTTATAACATACTGGTCGGATCCAATGCTCTGATGAAAACTAGCCTTGTTGAGAAGGTATCTAGAAATCAAGTTCTTCCTCATATCAGGAGTGTGCAAGACATCCTTGAGGGTAACAATCCTGCCAGAGGTGAACTCCAAGTCCACCTCTCTAGTGCCCATCACATTGATACAGTGAGAATCACCAAGTTGCACTTTTTGACCTTCAGTCTCCTTATAAGTTTTGAACCAGCTGCGCTCATAGCAAACATGCCTAGTAGCGCCCGTATCAGCCCACCACCCATCGGTTACACCGACCATGTTGATCTCAGTAATCATAGCCACTAATGGCCCTTCGATAGCATTTGCCTGCGGTGCAGGTGTACGCGATCGGCAGTTCCTAGCGATATGTCCAAAGCGATGACACTTCCAACACTCGATAGGATCTGTTCCATCGTTGTTGGTTTGGGCTTGCTGGTTATTTGTCTTATTCGGATTCTGACGTCCATTCTGACCATTCTGACGAAAGTTCGAATTGAACTTCCGACTAGCATTCTTCTTGAACGGCTTGTTCTTTGGTTTCAAATGGACTTTTGCTTTGTTCTGTTGAACAAGCAGGACTTCTTCTTTCTGATCTTGCTTTCTGGATTCCTCCTCAACTCTAAGCCTAGTTATCAAATTCTCCATGGTCAGTTCCTTTGATTTGTGTCGCAGGATGTTCTTATAGTCTTTCCAACCAGGTGGTAACTTGTCAATCATCACAGCTACTTGAAATTGCTCATCGAGGGGTATTCCCTCTGAAATGATCTCATGAGCAATATGTTGTAACTCGTGTGATTGAATAGTTACCAGCTTGTCGTCGACCATGGTGTATTTGAGGTAACGACTGACTGCGAATTTCTTCGAGCCAGCCTCTTCAGTGTCATATTTCTTCTGTAGGGCTTCCCAAACAGACCTAGCCGTATCGGACTGTAAGTAATAGTCATACAGTTCGTCGGATAGCCCATTCAGGATGAAGTTCCTACATTTAAAATCGGCATCCTTCCATTCTGCTATGTCATCTAAAATTTGTTCATTATCATTTGCATCAACAGGTTCTGGATTAGGCATTACAGGGCAGTCTAGGGTAAGAACATGGGCAACTTCCTTCAGCGACAGATAGAAAAACATTTTGTTCTTCCATCGCTTGAAGTTCAAGCCAGCAAATTTTTCTGGTTTGTTGGTTTCATATTTGCGGTCAGAAACTAAAGCCATTACAGATCACGAAAATAGTTTCTTAAAATTGTTAGGAATAAAACGACCTGAGTGTACCAAGTGACCTTTCTGGAATTGATCTGCAACAGGAAGAAAGTGAGAAGTAGCTCGAGGCGTGGGTTGCACTTTCTTTAAGAAACTATTTGGCCGATTCTGGAGATGAATCGTTGATCACCAAACACTTCTCCCGGGATACAACGAGCTTCTGATCTACAGTGCTGCCAAGACTCCAAAGCAGCACGTACCAACTTGCACCAGCAAAAACCGCAGAAATTGAATTTTTTGAGAAAATTTTGAATGATAGAAATTTGTATTTTCTTTTTCTGTTTTCTGTGTCTTCTTCTTCCCAAAGATACTCATCTTATAGCTTGTAACCAGTAAGCTATAATGAGTGTGCATTAATCCAAAAACGGCTATATAATGAATACTATTTAATTTTTGAAACTGCTATAACATAAAGTCTATTTATGTGTGAAACTGCTATATTTATTAAAAACGTTTTGAATTCTGAAAGTTTCAAAAAAAGAAGAAAAAAAAAAAAAAGTTCTGTTTTTTTTTTTTTTATCAATAGACCCCAAGACCCCCAAGGCCCTAAGGCCCGGCCCGGTCATAGATATATAAATATATATATATATATATATATATCATGTAGAATGTAGGAATTGAACCCCCAACCTCTTGTGAACTCAAAACTTTAACCGTTAGGCCATGAGACAGTATTGATAACAAGATGAGTGTTTTGAATGTATACTCAATTCCAACATTATTCATAATATAGTTATACTTATATACACATTTATATACCTTCTATTTTTATACTTGTTTTCATATCTGTCTTATATGCATTATTTTATTTTATTTTTCACCCTATAGTATTGAGGCTTACTATTAACTATTTTCGCTATCTTAGTATTATCGTTTTGTATATATATGTATACTTTATCCTTATATATGTTAGTATTTTTTGTATTTTCATACCATTTCATTTTCCTGGCCTATCTTATATTTGTTTGCTACTTATATAGTGTGATTTTTATTATTCATAGTTATTTATTATTTTCATTTTTATATAATTGATATTATGTATTATTCCAATATTATATCATTATTTCATTTACTATTATTATACTTGTTTCACCACTACAACTACTTATAATTTATATATTATAGTATTGTTAGTTTTATCAAATATTCCAAACACTTATTTGCATATATAATATCCTAAGTTAATTTTCTTACTATACTTGACAATTCACAAATATTTTGATATACTAATCAGTATTCTACACATTTAATTTTTAAATCGCATATATGGTTCTTATATTGCTTTTGCAAATAAATTTTTTTGTGTGTTTTATATATACATCATTACTCGTATACACTTATCTTGTATTTTTAATAAAATTCGACACTCATGTTTTTGTTTTTATTTTATTTTTCAGATTATTATTATCATCATTATTATTATTTTGGCTTAGCTTAATTTGTTGGTATTTCGATGTGTCTATGCTTGACTATTCTATATATGCATATGTTTTTTTTTTATATAATCTTTAAGTTTGTATTCTTTGTGTTACTTCTATTATTATTTATTTTTACCATTATTCATGTTCTTAACTTTTCTTTTTTGCTTCTTATCTTGTTTGGTTGGCCTTATTATCTTCTTACTATAATTATCTTTTACGATGTTATTTGATCGGTGATCATTTTTTTTGTTGACCTGTTCATATATCTATTTTGCATTTTCTGGTTTCATCCAAATGTTTCAACGACCTTTGGGGTGCTTAATATTTTGTTTTACTGACTACTGATTGTTTTCTTTTATTCGTGTTCTTGTCTAAGTTTTGTGTTACGTTCGTTTGTCTACTTTCATTAATTCTTAAATTCATAATGCCTTTTGTTTATAGTGTATTCAAGTTTTAAGGAATCTTTTGATTCATTTGTTTGCTTTAAAGTATTATTGACTAATTTATGTTGGTTATGATAATTATGCTGTAAAAAATTTGTATGCATTAATAGGCTATCTAGATGCTTTCGACAAGTTACTGCATATTTTATGTTTTTTAATACAATTTTATATATCTTCTTGGGATTTGTTTTATGCTTTATGAATTTTTGTTTATACTTGTTGCCCTGTCAGTTTTCATATTCACTTTACTGTTCTTACTATACATTATTTTCTTTAGTTAGCAGCCCAATGTAATTAGAAAATAAAGATAAAAGAATTTTCAAAATTTGTTGTGTAAGTTTTGTATTTTTATTTTCCTCTTACAAAGGATAGTTCTGAGGACAAAAATATTCTAAGGGGGGAGTGATGTAATGCCCCGTAATTTTTAATACAATTTCTTGAATTAATAAATATTTTTTAAATCAATTTATTTAATTATTTTGAATTTTCGTAAAATTGATATTTTCACACATGCAAATATTTTCGAAGTGTGGATTTAGAATTTTGAGTTGATGCACAAATTCTGTTATATTTTACTGGGTATATTTGAATTTTTGGGGTTTTCTGAATAAAGAAAACTACTTTTGTACATTTTTTGAAAGAAAGGGGTTTTTCGTAAAAAGTCGTTTAGAGGTAAAAACTGAACTTAAAAATTGTTTGGCTGCATTTAGGGCCAGCTATTCAGTATAAGGCTTTAAGGAATTATATTATTTCCATATTTGGTTGATTTTTATTGATTTAACTGAATAAATATATAATTACACAATTTTGGGATTGTGGGGGACTTCATGGAAAATATTCTTTCTGGAGAGTAAAAGTCAAAAAATTTATTTGGAAAATCTAATATTTATTTTTATATAATAATTCTATTTTTTCTGGATTTTTACTAATATTTTATGGCATATTTGCAAATACTCAAAAATGAAGGACTTTTGTGCAAAATTGCCACTTGGAGTAAAAACTTCAGATTTTGAAATTTTGCGCTGCATATGTTGTTCGACAAGATCTGGAGATGTGAGGGGATTTAATTTTCATTTTATTTTAAATTAATTTGGTCAACTAAAAATTGGAAGGGATCCATATATGTAAATAAATAATCTTCTTGGGGAGTAATTTTGTAAACTTTTGTGGAACCTTAGAAGCCCAATCCCAGCCTATATTAGGGGCAGCAGCCACCCATCCCTATTGTGAACTCAAAATATATTTTCTCATTATTTTCTTGAAGTTGGATCTTGGATTTTTTGCAAGAAGGAGAAGGCTTTTTTTATTACTACTATTGTTCTTCATGGTGATGTTCTTTGAGGTGAGTGATACTTCTTGTCTCATGATGTGTTTTACTTATATTATGCATGATGAATGAACTTCTAGAGGTTTACATGAACTAAAGATGAAATTTTATGAGAGATAATCATGTTTTATTAATTTTGAATGTTAAATATTGATGATGGATGAAAAATCTAACTTGGGATCTATAGATTCAATTGTAGATGATAAAGATATGTAGAGATAATTAGAACTTGTTGTATGATCTTAAATTCATGCTTGTTTGATTATAAAGTTGATATCTTTCCATGTTATTCGTTGTTTTTAATCATCAAAAATTGAAACTAAATATTAGGTTTTGAATAATTGTTGTATGGATCGAAAATAATTTATTTTGAATGAAGTGGTTTATGCATGAAAGATTAATATTTTGCTTTAAAAAATAAATCTAATGAGAATATATGTGATTGTTGATGTTAGATCATGGTGTATGATCAAGAAAAATGTTTTGGCTGATTAAAAGATGAATTTTTTCATTGTTCTAATATTAAAATAAAGTTGTATGATTCCTTGTATTTGTTGTGTATGTAAGAAGTATTTTTGGCAAGAAATATACATAAAAAGAAATAATAAAAATCAAAATTTTGGGTTAGGTTTCGTCCTGGGGGTTGAATATTAACCGAGGGTTACTTTTCTGACCTAGTGGGGTTGAACAGTAACTTCAGGTTACTGTTCACCCGAGGCTGTTGTTTCTTTTTGTTTTTGGTTGTTGTTTCAGCGGCTTTGAGGTTGTATTTTTAGGGTATTTTCGAGTGGTTTTGTGTGTGTGGCTTGTATGCTATGTTAGGGGGACTCTAGTATACATATATAAGCATCTATATATGGGTTTAAACAAATATATGTGAGTGGTTTGATCGAGTTTGGATGAGAATTTTAAGACATTGTACAGTCTGGACTACTGTCTGTTTCAGTTTGGAACGAGATTTCAACTTAATTGCTGATGATATTACCTAAAACTTATTAAATAGAAATTGTAGCTCATTGTGTCTAGTTTCGATAACATCTGACGGATCCTGAATCTGACTCCTAGATTGTAAAATATACAATTTCTACCACTGTACTATCGTAGTTTCAGAATTTTAAAATAATAGTTAGTTTTCAGAATTTATTGAATATGAACCCTTTAAATTTATTTGTTTGAGCCCAAATTTTTATGGTGAATTCCTCGTTATGTGCTGAATTTAAATTGGTTTTTCCATAATTTAATATGGACTATAGGTACTGTTTTGAGGAACAAAATCATGTAACTTTCAGATTTTTGAATGAAAAATAATTTTCAGAATTTATTGAATATCAACCCTTTAAACTAATTTATTTGAGCCCATACTTTTATGGTGGATTCCTTGTTATGTGCTGGATTTAAGTGAATTTTTCCAGAATTTAATATTAATTTGAGAGTGTACTGTTTTAAGTAACGAAATAGTATAATTTTCAGATTGTGTAAAAATCTAAATTTTCATAGATGAAATGTGCTTCCATACATTTAAATGAATTCTCATGGCAATATTGGTTGATTAAAAGGAATGTGATTAATGAAGATTATTTTTGTATAATAAAAACCAAGATGGGTTTGATTTGAGACTTAGGGTTATGATGTGGACCCTAGAAAGACTATTAATGATACTTTGGGGTGCGAGACTCTAAAGGTTGAGTGAGACCCTTGTATACCGACAGAAGAGATATTTGTGGAAGTTGACTAGTTGGGGTCTTCGTTTTTGGTTTAGTTGTGTTAAGTCCAGTTGGGTACATCAACTCTAGAGAGACGGTGTTCTAATTAATTAATTAAACATAATAAACATAAGGACATGCACTAGTGGAGATGTGATAGATCTTGGGAAACGTAAGTATGGGCACTGTTTCCAGTCATACGGGTGTATTCCGAGACTGTGTATTTGTTGTGTCTCTTTAGTATTGATATGGCTAAAAATGGGGTTTAATCGGAACCGTCCAAATCGGGCGCGAATCTTGAGACCTGAGGGTAAAACAGTAATTTCACCCACAAAAGGACCAGAACGGATATTGGATCTGCCCTCCTAGGGCCCAATAATCCGCGAATGGATCCACCACCAAGAGGGTGCGGGTCTCAACCCGCTGCGCACCCAATCCATCAAGATAGAGTCAGGGTCCCTGATTAAATACGATCAACGGCCCTGATGGATATCTACCTTTTCACAGGGGATTAGGGATTAAATTCCTTATCTGATTACAGGGAATATATATTATCAGATTACCTTCCTCATCTGATTATGGAGGACATTCCTTATCAAATCACGGGGATTACATTCCTAATCCGTTCCCTAAGACGCCTATAAATACCCCCCATCCATCTCCATTAAGAGGTAATCAACTCTTCACCAGTTTTTGTGCTCATTCATAGTCTTCTTAGATTACTGACTTGAGCGTCGGAGGGTGCGTCGCCGGGAACAACCCCGGTGTCTCGCACTTTTTGCAGGTGCACGGCGGGAACGACGAACGGGGCCTGACGGAACAGGTACGCAGGTTGTCCTATTCAGTTTCCCCTAAGAATCCACAAGTTCTACCAGTTTGCCCCCACACCAAATTTAGCGGCAACAGATTGGCGCCGTCTGTGGAAAACAAACGAATAGAGACCTCTCCCCTTCCCGGTGAACAGGTTTTCTCCTGCCATGCCGCCTCGCAAAGTTAGATCTAGGGGCTCCAACCGAGCGCCCAACCCTGACCAGCAAGAAGTCCTTCCTGATCCCGCTCAGCAACAAGGGCAACTCCCTCCTACCATAGAAGAGCCGCTCCAACGGAACCCTCCACCTCCTGATCCAAAGGGGCCTAACCCCCAGAAACAGCCCCTTCACCAAGAGAACATCTCCATCCACAACGCCTCCAGTGCTTCCATGGCCTCCCATCATCCCCGGGCCTCCGGTCGCCACAATGCCCCTCCCAAACGCCCGGAAGATGATGACCTTCGTCGCCATCTGGATGAAAAGCGGGCTCGGGGGGAAGCCTCCCGCCAGCAAGAGCGATCCCCCCGTCACCGAGAGCACAGGAGGTCCCCCATCCGAAGAGGAAGAAAGGACTCCCCCGATTATCACCGAAGAAGGCACTCTCCCGCAGGTCGGCAGCAGCCTAGGAACAATGAGGCACCCATCACCCGTGCCGAGTTCCAGCAGTTCCAAGCAATGGTACAACAGGCCCTCAACCTCCGTCAAAACCCCAATGAGCCGAGGGCCCTATCCCCTCCTCCGGTCCGAAGCCCTCGCCAACGGTCCCCCTCTCCTCGTCCTGCACCAACCAACTCCCGGCGCACCCCGAGTCCTCGTCGCTCCCGAAGTGACCGCCGCCGCAGCCCTCGCTCCCCCTCATACGAAGACGAGTCCCGTGGTCCGGCGAATTACCGTCGGAGGGATGACATCATGGACCGCCGTCTCAACGAGGTGGAAAAGCTCCTGGGTCAGATAAACCGAGAAGAGGAACTCAGGGGGAGGACCCTACGTCCTAGCCGGCCCCCGTTCTCCCGAACCATAGTGGATGCCCCTGTACCGTTCGGTTTCAAACCTCCCCAATTCGAGAATTACACCGGCGAGACCGATCCAGTTGATCACATCGAAGGCTTTAAGACTTTAATGCTCCTCCACCAAGCTTCCGATGCCCTCCTCTGCAAAACATTCCCCGCGACACTCAAAGGTCCGGCTCGAGAGTGGTACTCTCGTCTTGCCCCGGCGTCGATATTCTCCTTTGAACAGTTCGAAACCCTCTTCATCACCCACTTTGTCAGCAGCCGAAGGACCGAGAAAACCAGCATCTCACTATTGCACCTCCGTCAGCAAAAGGGGGAAAAACTGAGGGACTACGTGAAGAGGTTCACAGCCGAAGCTAGAACTATTGCCTCCCTCGACCAATCGGTCGCTACCGCAGCATTCCAATCCAACATTCTCAATTCCAACCTCCGCTCCTCCCTTGCCTAGAAACCCCCACATGACTTTTCCGACCTTCTTCTTCGCACCGAAAAGTACATTCGGGCCGAAGAGGCCGAGCAACCCCCCAACTGGGAAGTGCCCGCCTCCGGGCTTAAAAGGAAAGGGGCAGAAGAAGAAGGAGCCAAGAAGCTCCAGAAGGATAATGCCGGCCAGCGCCGACCTCCCCCTAGATTTGAGAAGTTCACTCCCCTCAACGCTAACCTCTCGGCCATCTTCATGGAGGTCGAAAAAGACGGGGTCTTGCCTCCAGCTCCCAAAATGAATACTCCCGCCAAAAGAAGAGATAAAGAGAAATGGTGCCGCTATCACCGGGACCACGGGCATGACACCAACGACTGCCGTGCTCTGAGGAACGAGATCGAAGCCCTTATCCAGAGGGGACAACTAACGAAGTTTGTAAAAAAGGACCGAGCCGAGCTCCCTCCCCCGCCTCGGGGGGCTAACAAGCATCCGGAAAGAGAAGAGACGCCAGACTTCGAGGAAGAGCGAGTCCTCCACCTCATCCATGGGGGTCCGATGGGAGGCTCCTCGAACTCCTCCCGAAAAGCGTTTATCAGAGAGGTCAATTCAGTCCGAACCACGCCTCCTCCCAAGGGCCTCGGAGTGCCAGTTACCTTCTCCGACGAAGATCTCGAGGGAGTCCGTATCCCACATTGTGACGCTCTCGTCATCAGCCTCCATATGGCAAATTTCAAAGTGGAGAGGATCTTAGTTGACAACGGCAGCTCCGTCAACATCCTATTCCTCTCCGCTTTCAAAGGCCTAAAGCTCTCCAGAGACAGACTCAAACCCGCCGGTTACACTCTCCATGGGTTCACGGGGGTTCCGGTAACTATAGAAGGGGTGATCACCCTCGATGTAACTGCCGGACAAACCCCTACCACCAGGACGGAGCCAATGGACTTCATGGTAGTGGATGTTCCCGCTGCCTACAACGTCATTTTGGGCAGGCCCGGCCTCGCGGCTCTGGAAGCGGTTCCCTCGGCATATCATCTGAAGATGAAGTTTCCCACCCGATCCGGGGTCGGAGAAGTAAGGGGAAATCAGGAGCAGGCCCGGAAATGCTACATGACTTCGACCCTTGGGCCCGTCCTCTCTTTAGAGACCCTGGAGATTCCCCAAGATTCCACAAGACCGACCTCCGAGCCAGCGGACGAACTGGAGGAGGTGCTCTTCTCCGAACAAGAGCCGACCCGCAAGTTCTTCGTAAGCAAGACCCTCCCGTCCGCCCTATACTCAGATATTGTGAAATGCATCCGATCCAATCAAGACCTCTTCGCATGGTCCGCAGCTGACATGCCCGGTATCTCCGAAGAACTCTTAGTCCACCGCCTGAGTGTTGATCCGGGTTCCAAACCGGTTCAGCAGAAGAGGCGTAAGTTCGCTCCCGAGCGACAGCTCGCTATTAAAGAGGAGGTAGATAAGTTGCTGAAGGCCCGATTCATACAGGAAGTAAACTATCCTGAATGGTTATCAAACGTAGTAATGGTGAAGAAGTCCAACGGAACTTGGAGAATTTGCATTGATTTCACCGACCTCAACAAAGCCTGTCCTAAAGATCCCTTCCCTCTACCGAGCATCGACACTCTGATTGACGCAACCTCGGGACATGAGCTTCTAAGCTTCATGGACGCTTTCTCGGGTTACAATCAGATAAGGATGTTCCCGCCGGATATCCCAAAGACGTCTTTTGTAACCGACCAAGGCCTTTATTGCTACAGGGTCATGCCATTCGGCCTAAAGAACGCAGGGGCAACATACCAGTGCCTCGTCAACAAAGTTTTTCAGGCTCAGATCGGCAGAAACATGGAAGTGTACGTCGATGACATGCTGGTGAAAAGCATCCGAGGTGTTGATCATGTGACCGACCTCCAAGAAGCATTTGATGTTTTAAGAAGGAACAATATGAGACTCAACCCGAACAAGTGTGCGTTCGGCGTCTCATCAGGCAAGTTCCTCGGCTTTATGGTTAGCCAACGAGGAATAGAGGCGAATCCGGAGAAGATCAAGGCCATACTGGACATGGCCCCCCCTAGAAATGTCAAAGAAGTTCAGAGGTTGACTGGCCGCCTAGCCGCCATAGGGCGCTTCCTGTCGAAGTCCGGGGAGAAGTGCCTCCCGTTCTTCAAAGCCCTCAGGGGGGCTAAAGGATTCGAGTGGGGGCAGCAG
Organism: Hemerocallis citrina; assembly: GCA_017893485.1. Taxonomy (NCBI): domain Eukaryota; kingdom Viridiplantae; phylum Streptophyta; class Magnoliopsida; order Asparagales; family Asphodelaceae; genus Hemerocallis; species Hemerocallis citrina. The sequence continues at coordinate 133,737,557 of CM030361.1, forward strand.
CAACAAGACTCCTTTGACCAGCTCAAAGCCTACCTCGTCAATCCACCTCTCCTTAGCAAACCAGTACCCGGCGAACCGCTCTACCTCTACCTTGCAGCTTCCGAACAGACGCTCAGTACGGTCTTAGTTAGAGAAGAAGAAAGGCCTCAGAAGCCCATATACTACGTCAGCAAGGTGCTCCGGGATGCCGAACTCCGGTACCCGAAGATTGAGAAAATGGCGTATGCCCTGGTAATGGCCGCGAGAAAACTTAGACCCTACTTTCAGTCCCATTCGATGGTCGTCCTTACCGACCAGCCGCTGAAACAGATTCTTCACAAACCCGAGACTTCTGGTCGCCTCATGAAGTGGTCGATCGAGCTGAGCCAGCACGATATAACTTATCAGCCTCGGACTGCAATCAAGGCACAGGCACTGGCCGAATTCATAGTTGAGACTACAATCCCCGAGTCTAGCCAAGCAGCAAAGGGGCCCCCCGTCTGGACGGTCTACGTTGACGGGTCCTCTTGTACCGAGGGAAGCGGAGCAGGAGTCATCCTGGCGGGACCAGATGACTTCATCCTCCAATACTCCCTCAGGATAAATTTCAAAGCCTCGAACAACGAGGCCGAATACGAAGCACTAATAGCCGGGCTTCGAATGGCCCGAAATGCTGGGGCACATCGGCTACAGATTTTCAGCGACTCCCAGTTGATTGTTAACCAGGTCCTCGGCGAGTATGAAGCTCGCGACGATAGAATGACTAAATACCTGTCCAAAGTAAAGAGCCTCATGGCGCTGTTCGACGAGGCCCTCATCCAAAGGATCCCTCGGGAAGAAAATGCTCAGGCTGACGCCCTATCCAAGTTAGCCTCCTCCTCCCTTCAAGGTCTGGAACAGACTGTTTTGATAGAAGTCCTCCTGAAGCTGAGCATAGAGGACGAAGCGCCAGACTCCGTTGAAGCATTGCCCGTCCTCCTCGAAGACAACTGGATGAAACCCATTGTCGAATTCCTGAGGAACGGACTCCTCCCTGAAGATCCGAGGGAAGCACGAAGAATCAGGGCCCGAGCCGAGCGTTTTTCTTTACTCGAAGGCGTCTTATACAAACGCTCCTTCACCCAAGCGGATGGTCGACCGTATCTAAGGTGCCTCTCCCCCGAGCAAGCCGACTATGCCCTGCAAGAGCTCCATGAGGGGATCGGCGGAGCCCATTCTGGATCCAGGGCTCTAGCGCGCAAGGTATTGAACTATGGATATTACTGGCCCACTCTCCTACGGGACGCCGAACGACACGTTCGGCAGTGCAGCTCCTGCCAAAAGTATGCAGACATCCGACGCCTTCCACAGGCACCACTAACCTCACTATCAAGTCCCGTTCCCTTCGCTATGTGGGGGATGGATTTACTGGGACCATTTCCTCCAGCCCCCGGACAGCTAAAGTTCCTAGTCGTGGCAGTCGACTATTTCTCTAAGTGGATAGAAGCCGAGCCCCTGGCTACGATCACCGAACATAGGGTCGTTCAATTCTTCTGGAAAAATGTGATTTGCCGGTTCGGCGTTCCCCGAGTCATAGTCACAGATAACGGGACACAGTTTACTGGAGCCGCCTTCCGAGCCTTGTGTGAAGACCTTTCCATACAACACCGATTCTCCTCTGTCTCCCATCCCCAGTCGAATGGCCAGGCTGAGAATGCCAACCGACAGATTCTTGCGGGAATCAAGAAGAGGTTAGACAAGTGTTCCAAGGGACTATGGGTCGATCAGCTGCCGAACGTACTCTGGAATCACCGCACCACCAAGCGGACCCCAACAGGCGAGAGCCCATTTAATCTCACCTATGGGGCCGAAGCCATCATCCCCCTAGAAGTCGGGATACCCTCTCCTCGCCTGATCGCTTATGAAGAAGAGCAGAATGCTAGAGAACTCAGAACAAGCCTAGATCTGATAGACGAGATCCGAGAGAGAGCTGCCATACGCCAGCAAGCTTACCGAAGAAGGATCGAGCTGGCATACAACAAAAGAGTCCGCCCAACGGACCTCAAAGAAGGGGATTTAGTCCTTCGGAAGTTGGCCATCTCATTCCCCGGGCAGAAAAGCAAGCTGGCCCCGAACTGGGAGGGACCGTACAAGATCTCGAAAGTAATCCGCCCCGGTACGTACAAGCTAGAGGACCTCGAAGGCAGGGAAATTCCCAGGACTTGGAACGCCGACCATCTTTTGAAATAGCAAGAGAAGGCAACCACGTCTCTCCAAGTAACTCGAGATGTCGAACCGTTCCCTTCCTTTCTCTAGTCATAGTTTGTCCTTTTGTTCTTTCTTCTATTATTGTAATAACGGCTAGCAACTTTAGAAGCAGCCGATCATTAGTTGTTAATAAATGAAGTTTCTTCATGTTTTCGCTACTATTACATCCCTCTGCTTGTAACTCTTCAATGTCACAATGGTTCCGGAGTCCAACACTTGGCTCGAGTCTACTTCGCGAGCTCGCTCCTAAGCGAGCTAGAAGTAGCTCGCCATTCGAAAATGCTCCCACAGCCGTTGAATGGTACGGAGTCCAACACTTGGTTCGACCCTACTCCGCAAGCTCGCTCCCAAGCGAGCTAGGGTAGTTCGCCATTCGAAATTGCTCCTACACCCCTTAAACTGACAATGGTTCCGGAGTCCAACACTTGGCTCGAGTCTACTTCGCGAGCTCGCACCTAAGCGAGCTAGAAGTAGCTCGCCATTCGAAAATGCTCCCACAGCCGTTGAATGGTACGGAGTCCAACACTTGGTTCGACCCTACTCCGCAAGCTCGCTCCCAAGCGAGCTAGGGTAGTTCGCCATTCGAAATTGCTCCTACACCCCTTAAACTGAAAATGGTTCCGGAGTCCAACACTTGGCTCGAGTCTACTTCGCGAGCTCGCTCCTAAGCGAGCTAGAAGTAGCTCGCCATTCGAAAATGCTCCCACAGCCGTTGAATGGTATGGAGTCCAACACTTGGTTCGACCCTACTCCGCAAGCTCGCTCCCAAGCGAGCTAGGGTAGTTCGCCATTCGAAATTGCTCCTACACCCCTTAAACTGACAATGGTTCCGGAGTCCAACACTTGGCTCGAGTCTACTTCGCGAGCTCGCTCCTAAGCGAGCTAGAAGTAGCTCGCCATTCGAAAATGCTCCCACAGCCGTTGAATGGTACGGAGTCCAACACTTGGTTCGACCCTACTCCGCAAGCTCGCTCCCAAGCGAGCTAGGGTAGTTCGCCATTCGAAATTGCTCCTACACCCCTTAAACTGACAATGGTTCCGGAGTCCAACACTTGACTCGAGTCTACTTCGCGAGCTCGCTCCTAAGCGAGCTAGAAGTAGCTCGCCATTCGAAAATGCTCCCACAGCCGTTGAATGGTACGGAGTCCAACACTTGGTTCGACCCTACTCCGCAAGCTCGCTCCCAAGCGAGCTAGGGTAGTTCGCCATTCGAAATTGCTCCTACACCCCTTAAACTGACAATGGTTCCGGAGTCCAACACTTGGCTCGAGTCTACTTCGCGAGCTCGCTCCTAAGCGAGCTAGAAGTAGCTCGCCATTCGAAAATGCTCCCACAGCCGTTGAATGGTACGGAGTCCAACACTTGGTTCGACTCTACTCCGCAAGTTCGCTCCTAAACGAGCTAGCTATAGCTCACCGTCCTAAAACGCTCCGACGACGCTAACCTGATCAACCCAGTGTACAACTTGACTTGACATTACTTTGCGATTTCACCCATGTTCGACCTAAAAGAAGCTCGCCATTCGGAGTTCGACAGTTTAGAAGTCACGCTATGACAGACAACATTCACATAAAAAAAAAACGCGCAAGTTCGGCAATAACGCATTTATTGATGAAGCAGGTGTGATACAAAGGCGAACACAAACGGGAGCACGACTCAACAAAGGAAATTTACAATACCGACTCGTCACACTTAACGAAAAGCAAAAAAAAAAAGAGGGAGCAAAGAACTCGCGGAACCGACCACTTCAGCGCTTCTTCGGAGCTGGAGCATTCCGCTTCAAGGACACTCGAGAGTGACGATGCTTGTCCCCGGAGCGCGACCCCAAGCCGGCAAACTGGGACGTATCCTCGGCACCACTCCTGGCAGCTACGCCGACGGACGCCCTGCTCGAGGAGATTGCCACCGAGCTCTGTGCGTCCCCCGGGCTTGGTAGGCCGATCCGCTGACGGGTCGCCATCTCATAGAAAGTAATGCCCCGCTCGCTCTCAGCGTGAGTGCATGACGTGCTTCGAACGTTGATCGGCCCTGAATGTGGCTTCAGATGAGCCACTTCCGCCTCCAACTCTGAGATCCTGTCCCGCAACGAGTCGTCTTTAACGTCGACTTCGAAACGTGGGGGTATCGCGGAGTCCGGCACTCCAGATCGACTAGCGACGAGGCGCCGAAGGTGGGTGACTTCGATGCTTTTATCCACCGTCGCCCTCTTGAGCGCTTCGACTTCAGCAGTCAACTCGACTCGTTCAGTCGTCAACTTGGCCACCTCGGCCGTCAGCCCCTCGCCCTCACTCCGGAGCTTCGCCTCTACGGACTGCAGATGCTGTATCTCGGAAAGCAACTCGTCCTTCTCCGCTGTTATTTTGGACAAATTATGACGAATGCACTGAACACGAATCTCATTACTGGAATCAGTGGGCAAGTGTTCACCTTCGGGTATGAGCTCGGCGATTCGGCTTTCCAAACGACGAATCTCGATATCACGCCGGCCAAGGACGAGCTGGAGATGCTTCCTCTCGCTCTCGGCTCGGCGCAATCCGAGCTCGACCTCATAAAGCTTCTCCCTACACCTAGCCAGACACAGCCTCGTCGCCCCTAGGCCAGCTTCGGCTCTAACCTCTTCGTCCGGGCGGGAAAGCTCGACGTCTTGGGGGATCACCATAAGCTGCAAAGAAATCGGAGCAATTAGCAAAAACGTTGAGCGTGGCCGAAGCACCGCACTTGGAAAAATTTTCATCTCTAAAAACAGAGTTTGACGGTTCGGCAAAAGAGGGGGCATAAAACAGAAATTTCCGAGCACCAACACTTGCAAAAATTTTGATTTCATTTACGTCAAAAGAAGCGGTGGCCAGTCCGCTATTAGGCATTACAAAGTTCGAAAGAAAAAAAAAAAAAAAAAGAGAAAAAGAGCAGAAACAGCCAAAAACAATAAAACGAGAGGCGGATTCAGTGCTCGACCTCTTTCCCCGGGCGACGAGGCGGAGTAGGGGTCGACTTCGCCGAAGGAGACGCCGCCGCCAGCGGAGTGGCCGTGGCGCTCGGGACCTCGCCAGTAATCCCGGCATCGGCATCAGCGCCCTCCTCCTCCTCCTCCTCCTCTTCCCCTTTGGACTCGGGGTCGAAGCCCTCGACGTGTCCGGGGAAGAGTCGCCATCCCGAGACGTCCACCCCGGGGTACGCCTCTCGCACCCGGTCGAGGGCAGTGGCGAAGGCCTTCGCCATGTTCTGCGCGAGGTACCCCTGGGCCTTCTTCAAGGTGGCGTCCTCCACCTCCTTCACGGCCGCCGCTCGCTTCGCCTCGGCCTCGACCAACTGGTTGGCCGACCCCTCCTTCTCCCGACGCAGCTCGTCCTCCAGCCTCTTCACTTCGGCCTCGAGGTGCTGGATCCTCGCGAACCGACCTTCATGCTCGACCCGGAGTTTGTCGAGCTGGTTCGACATCCGAGCCTTCTCGTTCCGAGCCTGGTCGGACTCCTGCTTCAGCTCCTTCTCGAGGGCGGTCAGCCTCTCGGTGAGGTGACCGAAGTGGACGACGATCTACAAAGGAAAGAAGAAGAACTCCGAGAGTTAGAAAAAAATTTTTTGGGATCCAAAGGGACGAAACGAACGAAGCGAACTCGAAACTTACCGATACCGCCGAACGAGCGATCTCGATCACGTCGTCGCCCTGCCTCCCCGCGTCCATGGCGGCGCGGTCCTTCGGGGTGGCGAGATGCTTCACGGCCTGCATACTCGCCAACGAGTTCCCGAGGAACCCGTCGTGCTTCCGGACCTGCCAGTCCGGGATGTGGATCCGCTTGTGCTCCTCCGTCAGGAGCTCCTCGCCTGCCACGGTCAACGGCAGGGTCGGCATGGCGAGGGCGGCGGCGATGGGGAACTCGCTCGCAGATGCTGGAGCCGAGGTCGACACCACGGCGACGACCGGGTCGTCGGCAATCTCCACCGCCTGGACGGGGCCCTCGATCCTCGGCGCCTTTGAGGATGAGGGCAGCTTCGACGCTACCCTCTTGCGCTTCCTCGGCACCTTACTGGCGAGTCCTGCCCTGAGCGCCAACACCGCCTCGTAGTCCATAGATTCTGCATCAAAAAACAAAAAATGATTAGCACAAAAGAAGAACAAGGCAGCAAGTACGGAAAAAAGAACTTGGCGAAAAGCCGCGTACTAGGATCTACGCGGCCGAGCCCTCCCCTGTAAAGAACGTCTTCCGTCAAATCCTTCCAGTCGTACTTCGGCCGGTCGAGAAGGATCCGGACCGCCTCTTCTTCTTCTACTGAGAGCCTCGGCAGCGCCGTCGCCCTCTTGGTCACCCCCTCTGCCCAATTGGTGGGGATCGGCCAGGCCTCTCGACTCCGCACGACGACCCACTTCTCTCGCCAGTGCTTGTTAGAGTCTGGGCAAACGACGAGCCTGCCGCCGTGCCTCGGAGTCAGATAATACCGATACTCCGACTTGTTCCCTTGGTGGAGCCGGTATATCGTCCGAAGCACGTTCAGCTGCGGTTCGATCCCCGCGGCCTGGCAATGGAGAACGAAGCCATTAATCACTCGCCACGCGTTCGGCATGAGCTGAATAGGGCAGACCCCGTACCAGCTCACCACGGTAATTGCGAACGCATGGAGAGGTAGCCGGGCACCGGCGATAAAGGCATCAACCGGCCAGCAACACATGGTCACTGGCAGCGGCGAATTGGCCCTAACCCCGGGGCCCGGCAGCATGATTTCGTACTCCTCCGGGATGAAAAAAGCATCCCGGATCGCCACCAACTCCTCCTCGCGCAGGATCGACGCCGCATCGTCCGCCTCCGTCGTCTCCCTCGCTTCATTCTCCTCGAAGGTCCTCTCCCTCCCATGGATGATTCGTTCGGCCTGGTCCTTCGGGAGCTCCCGGACCCTGTGTAGTCCTGTCAGCGGACCCGGCAGCTGTCCGAACTCTCCCATCCTCTTCGGATCCTCGACAATCGAATCCTTGCCGAACACCTTGCCCTTGGTTGGAGTCGGAGTCGAGGCTTCGGCGCCTATAGGGGAGGACTCGGACCCAGAGACTTCATCTGAGACAGAAGCTACAGACATAGTTTATAAATTACCTCGAGAGAAAGAGCTGCCGAAAAACTTCGCCTGAGCTAACACCGGTGCCGGAAAAACTCGCCTGAAACACAAGAGAACGCCTGAACAAATGAGAGGAGAAGTGAGAAATGAGAGGGGGGGTGAGGATTTATAGAAGGGGGGCACGCCCCACGAGGCTAATGGGCTTGTACGACCGGCCCATCTAAACCAAGCGGCGGAGCGATCCCAATCGTCACCTCGTTAACCGCAGCGAATCATGAGATGCATTTAATGCTATCCCATCTGATGGAACCCCAGAGGTCACAGCATTTAATGGGCATCCCATCTGTCAGGGTTGTCAGAATTGTCAGAATTGTCAGACGTTCAAATGGCGCACAGAAAAGACAAACTCACATAAACGACAAGTCACGCTCGGCACCCACTGCCGAGCATTCGTGACACCGACCCTGTTATAGGGAAAAAGTCACGCTCGACACCCACTGCCGAGCATTCGTGACACCGACCCTGTTATAGGGAAAAAAGTCACGCTCGGCACCCACTGCCGAGCATTCGTGACACCGACCCTGTTATAGGGAAAAAAGTCACGCTCGGCACCCACTGCCGAGCATTCGTGACACCGACCCTGTTATAGGGAAAAAGTCACGCCCGGCACCCACTGCCGAGCATTCGTGACACCGACCCTGTTATAGGGAAAAAAGTCACGCTCGGCACCCACTGCCGAGCATTCGTGACACCGACCCTGTTATAGGGAAAAAGTCACGCTCGGCACCCACTCCGAGCATTCGTGACACCGACCCTGTTATAGGGAAAAAGTCACGCTCGGCACCCACTGCCGAGCATTCGTGACACCGACCTTGTTATAGGGAAAAAGTCACGCTCGGCACCCACTGCCGAGCATTCGTGACACCGACCCTCTTATAGGGAAAAAACAGGTTCGGCACCGCTGCCGAGCGTTCGTGGCACCGACCCCCTTATAGGGAAAAAACAGGTTCGGCACCGCTGCCGAGCGTTCGTGGCACCGACCCTGTTATATGGAAAAAACAGGTTCGGCACCACTGCCGAGCGTTCGTGGCACCGACCCTCTTATAGGGAAAAAACAGGTTCGGCACCGATGCCGAGCGTTCGTGACACCGACCCTCTTATAGGGAAAAAACAGGCTCGGGGGATCGCCGAACTCGCTCCTGACGCTCACAGCCCTGCCGAACTCGCTTCCCTCTTTGAAAAAGCTCGCCGAACCGCCTACGGACCTCGGCCCCTTCGCCAGCGAACTCTAGGGAGGTCTAAAGCGTGATCCAGGTATATAAGACCCCCGAACGACGAATTGGTACTCCGCGAAAGTAAAAAAGACGTCCCCGCAGTAACGCCACATGACCATCAGAGTTCAGGAGCGACTCAGAGTTCAATCCGCTTGAAAAATCATCAAACTACCTCCTTCAAGATTCAAAACCTTCCGTTTGGGCCCCGATACAACTCTACCAGCCATTAAAAACAGCTAAACTACTCCTCAAAGGCCGATCAAGCTCAGCCTTTAGGAGTGGGGGGCTCGTGATATGGCTAAAAATGGGGTTTAATCGGAACCGTCCAAATCGGGCGCGAATCTTGAGACCTGAGGGTAAAACAGTAATTTCACCCACAAAAGGACCAGAACGGATATTGGATCTGCCCTCCTAGGGCCCAATAATCTGCGAATGGATCCACCACCAAGAGGGTGCAGGTCTCAACCCGCTGCGCACCCAATCCATCAAGATAGAGTCAGGGTCCCTGATTAAATACGATCAACGGCCCTGATGGATATCTACCTTTTCACAGGGGATTAGGGATTAAATTCCTTATCTGATTACAGGGAATATATATTATCAGATTACCTTCCTCATCTGATTATGGAGGACATTCCTTATCAAATCACGGGGATTACATTCCTAATCCGTTCCCTAAGACGCCTATAAATACCCCCCATCCATCTCCATTAAGAGGTAATCAACTCTTCACCAGTTTTTGTGCTCATTCATAGTCTTCTTAGATTACTGACTTGAGCGTCGGAGGGTGCGTCGCCGGGAACAACCCCGGTGTCTCGCACTTTTTGCAGGTGCACGGCGGGAACGACGAACGGGGCCTGACGGAACAGGTACGCAGGTTGTCCTATTCAGTTTCCCCTAAGAATCCACAAGTTCTACCTGTTTGCCCCCACACCAAATTTAGCGGCAACAAGTATGTTTGCGCGTTGATGGTCGGCAGGCCTATTTGCGGAATGTCTAGAAGTGAGACGGTTTGGTATGTTCGGGCGTCGATGGTCGGCAGGCCTATTCTTGGAACCTACGGTATATTCATGCGTCGATGGTTGGTAGGCCTATTCACGAAATGTACAGTGTATCCGCGCATCGATGGTTGGCAGGCCTATTCGCGGGGTACATGGCAAGGAGGTGATTCTCCGGGGTAAGAGCATTGCTTATATGATGCTTGTGTGTCGATGGCGCTAGTCTGGCGGGTAGATACCGTGACGTAGGCATATTCATGGAGTATTCTAGATCTTATTTCTATTACTGTAGTAGGATTAGTTGCATAACGCGGGATTAAACCCTATAAAGTGAAGAACGATAAGGGCTTGCACCGGACCTATGTAGAGTGGGATACATAGAATCTGACAAGTATGCATTAGTAATCATCATTTGCATTTGTGTTCTTCTTGACTTGCATTATGCATGCTTGTTTTCTGTTTTCATACACTTGATACTTAACCTAGTGTCACGATGATTTATGCTTCATTTTTTGTTATTTCATGTTCCATATGTTATTACTGTGTTAGTATGTCTCACTTGTTGACTTATGATTTTATTCTTTATGTTTCCATTTAACTTTGTATTTCTTTTGAATATCACTCACACCATTATGGCTGACCCCTGTAGCTTGGGGGTTAGGAATTTCTCTAGCCTCGTGTTTTACAGGTAGGTACCATTAGCATGGAATTAGGAGCATGTGGTAGAATGTTTAATGTTTATGCATATCTTGTAAAGGGAATAATTGTAAAGAGAAAAATTGCATTTATGGTGCTTTTAAATACTGTTGTGTTATAAAAAGAATTGTAATTCAAGGTGTTTAAATTTCGCTGTGCTTTGTAAAAGAGTTCATGTAATAAAAAAATTTAATTTTCCCAGTATTTGGTTGTTAGGTTTATGATTACAATTGAAGTTGATTCTGAAATTTGTACCACATATTTCTAATTTTATTTATTGGAAATTCGGGGCGCTACAGCTGGACTTCTTCAGCCTCTTACTATTCCGGAGTGGAAATGGAGAACATCACGATGGACTTTGTGACTGCTTTGCCAAGAAGTCCCAAGGGTCGCAATGCCATATGTGTAATTGTGGCTCGGTTGACGAAGGGTGCTCATTTTATTCCCTTCAGAGTGGGCCAGTCTACGGAGAGCCTTACAGAGAAGTATATGTAGGAGAATGTCAGATTGCATGGGGTCCCTATCAGTATTGTATCAGACAGAGATACTAGGTTCAGATCTCAGTTCTGGGAAAGTCTTCAAGGCAATCTTGGGAGCAAGATGAACTACAGTACTACGTTTCATCCACAGAAAGATGGGCAATCGGAGAGGACCATTCAGACATTGGAAGATATGTTGAGGTCGTGTTCTGCAGTTTGGAGCATCTTGGGAAGATCATCTACACTTGGTGGAGTTTTCGTACAACAACAGCTACTAAGCAAGTCTTAAGGCAGCTCCGTACGAAGCTTTGTATGGTCGGAAGTGTAGATCACCAGTGTGCTGGGATGACATTGGTGAGAGGAAGCTTTTGGGGCCAGAGTTGATCACGAGGACTGTTGATGTTGCGGCTCAGATCAAGAAGCATCTACAGGCGGCTCAGGACAGGTAGAGAAAATGGGTAGATGTTCATAGGAGGCCATTAGAGTTCAAAGTGGGTGATCATGTGTTCCTCAAGGTATCACCATGGGAGGGTGTTATCCGGTTTGGAGGCAAGGGCAAGCTAAGCCCTAGATTCATTGGCCCATTTGATGTTGTGGAGCGAGTAGGCAAGGTAGCCTATAGACTTGCGTTGCCGCCGGCTCTATCCGGGGTACATGATGTTTTCATGTCTCCCAACTCAGGAGGTATATCAGGGATGATTGTCATGTTATCGACTACTCCGAATTGTCTGTTCAGCCTGATTCATCCTGTGAGATCCGTCCGGTTTCGATCTTGAACCAATGAGAGAAGGTTTTGAAGAACAAGGTCATCAGATTGGTTCGAGTTGCTTGGAATCCTCCCTCGCCGGATGAGTCGACTTGGGAACTTGAGGATGAGATTCAGAAGAAGTTTCCCCATCTTTTTGTGTAGGCTGTTCTCTTTGGGGTATTCCTATTGTCCACTTGGATAAATTTCGAGGACGAAATTTTATTGTAAGGTGGGTAAGATTGTAAGTCCCGTTTTCTATTTTCCCTTTTTGTCGATTTCCATTGTAATCTCTTTTGTAATTCAATAACATTTCATTTGTTTCATTTATTGTATCGAATAATATTAGTTCTAATAGTATTCATGAACTATCATTTGATTTCAAGATATTTTTCGAATCTTATTTCTCAATTTGAAATTTGAATCCCATGAATTTTTCTTTCTCTTTTAATCCTATTATTGTTTTGGGTTGATAATTATCTATTTATTTGATTCATTATTATTCCCTAGTCCGTGGGTATATTTATCTTTGTTCATATTCATCTTTGGGCCATTAATATTATTAACCTTTTATTTGATTTTATTCCAGGCCCAAATTGTTAACTTGGATCCATGTTAATCTTAATCCAAACCCAATTAATAAAACCCTAATCTCAACCTATAAATACTAACCTACTCATTAACCCTAATCCCTACCCTAATTACCCTAATCTCTATAACCATCACCTTCAACCTTCGCCCCAGGATTCTAATCCCGTTATTTTCTAAAATTCGGACTAATCATATGAAGGCAAGTCATCGTCTCTTTCTTGAATCGTTCATTGTGTCTGTGTTCAAGAATGTTTATTGAAATTCTCGGAAGTAGATCTCATCGTATTCCTCGTATATTGTTATTGTCTTGTTCCTCGTTGGGAATGTAGAGGATTTACACGAGCTAATCCCCTTATTCTGGACTTCGTGCCAATATTTGACTCTAAAGATCATGTCTTTCATACATTTCATGTAGATCTTTTGATATTAGGAATAATTCATGCATGTCATCTCATCGATAAACTATTGTAGAGTTGTATCTTAGGTTGCTATTGATTGAACCATTGATTTGATGTATTGTTTAGCATTAGATTGATGCATGGTTGTGTTTCTTCGCCGTTATCTCCTTGTCATCATGCTTACCATGTTAATCTAAGATAATCGACTAATTAAATTAATAACTATAACCCTATGTAACACCCCGCAAAATTGAAATTACAATTTTGCCCCTGGGTGTTACCCACATATATTTTGTAATGTGTTTCACTACATATTTTGGATTCGTACTATTTATACATTTTCCGTATTTCAATCAACTAAAATATAATATTTCAATCCCTGGGATTTACGTGCTTTTTACGTGTTTTGATGCACGTGTTTCAACCACTACGTATAATATTTTCTATAGGTTTAAATTATTTATTTTTATGTATTTAAATCTATTTTATAAAATGAAAATTTATTTTTCCCTTGTTTTGATTAAAATGCATTTTTCGATTTTCTGCACGTATAATGCACGTGCTTTCTACGTGTTGTGATTTCATCATAAAATATATGTAAATTAGTAAATATAATTTTGCCTATATTGTTTTCGATTATATTTAATAACTTTTCATCAATAAAGTCGATTTTCGCATTTTCATGTTTTCACGTGCGACGCACGTGTTTGTTTTCGGCGAACGCGTTTGAGCGTATCCTTTCCCGAAATGAATTTCATAAAATGTATGCACATTTATTTTGCATTATAAATTTTAGTTAAACTAATTTTTTACTTAAAAATGTAGTACATGATGTATAGTATATATATAGTACATATAGTCTTTAAATTATGTCCAGGATGGCAAATGGATTGTGTTTAGAAGTGGAGGGACCCACGGTATGATGCAGCAACCGGACTATACTGTTGTGGGCTTCTTCATGAGATGGTTTGATAGAAGGGGGCCCACATGGTAAAGTGTGTGCTATTTCTAATGGGCTTGGAAACATAACAATGGAAATAAATAAATTGATGATGGTTTTGTGAATGGGGGCCCACTCATGAAGGAAACATCAAAATTTTTTTTTTGCTGATTATGAGCCGGTTTGGATGGGGAGAGGGGCCGGTTTCATGAAGAGAGAAAGAGAGAGATTAAATGAGAGGAGTTAGTGCTTTGGAAAAGTGGGGAGGTGGAGAGTTGTAGGTTTTAGGAGTTTAGAATTGGAAGGGTTGTAAGAATTAAATAGAGTAATTTATTAGGGATGAAATTTTGCAAGATACACCTTCCCAAAATCCTATAAATAGCACCCTACCCCTTTTCATTTCACACACAAAAAATTAGAATTAAAACAAGAGAAAGAAAAGAGAAAGAAAAGAGTGTAAGAAAAAGAAAGAGAGTAAGAAAGTTATTGTGCTTGGAGGATCTCTTGCTTGGAGCATTTGCTAGGAGGAGAAGAGGACTAGGAGTTGCTAGGAGCAAGAAGGAGCCATTCATTTGTAGTTTTCAACCTTCAAACAAAAGGTGGGTTCTCATGCTTTCTAATTTAGAACTATGCATGCTAGTAATTATAGATGAATAGTATAGAAATTTTGATTATGATAAGTAGAACAATTTATGCTATTTGATGTGGTGAATAGTAGTGAATCATGTTATGATTAGTAGATTAAATTACAACTTGTTAGTTGATAAATGAGAAAAGAATTTATTATTGCCATGCCCTAGTATACATGAATCTAGAGATTTTGATAATTGTTGGGTTTTCCTTTTTTAATAAGAAAATACATTTTTGGTAAAGTGAAACTTGATACTATGGGACTCATTTGATTGTTCATAAAAGATCTAATGTGCTATTTTGATTAAATTGAGTAATACAAATTTTCTAGTTGATTAAAATGATGAACTACATTCTTGTAATAAAAGAGAAGAAATTGATTGAAATTTAGATAGATTATCAAATGTGAATTTTTAAAGCCATAAACTTTTACTAATGAGTATTTTTCAGTCTAAATAAACTTTTTGTAAATTAATGAAAATATTTGATCGATTGAAGAATTAAGTTTTTGTGAAAGAAAAGAAATAACAGAAAGTTAAACAAAACCTTATAAGTAAACTTTGTGTCAACTAGTGCACTTGGCCTAGTGGTTGGAGGTTGTGTTTGCATTCGTTGTGGTCCAGGGTTCGAAACCCATTAGGCTGAAATATATAAGTTTGTTTGTTTTTTTTAAATCCACCCGAAGCCAAAGATAGCATAAGAGGTTTTCGTTAAACATTTTGAACAAAAAGTCCAAGAGGACATATTGGTTAGTGCGGTATGGGTTGCGGATTGGCAGTGGTTCGAAACCCAGTGTTGGCAACTTTTTTTTTTTTTTTGGATTTTAAAATGATTTAGTGAGTTTAAAATGCATTTAAAAAGATGGGAAAAATCCTAGTATTTATAAAATGTAATGAATGCTTTATTGAAATTGCTTAAAATATTTTCTATGTATGATTGAGAAGTAAAAGTGACATTTTGAAATTTTGTTCTTAAGTTAATTATTTTAAGAATACGATTTTTTTTAAAGACTTTGATGTGAGTCTAGTGCCGAAAGTCGATACATATGGGGTTTTGTTTGAACATGTGACAGCCAAGTCCACATGGGTTAGTGGCTAGTGGGTGGTCTCGGGTGCCGACTGGGTATAGTCACGGGTTCGATGCTCAAGAGTGCCCTTTTATTATTTTTTTTGATGTTTTAATGAATTTTAAAAGCAAGTTAAAATTTTGGAAAGAAATACCATTATTCCTATAAATGATTTAGAACTTACTAAAGTTAGTTCTAAGATTTTTATGACTTTAAAAAGAAAGATTGAGATAAAAAGTAAGTAAAGTTTTAAGATTTATTATTAAGGTATGATACTATTTTAGAAGGATAAAAGAAATATGGTATGTGAAATTAATTGTTCTTGTACTTGATTATTGGAATTATTTCATGAGTTTTAAATTAAAAATGAAAGTGTGAGTAAAGAATTGTTGTTGTTGATTTGTGAATGAAATTTATGATTGGTTAAGAAATTCATATATACTGCTAAATAAGACATTGGCCAAATTGTGGATAAGCTAGTGACATGAAAATATCTAAGTCAAGACATGATTATTAAAAGGTGTGAATACCCATGTTTCTTGTACATGAAAGATTATGATTAAGAATTAGTAAGACTTCGGTTACCGACAAAAATGAAAGAAATGATTGATATGATTTTGAGATATTGCCGTGGGGCGATCTCATATTTGTTGATTAAGTTCGGTAGGAGGTAAAACTAATTCTATGAGTGGAAATTATTCATGTCTTGAACTTAAGAATAATTAGGCACTTAAGTGAAGATGTAATAGACTTGTGCAAACGTAAATGGGTGCTTCTATATAGTCGGCGGTGGATCTCCGTGGCTATAGACCCAGTTGGTGGACTGTGGTTGCTCCGTAGGAGATGGACTGTATTTTATCCGGGACTTAGGGTAGTCGGCGGATGTTTACCATACTCCAAAGAATATGTATATACCGGGACTAGAAGGGCATTTACGGGATTATCATCACGATATAATAGCCAGGGAGGCTGGGATCTATTATTATAAGCCAGGGAGGCTAGCCAGGGAGGCTGAGATCCGTATCTGTGAAATAACTCTAAAACTTGTTTTATTACTGGGTAGTCTCATGGCGAGGGATCGAACCCTGCAATGTGGAGTACGTAGGCGCTTGCCCTCGGACCTATGTAGTATGGGATGCATAGAATCCGAACAAATGTGCATTAGTGTCATCCTAGTATAGAAATGTGTGCATTAGGCATTAAGGCATGACATACACTTATATTTAGAATAATCACTTTTGACACTTTATATGTTCATTCAATCTTTTTGTGATTTGTTAAAGTATGAGATCGTTATACTGTTCCCGGCATAGAGAGGATAGCCGTGTATAACATTTCGTCAGTTGTAAGTAACTGACGTGCCCACAGATTGACATGCAGGTAATGGACTATTCATGAAGCTATAAAGTGGATATGCTGGTGCTGTTTTATTCTAAAGATGTTGTAAATGTTTTATTGTAAATTTCATTCTTCCGCTGTGTAAAATTAAGTTGTAAACAAACTCTGATGTACTGTGAATGAAAAGTTTCAAATTCCTTGTAAAATTGTACGAAGTGAAGTAAAGATCCTGTGAAATCTCGAATTTATCCTTATTTGAAATTCGGGGTGTTACACCCTAGATCATTTTTATACCATGAAATATGTTAACCCATAATTTTTACTACCTGTCTGAAATTGGTATGATATTTTCGACAAAATTATAATAACAGTTAAATTTTGTTGACTATTGCCTACAGAAATCCTAGGAGTTTGAACTACACCTCCTAATACCCAAGGACCGGCTTGGGGTGCATGGTTATTACCCAAACTATGTTTGGGGTGCGTGTTTTATCGCCCAAGCTATCGGCTTGAGGTCCGGTTGGATGCGTAAGACCCTTGGTGGGCAGCGATTTGTGTTTGACGGAGCTATCAGATCTAGTCTTGTTGGGTGCATAAGACCCTTGGTGGATAGCGATTTGTGTTTGATGGAGCTATCCGCTCTAGTCTTGTTGGATGTGTAAGACCCTTGGTAGGCAGCGATGCGTAAGACCCTTGGTGGGCAGCGGTGTTTCCCTTGATGGCATAGGCTGGGAGGAAGACGTATCGTCGGACGCATAAGACCCTTGGTGGGCAGAGGTCTGCGTGTTTACTGGGCTTTCGGCTTTCAGTATATTGGGATACTGTGGCTCACTGGTCGAAAAATTAATAAAATGAATAAATGTGAAGTATAAAGAGATTGAAAAGTAAATTATTACCCAAGCTATCGGCTTTGGGGTACGGTGATTATTACTCAAGCTATCGACTTTGGGGTGCAGTGTATATTACCCAAACTATGTTTGGGGTGTGGTGTATTATCTGAAGAGAATGAGAATTAAAGTGAATTGTATTATGAGATGAAAATGGAAAGTAGAATAGATTGTATTATGAAATGAAAAAGAAAAAGTAAAGAATGCATATGATGTGAAATGTGAATGAGAAAGTAGAGAAAGCATATGATGTGAAATGAGAATGGAAAATTAAAGTAAGTGTATTATGAGTTGAGAATAAAGAGTAAAATAAATTATATTAAAAGATGAGATTGAGAAAGTATAGAAAGTGTATGATACGAAATGAGAATGAAAAATTAAAGGAGGTATGTGTGTGAATTAATATGAATAAAAAGAGAAAATTATGTTATGAGAATGGTTAATAAAATAAAACCTGATTTGAAATGAGTTGATGCACCTTGAAATTGTGTCGAGGAACTACTCGCCCGCTATTGCCATAGAAATTGTGGGAACTACCTGCCGTTTGCACAACTCTCAGGGTGAATTGGTGGGTTGTCGATATGATAGTTGTATTGCGAGATGGAAATGAAAAGTAAAGTGAATTGAATATGAGAATGAAAACAAAGAAAAGTAATAACTGAGCTATCAGCTTGAGATGTGATGTAATATTACCCAAGTTCTAGTTGGGGTGCGGTGATTATTACCCAGGTTATCAGCTTGGAGGTGCGGCGATATATATATAATGTGATGTATGATAATGTAACCCAAGTTATCAACTTGGGAGTGTGGCATTATGTATGATATAGGATAAAAAGATAGAAATGTGTGATAGTAAATGAATAATAGTATGAATATAAGAGGATTAAAGGATATGATGCGAGTATGGTTAGCCTTAGGTATTGTGTCAAGGAATTACCTGCCCGCTGTTTCGGTGGAAATAGTGGGAACGACTTGCCTCGGCACAAACTTAAGGTAGAATGAGTACATGGATTGGTAAAAGAGTAAGAATGCATTAGGAAAGCTGGAAATGGTAATGGACACAGAAAGAAATTGATATATGAGTTAAGTATGTCGTTAAATAAATGATAATGGATACGAAAATAGAACTGCTAATTGAAACAATCTTGGATATGGTAATGTAGATGATAAGAATTATAGTAATGGTAAATACGATGGAGTGGGAAAAAACTGGATTAACGATTGAGAATGACTTTAGTGATGATATGAATGTGTTAAGTGTAAAGTGATGGTATCAAAAGCATATTTGGATGAGTTAATAGTAATAATAGAGTACCAGAATGTGGTATAAAGTATGATGCTGAATTATGAGAAGTAGGAAACGGATATGGAGTAATATAGGAGTTGAGTGACAAAGAGGTGGTAGAGATAATGGTCAAGTGTATAGTTAAACATATGATGATGTATATTTTAACTATTTGATAATGAAGAAATGGCAAATATATGGTAAGTGTGTATGGATGGTAAATTTATGGATAAGTATGAAATTGTTTGCCTTGGGTTTCGGGTCAAGGAACTACTGCCCCCATTTCGGTTGAAATGAGGGGAACTAACTGCCGAGACACGAACACAAGGGAGGCGAGAGGGATGAGTTTATCAGTGATATTATGATAATGACGGTATGTAAGATTTCATCTATGGATAATAGAAGTGTTAATGAGAATGGTAATAGAGATGGTAAAGGAAATGCTGGTGGAGGTTTATTTATAATGATGAATTGATAGATAGGAGTAGTGACAAGGTATAGTAACGTGGATGTGAAGTAGAGGGTTAAGTGTTTGATGATGGTAATAGATGATTAGGTATACGGTGAGGTTTAAATACCTGTTTGTATTTATTTCTTTTAAACTTTCACGTTTTATTTATGTTTATCATTTTTAAATCATGTTATAAATTTTATTGATATTGTTCTTATTCATGATGATTATACGCACACCAGACATGGCTAACCCATGTTGTTTTCTAGGGGTTAGGGGAGTCCTCCCTGAGGGTGGACGACCTTAACTCTTCTGCAAGTTTTGATAGCAGCAAGGTGAGATAATTGTTGTAGTTTGGTAGTTATACATATGCTCGTAGTAAAATGGAATATATGTATGCATGTCTTATATGTAGAAATGGGAGCAGAATGATGTATTATATTGTATTATGGAAGATTGTGTGAATAACTGTGAGAGGTAATATATCTATAGTGTTGTGATGAAGTATGAAAGCCCGTACCCACCTCGTTGTGGAGTACTGGGTTTTGTGGTTAGTTTTTGAAAGGTTTTCCTAAAAGTTTTTCTAAAAATCTTATCAGTTTCCAAAAGAATATATGATTTTTAACTTGTATCTTGCTTATTATGAGAAATTATGCCCCCAGAGCCTCATATATTATTTCATGTGTGTTGTTGTGTTGTTGAATGACTTGGCCTGGGGATAATTGATATATATTACAGGTAACATGGTTTTTGTAATTGTTTGCATAATTTCGTAAGGAATTACTGCGAAAAGGCTAATATTTCACGGGAAACTTTACCGAAATTTTTTTCTAACAATCTATGAATACTTTTCTAAGTAAGGCTTAGTGTAGATAAGTAATAGATTATGTTATAAGTCATTTAAATATGGAATAGTTTTAAAATATAATATATAAAAAATTGGGTGTTACAGTTTTTCTCCACAATGCCCCCCTCTGCGAGGTAGGTCGAAATGGGAGGAGTGGCCATGTCTATGTGAGCTCTATCCATTTCCCATCCTCTAATTTTATTAAGCAAAAGAGCATTACGATCTACATCGCACAACGTTAGGCCATAGGTTCCAGCGAGATTAAAAATATCGGAATCTGACATAAAGTTAAAAATACAAGCTGGCATACAATGCGTACCTCCACCGTCATTTTCGGCCACCTTGACCGCTGCGGCAATCTCTTGAGAGTCGCCCAAGGCTTTCCAAACCCTGAAACCAAAAGGAACTCTTGATGCTCTGGAATTACCTTGTTAAGCAGACTCTGGGTATGTGGAAGCAACCATCTTTGGCGAGACTGCAATATGAGTATGTTCTGAAGTAGAAACTAGCTTTGTGTCTGCAACGAACTCTACATCGAGGTCATAAAGATCGTCGTCATCTTAATCAAAGCAGAGTTTTTCTTCCTCCTCAATTGTATCAGTAAAATTAGAAGAAGACTCCAACCCAATAATACATGGCCCATAAGAAAAAATAATGCATGATTCAGACCCCCTCTTGGGCCCATTGACTACAAAAATCCCACAATCCTCTTTCGCCGTTTCACCATCTCGTGCCTCGCAAGAGCCACATGGTGCATGCTAAAAGGCTTGCGTGGCCCGAGGCACGTGGCTCTTGAGAAATCCAAGAGCCACCTCATCAACCGAAGCTCCTCTTCTTCCTCAAAACTCTCTGCTTTTTCTTTTCCCCTAGCTTCTTCCCCAAAAACATTTTTTTTTCTTTTTTAATGAAAGCTCAGCCTCTTTAGGCTCCTCTAAATCCACCAGTTCTTCTTCTCCATCGTCCGTAAGAGCCAGTTGTAGCTCTTAGTCACTATGCTCCTCGAGCTGTGGTCCTCTCTTACCCTTTTTGCTTCTCCAACACGTCTTCCCCAAAATAAGAGCTTTTCCATTTTGAGGAAGTCCAACAACGGATGACTCCTCATCCTGACATTGTAAGCCCCAACCGGGCCTCCTTCGAGTTCCCCAAGAGCTAAACTTTCCCCTTTTGAGCAAGTCCAACCAACGATGTCATTTTACCCTGAATACCCAAGGCCCTATCTTCCTTTATAGTGCTACTAATATGGTACAGATGAGTGGCCCTTCCTGGGCCACCCGATCCCCTAACAACCGCACTTCTATGATCATTAGGTCAACCCAGAGCCATATGGGCCTCTGCCACGTCAGGCCCACGAGAAAACAGGTCTGACCCGGCCCAGCAGGGTCTCATACCCATTTTCCCTGCCTATAAATATCAGGCCCCCTCCTCACTGTAAGAATAATCAAACTTTCTCCCCCTGAACCCTAGCTAATTTTGCTTTTCCAGTATTCGACTAGATCGTCGGAGGGCCTATTACCAGGACTTCTCCCTGTGTTTCTAGGCAGTGTGCAGGTACCCAGGACCGAGCTGAGCCCACAGATCCGAGCCGAGCACCTGGTCCCTACCTCACTCCTGCTACTCCCGAGCCGGTCCCTCAGTCGAGGGTCAAACCAGGGCTAGTACCACAACTTCCACAATACAAACTACAAGAACTCACACATGTTGCAACCACACCCCCAAAACAAACCGCATCAGGTTGGCACCGTCTATGGGAACTACTCGGTTCTGACTTCAGTCCGATCCCAGCCAGGGGAGTCATCCCGGAATCTAAGCTCTTACATGGCACCCAAGGCCATAAGAGCTTTCACCTCTGGACGTCGTCCAGATGCTCCTCCCCAGAACAGCCACACCGAAGCTCAGGGATCCAACCATCCGAGGGTTGACGACGAACCCAGAGTCGGACTGGGTGCTTCTCGCTCGGTCGGGACCGACTTACATCACATCATCGAGAACCGGCAAGCCATCGAGAACCGACTTCCAACTCAGTCCCGAACTATCCCAAGCAGCCGTCCCGAGAGTGGGAGCCAGAGCTCAGTCGTACAGCCCGCACCACCCCAGTGCGACCTGGCCGGGCAAGCTCCAGTCACACAAGTCGAGTTCCAAAACTTTCGGAACAAGGTCCTGGAGGCCATCTTAGGGCCCCCCCAAAACCGAGACACTCCACCACTCTCACTCGCGATCGGGTACCTGAGGCAGCGAGCCTCGCGGCTCGACCCGCCCAGAGCGGGGAGATTCCGTCCTCCGACGCCAACAGAAAATGGAGAACTTCCTCGCCCATTTCGGCGAGGGTGGTCTAATGCCGGCTCAGGGTCATAGGCCAACCCGACCACCTTTCTCTACTCCTATCTTGGAAGTAGAGATTCCCATGAATTTCCGGCCTCCCCAGTTCGAGACCTATGACGGCAAGGGTGATCCTGCCGATCACATGGAGGGATTCAAGACCCTCATGATGATTCACAGTGCTTTGGATCCCCTCCTGTGCCGCACCTTCCCTGCCACCCTTCGGGGCCCGGCCCGGGAATGGTTCTCTAGGCTCGTCCCCGATTCGATCTTCTCGTTCGACCAGCTGGAGGCCACCTTTCTGGCCCACTTCGTGACTAGCAGGAAGGCTAAGAAAATGAGTGCATCGTTGCTGGACCTCCGACAGAAGGAAGGAGAGTCACTCCGTGAGTTTGTCCGAAGGTTCACCACCGAGGCAAGGTCTGTTTCCTCCCTAGATGCCGGGGTCGCCTTGGCGGCGTTCCAACATAATGTCTAACACGGCCAGCTGAAAGCTTCCTTGGCCAAGAAGCCTCCCCTAGACTTCCCCGACCTGCTCAACCGGGTCGAGAAGTACATTCAGGCGGAGGAGATCACTAGGAAGGGGAAGCACAAGGCCGATGAGGCCGAGCCCGCCAAGAAGGTTCCGAAAGACGGGACCGGCATGAAGAGGGTCCCTCCGGTCCCTCGCTTTGAGAGGTATACACCACTAAAACAAAACATGTCGGCCATCCTCCTAGAGATAGAGGATAAGGACCTCATCCGACTACCCCCTCGACCGACCAGCAACAAGAAACGAGATCAACGGTTCTACTGCCACTTCCACCGGAACAACGGGCACGAAACCGACAACTGTCGGGCCTTCAAGGATGAAATCAAAGCCCTCATCCAACGGGGGTACCTCCGAGAATTCACCCGGGAAAGCCCGAGGGACCGAAGGGATACGAGGAACCGAAGGCCTTCGCCTCCTCCTTGCACACCCAAACGGCATCCCGAGCAGGACCGAGAGCCCGAGGAGACCGGAGGCCAGGCCATCCTACACTGCATCCATGGGGGGGCTATGGAAAGGGAATCCAATACTTCCCACAAGGCATTCGTCCGAGAGGTGAATGCCATTCAAGACCTTCCTTCCCCCCAGATCCATCAACTTCCTACTCCTTCTCTGGAGAAGACTTGGAGGGGGTCCGGCTCCCGCACTGCGATGCACTCGTCATCAGCCTCGACATGGCGAACTTCGAAGTCTGCCGGATCCTTGTGGACAACGGGAGCTCGGTGAACATCCTCTTCTTGGAGGCATTCGAGAACCTTAAACTCCCCCAGGAAAAGCTCAAACCGGCTGAGTACACCCTCCACGGGTTCTCCGGCATACTAGTACAGATAGAGGGGATCGTGGCCTTAGATGTATCCACCGGCACGATCTCCCTCAGACGGACCGAGTCGATGGACTTTATGGTAGTCAATGTCAAAGCGGCGTACAATTCTATCCTCGGCTGACCCGGGCTCTGCTCCTTCCAAGCTGTCCCCTCGGCCTACCACCTAGCTAAAGTTCATACCAAGTAGGGGGACGGTGTCGTTCGGGGGAACCAAGAGACCGCACGATCGTGCTATATGATGGTGGTCAGAGGCGGGGTGTTTTCCCTCGACGCCGTTGAACTTCATCCTGAAAGAAGCCAACCAGAGCCCGAACCGGCGAACGAACTGGAAGAAGTCTTGTTCGAGGCAGAAGACAAGTGGAAGCGGTTCTGCGTGAGCCGTTCCCTCACCCCCAACCTAAATTCGGACCTAATCGACTGTATCCGCCGCAACATCGACCTCTTCACTTGGAAACCATCCGACATGCCTGGGATCTCCGAAGACCTGATCATGCACAGACTGAGCGTGATCCCGGGCTCAAAGCCGATCATCCAGAAGCGGCGTAAGTTCGCCCTGGAGAGGTAGCAAGCTGTCAAGGAAAAAGTGGAAAAACTGTTGTCTGCCCGATTTATTCAAGAGGTCAGCTACCCTGAGTGGCTGGCGAACGTCGTGATGGTAAAGAAGGCCAGTGGGAACTAGAGGATCTGCATAGACTTTACAGATTTGAACAAGGTGTGCCCCAAAGATCCTTTTTCCCTCCCCAGCATCGATGCTGTGATCGACGCAACGTCGGGTTAAGAGCTCCTAACCTTCATGGATGTCTTCTCGGGCTATAATCAAATCCGGATGTCCCCCCTAGATATCGCCAAGACATCCTTCGTCACCGACCAGGGTCTCTACTGCTACCGGGTTATTCCCTTCGGGCTGAAGAACATCAGAGCTACCTATCAGAGGCTCTTCAACCGAATCTTCAAAGATCAGGTCGATCGTAACATGGAGGTATACATCAACGACATGCTCGTCAAAAGCCAACGGGGGCAGGACCACGTCGCTGACCTCAAAGAAGCCTTTGGCGTCCTTCGGACCCACAACATGACGCTCCATCCAGCCAAATGTGCATTCGGCATCTCCTCAGGAAAATTTCTCGGTTCATCATCAGTCAGCGTGGCACTGAGGCAAATCCCGAGAAGATCCAGGCTATAATAGACATGGCCCCTCCTAGGAACATCAAGGAGGTGCAGCGGCTCACGGGGAGACTAGCGGCCATTGGCCGCTTCCTCTCCAAGTCTGGAGAGAAGTCCATCCCCTTCTTCAAGGCTCTGCGCAGAACCGGAGGCTTCGAATGGGGCACCCAGCAACAGGAGGCATTCAACTAGTTGAAGGAATACCTCGCCAACCCCCCACTTCTGAGCAAACCTGAGCTGGGCGAACCCCTCTGGCTTTACCTTTCAGCCTTGGAAAGCGCACTGAGTGTCGTTCTCGTCTGAGAAGAGACGGAATCCAGAAGCCGTTATACTATGTGAGGAAAGTCCTGCTCTCGGTCGAGACTCGATATGCGACGATGGAGAAAGTAGCGTATGCCCTGGTCATGGCTGCCCGAAAGGTCCGCCCTTATTTTTAGGCGCACTCAATCCAGATCCTCACGGACCAGCCTCTCAAGGCCGTGCTCCACAAGCCAATGAGCTCCGGTCGATTGGTCAAGTGGTCGATCAAGCTAAGTCAATACGATATCAGCTACCAGCCAAGAACAGCCATTAAGGGGCAGACTCTCGCCGAATTCATCACAGAATGCACCATCTCCGAGCAACCCAACAGTCAGGAAGCCAATCCGGCGTGCGAAGTTTACGTCGACGGCTCCTCTTGCGAAGCAGGAAGTGGTGCAGGCATCATCTCGCGAGGTCCCGATAACTTCCGTCTCCAATATTCTCTCCCCCTCAACTTTCCGGACTCTAACAACGAGGCGGAGTATGATGCTATGATCGCGGGACTTACCCTAGTGCACTAGGCGGGCCCAAGGCAAATCAGGGCCTATAGCGACTCTCAACTCATGGTCAATCAGATCACTGGGGAGTACGAGGCTCGTGATGATCGGATGGTCTGGTACTTGGCAGTGGTCCAGTGGCTCTTAACATCCTTCGACTGTTTCGCAGTACTACGAATCCGAAGATAGCAGAATGCCCAGGCGGATGCCCTGTAAAAGCTTGCCTCCTCGTCCTTTAAAGGCCTTGACCGCACGGTGCTGATTGAAGTCCTCCTAAAGCCGAGTATCGACATCCACGAAACCCTCTGTATAAACAACGAAGCCCGGCCAGACAATTGGACCACTCCCATCCGAAGGTTTCTGGTAGAGGGCGAGGTCCCCCAAGACCGAGCCGAAACAAGAAGAACCAGGGTCCGCTCGGAAAGGTTCATCGTGATCAACGAGACCCTCTTCAAACGCTCGTACACAATGACGGACGGAAGACCCTACCTTTGCTGCCTATCCCCTGACGAGGCCAAGTACACTCTCAAGGAGCTCCACTAAGGAATTGGCGAGTGCCACATGGGGAGTCGTTCGCTCGCCAAAAAGGCCCTGAACCATGGGTATTACTGGCCCACAATGTTACAAGACGCCTTGGCCCTAGTCAAAAAGTTCAGTCCTTGTCAAAGATTCTCCTTAGTAAGAAGGGTTCCACAAGCAAACCTTCGTTCTTTATCCAGTCCAGCCCCATTCGCCATGTGGGGGATGGACCTAGTCAGCCCCTTTTCGAAAGCAACAGGCTAAAGGAAGTTCCTGGTGGAAGCCATCGACTACTTCACCAAGTGGATCGAAGCCGAGCCCCTGACAACGATCACAGAATAGCAAACTCAGCAATTCTTCTGGAAACACATCATCTGCCGGTTCAGAATTCCGCACTTACTCATCATGGACAATGGGACCCAATTTGCGGACAAGAATTTTTGAAAGTTCTGCAAAGATCTTGGCATCCATCAGCGCTTCTCTTTGGTATGCCACCCGCAGTCGAACGGCCAGGACGAGAACACGAACCGCCAAATCCTTGACGGCCTCGAGAAATGGCTTGATAATTCCTCCAAGGGACTATGGGTTGACGAGCTGCCGAGCGTGCTCTGGGCACTTCAGACGACGAAGAGGATCCCCACGGGAGAATCACCGTTCAATCTAACTTATGGCACGGAAGCGGTGATCCCCCTCGAGATCAAGGCCCCAGATCATGGCCTTCGATGAAGAGAGCAACTCGGTGCAACTACGTGCCAACCTGGACCTCATAGACGAGGTCAGGGAGAAATCCACCATCAGAAAGAGCATGTATCAGTAGAGGATCGAAAGGTTCAACAACAAGAAGGTCCGTCTCATAGACATCAAACTCGGGGAACTCATGCTCAAAAAATTGGTGGTATCCAACCCGGGCCAAAGAGGAAGATGGCACCCAACTGGGAGGGCCCCGTACAAGGTTTCCGAAGTTTTGCGCCCCGGCACATACCGACTCACCAACCCTGAGGGCAGGACAGTGAAGAGACCCTGGAACGCGGAACACCTCATCAAATTCCTCGAGGGGGAGGAATAGCTCTTGTAACTTTCCTTTGTAAATAGTAAGATGTAATTGGCACCACGTGCCTCGTTTTGTTGCAAGTGAATAGGATGTAATTTTTTCCTCATTTTTCATCATGCCAACTTTCTTAAAACAATTATAGGGGCTCGACATCGACCTCGAACAAGGCTCTGGATTTTTTAAGCCCTGCGACCTCGATGCTCGGCGATGGCATCGAGCTACATCCTGTCTTTTTTTTACAAACAAGTATGGGGGCTCGACATACGGCATCGACCTCGAGCAAGGCCTTGGCTTTTTCAAGTCATGTGACCTCAACGCTCGGCGATGGCCTAGAGCTACATTGTGTCCTTTTTTTACAAACAAGTATGGGGGCTCGACATACGATATCGACCTCGAGCAAGGTATGGGCTTTTTCAAGCCCTGCGACCTTGACGCTCGGCGATGACCTCGACCTACACTCTGTCCTTGTTCCAAACAGGCATGGGGGCTCGGCATCGACCTCGAGCAGGGCCTTGACTTTTTCAAGCCCTGCGACCTCGATGCTCGGCGATGGCCTTAAGCTACACCCTGTCCTTCTTACAACAAGTACGGGGATTCGACACCCGGCTTACTGAACAAGCCACCACTTAAAAGACATTTCGACAAGTTGAGAAAAAATCAAAGTTTTATTACTCATAAGCGCCACAAATGGCCATGATACAATAAAGACTATTACAACCACTCTGCTAAAAACCTGAACTAAGTACTTCTCGCGAGACCTCCTCGACTAACACCAACCGTCTCAAGCCCCGCGGAGCGAGACTGTCCCCCTGCATGCTCAACCTGCGCAGCTAGTAAGGACGTCCCAGCAACGAAACTCTGCGTGTCGGTGGGCCTTGGCATCTCCAGATAAAGGGTCGGGGAATTGCCCAAGGTAGAATGGCTTCCTCCCCCGAACGGGCCGAGTCGAGACCGACCCATGCCTAACATGAGTTTCAACCTCTGAATCTCCAGCTCCTTCTCTACCATGACCTCGTAAAGAACGGATTTCGAGGTCGGTCGCCTGGTGGAGGCATCCGAAATTGACCAGTTTGTCTCAGCACCCCCCCAGTCTCGGACAGCTATGGCCTTCTTCAGGCGAGCGGCCTCTAGACTGAGCTCCTTAGACTTGTTCATAAAATAGCCTACCGCGGCTTCTCAATCGCTAGCCTGCTTACAATAGCAAATCAGCACACTCTCCTTGGACTCTATCTTATTTTGAAGTCACTGGACCTCGGCAGAACTGAGGTCGGCCCTGGCAGTCTCGTTCATCTAGCAAAAACAGCGAAGAAACAACGATTCACTAAAAAAGCTTGCTAAAAACAACAAGTCACAGAGGGTCAGTCAAAATTTGTTTTTATAAATTCAAAATTTGTGTTACAAAAAACGTTGGCCTGTCTGTGCTAGGCAAATACAAATTTTAAAAAAAGTAAGAATCCTACACTACTTTTTAGAGGGGATCAGCACCTCTTCGGCATCCGGTTCACCCCCTGCCTCCTCCTCCAGGTGAGGGTCCTTCGGTGCCTCATCTCCCTCACTGCCGGGAGTCAGTGGATGTACGGGAGGCCCTCACGCATAGTGGAGGTGGTCGATCTTGGCCTCCAGATAAAGGTGCAAGAAGTGCTCCTTGCCTCGGTCGTACGCGTCGTCTTGAGCTTGGATCAGCTCGTCTACAGAAGACATCTGCAGCTCCTCATACTCCGCCTTGGCCTTCGCTCGAACCTCCGCCAACTCGAGCGCGTGATGATCCTGCAGAGAAGCCATCTCGGCTTGGAGGATCCCCTGAGCTCCCTGAGCCCCTGTCAGCTCTTCCCTCAGGCACTTTCCCTCTTCGAGGAAAAGCTCGGCATTCCGCTTCTCAAGCTGAATCTCCTTCTCCAAGCACTTCCTTAGATGTGCCCCATGCAGTAGTGCCTGGCCGAGGAGAATTGATTTAGATTCAAAATTCATAAATACTAAGCACAAAGCAGATAACTAACAAATACTTACCGTGACCTGCACTTGAGCCCACCTCATGTAGGCCGTCTCGGATGTCTCTGTCGCCAGAGTTATCCGATCGTGCTCCGTAACGAGCTTTTCTGCCACCTCTACAACGATCGGGGCCTCAGTTAGAGTGTTACCCTCCTTAACCGCCCAATCCGGGGTGAACAACCTTAGACCCCTCCTGCCCACCATCTCCTGGGCATCAGGGCGAAGTGCTGGGGTCCCTGCCTTCAGAACCTCCGTCACCTTCTTACTGCTAGAGCTTGGCCCCGACTCCTTTGCCCCTCTAGATAACTGGCTTTTCTTAGACTTCTTCGAAGGTGGCTCCGAAGATCCTTGGGCCGCCCCTGGTTAGACCCCGCTGCCGAGGCAGCCTTCTTCTTATCGGCTCTCCTCTTCGCGGCCAAAGCCAGAAGGCCCTGCCTCACCCCGAGTTTCGATGCGTCATTCGTTGCAAAAAAAAAAAGACAAAAAGAAAAAGAAAAATGTTAACACGAAGGCAGAAAATTAAGCAAAGTGGAAACAAAAACATACAATGGTCGGCTGGGCTCAGTCCGGCTCGGGCCAAATGTAACTCTGTGCCATGCGGCCAACCGATGTTGTGCCCCTCGACAATTTTATCCACTTCAGCCCACTCCATTTCTGTCAAGTCCCTCTGACTCGGGGGTTTATGGTTCGGTTTGAAAAAATTCCAGACTGTGGGGATTTCCCAAGGCGTCTCGCTCCGGACAATGAGGTACTTTTCCTTCCATACTTTTATTGAGTCCGGGTGACCGTGCATCACTCTCTTGTGGGGACGTGGTAACATATAGAAGATCCCCTCCATATCTCCGAGTGAGCTCACGCCCAAGACGGTGCGGAAATACTTAAGCTTCAGCTTGACCCCCTTCTCCTGGCACTTTAGGATGAAGCAGACCAGATGCTTCCACGAGTTGGGGCCGCACTACATCGGACTCACCTCCCCCCACCTCAGCACCCTCTTGAAAAATGGGTGCAGCGGCAACCTCAGTCCTGAGACGAAAGTGTCCTCGGGAAACATACAAAAGCTCTTCTCCAACTCAGTGGTTGGACGAAGACCGGGGCTCGGAATTAGTAGTTCAAACTCCCGAGGGATGAAATAAGTTGCCTTTAATATAGGCAAGTAGTCCGCCTTCAGCACACACTGAACGTTGTCCATCTTTATCATGGTCCGATCAGATTCGCGCAACCCCGTGGTAAATTGGACATGTCCCTCCACATTGTCAGGATACATCCTGATTGACCCTGGGTTCCTATTGGACATGTGAGGAGCCGCAGCCCTTCTCCTGGCTCAGGTCCGAACTCATCCGGCGTGCTCGGATTGTCCGGCCGAATCTACTTCCATTTCTTCCTACGGGGGCGAGGCTTCCTCTCCGGAGATGGATTCAACAACGGGGGCAGAGGAGACATTTTTCTACCTCTGCTACCACTCCCTCAGCTCCTTCTTCACCTCCCTCCTGGTCACCCTCTCCCTCGGTTCCTCCTTCGCCCCCCTCCTGGTCGCCCTCTCCCTCGGTTCCTCCTTCACCCCCTCCTGATTGCCCTCTTCCTCAACAAGCTCCTCCTCAGACCCCTCGTCGGTCTCCTCCCCCGACAACCCCCCTTCGGGCATACTACTTTGCAAAGGGGCCACATCAAAAACCACATCGCTCGTGCCTCCAGATACCGAATGTCCTTCCTCCTCCGAAGTAGGGTCATCCAGGGACCAAGACGTCGACTCTGACTTGACCTCCACCACACCACAACCCGAAAGCCCGCCTCGGAGCCGGACTGAGAGCGCGACATAAGGAAACAAAATACTAACCTGATTAACCAGAAAACGGAAGGATCACCGTAAAAGTTGTCGCCGATAGGAAAGAGAGAAAAAAATTGGTTATGAAGAGAGAGAGAGAGTGCAAAGTGAAGAAGTGAAGGGAGGAGTGGGGATTTATAGAATGGGAGAGACTCATCGAATTCCGCAAAAGAATCCCCACCGTCCAATCTTGATCATCAAGATCTAACAGCCACTAGGATCTCAAACGCCTCGATTTCCACCCCCATGTCGTCAGCATGAAATGTAAAATTCCAGTTTTATCCTCGGCCTTGTCAGCTGGTACGGTGGTTCGGTATCCCATGGCAACGGATTAAGTACTGCACTTTCTTCTTTACCACTACTCCCCCTTCCTCCCATAATAGGGGAGCAAGTTAAGCCCCTTCGTTCCGTAAAGTTCAGGATTGATCAAAGCAGCACTAGAAAGATTGCATACAAAACGGCAGTAACAGAGCATTAAAGGAAACTTTACTATCAATCAGAATGACTTACGACTACTGCATATCTTCTGGGCCCGTCGCTCGGTGGTGAACCCGAGCCACACCATAGATTTTCCAACAAGTTTTGGGGCTCGGAGCTCGGTTGTGATCTCGAGCCATCTCAGAGATTTTCGTAAGCAAAATGGAAGCTCGTCGCTCTGTGGAGAATCCGAGCCACACCAAAGCTTTTCCAACAAGTTTTGGGGCTCGGAGCTTGGTTGTGACCTCGATCCATCCCATAGCTTCTCACAAGCAATGTGGAGGCTTGTCGCTCGGTAGTGAATCTGAGCCACACCAAAGCTTTTCCAATAAGTTTTGGGGCTCAGAGCTCGGTTGTGACCTTGAGCCATCCCAGAGCTTTCCATGCTAAGTATGGGGGCTCATCGCTCGGTGGTGAATCCGGGCCACACCAAAGCTTCTCCAACAAGTTTTGGGGCTCGGAGCTCGGTTGTGACCTCGAGCCATCCCATATCTTCTCACAAGCAATGTGGAGGCTTGTCGTTGGATAGTGAATCCGAGCCCTACCAAAGCTTTTCCAATAAGTTTTGGGGCTCGGAGCTCGGTTGTAACCTCGAGCCATCCCAGAGCTTTCTACGTCAAGTATGGGGGACTAGTCACTCGGTGGTGAATCCGAGCCACACCAAAACTTTTTCAACAAGTTTTGGGGCCCGGAGCTCGGTTGTGACCTCGAGCCATCCCAGGGCTTTCTATGCCAAGTGTAACCCCTATTTTTCGTTTTTCGTATTTTGGTGTATTTTTCCTCTTTCTTGAGTATTTGTACTCTCCTTGTATTTTTTTGGTCTGTATATTGGGGTTGTTTTCAATATATATTCATTTTATTTCATTTTGAGCTCTTGTGTTTGATTTGTTGTCTTTTGTTTCGTTCCTTATCAGTTTTTGTCTTTCTCTTTATTGGATTCTTGTTCTATTCTTTTGCTCGTGTTTTGGGTGCTCGTGGTTTCATTTGCCTAAGCCCATTGTTGTTTACCCCATTTCGCAATTTAAACCTATACCTCATGATTATCCCTAAACCCAATTGATAAACCAAATCCTATTGATACTAAAACCCATCTCCTATTACTACTCCTATTGGACCCATAAAACCAATTACCCACATACTCAAACCCATAACTGAACCCTAACCCTAACCTACTCAACCCCCGGCCTCCTTCCCTCTCTCTGCCTTTGCGCCGTTACCCAACCCCAACCAACACCCCTCATCCCGGCCTGCACCTCCCCATCCCGACCACCCTAATCCCGATCATCTCCCCTAGCCGCAACCCCATACTCCTGAGCACTCCACCTCTCCATCCATCTCCATACCCATATCTCTCTCCCTCCGGCTATCCTCCGGTGCCAATCAGCAGCAGCAACCGCATGAGCAGCAACGACCAGCAAAGGCCAACTGCCGCTACCCCCGCCGCCTGATATCCTTCTCTCTCTCGTTGGTGTTTTACATGTGCACGTAGTTTGCACATGGGTTGCTTTGGCTCGTGGATTTTCGTTTGTGAGTTTTGTTTGTTGTCGGGATCAGTTTCCGTTATTCTTGGTGTTCATTTCGTCTTCGGTTAAGGCAAGTAACTTGTACTCAAATTTCTTTGTATGATACAAGTCATAAATACGGCTTGTAGTGTAGTTGGGTTCTAGAGACAACTCGTGTGTGATGTATTTTGATGATTATTGTCTCTATAGTGCTATTAATCATAGTTGCCTCACGACACAAAAATTTGATATGAAACAAATTAGGTTTTGACCATTCTTGATGTGGTTATATTGTAAGACAATTATGAGAAATTGTGTGTTTGTTTAGATCAATGTGATATACTTATTTTGGACATGCTATATACCCTATTTCATGATGTTTAGATACTTGGTAGATGCTATAACATGTTTGGTTGTGTTTGGAACGAGTTTCGTATGATCTATGTTGGTTTTATTTCTAAAGAGAATTCTGCATTTTGTCGATAATCTGTTTTGATTGGTATTTTAGACAATATTAAGGTCAGTATCTTAATTTCATTATTAAACATGATTTTTAGAGAAATCCGTCTTCTTTCCAAACTCTCTAACCTTGATCGATTTCGTTTTCATATGTGTGAGATGTGATTGTTTTACTACAGAGATGTATTTCATTTTCAGATTTTGTTTATTGATGATTTTTGATGAGTAAACTATTTTGATACTAGAGCTAAGCATATTATTTTGATCTGAAATTTTGGATAGTATTTCTATATCTATTTAGGAATTACCCAGAATTTTGGTGGATTTTATTGATGAGTTTTATATACCATTTCATGCTTGTTTATAAAGACTATGCTTGTTGGATTTTGTTCGCTATTCTGTAAATATTTGTATTTTCACCCTAATTCTTTTTCCTGTATGAAAAATATTTATGAAATATGAAAGTTATCTTATTTTGTCTATTTTCATCTCCCTTTAGCGTATTTGGATTTTGTTTCACGGTTTGCAAGATATCACAGTTTTCGTACAGCAATGTTGGGAATTCCAGATTTGCCGAACTATCGTTTCTTGATATTTTTTGATTTTTGTTGGCTAAACGAATCTTACTGGAAAATTATGAAAATTTATATTCTAGTACTAGACATATAGGGGAATACCCCAGATTTTTTTTGGATTTATTTGAGGTGTTTTGATGCGGTTTTCTTGATCTTGAATTCGATTTCCTGATTTCCGACTCAACATATTTTCTGTATTCAAATCTGTTTTGAGTTATGTTTTTGTGAAGCACTATATGGCTTATTTATATTCTCTGGATTCAGTTGGAAGTCTATTTTCTAGACCTTTCAACGGATTCAGAGTTTCATGTTTGTAACAGTAGGGATCACTGTTTTACTACAGTATGGTCTTGCTGTCCTGAACTAGAGATTTGGCTATTTTATTCTTTATGAGTTATCTTGTACCCGTACATATTTATCTTGCAACTTGAACTTGTTACATGATCATGCCATGTTATTCTTGATATGTTTTGCACACCTAAATGTTTGTTTGACATTAATAATAAATAATCAAGCCGGGGTTTTAAGAAAAAGATCTAATAGTGGATAATTCAGAAACGTGTACTTAGAAGGGGATCCACTGATCCTATGTGATTACTTGAGACATGATGCTTGACACGTGATTACTCGACACTTGCACGCAAGAAACGTACTTGCCACTTGCACAACTTGACACGTGATTATATGATACATGATACATGATACTTGGAGCTTGGAGCTCGATACTTGATACTTGTCCCTGAGTACACTGCCCTCTATGGTCCACTATGAAATCTAAAGCAAAACTGTTTGTTGCAGCAACCATGTAGTAAAAATCGGGATGCATGAAGTGCTACTTAGATAGTAATCATTACAAGACTTGATACATGACACTTGAACATGATATATGCTTACTTGATACTTGACTACATGATACATGAGACTTCATACTTGACTTGCTACATGTTTACATGATACTTGATACTTGTTACTTGTTTACATGATACTTGTTCACTTGACTCTTGATATATGCTACTTGTACTTGTTCACCTTACCATGCTAGTTGTTATATTTTGACATCATTCTTATTCCATGTTATTAGTTAGTTTTCCAATGTACTTGTATCCTGCATTACAAGCGGTCCGTAACTTGCATTGACGGGAGTTTGTTTTCTTTTTCCTATCCCTGGAATTGTTAAATTGCAGATTTTGGAGAACAGGTTCCAGATGGTATCGGTGACATGAATATTAGTGCTGGATTTAATTATTATTTCTTGTTTCTTGCTTGAACAATATCGTATCTTGTACTTGGATTTATTTGTATTTGGGCAATGTGACCCAGGATATTTGACTTATTCAGATCATGATTATTTGAGATTAATATATGTTGGTTTCAAGTATTCTTGTTGGTATTTTGGTTCATATGTGCATGACTGGTTGATTCTTTTGCTTCCGACTCTGATTATTTCTGTGATATGTTGTAAAGATTCTTGAACAGCTTATGGATAATGAAAATTATTTGCTGAGCTTAGTCACGTATCCGTATTCCGTATTCTTTTTGGGAAGTGGAGCGTGACACCAAGTATGGGAGCTCATCGCTCGGTAGAGAATCCGAGACACACCAAAGCTTTTCCAACAAGTTTTGGGGCTCGGAGCTCGGTTGTAACCTCAAGCCATCCCAGAGCTTTCTACGCCAAGTATGGGGGGCTTGTCACTCGGTGGTGAATCCGAGCCACACCAGAGCTTTTCCAATAAGTTTAGGGGCTCGGAGCTCGGTTGTGACCTCGAGCCATCCCAGAGCTTTTCGCAAGAAAAATGGAAGCTCGTCACTCGGTGGTGAATCCGAGCCACACCAAAGCTTTTCCAACAAGTTTTGGGGCTCGGAGCTTGGTTGTGACCTCGAGCCATCCCGTAGCTTCTCACAAGCAATATGGAGGCTCGTCTCTCGATAGTGAATTTGAGCCACACCAAAGCTTTTCCAACAAGTTTTGGGGCTCGGAGCTCGGTTGTAACATTGAGCCATCCCAAAGCTTTCTACTCCAGGTATGGGGGCTCGTCGCTCAGTAGTGAATTTGAACCACACCAAAGCTTTTTCAACAAGTTTTAGGGCTCGAAGCTCGGTTGTAACCTTGAGCCATCCCAGAGATTTTCCAACAAGTTTTGGGGCTCGGAGCTCCTTTGTGACCTCAAGCCATCCAAGAGCTTTTCGCAAGCAAAATGGAAGCTCGTCGCTCAGTGGTGAATCCGAGCCACACCAGAACTTTCCAACAAGTTTTGGGGCTTGGAGCATGATTGTTACCTCGAGCCATCCCAGAGCTTTTCGCAAGCAAAATGGAAGCTCGTCGCTCGGTGGTGAATCTGAGCCACACCAAAGCTTTTCCAACAAGTTTTGGGGCTCGGAGCTCGGTTGTGACCTCGAGCCATCCCATAGCATCTCACAAGCAATGTGTAGGCTCGTCGCTCGATAGTGAATCCGATCCACACCAAAGCTTTTCCAACAAGTTTTGGGGCTCGGAGCTCGGTTGTAACCTCGAGCCATCCCAGAGCTTTCTACGCCAAGTATGGGGGCTCATCTCTCGGTAGTTAATTTGAGCCATCCCAGAGCTTTTCCAACAAGTTTTGGGGCTCGGAGCTCGGTTGTGACATCGAGCCATCCCAGAGCTTTTCCCAAGAAATGTGGAAGCTTGTCGCTCGGTGGAGAATCCGAGCCACACCAAATCTTTTCCAACAATTTTTGGGGGTCGGAGCTCGGTTGTGACCTCGAGCCATCCTATAGATTCTCACAAGAAATGTGGAGGATCGTCGCTCGGTAGTGAATCCGAGCCACACCAAAGCTTTTCCAACAAGTTTTGGGGCTCGGAGCCCGGTTGTGACCTCGAGCCATCCCATAGCTTCTCACTAGAAATGTGGAGGCTCGTCGCTGGATAGTGAATCCGAGCCACACCAAAGCTTTTCCAACAAGTTTTGGGGCTCGAAGCTCAGTTATAACCTCGCACCATCCTAGAGCTTTCTATGCCAAGTATGGGGGGCTCGTCACTCGGTGGTGAATTCGAGCCACACCAGAGCTTTTCCAACAAGTTTTGGGGCCCAGAGCTCGGTTGTGACCTCGAGCCATCCTACAGCTTTCTACGCCAAGTATGGGATCTCGTCCCTCGGTAGTGAATCCGAGCCACATCAAAGCTTTTTCCACAAGTTTTGGGGCTTGGAGCTCGGTTGTAACCTCGAGCAATCCCAGAGTTTTCTACGCCAAGTATGGGGGGCTCTTCACTCGGTGGTGAATCCGAGCCACACCAGAGCTTTTCCAACAAGTTTTGGGGCTTGCAACACGGTTGTGACCTCGAGCCATCCCAGAGCTTTTCGCAAGAAATATGGAAGCTCATCGCTCGGTGGTGAATCCAAGCCACACCAAAACTTTTCCAACAAGTTTTGGGACTCGGAGCTCGGTTGTGACCTCGAGTCATCCCTTAGCTTCTCACAAGCAATATGGAGGCTAGCTGCTCGATATTGAATCCGAGCCACACCAAAGCTTTTCCAACAAGTTTTGGGGCTCGGAGCTCTGTTGTAACCTCGATCCATCCTAGAGCTTTCTTGGCCGAGTATGGCGGTTCATCGCTCGGTAGTAAATCCGAGCCACACCAAAGCTTTTCCAACAAGTTTTGGGGATCGAAGCCCGGTTGTAACCTCGAGCCATCCCAGAGCTTTTCCAACAAGTTTTGGGGCTCGAAGCTCGGTTGTGACCTCGAGCCATCCCAGAGCTTTTCGCAAACAAAATGGAAGCTCGTCGCTCGGTGGTGAATCCGAGCCACACCAGAGCTTTTTCAATAAGTTTTTGGGCTCGGAGCTCGGTTGTGACCTCGAACCATCCCATAGCTTTTCACAAGAAAAATGGAAGCTCGTCGCTCGGTGGTGAATCCGAGCCACACCAAAGCTTTTCCAACAAGTTTTGGGGCTCGGAGCTCAGTTGTGACCTCGAGCCATCCCACAGCTTCTCACAAGCAATGTGGAGGCTCATCGCTCGATAGTAATCCGAGCAACACCAAAGCTTTTCCAACACGTTTTGGGGTTCGAAGCTCGGTTGTAACCTCGAGCCATCCCAGAGATTTCTATACCAAGTATGGGGGCTAGTCTCTCGGTAGTGACTCCGAGCCACACCAAAGCTTTTCAAACAAGTTTTGGGGCTCGCAGCTCGGTTGTGACCTCGAGCCATCCCAGGGCTTTTCGCAAGCAAGGTGGAAGCTCGTCGCTCAGTAGCGAATCCGAGCCACACCAAAGCTTTCCCAAAAAGTTTTAGGGCTCGGAGTTCAATTGTAACCTCGAGCCATCCCAGAGTTTTCTACGCCAAGTATGGGGGCTCGTCGCTCGGTAGTGAATCCGAGCCACACCAAAGCTTTTCCAACCAGTTTTGGGGTTCGGTGCTCGGTTGTAACCTCGAGCCATCCCAGAGCTTTTCCAACAAGTTTTGGGGCTCGGAGCTCGGTTGTGACCTCGAGCCATCCCAGAGCTTTTCACAAGCAAAATGGAAGCTCGTCCCTCGGTGGTGAATTCGAGCCACACCAAAGCTTTTCCAACAAGTTTTGGAGCTCAGAGCTCGGTTGTGACCTCGAGCCATCCCGTAGCTTCTCACAAGCAATGTGGGGGCTCATCGCTCGGTGGGGAATTCGAGTCATACCAAAGTTTTTCCAACAAGTTTTGGGGCTTGAAGCTTGGTTGTGACCTCGAGCCAACCCAGAGCTTTCTACGCCAAGTATGGGGGTTCTTCGCTCGGTGGGGAATCCGAGCCACACCAAAGCTTTTCCTACAAGCAAAAGTTGCTCAGAGCTCGGTCATGACCTCGAGCCACCCTAGAGCCTTCACAAGTAGATGGGTCTCGGAGCTCAGTCGTGACCTCGAGCTACCCCAGAGCTTTCACAAGCAAAGGGGGCTCGGATCTCGGTAGTGACCTCAAGGCACCCCAGAGCCTTCACAAGCAGAGGGGGCTCGGAGTTCGATTATGATCCCGAGCCACCGTAAAACTTTCACAAGCGAAAGGGTATCGGAGCTCGGTCGTGACCTCGAGGCACCCCAGAACTTTCAGAAGAGAAATGGGATCGGAGCTCGATCGTGACCTCGAGCCACCCCATAGCTTTCACAAGCAAAAGTGGATTGGAGCTCGGTCCTGACCTCGAGCCACCCCATAGCTTTCACAAGCGAAAGGGGCTTGGAGGTCGGTCGTGACCTCGAGCCCCCATAGATCCTTCACAAGTAGATGGGGTTCGGAGCTCGGTCGTGACCTTGAGCCACCTCAGAACCTTTACGCACAAAGGAGGCTCGGAGCTCGGAGGTGACCTCGAACCATCTCTTGGTTTTCACGACTAGCCTCGACGCTCGGTCTTGACGCAGAGCCGCCCCAGGGCCTTTCCCCCAAGCCTCGAGGCCCGATGCTCGGCATCGATGCCGATCCACCCCCCACTTTTCACAAATGAACTCAGGGGCTCGGTGCTCGACCATGAGCTCGGGACCGACCCTGGCCTCCACATGGAATGGAGCTCGCCGCTGACCCTCGGATGCTCAACCATCAGCACCTCTTCTCCTCTATGGGGTCCCCTTCATCCTACCATGTTGGCCTCTCCAGGAAGTTATGGATTGCATTCACCAAACTCTCTGTTCCGCTCTTCCTCTAGAGAAAAAGCCACTCCTCTACTGCTGGCGTACCCAGCCCTCTAGGAGTGGGGGGCTTCTGATATGGTACATATGATGTGGCCCCTCCTGGGCCACCAGAACCCCTCAAGAACCGCACTTATATGATCATCAGGTCAACCCAGAGCCATATGGGCTTCTGCCACGTGTGGCCCATGAGCAAACGGGTCCGACCCAGCCCAGCAGGGTCTCAGACCCGTTTCCCCTGCCTATAAATGTAATATCCTGAATTTTCATTTAATGAAAAATGATGATTTTTACGTGTTGTGCACGTACAAATTTTGTATGCATATTTTCTTATAAAATTATCTTTTATAACATGGACAATTATTTCTTTCTTTCTCTTTATTTTTCTAAAAAGCTTATTTTATAAAGCCTAAACTTGTTTTCTTATTTTTAAGCCCACCCTAATAAATTAAATATTCTATTAAATAGCCCATGAGCCTAAAGCCCACTATTTTGAGGCCCACAACTTAATTAATCTTTTAATTGTCACAACTTGTCATGTAGACACAATTAGTGGACAATTGATTAATTAAATTTGTACAACTTTTAATAGGGGTACTAGAAGGGGCACGTGCACACACTAGGGTGTGTTTTGCACACCTTTGGGGAGGCCGGGTTGTGGCCAAGAAAGAGAGGGAGAGTGGAATTGAGTTGAGGGATAGTTATTGAGTTCATGGAAGTTGCTACAACTTCCCAACTCATCTTGGTCCTTAATCTCTAAATCCTTGATTAATTCTAGCCATCTATTTCCTCCCTAAAAGTGTATAAATACCCCTAGGTTTTCTTCTCATTAGTGCACTAAACATTTGTTAAGAAAGAAGAGAAAAGAAAAAGATAATAGAACAAAAGATTAAGGATATTTGTGAGTAAAAGACTAGAGTGTGAAATCCTTGTGTGTGTTCCAACCAAAAGGAGGCTGGCCATCACCATCAAGCACAAGGGAACTCAGGTTGCACCAAGGAGCAAGGAGGAGAAGGCTACTTTCTTGTGTTCTAGGAGCTTTCAATTCGTTTTTCTTCAAATAGGTAGGTGTTTCTCATGACTTCTAAATCTAGATACCATGCTAGGAGTGTTTTGATGAAATTATTAGAGAACAACTAGTTGAGATTTGACTCATGTTGCTTAATTGGTGATGAGATGATAATGTTTGTGAAATGATTGTTATTGGGCTATTTGTGAATTACAATGCTAAAAACTATCATGTTTACCATGCTAAATAATTAAGAATCATGTTGTGTAAAAATCTATGCCTATGAGACAAAATTGAATGTTTCATGTGAAATTGAATTTGTTAATTGTAAGCAATTTCACTGTAGCAAGGAAGGAAATTTTGGTGTTCTAAATTAGTGTGATTGGCTAATGAATAAAGGAATGAAGAAATAGAATATTTTTGTAGAAATCTATACTTCGAATTGTGTGCAATTGTGGTTGTTCTAAATGTCGAAATTATGGACATTAGAATGCAAAATGAGATTAGAAATGCATGTTTTATTAGTGAATAATAACTTTAAAAATACTTATTTACTGTAGTTGTATACATATTAAGATCTGGAAAATTTGAGTTCAAAAAGAGTAGAAAAAGAAACCAAAATCGTTTTTGAAAAATTGAGAAACTAGAGATGAACAGAAAGTAG
This sequence comes from Hemerocallis citrina, assembly GCA_017893485.1. Lineage (NCBI taxonomy): Eukaryota > Viridiplantae > Streptophyta > Magnoliopsida > Asparagales > Asphodelaceae > Hemerocallis > Hemerocallis citrina. Next base: position 133,778,768 of record CM030361.1, read on the forward strand.
GAACAAAACCATTAAAACCCCCTTTCTGGACGACTTGGTCGCTTAGACCAGTTGGTCGGTAGGTGTGTTGGGCGCTAATTGTAGCGTGGGCTACTCTTGGTTGCGGGTTCGAGTTCTGAGCTCTGCTCTTTTGTTTCGGAAATTCAAATAAAACCCAAAATCCTAACCCTAAGATACTCAAGTATTGTTTCCTTTTACCTATCTTTTGTGCACCGTAGCACAGTTGGCTTGCGGTTGCGGTTGTTTTCCTTCAGGTCGCGGGTTCGATTCATGGTCTCGGCCTGTATATAAAAATTGATTTTTTTTTTGAGTTTTAAAACAAATTCTTAGCTTCTAAAAATTGGGAAATTTTGTGTTAATTATTCTAAAATCATGTAGAACTCATGAAAAATATTTGGAAACTATTTGACTAAAATAACATTGAGTTAGAAGTGAAATTGTGCCCAAAATACTATTGAAATCTACTTTTGGAAAATTATAAAAGTGAGTTATTTTTATGAGAAATTATGTTAAGTGATAAAGAAGAATTTCTGAATGAAAGGAAATCTAATTGTGTTTTCTATGGACTATGATTGTTAAATTGAATTGGTTGATGTATGAAAAATACGACTTTGTGGCTTTTGAGTTAAATAAATGAAATAAACTTTAGTATGAGAATCAAATGAAATTATTATTGATTAGAATGAGATACATGAATTGCAATTGAATTATTTGTATGAGTTTTGATTCATAGAAAAGATGAGAATTATGTTAATTGTAAAAGAGAACTTATGAGTATGAAAAACTCAATATTGTAATTATGAGTTGAAATTAAGAACTAGGGTGTAGCTAAGCCTCACACCGGCAAAATGAAAGAAAAGTTGAAATGATATTTGAAATGAAAAGACCAAGATTTGGGTCATGTGAAACAAATGAATAAGACCGGTATAGTGGGAGTGCTAACCCTAAGGGATTGATTTTGTTCATAATTCAATTAAATTAAGGACTAGTTACATAGTGAAGATGTGATGAAAGTAAGAGAAAAACGTTGAGTATGAGGGCCATTGGATTGGTGGCGTGAGTATTCACAGGATGTCTCATGATCCGTCATGAGTAGGACATGGATACTGTTCCAGAGTACCGTCCCGGTGGCGACGCTCGTGGGGTGTTTGGCGACTACAGGTGGTGTCATGTCTATGGTAGGAGGTGAAGACCACAGGATGCCTGCATGATGAGTTATGTGTCAGTGCGTTAGGATTCTCTCCACGGCGCCTAGACATGAGTTCGTAGTTCGTAGAACATCTAGGATACTTACCATAGTTACAGTAGTAGATTAAATCATGGGGAGGGATTGAACCCTATAAGATGAAGAACGGTTACGGGCTTGCCCTCGGACCTATGTAGTATGGGCTGCATAGACTCTGAACAAGTGCGCATTAGTGTCATATAAAGAAAATAGTTGCATTAAGGACTAAGTGCACTTTCACCACACAACATCAATAGGATAGTCCCCTTAGCTGTGTTTGTGAACAAACTTGTGGTTTGTTAAGTATTGAGAATTGTTATACTGTTTCGGTATAGAGAGGATAACCGTGTAAAATATTTCGTCGGTTGTAAGTAACTGACGCATCCACAGTTTTTATGCAGGGTAAAGTGATTAACAAGAATAAAGAATGCATGCTGATTAAAGAATGGTCCAAGTGTTGTACATTTCAATTCATGTAAATTGTTGTAAATTGCTTCCGCTGTAAATATGTAATGTAAGTATAAACTCTGATGTAACAAAAAGTTTTATTTCCTTGTAAAATTGTACGAAAGAAGTGTAAAGATCCTGTAGAACTTCGAATTCAGTATGTTTTGGAATTCGGGGTGTTACAATAAATACCAGGCCCCCTCCTCACTGTAAGAATAATCAAACTTTCTCCCCCTGAACCCTAGCTACTGTTGCTTTTCTAGTGACTGACTAGATCGTCGGAGGGCCTATCACCAGGACTTCTCCCGGTGTTTCTAGGCCGTGTGCAGGTACCCAAAACCGAGCCAAGCCCACAGATCCAAGCCGAGCTGCTGGATCCGAGCCGAGCACCCGATCCCTACCTCACTCCTGCTACTCCCGAGACGGTCCCTCCGTCGAGGGTCGGACCAGGGCCAGTACCGCAACTTCCACTATACAAACTACAAGAACTCACACCTATTGCAACCACAACCCAAAAACAAACCGCATCAGCTACTTTCCAAGAGCGCACAGCCTCCAGCCTCTGAGTGTGAAAGCTAAAAGTGGCAAGGATCGGAGATCTTTTTTTTTGTTGCAAATCTGCATCCACACCTCCATCCACCTCCATCTGGATACCAACCAAAATCTTGCAGTCACCCCCATCTTCAGTCAGAATCTCAAAGCAACAGCTTTCTTTGACAGTGGGACTTTTACCTCTTTTGAGTGAGTCTTTAACTGTGCCGATTTCGCATGTGCCAAGGTAAGTCCTTTCTGACCCACTTTTGATGCATGTTGACTGACTATTGTTGTGAATCAGCGATGGATTTGAAAAATTGGGCGTGTTGGAGGTGGTGCCCATTGTGTTTGGATCCTGTCGATCACCACGTGCAACATGGAGAAGTTCCCGATGAGCCCTATTGAATTCATGGGCTCCGTCGATGGTTATTTCAATTGCTGGCGAGGTCACCTGACTGTACGTCCGTTCATCTCTAGGTGAGTTTAAATTAGCTGACTTAGTAATGATCATTGGTCGGACCTCTCCCTTTGGCCCTGCTTTGTCTAGGACGAATCTAATCAAATAAGCAGCATCATAGGTGTAAAATTTTGCAAACCTAGGCATTATATCAATGTTTGGGCTCCTTATTATGAGAACCCTAACAGAGAGTAACTCTAACCATTTTGGGATCTAACTCCACTACTGACCCAAAATCCATGAACATTTCTTGGATGGCTTTAACCCCCAACAATGTATTGGTATATTGTGAATCCATATCCAAAATGAATCCCCCCGAGGGATTTCGGCACCAAATTGTGGGGACCATTCTGAAAATGTGGCTGTAAAATATCCAAAATCCACCTCACCCATCGAAATAACATTGCCAAGCTTCTCCGGTGAGGGAAAGAAATTAGGAATTGCATGTGGCAAATTATCTTCACCACCCACTCTCTATGACCCTTCATTGGCCATCGAGAATTAACAACTTCTAGGAAGTGGTTTTCTGATGGCCTACCTGATTTAATTCTAGCGAATCCACACCATTTTAGGAGCCATTTCTCTTCCTATCTCACAATTGGTAGATTGTTAATCAGTTTGATACAAGTAGGATTCTCATGAGATCTGCCCCTTAACACTTCTCTATTCTCATCAATGGGATTAGGAGATAAATTGGTACATACATACGACATGTAACCCCATTTAAGACATTTGAAGCATAGAATGTCTTTGGTACAATCAGCCCAAGTATGACCAGGATCACCACAATTAAAGCATGGATTGGTTTCTTTTTTCCTTTTCGAATGGTTTTCACAACTCCATTGGAGTTAATCTTCTTGTATGGTCTTCTAGTGTGCTTGTTTTCCACTCTCATCCACTGATCATCTATCGATGTAGCATGCCCTGAGGTATCCCCAACAACAATAAGACCCCTGGTAGGAGAGGCTGGATGCCCAACTGGAGCCCTAGCAGCCACTGGGGGGAGTTGCAGATTTTGGTCTTGTTGTTCCTGTGAGACCAAAAGAGCATGATATTAAGGTGGTGATAGCATGGGTTGAAGTTGGAGCTATTATTGGAAAATGGTGATTATAGGAGACATGGGAGGGATAAAGGATATGTAATGAGGAGGGGGTAAGGGGGGTTTTGTGGGACTTGTGGTGTCAAATTCTATCTTCTTCAACACTTATGCGCCCGTTGTACACTGCGATGGATAAGCCTCCATCAAACGTATGTCATTCCATCACGGAGGGGGGTGTAGGGACCTGTCGTCGACTCTAAAAGGGAGATCTTTTACGCCAAACTTGGCTAGTAGGAGGACCCCCTCCAGGAGCCTATCCTCTAGACGGATAGATTGAGCGGTGATGAAGATGACCATAGTCATACATCTCGCGTCGATGATGATCTCCAAAAGGTTTGATCTGAGATGAAAGATGTCTACTGAGCTCTGCCTTTCCACGTTTGGGCGGTGTCACGCCCCACTTCTCAAAAAGGAGATACGGAATATGGATACGTAACTAAGTCCAGCGAATGATTTTCATCTTCCATAAGTTGTCAGGATCTTTACAATATTTCGCAGGAATAATCAAGAGATAACAAGGAGAAATCAACCACGCATGCATAAATAAATCAATGTACCAACAGAATTTACTTGAAACAAAATGTAATAATCTCAAATAAATCAGATCTGGAACAAGTCACAAGTCTGGGACACAAAGCCCAATACAAAATAATCCACGTAACAGATACATTTATTCAAAAGCAACAGGAAAGTAAATTGTAGCAAGAACTCCAGCCAGCTAGAATCTTAGATCACCTACTCCATCAGGCAACTGATCACCAAAGTCTGCAATTAAAAAAATTGCAGGAAGAGGAAAAAGAAACAAAACACCCATTAATGCAAGTTATGGGCCGCTTGTAGTGCAGGCAAAAAGTACAGGAAAGCATAAACAAGTATAGAGTAACAGCAGAAGCAAACATAGCATGGAATAGACATGACAACAAATAGAATGACTAACATGAATCAGGAAACAAAATCAAGTAACATAATGTGCTAACAGGATACGGGTAACATGTAACAGATGTCAAGTATCATGCAAGCAGGTAAACATGTAACAGGTAACATGTGTCAGGTAATCCTGTAACAGGTGTCATGTTATGTCAAGTCTTGTATTTATTTCTATCTAGGTAGTACTTCATGCATCACATCCATTTACCACATGGTTTCTACATTCAAATAAGTTACGTTTAGATTTTGTAGGGAATTCTATAGGTCATGTACTCGGGTATTCACAGGATTACAAAACTTGGTCGGTAAACTTGATTGATAACAGGAAATTAACTTAGTCGGTAAACTTGATCGGAAACTTGATTGGTAAACATGTCACACGGGAAACACGAGTCCCCTTCCGAGTACAGGCTCCTATATTGTCCACTACTAGATCTTTCCCTTAATCCCAGCTTGGTTATTTGTTATCATTATCAAACAGGCATATACGTGCACAAAATAGGGCAAGAATAACATGGTATAAACAAGTAACAGGTTTAGATTGAAAGATAAACACGCACAGATGAAAGACAACTCATAAAAGGGTAGGACAACAAAAATTCTAGTTCAGGACGGCAAGACGGTACTGCTCTAAATCTGGGATTCCCGTTGCCACAAACATGCAAATCTGGATCCGTCAGAAATCTGGAAAATAGACTCTCGGCCGAATCTAGCAAGTATAAATAATTCATATGGTATTTCACAAAAACAAGACTCAAAACAGAATTGTATCCAGAAAACATGTTCAGCCAGAAATCAGGAGTTTGTATTCAAGAACAGGAAAATGGCACAAAAACTTACTGATTAAATCCAAGAAAAATCTGGAGTATTCCCTAGTATGTCTAGTATCAGAAAATAAAGTTTCATAATTTTTTAACATAGATAGAGTAGTCAAGAAAAATCAAAACGCAACAAGATACAAAAAATTTGTAAATCTGAAATCATAAACACAGCAGTACTAAAACAGCAATAGATTACAAAATACAAATCGAAATCCAGATTCGTCAAAAGGGTGATAAAATAGATACAGTAGGATACAATTCATATTCACAAGTTTTTATAAACAGAAAATAGAATTAGGTCGACATTATGTTTCTTTGCTGAACAGTATGAAAATTCTGCATGTATAGTGGTTGTTTGCAAGTATAGAATAGTTTATAAAAGTTATCAATTAAATCCACAAAAACTGGGGGTTAATCCCAGTCAAGTCTAGTTGTAACCAGCAAAATATTGGATTAAAATATTATCTTTAACATTAATATAAAAATAAATAACCATACAGAATTTATATAAATCAGAATCTGGAAGTTTCTACACATCTGTAGTAAAATAGTCATAACTTGCAACTCACAAATTAAAACTGAGATCTGTCAAAAAATCTGGAAAGTAGGCAGAATTCTCTATAATTACTATTCACAAATAATTTTCATATACTAACCTTAATAGGGTCTAAAATACTGCACAAAAACAGGATAACAACAAGGACAGAATTATTCTTCATGCATAAAATCAACTAGCTCATATGTAACACCTACCAATCATAACAAAGTGTGAAATATGGTGTATCAAATGTCCATACAACATGGTATAGGGTATTTAACAAGTCTAATACGAGTTATACTACAACAAACCCATCAAACATACAAGATCATACAACACCTCATAATTCACGAACACATATATGTATACAAGAATTGATTATCTCTAAGTTATTTCATGTCGTGTGTGTAAAGTGACAACTACGGGTGGGTTAACACATAGAGACAAGATATAATAGGGGTTTTGCACAAGAATTGTCTCTAGAATACAACTACACTACAGGCGGTATTTAGTACTTGTATTATACAACAAAAAGAATACAAGTTACTTACCTTAGAGTCGATGGCAGAAACGAAGCAAAGAGCGAGAATAACGGGAAAGGATTCCCAAGCACGAACACGAGTGAACGGATCACGAACCAATCACGAACACACGATCACAATCGCAATCACGAACACAAAGTACGGATCTCGATGATCAAGATGATGATCAAGATGGTGAAGATCAAGAGATCCAATGGCTAGATACAAGAGCGATGATGATCATGATCAGATCAGATCGGACGGATCAGATTGAAGATCAAGATCAAGATGATGAAGATCGGACGGCTTAGATTAAGGTGAAGTTCACTGTTGCGATCACCAACAGGGGAATCGACGATCGAAGTTGCTGACTTCGATGACGGCAAACAGCGACGGCATCAGGATAGCAACGGCAACGTGGACAGGGACTCGCAGTGCTGGCTAGCTGATGGCACTGCTGTCTACTGCTTCGCTGGCATAGGGCTGAGCAGCACAGGGAGGCGCTACTTCCTGGCTTCGCTGGCGTGAGGTGCTCGGGAGAAGCCACAGCACAGGGGAGGGTGTGAAGCAGGTGGAGGCTCAGGGGGCTGGCACGATGCAGGTGGACTGGTTGCCGAAGGGGTGGTGGTGTTTTGGTGCTGCAGGACAGGGGAGCACAGGGCGTCGGGGAGGAGGAGAGGAGATGCGGCAGGAGCTGTGCACTTGGGCTGTGCTCGAGAGGCGAGGCGCGGCACAGGTGGGAGGCGCGACACGGAGAGGGGGCACTGGAGGTGGGAGGAAGGTTTCGGGAGGAAGAGGGTGAGGGAGACGCGGTATATGGGTTGAAGGAGGTAGGAAGAAGGCACAGGCAGCAGTTAGGGTTATCGGGAATACACAGGGTAGGAGGCGGCTAAATAAATAGGGCTTAGGGTTAGGGTTCTAGAGTAGGGTTATATATAGGGGAATGGGTATTAGGGTATTGGGTATAATAAGATCCAATAAGAAAGAATAGGGGTTTAGGGTTTTAAATCCAATAGAAAATAATTATAAAAATATTAGATAAATTAGAGTCTGTTCAGGATTAAAATAAAACAATAATAATGATAATATTAACAATAAAAAAATAGTAATAATGCAAATATAACACTAACTAAAATAATACTGATAAAAATAATAATAATAACAACATTAATAGAGTTTGTATTACCATATAAAAATCATAGTAATAGTTACAAATAAAATTATTGACTAAAAATAAACTTTAATAGGAGATCCGATAATACATTTTAAGAAAAAGTATTTGAAAGCAAAAAAATAATTTTACAAAAATTTGAAATACCGAAAAATACACAGAAATTACGTACTTACGAAAATAGGGGTTACAGGTGGTGGGAAGTGGTGATGGTGCATCAGAAGGTTCCTGTGGTGATTACTGGTCGCAAGCAGAGGTTGAGGAAGAGGAGGAAGAATGGGAGAGTTTGGAATAGAGGATGGAGAGGGACAACGGGAGGGATAGATTCGATGGTGGAATCAAGGGGATGCATGGGTTGGACCAGCTCTTTTGGCCCACACCCACGCATTTTGAGTTCGAGAGTCTAATGGGAGGGACAGCAAATCACTGAATCAGCTGGGGAGGGAGGCAGGGAGAGTGGGAGGAGAGGGTCGTGTTGACGGAGGTAAGGCTATGGAGGAGCAAGACTAGCAGCAGTAAGGGTAATGGGAGGGAGGGGGCGAACAAGGGGAGGGAGAAGAGGGAGCTTCAGTTCTCCTTAGTCATCGGATAATTTCAGACCGAGACATTGATTTTTTGAAAAGTCTTGACCTCCTTTCCTTTCTTCATCGCTACTTCAATGTCTTTGATTCTTTTTTTTTTTTTGACTGGAATTACCATCTTATTCATTAATGAATAGTTAATGAGATAAAAATTAATAATAATAAAAAAACGGAAATCAAGTGTCCTTTCTTTAATCTTATTCTTGTTTAGAAATAGGTCTTGTTCTTCTTATTTTGAGATTCACCCTTCTTTCTTTTTGTTACTTGTCTTCAGTACCGTTGGCTACGTCTTTCTCATCTCCTTTTTTTCTTTTTTGCAACAACAAAATATAAAACTGATTAAATGACTAATGACCTATGTGTTATGGGTAAAAATAAAACCTAATTGGAACCATTCAAATCGGGCATGAATCATAAAGCTCTTAAGGGGTAAAACGGTAAATTCACCAGAAACGGACCCGTAAAAGGAAGTTGTGCCTCTTTTAAGCCCAACGACCCAAGAGATGCTTGTCATACTGAGTTGTCATAGCGGCTCAACATGAAAGAGTTCATAATTATCTAAATACATGATTTAAATTCCTAATTATCCATAAGAGATGGTTTACAACTTTATCTCTTCACCAAGAGAAGAATTCTAACTTTATCTCTTCCTGAAGAAAAAAGTAACCAACTCTATCAAAACACCACGAAGTAGAGATAAATCAATATCTCAAAACCGGCCCCCCTAAGTGACTATAACAACCCCATGACCTCTACAGAAATCAGGTAATCAGTATATTGCCATTAAAAACTCTCATATATTTCTGTGTTTTCTGACTTGAGTGTCGGAGGGTCTGTCGATGAGGCCAACCCCAGTGTTTTAGACTTTTGCAAGTCAATCAAGAGAGATTACAGCCATTCGGATCAGATCCAAGTGTTCACATGAGTCAGATTTCAGAGTCAAGATCAATTTGCAGTAGTCAACATCAATGAAAACTAAAAGGTCAGATATTTTTATTTTTTGTACAAAAAAATCACATCATCTATTTGCTCCCACAGAAAATAGCAGCAACACTGCTTAAATAAGATCAATATTTTTCTAACACCCTAGATTTTTAAATAATGTTTTTGAGGTGTATAAATGAATTAAAATGATTTTTGGTGATTTAATAAATATTTTTTCTGAAATTTATCTTTTTACACGTGCAAATGTTTTCTTGGGAAGTTCAAAGTCAGAAATTATTTTGGAAAAACCTATTATTTATTAGTAGGTATTATTTATAAATTTTCTGGATTTTTCAGATATTTATTTGACCTATTTGAAAATATTACAAAAATAGGGAATTTTGTGCAAAATTGCCACTTGGAGTAAAAACTCCATATTTTTGGATTTTTGGGCTAAGCATGATTGGTAGTCAACTCAGAAGTCAAAGGTTTACTTTTTATTTTAATAGATTTGATTTATTTCGCAAATTTCTTAAAGAATGGTCTTTTTGCAAAATTGCCACTTAGATGCAAAATTACAAATTTCGTTTTTCTGGGTTTACAAACAGTGTCGGACAAGATTTGATCAGTTATTTTGATTTTAAATCTAAATTTAATTGGTTAATCTAATTTTCAAGTATGAAGATTTATATATGTAAAGATATATTCAAAAGAGATATTTTGCAAAATCTACTCAAAACCCTAATAACCTGATTTCCGGCCTAATATAAAGAGAGTGCAGCCGTCTCTTCACTGCATTACAACAAAGAGATTTCTTTATTATTGATTTCTTGGAGTTTCGAAGAGAGGATCTTGGATTTCTTGCGAAAGGAAGGACTTTTCTTATTCTCTTTATTATTTCGGTTGATTCTTCAATAAGGTGAGTGACATATATTTAATTTTTTGCTGTTGTATGCATGTTTTATGTGATGATTTGTCTATTAGAAAGCATGTTGGGGGATTGTGTGATGATATAATGAGTTTATTAAAAGATGTATGAATAACGATTGAATCTTTTCATGAAAACTATGTTATTAATGATTAAAACCCTAAATAGATTACTTGAGATTGTTAAGAACCTAACAGAAATCATGGGTATGTTGTTTTGTATTATAATCTTGCTGATTTGAACATATACTATGAATTGTATGATGAATATTGCTTAGAGTGAACAAAAATTGAATCTTTACTGTGCGTATATGCCCATACTCTGTTTTGATGATTTGGTGAAGTAAAACTTGATTATTTACTTGTTATAATTGCATAGATTCATGGGTAAACTATTGTAAGTGATTGTGTATGAGTTTATTGAATTACAAGAAGAGTTTCTGAATCAAAAAGATCAAGTTTTGAGTAAAAGAGGGGTTTTGGTTTTTCGGGTCTGATGCTTCAGCCGAAATTGTTTTTTTTTTGGTGATTTTGTGATGTTTTCGAATTAGGTCTGAGTTGTTGTGATACTGAGATGATTTTGAAGAATATACTACCTATATACGATGTTTTCTTGATACTTTACTGTGGCTTAACACACCTACACACACACACACACACACACACACACACACACACAGAGATATATACTACATTACTGTTTTGAAAAAAATTGTCGAAAATTGCTATTTTATGATCTTGATGAGATTTCGATTAGTCTTATAAACTCCTATATGTTACACAAGTTGTATTTAATCATCTCAGGAATTTTGTTTTGCAAATTTATGATTTTACAAAGATTTGTTGAAGTATCAGTTAAAAAGTGCACGAATATTAAAGCTATCAAATTTTTTTGAACATGACAGTCAACCGCTCTGTTTTGAACTAAAAATGTCGGTCGACTGTCAATTCTTGGGTTTTTGGATTTTTGCTTGACAGTCGACCATTCGCTTTTGAACTGGTTTTGACAGTCGACTGTCAATGCTTGGCTGACTGGTTTTGTTGAGTTTTCTTCGTTTTTCTTGAACTATTATTTCTTCGATATTATAAATTATTGATCTACTGTTTTAGATGATGTTTTTACTACAGATTACAGTATTTTATAGAGAGTTATGTTTTGATTATAATAGAATTTAAATTGAATTTCTATGACGTTATTAAATGAAATATATATGGTTTTCGAAGAAATTGATGTTTGTGATATTCTACGACTTCAAAATATGATTTTCAGTTATATAATAGATTTAATACTTTATTTCAGTTCTGGAATTTGTGAGTCTATTAAAGGAATTTGGATTTGTTGATTTTTAAGAAGTTTTCTTAATATGAGAGTATTGATAATGGAATTGAGAGTTTTAATGAAATATTTTGTGTTGATGGTTGAGTTGAGTCTCTAGAGGGTGAGTGGGACCCTAGTACATCAGCAGTTGAGATTTGTGTGGTTTGGCCAGTTGTGGCTTTGTTGTTGATCAGTTGAGTTAAGTCCGGTAGGGTACACCAACTATAGGAGATTCGTAATTAATTAATTAACTTAATAAGATAAGGACAGGTACTAGATGTTGATATGATGAAATGAGTGCAAACATGGGTTATGGACCTCAGTATGATCTGCGGTGTGAGATAATCCCCGGAATTATCAAGATGTGGGTGAAATAGTCTCCGGAATTACCTGCGGTGTGGGATTGATCTCCAAAATTATCAGGGTCGAGGCGATGCTCATGGGGTATTCGTATGATGAGGTGCCATAGCTTGCGGTGTGGGGTATTCTCGAAGATTTCCAGTTGTGAGAAATAGTCTCTGGAATTATCTGTGGATAGAGATTGATCTCCGGAATTATCGGGGCATGGGCTAAATACTCACAGTTTATCTAAATCTCGTAGTAGTATCGTAGTAGGATTAGTTGCATAAAGAGGGATCAACCCTATAAAGTGGAGAACGATAAGGGCTTGCACCGGACCTATGTAGTATGGAATGCATAGAATCCGACAAGTATGTATTAGAGTGTCATCATATTGCAATTGTGTTTTCTTGATTTGGTTTTATGCATGATGTTTTTCTGTTTTCCTATACTTGACACTTAATCTAGTTTCACTCGAAGTTTTCATGTTTTATTTATTATTATTTCATATTTCATTGTTATACTGTTGATATATGTTGTTCATGACTTTATTCTTTATGTTTTATTCATGTTGTATTTCTTTTGATGTCACTCACACCGTTATGGCTGACCCCATAGTTTTGGGGGTTAGGGTTATTATAGCTTGGGATTTGGATGCATGTGGCAGAATGATATTATGACTTATGTAATTTGTAAAAGAATGTGTTGTAAAAGAAAGAAATTGTAATTTAAAATGTTTAATTTTCCGATGTGCTTTGTAAAGAATTGATGTAATAAAAGTTAAAAATTTTATCTGTGTTTTGGCTATGTTTACTATTACATTGAGGTAGATGCTGGAAATTGTGCCACGTATTTCTGAAATATTATATTGAAAATTCGGGGCGCTACACTTTTTTCCTTTCTCCCATAATCTGTCCAACCCTAATCAAGTTTGTGTAGCAGCACACAAACCATCTTGAGCATTGGGTTGTTCTTCATTTTGTTGGACTTGTAAAAAATGGGGAAAAGTATTCAAAGGAAAAGAAATACTGGGAATTTTGTACGGGAAATGTTATAGAGGAAGAGATTGACAAGAAAAATAGTACATGTAATGCCTAAAACGCCCATAAAAACCTGATGCACCAATAACATGATCCACACAAATGCAAGATCTCACAAAAACAATAATAAAATCATATGCAGAGATAATCAATACTTGTAACTCAAAAGGTATAAAGATATATGTTTTTGCACGAGATTTTATACCCCAAAATTATTAGATATATAGGTATATTCTCACTATATGAATAATAGTAGATGTAATATTATTCTATGGGTAAAAATGTGTTACACGTACTAATTGTATGGTTATCGGACTGCGGGTTTAGTGGGTTTAGAATCCAGTACCAAAACCAGTATTTATCTCATAAATACTAGCTTGTAATAATAGTGTAGGTATTCCAATTTTGATACCTACGCTAAATATCTCAAGCACCTTAGTCTATGATATTAAGCATAATTCTCTTCTTATTATTTCTCATAATCTTTAACATTCTTGAGATATTTATTTATTAATTTTATTATGAGATTAACAAGAGAGATCGTTGGAATTAATTTATTATCATTGAGATCTCGCTGGCGCCCCTGTCGTCGTAGCTCCCGCACACCTGGGTTGTGGTCTTCTCTCTCGTCCAAGTTGCCACTTCTTCTCCTCTGTTTGACTATTTTGTTTGTTTTTTGGTTTTTTTGTTGTTTGGTTTGTTTGTGTAACTCGACCTGTAACCCAGTCAACCCGACCCACAACCTAGTCAACCCTAATCTCTTTTGTTTTGTCTTGTTTGTTTGCCAAACCCGAACCAAGTTAAACAATCCAGGTCTAACTCGTTTCCACGTCATCCCCTCACGTGGTATTGATGTCTGGATTTGGTGTTTGGTGTTGGATCTGGTGTTTGGTGTTTGGTGTTGGTGTTTGAAGTAGGTTATTTGGTGATTGATGGTGCTTTGTTTGGTTTTTGGTGTTTGGTGTTGGATCAAATCCAAATTGGACCAGATCGACATGATTGGACTGGATCCAAATATGGTTGGACTGGATCCAAACAACGTTTGACCAAATCCAAGTTTGACCAGATCCGAAATTAAAAATAAGTTCTTCACCTATATATATTTTAATTATTTGTTTAAAAAAATTTATTGCTAAGTGTTACAATTTAAATAATTATTAATCACTGTTTGTTCATAATTGATTATCTTGCTGTGTGCTAAGGTTCAAATATTTATGAACATTTGGTCAAATAATTTATTTAGTTAGTTGTGGACTATTAAAACTTAATTGCAAAGATAAGTCTACTAGTTGCTCTTATTTTGAATCTTATTGAGTGTTAAATTCGTTGCTATGTGCTAAAGATCAAATATTTATTTTCACAAGTTAAATTATAGTTTTGACTATAAATTTGAATCTCTAATTAAACTGTTGTTAGAATCAATAGTACCAATAATTTTTTAAATTTGTTAATGCTTGACAATTTTGATGACTGTAGGAATTTCAAAATTATTTACAAATTGCATGTGTTGGAGCTTATGGATTACTCTCAACTTGGAAGTTTGCTTGAAGGATAAACAAGTCCGCACATGGCAGGCTTCTCCATCAAATTTCGAAAACACTTCTAATGTGAAGTGTCGTTATGATCTACTTTAATCCTTCTAAATATCTTTCATGGGATGTATGAGATATCCCAACTTAGATTAAATGATCTGTGATGTATTGTTGGATTGATCACATGTATGGGAGTTTTAGATCATAATTAATTTCGCTTTATTACTAGCATATTTAGGGTTCTCATGTGTTCCTTATCGTATTGTGTATGCATATATTGGCTAACCTTTAATTTGTAGTTTGTGTGAGATCGTGTATATACTTCTCTCATGGTTCAATCTTATTATAGATTGATGTATAGGTTCTGTGATGCATGTTTGTAACATAGGTGGAAGCATCCCGCATTAGTGGATGTATCTTCCATTAGTTATGTTTTGTTCTATTTCGTTCATTGTATTGTGTCCCTCATAATGAGTGGAATGTTGTAAATACAACATGTTGGTCATTATCTGCTTTAGTGTTTCGAAGATGATGAAGAAAGAAAAAAGGATGAACTCTATGATTAAAAACGTTTGACCACATGAACATCATTGAAACCATAGAAATAGAACCATGAGAGAAAGCTCAATGTTTTGTGATTGTGTTGTTATCATTTGTTGTGATAGAGTAATTGTGTGTTAACTCACATTATTATTTATAATGTGCTTATATATTCAATGGCATGTAGGTTAAGTTTAATAAACAAAGTAATTGATTATATTAGATATTGTATTATATAGTCTCATATCAAGTTATATATCAGTTTAGTATTTGGTTCTCTCATATATATAGGAGACATTGTACTCAGTTATAAACAATCCAATATATATTTCCAATCTCTCAGTTAACTTTATCATGGTATCAGAGCAGAACTTTAATACCTACCCTAATTCCAAATCCACTTAATCACAAATTTCTAATCTACCCTCTTCATCTTTCTAATCTCGTCAACTTCCCCAACTCCATCAACAGCAACTCAAACCCTCCCCTATCAATCACCATCGACTTCCAAAACTCCATCACCGTCGACTTCATCACCGTCGACCTCACCAAACACCCATCGACTTCCCAACAGCAATAGCAACACCAACAGCAACTCCAACATCCCCGTCGACCTTCCAACCCCAACCCCATCGACCCATATCACCGTCGACCCTCCACCTCCAAACCCTAGTCGCCTCTATACTCCATACCATATTACTCTCACATCCTAACCAAACCAGACCTGAAACCCAATACCTGAATCCCAAAACAAATACCTGAAATCCTAATTCTTCTACCCAAACCCTAATACTCGTTTACCCTATACTCTAATTCCCAAAAAAGAAAAAGAAAAATGTATCCAAATCACCAAATATCCAAACTCTATATCCAAATCACCATCCAAACCCAATATCCAACTCCACTACCCAAACCCGATATCTACTTGTTGTTTGATGCTGTCACACTCATCGTCGTCACCGTAGCTGCCAGTCTTCAAAAAAATCAAAATCAAAATCAAAATCAAAAATCAAAAACAAAAAAAACAAAATTTTTGCAGGTACTATTTCTTCTCCAATGGAACATCAGTCTCACTGATCCAAAAACATGCAGTGCCGCCATCATCCTGATTCCGGTCTCCTACCTACTCCTCCCAGCATCATCCCTCACCATACACCACCTCTTCTTCCACAACTGATAGCACCATCCAGCTCCCTATCCCGATCCCGACACCAGCATCTTTTTTGACCTCACTTCGTTCCCTGCCACCATGACATCAGTCTCATTCCTCTTCTTCACTTACATTCTCGGCCATGATCGTTACTCCAGCCTTGCCGACTCCTGCTGATTGGGCTAATCTTCAGCATCGCCTCGCTCAGCTGGAACTCCAACTCTTGGGTCAGTCTGTCACTGCTGGCCCCTCTACCCCTGCATTCTCTGTTACTCCCGGTATGAATTCTTCTTGGATTTTAGATTCTCGTGCATCACATCATCTTACTAGTAATTATACACTGCTCACCATCAGCATTGCACTTCCCTCTCACTCTCCATCTCTACTCACTGCCGATGGCTCACAACTTCTCACTACACACTTATGGTCTATTAGCTCCCCCACTCTCACATTGCCTTATGTTCTTTATACTCATTTATCCATGAATCTTATTTACATTAGTGCACTCATTGTTAAGTTTGATTCTTTAGATTATTCTATCACTGATTCACACACTGGTCAGGAGTTTGGGCATGCTAGTCGACAGGGTCGTCTATATCATCAAGATTTTCTTCATGCCCATAAATTTCATTATCTTTTTACTGGTTTTGTGTTCTCTGATGCTGATCTGTGGCACAGACATTTATGACATATTAGTGAGTCTCGACTCAAAGACTTAAGCCCGTAATGGTGCCCTTGGACCTCTTTCTTTTACTCATTTATCTGACTGTTAGGGTTGTCATTTGGCTAAACACATAACACTCCCTTTTAATCACAAAAGCACTTCTCAAACCACCCATCTTTTTCAACTTATTCACTCTGACATATGGGGACCATCTCCTACACCTTCTCACAAATGTTATCTCTAGTATGTTAGTTTCATCGATGACTTTATTAGATTCACATGGGTGTTTCTTACGCGTCAACGCTCTGAAATAACTAACATTTATCAGTTCTTTACGAACCTAGTTCACACTCAGTTTGGTGTCCATATCCAAATTTTTCGATCAGACGGTGCTTGTGAGTACACTTCCGTTGCTATATGAGATCGATCCTTCAATCTCATGGTACACTCTTTCAGCAATCATGTCCTTACATGCATGAGCAGAATGATGTAGCTAAACTCAAGTATCGTCACATCCTTGAGACAGTTCGTGTTCTTCTACTCTCCTCTTCTGTTCCTCATTTCTGGGTTGAAGCTATCATGACGTATGTCAGTCTCATTAATATCACTCCCTCGTCCACCCTATCTGGCACATCACCTTATGAGGCTCTTCGTCACTCACCACCGGATTATAGTATGCTCCGTACTTTTGGGTGCACTGGTTATGTTCTTCTCCCTCCCACTGAGTGCACGAAGCTCACCGCTCAAGCCACTAAGTGTGTTCATCTAGGTCTCAGTCCAGAACATAATGGATATCATTGTTTTGATCCTATGGTAGGTTGTGTTCGTATTTCCCGCCATGTCTCCTTTGTAGAAGACTCTCCCTACTACTTGACCTCTTCTGAGCATGCTAGTTTTCTCGATTCCCTAGTTGTTGAGCCTATCTCCCCGGCCATACCTTCACGCATTTCATATGATCTCACTTTGTTGGCCCCTTTCCCATCCCCTACTGACGTTACACCTATTGTTCCTCTTACGAAGACACCACCTGTATCCCCACAGCATCCTGCACCTTCACCACCTGCATCCCCACAACTGCATTCACCCACTCCACATATCTCACCCCTACACACTGCCCATCCACCACTGGTCCATCAGTCTACACGTTCTATCTCAGGCATCCCACCGGCCCATTACACACCTGATGCCACTAGTCCTTCTGACCAGTTTTGTTTTGCCACCCTTGCCTCCTACTTACCACAGTTTTATGCATACCTCACTGCTATACACTCCACACGTGAGCCCAGAACCTATCAGGAAGTTATTCAATTTTCCGAGTGGTGGGAAGCAATTGTAGAGGAGTTTCGTGCATTTTATCAGACTAGCACTTGGTATATTGTTCCACTGCCTGTGGGCTTCTAGCCTGTTAGCTGCAAGTGGATCTTCAAGATATAATATCGACCTGATGGCTCCATTGAGCGGCACATGGCTCGTCTATTTGTCCAAGGTTTTACTTAGGAGCATGACATTGATTGTGATGAGACTTTTGCCCCTGTTTCACAGATGACTACAGTTCGCACTCTCCTTACTTTTGCCTCCATTCGTCAGTGGTCGTTATACCAGATGGACATGAAGAATGCATTTTTTTATGGTACCTTATCTGAGGCTGTCTACATGCATCCTCCTTCTGGCCTTACCACTCCTCCTCATCATGTTTGCTGTCTACTTCGAGCTATATATGGCATGAAATATCCCCCTCGAGCCTGGTTTGAGTATTTTCGTCGTGTCATCACCAGACTGATTTTCGTCAGAGTTCACATGACCATTCTCTGTTTATGCGGTCATCACCGCAGGGGATGGTACTTCTACTATTTTATGTTGATGATACTATTATTACTGGGGATGACTCCACAGGCATTGCATCCACACAAAAATTCCTTCACCAGCAGTTCCATATGAAAGATCTTGGTAGACTGTACTATTTTTTGGGTATAGAGATTGCCCATGGATCTCGGGGCATACCCATTTCTCAAGTGAAATACACATCAGATATTATCTCCGCTGCATGTCTCTCTGATAGTCGATCAGCCGATACTTCCTTAGAGCTTCATGTAAAGCTTCGTCCCACAGATGGTGAGCTCCTTCCCAATCCTACTAGATACAGGAAGATTGTTGGTCAGTTTGTCTACTTGTGCATGACCAGACCCGATATTGCTCATGATATAAGCATTGTTAGCCGGTTTATTTCTGCTCCTACATCAGTTGACTACGGTGCTCTTCTTCGGACTCTCAGATATCTTCGAGGCACTATTACTCGCTCTTTATTCATGCCTTCTACATCCAAACTGGACCTCAGTGCATATTCTTATTCAGATAGGGCGGGTGATCCTACGACTAGACGGTCTACCAAAGGTTTCTAACTATTTCTTGGCGATTTGCTAATCTCATGGCGAAGCAAGAAACAGACAGTTGTTGTATGTTCTTCCACCAAAGCTGGGTACAGAGCAAGGACAGCTACCACTAAGGAGATTGTTCATGTTCATTGATTGTTATCATATATGAGTGTCACTCTTACTAAAGCTACTCCTCTTTATTGTGATAACCAGAGTGTGTTGCACATTGCAAGAAACCCGATCTTTCATGAGCGAACGAAGCACATAAAGATAGATTACCACTATGTTCATGAGCGCTTGGAAGCAGGAACCATTTCACTTCATTATGTTACCTCTTCACAGCAAACTACAGACTTCTTCACCAAATCCCACATTGTTCAGGGATTTCGTTACATGGTGGGAAAACTCACACTGTACAACCCATCGTGAGTTTGAGTGGGGGCGTTAGATATTGTATTATATAGTCCCATATCAAGTTATGTACACATTTAGTATTTGGTTCCTTCCTATATATAGGAGACATTATACTCAGTTATAAACAATCCAATATATATTTCCAATCTTTCTGTTAACTTTATCAGATTATGTTCATTCCAATTTGTGTAGTCCTTTAAAACGGCATAATAGGCTAAATGCAAACTATATATTTAATTAATTGATCTTATTAAAATGCATAATTCTACAGAATGACAATTCCTTAAAATATGATAAATGTAAGGTTTGTGCTCAAATTATGATCACTGGAAAATCCTTTAGTATGGTCTTTAAGAGCACACAACTTTTTTGGTTAATACATTCTGATATTCGTGATCTCAATGATTTTGTGACTAGATGAGACTGTAGTTGGACAGCAGTATTTAATAACTATCATAAATGAGTATTGTAAATTTTTTCATATATATGAAGGATAAAGCACTTGTTAATTTTAGAGAATTTGAAATCTAGTTAAATGCTAAAATCAAAAGGGTTTAGATTTGACAGAGGTGGTGAATAAGTTTTTAAATTTTTAGAGAATTTTGCACTTTGTGTAATCATTGAAATTAGTGCACTCTATTCACCGCAGTCAAATGGTATTGCTAAAAGTTAGAATCTAACACTCAGTGAAATATTGAATTCTATGTTATTGACTATTAGTTTGACTTCGTTTTATTGCGGGTGAGGTTGCACTGTTAATTATATTCTTAATATGTTACTACACAATAAATTGTCTACACCCAGTGAATATTGCATAAAACACACATAATTTTGTTAAAGTAAAAAACTTGGGATGTGTTGTAATCATAGGGCACCGCTGACTGTCACTCGTGATCACATCTCCGAAAGAGCCCTCTTTATAGTTCTCAAACACTCCAGTTTCAAAGTGCAATGAAAATGAGCATATGGATCAATGCACCAATCCCGCGTGTCCAACTCCACCCTTGCCGATAAACATAACTATTCATCATTTGTTTCCTCGGCCACCACATTGGCTTGCTTTGATTGCTCTTGCTTCTACTTCATCAGGGCCTTACAACTATGCATCATGTGGCCCCACTTATGGCAATACCAATACTCAGGTCCACCACCATTGTTATTGTCTTTAGACCCACTATCATACTCACTTGTCTGATACTTTCTCTTTCGACTTTCCTTAGTTCTCCCACGTCTCTCATTTGAAAGTGCGAAATTGGTAGAAAATGATGAAAACTCTCCTTTTCTCTATCTTCTCACCTCTTCGTTCATGATGCTTCACACAACATCCTGAAGAGTCGTCGAATATGACATAGTCCCTATAATAGTCTGTTCCACCGTACCATAAATGTAATCCCTGTTTTCGTAAATATGTATTTTCTGTGTATTTTCGGTATTTCAAATTTTTGTAAATTATTTTTCCGCTTTCAAATTCTTTTGTTAAAATGTATTCTTGGATCTTCTATTAAAGTCTATTTTTAATCAATTATTTTTTTGTAACTATTTTTCCAATGAATTTATATCGTAATTCAAATCCTATTATTTTTGTTACTATTGATATTATTATTGTTATTTCGGTTAATACTATTATTATTATTATGTTTATGTTTATTATTATTATTGTTCTCAGTATTATTATTATTACTGTTATTTTTAATACTATTATCATTATGGTTATTGTTATTGTTTTAATATTTATTATTAGTATTTCTATAAAATCCTAATTGTATATTTTTTTGCTGATTTTATTTTCCCAAAAACCCAGTACCCACTTCACACCCAAACCCATTAAACCATTACCCAAAAAATCCCCTTTACTACCCTATACCCATTACCCATTACGCCTAACCCACACCCGTTATCACCTTAACCCTAATATCTACTCTACCCTGTATATATAACCTTATATATTATCATCTATTCATCTTCTACCTAGCTGCCTCCTCTAACCCTGTGCATCACCTAAACCCATCGTCTCTGCCTCGACTCATTCACCCCCTATTTCCCTTCGTCAACCTCCTCGCCCTGCAGTCTCCCGACCACCATCCTCCTCTCTCTGCCTGGTCCTGCTTCCTCTCGACGACGCCGTGACAATAGCGCCTGTAGCCAGCGACCCCCTGTGTCACCCTCCTCCTCCATCGTCTCCATCATCATCGGCAACCCCATTTTCCCTTCCTTCTCTTCTCCTCTCCTACTGCAGTAGCGCAACCAGCCTACGGCAGCGCTCGCCCCCACTGCCTTGTGTCCTCCGCACCGCCGCCATGGCTGCCGCCAGTCATCAACAAGCCAGTGTAACCCCCCCCCCGATGTCATTGCTTACTGCTGTGCTTGAGTTCTGATCAAGTGGAATCCTGGCCGTCTGATCTGCTTGATCTCATCGTGATTGAGATCAGATCAGATCGATCACCATCAGCCAGATCAGAGTCGTCCGTTGATCTGATCATCTTGATCTCTCGATCTGGGCCATCCGATCTCATCAGCCATCATCGGATCATCTTCATTATCATCAGATTGTGCATCCAGCCGTCCGATCATCCGATCTTGATCCCCATCAATATCCGTGTCCGATCGTGATCGTCTCTTGTCGCCGTGTCACCGTGTCTCCGGGATTCCGATCTTGTTATTTTTCGCTTATTCGGATTAATCTAACGTCGTCCTAAAGGCAAGTATCTTCTTGTACAATTTATTGTTCTAGTACAAGCGTTTAATTGAAAATACTGCAAGTAGATCGTAAATGTGACGCTCCTTTGGCTCGTCGTTTGTTGATCTTATTTTGTTCCTTACCAATTCCATTATCTTAATAGTCACAACCCTTCCTTGATATATTTGTTAGAAAACTAGTTGGATCCATTTTATCTCCTAATTATTCGAACACATGAAACTAAGAACCACATTGACTCGTAGATGTATGTTGCATGATGTATGTGTTGATCTTATCTTTCCTTGAGTTGAGAAACAATCTTGAGTTGCTGATTTGATACCCATTACACCCTAATTGTATCACACAGTAATCTAGACTCATACTAGTCATTAATCATGCCACTTTTATATAAAAGAAATTCACATATGTTGCCATTCCTGTCTTTGCTTACTATTTTGACCCCGATGACATCAGAATATAGACCTGAGTTCTAAACATAAAATGTAGCCCCAGATGTCTAGTTTAATACCCTTTTTATGGAATTGAATTTCGAGTTATGGTTTGTGAGTTATCGCAGTTTTACTGCTATTGTGTCTGAAATCGCAGATTCATAAAAACTGCTGCATCACTTTGTTTTACAATTAATTTAACTGTGCTACATGTAAGATAATGACTTGAAATTTTTCATGCTGATAGTAGACACACTAGAGGTCATTTCCTAATTTTCCTGGAATTAATTAATGAAGTTACAAACCTGTTTCATATGTATAAACTCAGTTTTACAAATTCTGGCTGAACACAAATCCTGTGTAATTTGCTGTTTTGACACCTGATGCTACAACTTTTATATGTCTTATTTATATAAGTTGGAACTGGGCAGGAGTCTAATTTCTAGACCTTCTGACAGATCCACATTTGCATTCTTGTAGCGACAGGAATCGCAGTTTTGGTACAGCAACGTCATGTTGTCCAGATTTGGAATTCTACTCGTTCTCGATATCTGGATTTGTTTTGACCCTCGAACATGTATCCTACCTAGACTAGACTTGTTCCCTATTTTTGATCATGTATACTTGACCGGTTTCGCACACTTTTATGCTTGTTTGATGATAATATTAAATAATAAGTTGGGGTTTAAGGGAAAGTCCATAGTAGTAGACAATATAGGTAAGTGTACTCGGAAGGAGACCCATATTTTTCAGTACTTGGTTCATGAACTTGTTGTATCTTGAGTGTATTCATGAGCCCACTACTTGGCTCATGAACTTGTTGGATCGTCTGAGCATTCATGAACCCACGGTTGGTTCTTGAACTTGTTAGTGCATTCACGAACTTGGCTCGTGAACTTGTTACATTACTTTGTATTCATGAGTACACCGCCCTATAAAATCCACCACTAGGCCTAAACGTAACTGTTTGTAAGTAGCAACCATGTGGTAAAAGTATGCACGCATGAAGTGCTACTGTTGATGGTTTCAGTTATCTAAATGAATAAATAATCTGAACACAAATTTAAAACCTCGCAAGTGTACGAATCTTTTACAGAAGCGTAGTGAAAAGCAAGGGTCGATCCCACAGAGATTGTAGTAAATAACTTACTAATCAATATAACAGAGTGCTTGGTATAAAGTCATTTTTTACTTTTTTTTACTGTATATCTGAAGGGAAGAAGAGATTAAAATATAGACCAAGAAGTTCTCAAATTGGTTAATTTGAATCAAGAAATATCTATTGAATTAGTTGGGCTCGATTTCCACCTTTAGTCATGTATGCTAGATCAACTTCTACACTACTCTGATCACACATGCTTGTTCATTTAAGAGTATGGTATCTACTCTTTAAATTAAAGATTTCCCTAAGCTAAGAATTAGGCATGGTATCTACTCTAATTCCTTTCTCTCCTTAAGTGTTTAGCATGATATCTACTAAGCTGCACTTGAAGAAAGTTTAGAAAAGGTGGGAATTGACAAACACTCAAAGATCTAGAAGTTGTCATCAATTCTAGACCTCCAAGTTGATTAAACCAAAGAACCTAGTTGATTCTTGTGTTACTAGTTATGACCATAAGACTCGGTCATCTCAATTTACTCATATAACAGATTCAATTCTATAAAGAGCAAAACTTGATAACTCAACTTTGGTTTGTGTTAACCATGGCATATCAGAGGAGCATATGGATATATGAGTGTAGATCAGTGTGCTCAAATAGAGTGAGATAGAGTATTCATCAACAAATAAATTGAGTTAACAAACACTTGAATATAAAGGATATCAAGCATCAAATATTGCATATCATAAATTTTGATCAAGATGCTAACAGGTTTAATCAATAAGTGATAGGAGTAGTGCTTTAGTAGATTTGTAAACATTACATGACTAAGGTTTCAATCTGCCCAAATGAGTTTAGTTACACATAATCCAACTTTTATTGACTAACAAATTTGGATACATGACTCTAATAATTTAAACCACTCAAGAACAAAATTTGAGAGAAGAAGTAACACTGATTTGTGTGATGATCAGCAGTGAAGCCAATTGCCCTCCTCCTCTTCAAGTTGATCTCCTCTGGTTCTCAATCCCTCTTCTTTTCAATCCCCTGCAGTCTGTGTTTTCCCTTTTTTTATAGCTTCCTTTCCCCCATCTGCAGATCTCTAGCTTAAGATTGCAATACCTCAATACCGGGTATGGATTGAGTCAAAATCCCCTTCATTAACTGCCACACCAACTAACTAGCTAGATTTTTGGGAAGTTGTTATTTGCAGCTATATATTATTTGTTTCCAAAATTTTGACAGATCAATCTTATTTGTGTTGTAGATTTGGGTGTAGTGAGGGTGTATCTCAACTGTGCATATCTCTAGCTCCCCACAGATTCTTTTATTTTTGCTCTCCTTCTTGGCTTGTAGTTTTGATTGTACCTGCATATACTAGTTCTTCTCAAGAGCACTTTCTTTTTGTGTTTGTGACTTGCAACTAATTGATTCAAAACTAGAGGGTGAAAAGAGTGAAACTCAGCAGTGAAGAAGGACTCTTTTGTGCAGCTGTATTCGAACATGCACAAATCATGTATCTGTGTGGAACTGATACTGTAGCACCCTAAAAAATGCACAGCTGATACACTCAGCTGAGTTGCACATCTGAACTTGCTCTCACTCTTCAATTCGATTATACTCTGCTAGTTGAAACCCTCTTGCAACTTCTTCCACAGTCCTAGAGATTTTTCATGATTTGGGCTTAATCAATTTAGAGTTTCAATCATCTGTGGAGTTATAATTGATAGGGAGTAAAAGAAGGAATTTAGAAGTGAAGAATGGGGACTGTGAGCTTTGAAGTGGAGGTTTCAAGAAAGCACAACTGATCTGCACAGCTGACTTGCACTTCTGAGTTGCATAGCTGACTGCCTAGCTGAGTTACACAGCTGAGTTGAACAGCTGATGTTGGTGCAGCTTAATGAATTTGCCTATGATAACACTTCTCAATACCTGGCTCCACACACATAATTCTTGCCTCATGAATTTGCAGCTTAACTGTGAAGACTTTACATCTAACTCAAGTATCTGTGGTGCATATAGCTGATATATGCACAGCTCTTGCAGGAAGTCATTTTCCACTTCAATTGCAATCTGCTATTTGAAGTGGAGTTAATATGAGGCTTGATCAATATGGAGCTTCAACCACCAAAAGGTTAACACCTGATAGGGAGTTAAAAAGGGGAGTTAGAGAGTGAAGGACTGGAGGTGTGTGAGCCTTGAAGTGAAAAATTCAAGTTTGCACAACTGACATGCACAGCTGATACATGCACAGCTAATACATGAGTTGTTTTGCCCATCAACTACACTTCTTGTAATGGCCAGCTGCTGTTTGAGAAGCTTGCAACTTCATCTACAGTTTGGTTCAAAATTCAGAAAGCTTGCTTGAATTTAGGCTTGATCAACACTGAACTTCACCACTCTTCTATTTACCAACTGATGTATAGCTGCACTTTCTAGGAGGTGAAGAAGGGAGTTGGAGGGTGAAGAAATAGAGATTGTAGGCATCTGCACATCTTCTTTTTTGTAGAATTTAGCTCTTCATGTTTGAATCAAAAACCCCACACTTTCAACCTTGTTGACACAACTCTCCATCATGCTCCTACAAATGTTTTGATACAAAATTAAGGTTCTCCATTCCAGTGCTTCCTCCTCACAGTGGTAGATTAGTCCTGAGTAAGTCTTGAATCCACTCAATTTAGTTGCTTCTAGGCTCTTTCCTATAGAAAATAGAAAAGAAGTATGAATTACCAAAGATAGAGAATTTAATTGTTAATTGTATTCAAATTATTGACCCAAAATGTGGACATTAACAGATTTATCAAATACCCCCAAACCTAGCTTTTGCATGTCCTCAAGTAAAAATAAAAACTAAAACTACAAATATCGCAAGAACACTTGACCCTTCCAACATTTACCTCAGAGAACTTGCTACTTTTAGTATCAAGATTAGAACAAGCATTAAGATAGGCCTAAAAAAAGTTTTAATCCAAATGTTAATCACTATTCAAAGGAATACTCAACTTGAACATCAATAAGTAGGGTGGCCAATGCCTATGCAACATAATCATGATTAAGGTTAGCAAGCTCAACTATATTTCAACTCCAAAATCTCACCATGGCATACACTCCCAATAAAAAATAGCTCACATTAACATGGGAAGTTCAAATTAGATCTCTTGACAAATATTCATTGCTTGAATGAAATGAAACCATATGCTTGATCTTGCTACTACATCTTCACCATTGATTTGCACAATACTTGGATCAAAAAGGTCTTATATAGGTTGTAATGGGGCCATGAGTGAGGGTTTAAGCAATTGAGGGAAGAAGGGAATACAAAAATTATAAAGAATTAGTAGAGCAACTTATATTGTTCTAAGAGATTATATTTCTTCCTTTTTTTTTTCTACAATCATGAGGCCATATATCAAAGGCCTATACTTTATCTCTACTAACACCTCTCAACCACCCACAACTCATAGCAATTTTCATTTATTTAATGAACAACTTTTCATATTTTTATGACAAATCCTCCAACTTTTCTTTTTAAAATATTTCAATCCCTTTACCTTGACATACCACATCTCTTTTACAATTTTTGCTCTACTAACTCAATAGATATAGGTAAGGTAACCTATTTATGTAGGCATGGTTAAGGATGATGTGTCTTACAAAAAAAAAATCTTTTATAGGCTTTAAAGGGGCAACTAGTAAATAATTGATGTTGGGTAAGCTATTTGTCTTTGGTGATAGATTCTTAGGTGCCTTAATCACTTCCAAGTTTTCATGCAAAATCAAAAATAAGTTTCGAAAAGTAACAAAAACAAGTTCTAGTTCATCTCAAGAATGTAGATACAAGCAGTCAACTAAATCATGAATACTGAGATCTTCAAGTGTATGACTCTCTCAAGAATATATGTTAGGCTCGAAACTCACAATTTGTGTATTTAAGTTTACTCATAGTTGAACTTGCTATTCTCTTTCATAATTCGTCGAATTGACATGGCCAAGTGAGTAAAAGTTTCAAGCATGATCCATATGATAAGTTATTAACATTTTTAAAGATAAAGACCACAATTAATATTTGTTCTCCACTCTCTACCTATATTAACTGAGCTCATGTTCTCATCATTGTTGTTAGAAGGGTTTTTCTTTTTTTTTTTTTTTTTACACAAAATCAAAAGACTCTAAATGTGAATAAATACCCCCAAACTTAAATGGAACATTGTCCTTAATGTTTGAAACAAAAACTTAAAATAGGCATGTGTCACCATCCCAGTTTGAAAGAAACAGAAAAAAAATAAAGAAATGAATAAAAAGAAAAGTGTAAGAACTTCCCTGACAATTGGGTTGCCTCCCAATAAGCGCTGCGTTTCTTGTCTTCAGCTAGACTTGACGAGTTTATGCAATGTATTGAATAGTTTGAAGAGTTATATCTTCCTCTCGCGGCTCAAAACTCATCTCAATATATGGTTTTGCCCTATGCCCGTTCACCTTGAATGTTTGATTTTTCTCTTTGCTATGAACCTCCAAAGCTCCATGTGGGAAAACTTTTGTAACAATGTACGGATCGTACCATCTTGACATAAGCTTGCCTGGAAAGAGTCGTAATTTCGAGTTATATATCAATACCTTCTGTCCCTCATGAAACTCCTTCCTTGCTAGCTGTTTATCATGATATATCTTGGTCCGTTCTTTGTACAACTTTGCATTCTCATATGCATCATGCCTCAATTCTTCGAGCTCATTCAGCTGCAATTTTCTTTTGTCACCTGCTTGTTTCATATCAAAATTGAACTTTTTAATAGCCCAATAAGCTTTGTGTTCCAATTCCACCGGAAGATGACATGCTTTTCCAAAGACCAGACGATATGGTGACATGCCAATGGGCGTCTTGTATGCAGTCTGTATGCCCACAATGCATCATTCAAGCGTAGCAACCAATCCCTTCTACTTGTATTTACGGTCTTTTCCAAAATGTTCTTGATTTCTCTGTTGCTAATCTCCACTTGCCTGCTGGTTTGAGGATGGTATGAAGTTCCCACTTTATGTGTAATCCCATACTTCTACATCAAAGAAGCAAATGGAAAATTATTGAAGTGGCTACCTCCATCACTAATTATTGCTCTTGGTGTATCGAACCTGGTGAAGATGTTATCCTGTAAAAACTTGACAACAACTTTGTGATCAATAGTTTTTGAGGGGACAACCTCGACCCATTTAGACACATAATCCACACCAACGAGAATATATAAATAACTAAATGAGTTAGGAAAAGGACCCATGAAGTCGATTTCCCATACATCAAAAAGCTCGATTACTTGAATATTTTTCAGTGGCATTTGATTTCTGGAAGAGATGTTTCCTGTCCTCTGGCATCTATCACAAGTCTTGCAAAAAGAAAAAGCATCTTTGAATACATTAGGCCAATAAAAACCAGATTGTAATACCTTAAGTGCTGTTCTTTTTGTCCCAAAGTGTCCTCCACATGCAAACTGGTGGCAATGTTGCAGAATACTCATTTGCTCTTATTCTGACACACATCTTCTTACATTTGATCAGGGCAGAATTTGAATAAGTAAGGATCATCCCAATAATAGTGCTTACACATGGCCACCAATCGCTTTCTTTCTTGGCTCGTCATACCTGGAGGAAAAACATGAGCAGTGAGATAATTGACAATATCTGCATACCATGGAAGTTGTATATTTATTACAAATAAGTGTTCATCTGGAAAAATTTCATTCAGTGGGGGCACATTTCTCTCTTCATCGTGTAGTAACCTGGACAAGTGATCTGCAACAACATTGTCGCTCCCATTCTTGTCTCTAATTTCAAGATCAAACTCTTGAAGCAAAAGCACCCATCTGATCAACCTAGGCTTAGCATCCTTTTTTGCAAATAAATATCTCAAAGTAGCATGGTCAGTGAAAACAATGACTTTAGATCCAATCAAATATGATCTAAACTTCTCTACAGCAAAAATGACAGCTAACATTTATTTTTCAGTAGTGGAATAATTAAGCTGTGCATCATTTAAAGTTCGAGAAGCATAGTAAATAGCATGGGGTACCTTATTTATTCTCTGACCTAAAACAGCTCCCAAAGCATAATCACTTGCATCACACATAAGCTCGAAAGGACGGGTCCAATCTGGTGCCATGATGATGGGTGCGGAAATGAGAAAATTTTTCAATGTAACGAAAGTATTCGTGCACTCTTCTGTCCATGCAAACTCAACATCTTTAGCTAAAAATCCACAAAGGGTTTCTGGAGATTTTGGAAAAACCTTTTATAAATCTTCTATAGAACCTTGCATGTCCAAGAAAGCTCCTTACACCCTTGACTGTAGTAGGAGGGAGTAACTTCGATATGATGTCAATTTTTGCCTTGTCCACCTCGATGCCTTTTTTGGACACCACATGACCTAAGACAATGCCTTGTTGTACCATAAAATGGCACTTTTCCCAATTCAGCACTAAATTGCATTCTTCACATCTCTTAAGCACGAGCTGCAAATGGTTAAGAAATTCATCAAAACAAGATCCAAAAATACTGAAATCATCCATAAATATCTCGATGAACCTCTCCACCATGTCTGAAAATATACTCATCATGCATCTCTGAAATGTAGCTGGTGCGTATCCTCCTGTATGCAAAAGTACCAAAAGGGCATGTAAAAGTGGTTTTTTCTTGATCTTCTGGAAAAATAGCAATTTGAATATAGCCACTATAACCATCTAAAAAACAATAATGACTATATTCTGCTAATCTTTCTAACATTTGATCAATAAAAGGAAGAGGGAAGTGATCTTTCCTGGTTTCGTTATTCAGCTTCCTGTAGTCAATGCAGACCCTCCAACCTGTGGTCATCCTTGTAGGAATAAGCTCATTCTCATCATTCTTCACCACTGTAACTCCACTTTTCTTAGGCACTACATGTATAGGACTCACCCATTTGCTATCTGAGATAGGGTAGATGATGCCAACATCTAGTAGCTTAAGGACCTCTGTTCTCACCACTTCCTTCATGTGTGGATTAAGCCTTCTTTGTGCTTCCCTGCTAGGTTTTGCATTGTCTTCAAGAAGTATTGTATGCATGCACTTGGATGGACTTATTTCCTTGATGTCTGCAATGGTCCACCCTAATGCACCCTTGTGTTCTCGCATTACTCTCAACAGCTTCTCTTCTTCCTGCATACTCAAGTTTGCAGCTACTATCACCGGTAACGTTTGGTTTTCACCCAAGTATGCATACTTCAAGTGTTCAGGTAGTGGCTTTAGCTCCAAATCTGGTGTCCTGGTATCAGAAGAAACAAAAGTGTTATTAGACACAAGATTTTCAAACACAGGTGCAAACTTACCTAAATATGATTTTGAAGTTTCAAGGTAGTGTACTGTCTCTGTAATCCTCCAATCAGTATCATCATATTCTAGTTCAACTCGAGATAGTGTTAGAGAGTGTGTAATTGTGGCCTGTAGTAGATCAACGCTATGTACCTGAAATGTTTGGTCAACAATATTCTGAACCACATCAATACTATAACATTCATGATCATCATGTGGTAATTTTAGTGCATCAAATATTTTAAACTCAATCTTTTCACTGTTTATTTTCATACTTATAGTGCCATTTTTAACACAAATTTTTATATCAGCAGTACTCATAAAGGGTCTACCTAAGATGATAGGTAAATAAGATGGCATTGAAGAGTCTTCCATATTCAAAACAACAAAATCTGCAGGCAAAATGAAATCATTTACCTGAACTAAGACATCTTCTAAAATACCTCTAGGTCTCTTAATGCTGCGATCAGCCAATTGCAAAGTGATTGATGTTGGTTTGAGTTCTCCTAATCCTAGTTCTTCGTAAACAGAGTAGGGAAGAAGATTTATGCTTACCCCCAAATCTAGCAGTGCCTTTTCAAAAAAATGCTCACCAACCCTGTAAGGAATGGTAAAACTACCGGGATCCTTCAACTTAGAAGGTAATTTCCTCAACAATACCGCACTCATTTCCTCTGTTAGAGCAACATTCTCCGGAACCTGAAACATTCTCTTGTGAACACAGCATTCTTTCAAAAATTTGGCATAAGAAGGAATTTGTTTAATAGCATCAAGTAGGGGAATCTTGATTTCTACCTTCCTGAGAGTTTCAAATATATCAACTAAATATTGTTCTTTCTTTTGCTTGACTAACCTTTGAGGGAATGGTGGCAATACTACCCTTTCTTTGTCACTTACCTTGTTAGAAACCAAGGATTTTGCTGGTTGTGTGTCCCTGATTTCGATTTTGTCTGATTCTTCCGCGTTTGTGCCAACCTTGCTGTCGATTATCTTACCACTTCTTAGGGTTGTCACCGATTTGAGTTGTTCTTGTCCTCTAGGGTTTGGTATGGTTTGTGATGGGAGTTCTCCTGCCTTTCTTTCACTTAACTCCTTAGCGATTTGACCAGTTTGCATCTCCAATTTTTGAATGGCCTGCCCTTGTTGGTTGCTTATTTGATGTTGCTGTTGGAACAATTGAAGAACGGTGGATTCGAAATCCAATTTCTTCTGTTCTTGAACTGGCCGATCAAAACCATTCCTGATCTGGAATTGCCGCGCATGCCCTTGTGCGATTTGAGTGCCTTAATTGTTTTGATTATTGTTCCATGAGAAATTTGGATGGTTTCTCCACCCTGGGTTGTACGTGTTCGAGAAGGGGTTGTTCTTGGGTGTGTACACTCCCTGTCCTACGTAGTTTGCGTGCTTCTGATCTGTAAAAGAAGACATTGGACATGCATCAGTTGTATGATCAGAATGGGAACAAATTGCACAAATTTCTTTTGCTTGGTTTTTTACGCCACCTAACGTCGAAATTGCATTAATAAGCATATCAATTTTTTTGTTCATGGTTACCATTTCTAATTGCATGTTATTACTAGTAGAAATTTCGTAAACTCCCTGTTTCTTCGAAAAACCCCTTCCCCTTGTTGAGAATTGTTGTGAGTTCTCACTGAGTTCCTCGAATAGCTCGATGGCCTCCTCACCACTCTTCCTCATCTAGATTCCATTGCAAGCTGAATCTACAATTGCTTTGTTCGTGTCATTTAAACCCTCATAGAATGCTTGTACCTGATCATCCTTAGGCATGTTGTGCGTAGGACACTTGAGAAGTTTGTTCTTAAAGTCCTTCCATGCCTCGAAGAAAAAATCGCCATCTTTTTGTTGGAAGAGTTGAATTTCCCTTTTTAGTTGTTTAGTTTTTTGAGCTGGAAAAAATTCCTTCAAGAACTTTGTTGCCAATTGCTCCCATGACTGAATTGATCCTGGTTCCAAAGAATTATACCACAATTTAGCATTAAGTTTTAATGAAAATAGAAACAAAATTAACCTGATTTGTTTAGGGGTAAGCCCTTGGACGCTTTGCGTTCTGCAAAGATCAAAGAAATCTTACAGGTGGAGATGAGGATCCTCGTCTAGTTTGCCACTAAAGTGGGGGACCATGCTGAGTAATTGAGGTGATAGGTGCATATTCCCCGTGACATTAGGTTGATAAGCTATGCAAGAAGGTTGCTCAATATTCTTAGGAGTGAATTTGTCCTACATTGGTACTCGATTTGGTACTTCCTCACCCATTGTTGCTTTTGAAATGGTTCGTGGTCTTAGCTGTTGCTTTAGTTTGTGCAGAGTGTGCTCTATCTCTTGGTCAATAGGTAGTAGCTTGGGATGAAGTGATCGTCTCCCATGCATACACCAAAGTCATGTAGCCTCTAACTGGATCGTACCTAAAAAAAAATATTCATAGTTTTCAGTAAATAAGTAATCGAAAATATTTTTTTTTTAATGATTTGCAAGTTAAAATACTAAACAATCCCCGGCAACGGCGCCAAAAACTTGTTGATGGTTTCAGTTATCTAAATGAATAAATAATTTGAACACAAATTTAAAACCTCGCAAGTGTACAAATCATTTACAGAAACGTAGTGAAAAGCAAGGGTCGATCCCACAGAGATTGTAGTAAATAACTTACTAATCAATATAACAGAGTGCTTGGTATAAAGTCATTTTTTACTTTTTTTTACTGTATATCTAAAGGGAAGAAGAGATTAAAATATAGACCAAGAAGTTCTCAAATTGGTTAATTTGAATCAAGAAATATCTATTGAATTAGTTGGGCTCGATTTCCACCTTTTGTCATGTATGCTAGATCAACTTCTACACTACTCTGATCACTCATGCTTGTTCATTTAAGAGTATGGTATCTACTCTTTAAATTAAAGATTTTCCTAAGCTAAGAATTAGGCATGGTATCTACTCTAATTCCTTTCTCTCCTTAAGTGTTTAGCATGATATCTACTAAGCTGCACTTGAAGAAAGTTTAGAAAAGGTGGGAATTGACAAACACTCAAAGATCTAGAAGTTGTCATCAATTCTAGACCTCCAAGTTGATTAAACCAAGGAACCTAGTTGATTCTTGTGTTACTAGTTATGAGCATAAGACTCGGTCATCTCAATTTACTCATATAACAGATTCAGTTCTATAAAGAGCAAAACTTGATAACTCAACTTTGGTTTGTGTTAACCATGGCATATTAGAGGAGCATATGGATATATGAGTGTATATCAGTGTGCTCAAATAGAGTGAGATAGAGTATTCATCAACAAATAAATTGAGTTAACAAACACTTGAATATAAAGGATATCAAGCATCAAATATTGCATATCATAAATTTTGATCAAGATGCTAACAGGTTTAATCAATAAGTGATAGGAGTAGTGCTTTAGTAGATTTGTAAACATTACATGACTAAGGTTTCAATCTGCCCAAATGAGTTTAGTTACACATAATCCAACTTTTATTAACTAACAAATTTGGATACATGACTCTAATAATTTAAACAACTCAAGAACAAAATTTGAGAGAAGAAGTAACACTGATTTTTGTGATGATCAGCAGTGAAGCCAATTGCCCTCCTCCTCTTCAAGTTGATCTCCTCTGGTTCTCAATCCCTCCTCTTTTCAATCCCTTGCAGTCTGTGTTTTCCCTTTCTTTTTTATAGCTTCCTTTTCCCCATCTGCAGATCTCTAGCTTAAGATTGCAATCCCTCAATACCGGGTATGGATTGAGTCAAAATCCCCTTCATTAACTGCTAGACCAACTAACTAGCTGGATTCTGGGGAAGTTGTTATTTGCAGCTATATATTATTTGTTTCCAGGATTTTGACAGCTCAATCTTATTTGTGTTGCAGATTTGGGTGTAGTGAGGGTGTATCTCAACTGTGCATATCTCTAGCTCCCCACAGATTCTTTTATTTTTGCTCTCCTTCTTGGCTTGTAGTTTTGATTGTACCTGCATATACTAGTTCTTCTCAAGAGCACTTTCTTTTTGTGTTTGTGACTTGCAACTAAATGATTTAAAACTAGAGGGTGAAAAGAGTGAAACTCAGCAGTGAAGAAGGACTCTTTTGTGCAGCTGTATTCGAACATGCACAAATCATGTATCTGTGTGGAACTGATACTGTAGCACCCTAAAAAATGCACAGCTGATACACTCAGCTGAGTTGCACATCTGAACTTGCTCTCACTCTTCAATTCGATTATACTCTGCTAGTTGAAACCCTCTTGCAACTTCTTCCACAGTCCTAGAGATTTTTCATGATTTGGGCTTAATCAATTTAGAGTTTCAATCACCTGTGGAGTTATAATTGATAGGGAGTAAAAGAAGGAATTTAGAAGTGAAGAATGGGGACTGTGAGCTTTGAAGTGGTGGTTTCAAGAAAGCACAACTGATCTGCACAGCTGACTTGCACTTCTGAGTTGCATAGCTGACTGCCTAGCTGAGTTACACAGCTGAGTTGAACAGCTGATGTTGGTGCAGCTTAATGAATTTGCCTATGATAACACTTCTCAATACCTGGCTCCACACACATAATTCTTGCCTCATG
Organism: Hemerocallis citrina; assembly: GCA_017893485.1. Taxonomy (NCBI): domain Eukaryota; kingdom Viridiplantae; phylum Streptophyta; class Magnoliopsida; order Asparagales; family Asphodelaceae; genus Hemerocallis; species Hemerocallis citrina. The sequence goes on from CM030361.1 coordinate 133,814,448, forward strand.
AATTTGCAGCTTAACTGTGAAGACTTTACATCTAACTCAAGTATCTGTGGTGCATATAGCTGATATATGCACAGCTCTTGCAGGAAGTCATTTTCCACTTCAATTGCAATCTGCTATTTGAAGTGGAGTTAATATGAGGCTTGATCAATATGGAGCTTCAACCACCAAAAGGTTAACACCTGATAGGGAGTTAAAAAGGGGAGTTAGAGAGTGAAGAACTGGAGGTGTGTGAGCCTTGAAGTGAAAAATTCAAGTTTGCACAACTGACATGCACAGCTAATACATGCACAGCTGATACATGAGTTGTTTTGCCCTTCAACTACACTTCTTGTAATGGCCAGCTGTTGTTTGAGAAGCTTGCAACTTCATCTACAGTTTGGTTCGAAATTCTGAAAGCTTGCTTGAATTCAGGCTTGATCAACACTGAACTTCACCACTCTTCTATTTACCAACTGATGTATAGTTGCACTTTCTAGGAGGTGAAGAAGGGAGTTGGAGGGTGAAGAAATGGAGATTGTAGGCATCTGCACATCTTCTTTTTTGTAGAATTTAGCTCTTCATGTTTGAATAAAAAATCCCACACTTTCAACCTTGTTGACACAACTCTCCATCATGCTCCTACAAATGTTTTGATGCAAAATTAAGGTTCTCCATTCCAGTGCTTCCTCCTCACAGTGGTAGATTAGTCCTGAGTAAGTCTTGAATCCACTTAATTTAGTTGCTTCTAGGCTCTTTCCTATAGAAAAGAGAAAAGAAGTATAAATTACCATAGATAGAGAATTTAATTGTTAATTGTATTCAAATTATTGATCCAAAATGTGGACATTAACAGAATTATCAGCTACCTAGATAGAATTAAACATTAGACTTAAGATTAACTTGTCACTTGTACACACTTGATACCCTACTTGATGCTTGTTACTTGACACTTGTACGTGATACTTGTTACTTGAAGCTTAATACAATTATTGCTCACTTGTTACTTGTTCCACTACTAGTACTTCTTACCCAATCTTGTTACTTGAGTTATCTTACATGCTAGCTAGTCTCTTGAACTCCACTACTTGTTGCATCCCTGTCATATCATGTTATACATTCTTGATTCCAAATCTTGTTTCATATTTTTTGCACTTGTTTTCATACCCTTGCTTGTACTACTTGCAGCTCTAACTTGCACTAAGGGCGTTTGTCTTGTTTCTCCATTTTCTTCTGCATGTTAATACAGACTTTGGAGACGAGTTGCCTGCTGGAGTTGGTGAGCAAACCTTCTAGGCTTCACTTGGGAAAAACTTGCTTTAATTATTTTGTATTTGAGTTCATTTAATTCTTGTTGCTCTTTAAAACTTGTAACGGGCTTGTAGTCCCGAAGTTCTATCTTTTGATCCAGATCTAAAAATTATTTAAGATATTTATATTGAGAAATCTTCGGTTGCACACTACTTTGGTGAGCACTCCATGAGCACTCACGAAATAGAGCACCTATGACAAATCTGAACCGCTCATATTGTTCTATATACCTAAGATAGCCTAACAATAAAAAATTAATTAATTTAAAATTCATTTGTCGATGATTTACATCATCACAAAATTGTATGGCTGAAAATTCTAACAGCATGATGGATAGGCAAATGAACTTCAAATTACTTGATTTTTTATTGTTAAGCTATCTTAGGCATATAGAATAATATGAGCGGTTCGAATTTTTTCATAGGGTCTTTATTTCATGAGTGCTCACGGAGTGTTCACCAAAAGTAGTGTGCAACCGAAGGGGACTCTATTTATATTTGTTTCAAATATTTTCTGTTGATTAATAAATTATTCATGCATGCGTGATTGAGTATAGTTTACTATATTTCTTGTTATGATGCTGAGTCGATCTTACAGCTTATGAATGATGAAAATCATTTGCTGGGCTTTATCATGTACTCGTATTCTGTATTCCTTTAGGGAAGCGGGGCGGGACATGATTTTTAGTGGTATCAGTGCTCAGGTTTGGCTAATGTGTTAGTTTGACTAATACATTAGACATGCTTGACTTAGTCAGGAACAACTCAACATTAAACAGGCCATGCAATCACATGAACAATCTGATAATCAACTTGATCTGGACACTAGTCTTATCCCATTCATTTTGATCCCTTTATATTCAATTTTTTGATTCCTTGTTTCCTTCCATCTCTTACAGTCGTCCCGATTTGTTGATTCCATATTGGGTATAAATTTATTCTTTCCGTACCCATGTTCTTTTGATTCCGGTGCAAGCAATCTCTTATTTCTGCTTGCCTCGTTGATCCCTTTTTATTTCAGCTCGTGTGTCATTTATTGCCTTTTGTGCCTTGCATTCATCTTCATTTGTTGATTCATATTGTATATCATACTAGTTGTTTCTTCCTTATCTTGTTCTCCTTAAATTCTGGTGCTATCCATTCTTTCTTCCCGTTTGGTTCGTCGATCGACATCGGTGGATCTTCAATGACACGTTAGAGGCTTGTTTAATTCCTACGTTACTGTATATTTTTATGATATATTTATTGTGTAAATTTGCTACACTGCATATTTATTTTCTCATTCACATTTGCATTGTGCTTATGCATGTATTTCATTCCGTTTTTCTCCCTACTTTTATAAATTATTTTTACTACTACTATTTTGTACTATTGTGTCTGATATTTATAATCTATACATCTATTTTGATATTCCATTGTGTAACTTTTAACTACATTTCTTACTTTTCTAGTATTTTCATATCATGAATTTCAAAACATAACATCATACTTAAATTAAATGTCCAATATCCCTGTGCATATGGAAGGTTACATCTTCTATTTTACAATTTCGGTGCAACCTAATGTCGACATGGCAAATATGCAACTCGATGTCAATAGATGCAAATTGCAACTGGATGTCGGGGAGGCAAAATGTGTAACCGAATATCCAGACGGCAACCTGCAATCCGATGTCGTGAAGGTAAACATGCAACTTGATGTTAAGGATGCAAGATTTTTTACCTATTTGCTAATTGATATTTCAAGACTTTTTACTTATATAATGAAAAATGGTAAAGAAATATTTTCTTTATGACATTTTGTTTATACAATTACACTTTATGTTTCCATACAATTTGAACTAATATAGTTAATCTTACTCTATTTTGTGTTTACAAATTTTTTTCATTTATGTTAAGATTGAGTACATCAAGTATGGTCTAAGTTTTCGTTCTTTGTGAATTACTATTTATTGCCACCGTTTTCCAATTCTTTAACATTTTAGATTTCTCACTTACTTTTGTTTCCACGTCCTAATTAATGATTTGATGCTTACTTTTGTAATATTTAATGAACTCCTTTTAAGTCTTCTTGCAGATATATATATTTTGGTCTATTTTGCTCGTTCATGTGTTTATTGAGTATTGATTATAATGTCAACATTCACTAATTATTATATATCTTTTACATTCATTGTTATTAATATTTTCTTTACTTAGCTAAATTTGTTCGTATTTCTATGTATCTTGACTGATTATTTTTCCAAAACTATTTTTTTTATATAACCTTTAAAGTTTGTGTTCCTTTGATGTTTGTGTGGTTATCAACCTTTTTATATTTGGTTTTATCTCTTCACTTTGGCTTCTTATTCTATGTGAATAGTCTTCCTATTTTCTTACGATTGGGGATTAATGGTGTATTCAATTGGATTTCTTATACCTTCGCCATGTCAGTATTCACCTTTTACTCTTCGAACTATAATTATATGTTATTTTTGTTTTGCTTAGTAATTAAATTCAACTATAAAAATAATGATAGAGTAAATTTTTGAAACTAACTTGTAAGTTTTGTATTTTATTTTCTTTTGCTTAGAGTAGTTCTGAGGACAGAAATATTCTAAGGGGGGAGTGATGTAATACTCCAGATTTTTAAATAATATTTTTAAGATTAATAAATGAATAAAAATGATTTTTGGTGATTTAATAAATATTTTTCTGAAATTTACCTTTTTGCACGTGCAAAACACGTGCAAATAATTTCTTGGGAAGTTCAAAATCAAAAATTATTTTTGGATCATCACCAGGAGATGGAGTGTCGTCTTTTGCTCCAAGATGTGCATGCAGAGTCCCAGGATCTCAAGAAGTGTTCAGAATCTGAAGTTGTCAGGAGTTCGAACTCCATGCTAGAGAGATGTCGCTTGGACGCGTCAAGGATATTGTGCACCACGAAGCAGATTGCTGGAGCTACTGGATGCTATTGACGGAGTTTTTCAGATCAGAGTGGTTCAGTGGAAGCGGTGTGGGCCCATAACCCACAGGTCCCAGGATTCTCTTATTGTTTCTCCTTCCCTGCATTGTTTGCTTCTCTGTCCCTTGCATTCGTTCTCATCCGTTGACTCATTGCTTGGTTCAACTCTTCCTTGTCCATCCTTTCTTTGATTCCAGCTCTATCTATTTCTTCATCTCCTTGCTTTGTTATCTTGCAAATCTTGTGTTGTTTCTTTTCCATTTTTGATACCGGTTACTTCCTTCTTGCATTCCATTTTGCCATCATGCACCAATTCATTATTTGATTCAATTCTTCCCTGTTTATTTCTCTTATTGATTCCAGTTCTATCTACTCCATATCTTGCTTTGTTGTCTTGTGTTGTTACTTTCCTTTGATACTGTCTATTTTCTTTCATGCATTCCGTTGACATCATTATTATCCACTTCCTTCTTCTAGTATTGCCACTGCTTTGTTCCTTTCCTTAATTCCTTGTTTTGTTACCCTTCCCCAAGTTTGTTTTTGCCTTGTCCTATGTACCGCCTAAGCAAATTTCGAGGACGAAATTTTGTTGTAAGGTGGGTAGGATTTGTAACCCCTATTTTTGTAAATACGTATTTTCTGTGTATTTTTGATATTTCAAATTTTTGTAAATTATTTTTCCGCTTTCAAATTCTTTTGTTACAATGTATTCTTGGATCTTCTATTAAAGTCTATTTTTAATCAATGATTTTATTTGTAACTATTTTTCCAATGAATTTATATCGTAATTCAAATCCTATTATTTTTGTTACTATTGATATTATTAGTGTTATTTCGGTTAATACTATTATTATTATGTTTATGTGTATTATTATTATTGTTCTCAGTATTATTATTATTATTACTGTTATTTTTAATACTATTATCATTATGGTTATTGTTATTGTTTTTAATATTTATTATTAGTATTTCTATAAAACCCTAATTGTATATTTTTTTGGTGATTTTATTTTCCCAAACACCCAATACCCACTTCACACCCAAACCCATTAAACCATTACCCTAAAAATCTTCTTTACTACCCTATACCCGTTACCCATTACGCCTAACCCACACCCGTTATCACCTTAACCCTAATATCTACTGTACCCTGTATATACACCCTTATATATTACTGTCTATTCATCTTCTACCTAGCCGCCTCCTCTAACCCTATGCATCGCCTAAACCCATCCTCCCTGCCTTGAATCAGCTACCCCTATTTCCCTTCGTCTACCCTGTATATACACCCTTATATATTACTGTCTATTCATCTTCTTTACTACCCTATACCCGTTACCCATTACGCCTAACCCACACCCATTATCACCTTAACCCTAATATCTATGCTACCCTGTATATACACCCTTATATATTACCGTCTATTCATCTTCTACCTAGCCGCCTCCTCTAACCCTGTGCATCGCCTAAACCCATCCTCCCTGCCTTGAATCAGCTGCCCCTATTTCCCTTCGTCTACCTCCTCGCCCTGTAGCCTCCCGACCACCATCCTCACCTCTCTCCGCCTAGTCCTGCTCCTCTCGACGACGCCGCGACAACAAGTAATACCCTAAACATTCATTCTAATAAGATATTGATTTTTACGTGTTGTGCACGTGCAAATTTCATGTGTATATTATTTATCTATTTTTATATACAAAATTTCTTTTGGTAGTATGAACAATTATTTTCTTTATTTATTTTTCTAAAAGCCTATTTTTAAAGCCTAAAACACTATTTTCTTAGTTTGAGCCCACTTTAATAATTTATTATTTTATTATTTTGGCCCACAAACCTAAGCCCACTATTTGTGAAGCCTACAAATTTAATTAATCAATTAAATTGTCACACTTGTCATGTAGAGACAAATGGTGAACATTTTGATTAATTAAATTGTACAAACTTCTTCTACGTACTAGGTGGCACGTGCAAGCACGTAGTGTGCAATGCACACCATTTTGGAGGCCGGGTATGCATGGGAGTGATGGGGAGTGGGTGTGTGTGTGCATGGGTAGTTATGTGAGTGTGGGTGGTTGCTACAACTTTCCCTCCTATCCTAACCATTCATCCTATAACTATCTAATGAATCCTAGCCCACCAACCCATCCTAGAATTAGTATAAATACCCCCTATCTATTTGTATTCTACACTAAGAAACTATTGAAAGAAAGAAAACTATATAGGAAAAATATATTAGAGTGAGTGTGACTTGTGTGTGTGTTCCCCCATTGGAGGTCGGCCCATCTTTCCCCACCAAGGAGCTCTCAGTTTGGCAAGGAAGCAAGGAGGTGGAGCTTTTGCATCGCAATCTAGGAGGAGAAGGCACTCTCTCGCATTCTAGGGGACTCTAGGAGCTTTTAATTGGCTTTTCTTCAAAAAGGTGGATGTTTCTCATGACTTCTAAAGTAGAAATCATGTTAGGAATGAATTGAATTGTTATTATAAAGCAACTAGTTGAAATGAAATGCATGTTTGCCTAATTAGAGGAGAATTGATAAACTATTAGATGTGTGTTAATTTGGTTGCTAGATTTATTAATTATGAGTAAAAGTGAGTGTTCTCATTACTTCTAATGATAGTATGCATGCTAAGTATGTTTTAAATGCAATTGTGTGAGTTAACTAGTAAAAGATTAGAACCATGTTGGTTAATGAAAGTATTAAAGTAGAATGGCATATTAGAGATGAATTAATGGAATGAATTACTAAGAAATAATTGTAAATTGTTGTAGTAGAATTCTCCATTTTGTATGCCATATGAATGTTAGATTACATGAAAGAGAATGTATTTTACAAACAAATGATTGAATGCATCATGTGTAAATTAGTAGATAAAAATATAAGATTTATTCATTAAGAAAGATGATGTTGTGTTCTAAAAACATCATAATCGTCAATAAATAAGAGGACATTAATGTAGTGGATTTTTGTGGGAAACTATCTTTAATTATGAAGTAGTATGCTTTAGTTTTCAAATGTCGAAATTGTGATTATGAAATATAAACTAAGGGTAAAATATATGTTTTAAAGAGTTAAAAATACCCTTAAAAATATTGGTTACTGTCGAATTAAATGTATTTTTATTCTGGAAATTTTTGTTTTCAAAAGAGGAGAAAAAGAGACAATTTTGTTTGAGATTGCATGAATTAAAATTATGAACAGAGAGTAGAATTAAAACCCAAATTATTTACTATCAAAAAGAATTGGCCACTTAGACCAACTGGTCGGAAGAGTTTGGTTGCTACAGTAGTCGGAGGTGTCGGGTTCGATACTGTGTCTTGGTTTTTATTTTTTTGTTAAAATTCCAAATAGCCGAGAGTAGATACTTAGGGATTATAACCCTAGTTATATTGTTCGGTGGCTTTGGCGCGTTGGTCTTATGCGGTGTTTGTTTCACCGCTGGTTGTGGGTTCGAATTCGGTTGGGGATTTGAGTTTTAAAAAATATTTTTTTTGTGGATTTTTTTGGATTAATTGAGTTTTAAAAATAAATAAAAATTGGAAAAATTATGGATTAATTACTGAAAAATTATTATGACTTTATAAGAAAAATTTATATAGCTTTTGATAAAGTGTGAATAAGAAATTGCGGGTTTTGCAAGAAATGACTTCTTTTTGAAATTAAATTGTCTTTTTAAATAAAGGAAAAATAAATGAGAAATTTTTGAGGTACAAAAGATGAAAAATTAGTAATGAGGAATTTTGAAAGTGTGCTTGATGTGATTAATTGAACTTCTTATTTATGCTAGTAGTAAGATTTGGAAATGTGAATAATAGATTTGTGGAATACATAAATTATTGGTGACTATTAATTGAAAATTTATTCTTACACGTGAGTTGCACGTGAAGTTGAATTATTGATTGTGATGAATTATGAAAGGTGTGAATACATGAATACTATGCTATTGAAATATGAATTGTGATTAATCATGAAAAGATCTTATGAGTATGACATTGTAATTATGAGTTGAAATTGAGAATTAGGGTATAGCCAAGCCTTATACCGGCAATGAAAAAAATGAAAAAAATTATATTTTGAAATGAGAAGACCAATGTTTGGATCATGTGAATTAAATGAATAAGACTGGTATAGTGGAAGTGCTACACTCTAAGAGTTGATTTTATTCATGATTCAATTAAACTAAGGATTAGATGCATAGTGGAGATGTGATGAAAGTAAGAGAAAAATATTGAGTATGAGGATCAATGCATTGGCGGCATAAGAGTATTCACATGATGTACCATGATGAGTCATGATAGGGCGTGGATACTGCTCCAGAGTACCGTCCCGGTGGCGACGCTCGTGGGATGTTTGACAACTGCGGGTGGTGTCATGTCTATGGTAGGAGCTAAATTACCACAGGATGCCTGCATGATGAGTCATGTGTCAGTGCGTTGGGATTTCCTCCAGGGCGCCTAGACATGAGTTCGTAGGTCAGAAAATATCTAGGATACTTACCGTAGTTACAGTAGTAGATTAAGTCATGGCGAGGGATTGAACCCTACAAGATGAAGAACTGTTAAGGGCTTGCCCTCGGACCTATATAGTATGGGCTGCATAGACTCTGAACAAGTGTGCATTAGTGTCATATAATATAAATAATTGCATTAAGGACTAAGTGCACATTCACGACACGACATCAATAGGATAGTCCCTTTAGCTTTGTTTGTGACAAGTTTGTGTTTGTAAGAAATGAGAATCGTTATACTGTTTCCGGCATAGAGAGGATGGCCGTGTATAATATTTCGTCAGTTGAATGAACTGACGCGCCCACAGTTTTATATGCAGGGTAAAGATGCTTGACTATTGAAGTATACATGCTGCGTAAGACTACTTTAAATGTTGTTTCTTGTAATTTATTGAAATATTGCTTCCGCTGTGATAATGTACAAGTGTAAATGTAACTTTGATAAAAGAAAAGTTTTTATTTTCTTGTAAAATTGTACGAAAGAAGTGTAAAGATCCTGTGGAATCTCGAATTCAGTTGTATTTTGGAATTCGAGGTGTTACACAACAGCACCTGTAGCCAGCGACCCGCTGTGTCCCCGTCCTCCTCCATCGTCTTCATCATCGTCGGTAACCCCATTGTCCCCTCCTTCCCTTCTCTTCTAACGCAGTAGTAGCGCAGCCAGCCTCCGCGACGCAGCAGCCTACTGTAGCGCTCACCCCCGCTGCCTCGCATCCTCCGTGCCGCCGCCATGGCCGCCACCAGTCATCGCCAAGCCAGTGCAACCCCCCCCCCCCATGCCGTTGCTTGTTGTTGTTCTTGAGTTCTGATCAAGTGGAATCCTGGCTGTCTGATCTGCTTGATCTAATCGTGATTGAGATCGGATCAGATCGATCACCATCAGCCAGATCAGAGCTGTCCGTTGATCTGATCATCTTGATCTCTCGATTTGGGCCATCCGATCTCATCAGCCATCATCGGATCATCTTCATCATCATGAGATTGTGCATCCAGCCGTCCGATCATCCGATCTTGATCCCCATCAAGATCCGTGCCCGATCGTGATCATCGTAGCCGTGTCGCCGGGATTCTGATCCCGTTATTCTCGCTTATTTGGATTAATCTAACGTCGTCCTAAAGGCAAGTATCTTCTTGTACAATTTATTGTTCTAGTACAAGCGTTTAATTAAAAATACTGCAAGTAGATCGTAAATGTGACTCTCCTTTGGCTCGTCGTTTGTTGATCTTATTTTGTTCCTTACCAATTTCATGATCTTAAGAGTCACAACCCTTCGTTGATATATTTGTTAGAAAACTAGTTGGATCCATTTTATCTCCTAATTATTCGAACACATGAAACTAAGAACCACATGGACTCGTAGACGTATGTTGCATGATGTATGTGTTGATCTTATCTTTCCTTGAGTTGAGAAACAATTTTGAGTTGCTGATTTGATACCCGTTACACCTAATTGTATCACACACTAATTGTATCACACACTAATCTAGACTCATACTAGTCATTAATCTTGTCACTTTTATATAAAAGAAATTTACATATGCTACTATTCCTGTCTTTGCTTACTGTTTTGACTTCGATGACGTCAGAATCTAGACCTGAGTTATAAACATGAAATGTAGCCCCAGATGTCTTGTTTACTACCTTTTTGATGGAATTGAATTCCGAGTTATGGTTTGTGAGTTATTGCAGGTTTACTGCTGCTGTGTCAGAAATCGCAGATTCATAAAAACTGCTGCATCACTTTGTTTTACAATTAATTTAACTATGCTACATGTAAGATAATGACTTGAAAATTTGCATGCTGATAGTAGACACACTAAAGAACATTTCCTAATTTTTCTGGAATTAACTAATGAAGTTTCAAACCTTTTTCATAGGTATAAACTCAGTTTTACAAATTCTTGCTGAACACAAATCTTGTGTAATTTGCTATTTTGACACCTGATGCTACAACTTTTATATGTCTTATTTATATGCGTTGGAACCGGGCAGGAGTCTAGTTTCTAGAACTTCTTACGGATCCACATTTGCATTCTTGTAGTTACGGGAATCGCAGTTTTGGTGCAGCAACGTCATACTGTCCAGATTTGAAATTCTCGTCGTTCTCGATATTTGGATTTGTTTTGACGAACGGAGATTTGTCACTATTTAGATCTTTCACATCACCAAATCTAGATTCTCGATAATTTGGCGTTCAATCTTAAATTTATAATAGGTGTTGTGAACGAGCATTCTCAAAGTACTTGTCTAGAAATAAATTCTGAATTAGTTACTGAATCATGCACTTCAGTTTGGAACTTATACTCCATTAATGCTACAACCAAAAAAAAGGGTGAAAAAAGTCTTGGCTTGAGCGCTTCTCATTAAAACAAAGAAGCTTCCATCTTGCTTGTTTTGATGGTTGGTTGTGGCTTGAGAGTTGGAGCTCTCAAACACCTATTCATGGCACTTGAACCGACATATTGCCTGTTTGGGATATATGAAATTAGTTCATTCTATAAGTCAAAAAATAAAAACTCAAACAGAACTTGCAACTCTTATAATCGGGATATTTTTGTGTTATTGTTCTCGAGTAATGTTTCAAACTGGAAAAAGGAGTTTTTCTCTCTAGAAAATTTAGAGAGAGAAGCTCTCCCCTAAAAAATCCAAAAACCAAAAACCCAAACCCTAGATCTGAGCTTGGGGGGCAACCGGCGGCTAGGGTTTCGTCCCCCCCCCTCCCTCCTCTGCTTCCTCTCAACCCCTCTCTCCCAAATCTCAGCTTCTCTTTCCCTCTCATTTTTTCCCAAATCCTTACTTTTCTTTCCTAGATCTGAGCTAGGGTTTCATCGACGGCGATGGTCGGATGGCAACGCAAATCGCAGGAGCTAGGGTTTCATCGACGACGATGGTCGAATAGCGACGCAGATCGCAAGTCGGCAGCGATGGTCGAGTACATCGTGATCTGAGCTAGGGTTTCATCGACGGCGATGGTCGGATGGCGATGCAGATCGCAGGAGCTAGGGTTTCATCAACGGCGATGGTCGAATGGCAACGCAGATCGCAAGCATGGTCGAGAACGCTGCGATGATCGGATGGTCGGATGCAATGGTTGAGAACGCCGCGATCATCGGATGGTCAATAGCGATGGTCGAGTACACCACGATGGTCGGATGGTCGAGAACGCTGCGATGGTTGGATGCGACGGCGATAGTCGAGAACGCCGCATCTTTGGTGGGGCCGAAGGTGCCGCGGCAAGCGGCGAACTACGGGGTAGTCGGGGCTGTCATGGAGGCATGTGGGGGAGGTCGGGGAGAGAGTGGGGGGAAGGGGGATTTCTGATTTGGGAGTGCTGCGGTAGGGGAGAGATTTGAATTTCAAATTGAGTTTTGAAATTGGTGGAGTCCCTAATATCCAAATTACAACCGACTAACAAGTAGCAACAAAATGTATCCTAGTTGGTGTAGGCGACGATTGTCGGGCAATTTTATAGTTTGGGTTCTACTTTGACCTTGGTTGGTTAAAGTGAGGGGTGCCTTTGGTTCTTTCATGTCAGAGGGCTCGCAGGGGTCAGGTGCGACGTCTACCCTCGTTGCGAGGTTACGGTGAGAGTCATCGAGGGTGAAGCGAGGGGATGAGAACGATGACTCAATCTTGACATGGAGTTGTCAGATTGGTGGAGTGTCTGCGGGGTCTCTAATATGGTGCTTATGCCTGTCGTATGGGTCACTGCTGGGAGCGACGAGGGAGAGCGTACGATAGTTGGAGAGGATAAACGGCGTACAAGCGAGGGACTGAGTGAGTGAGTGATCCCAAATTGACACGAGAAAGTTGTTCTGGCGGGGGTGGCCGATCAGTAGGACTAGATTTCGTTGTATTTTTGTTTGTTGGTTGGAGTGTATGAATTCCAGAACCCAACCTGTTCGGATCTGAACTTCATAAGCCTGATTTTTGGTTGTTTGTTTTGTTAAATTTTTTAATAAAACATGGGGGGCAATTGCCAACCTTTTACGATAAAAAAAAATTTGTTTCAAACTGGAAAAATGTACTCTAATGTTGCCAACAAACCATACCCAATTTGTATCCAGAAAATAACCATCTCTCATTTCAACTTAGGTTGGGCTTATGTTCCTTATCAATTGAAACAAATACACTTGGAATTTTATGTCTGCCTTCTTTCTTGTGATTCAATTATTACAGGCGAGGGTGTGAATTTCGAACCCGATTTAACCTTTACAGGTGTGCAATTTGCGTTCAAACCCGAAATGTTCAGGTCAGGTCATATGACTAGATCAGATACCTATTTTTTCTTAATGCAAATCATATGTGTAGAGATTCAGATACCAACTCTTCTTCTTCCTTGTAATAAAAAAATTCCAAAACCAGAAGCATTCCCTTGCAAAGTTATCCCTGTATTTATTCAAAAAAAATTATCCCTGTACACACTGATAATTCATTTGATTCTTCCTAGGTAGTAATTTCCCACACGAAACCCCCTCTCTGTTTGTGTATCCATCATCCATTAATATTTTGCTTGTGAGTGTACAAGTCTTCCCCTCTTCTCTTCCTTGTATAAAACCAATTCCTACTTCCCTCCAATTTCTCACACTCAAACCACAAAACATCGCGACATTTTTTTTTAAAATGATGAAGCCTTTGTTGTTAATAACGGCATTAGTAGCTCTATCATTTCTAGCAATAGCTCAAAGCATTCCTTTTACTGAAAAGGACTTAGCATCGGAAGAGAGCCTTTGGAGCCTCTACGAGAAGTGGAGGAGCCACCATGCAGTGGCAAGAGACCTAGACGAGAAGAACAGGAGGTTCAATGTGTTCAAAGAGAATGTGAAGCTTATCCATGAATTCAACAAGAAGAAGGACGTGCCTTACAAGCTGGCGCTTAACAAGTTTGGCGATATGACCAACCAAGAGTTCCGAAGCACTTATGCTGGCTCGAAAATTAGGCACCATAGAACACTGAGGGGGAGTTCTTATAACTCTGGATCTTTCATTTATGAGAATGTAGGTCCGGTTCCAGCTTCGGTGGATTGGAGGACGAAAGGGGCGGTAACTGGAATAAAAGATCAAGGCCAATGTGGTGAGTTAATTGTGTAGAAATTTCAGTTTTTGTAGCAATACTAATATATAGTAGGGTCTGATATATGTTTTTATTTTTGATATTTGATTGTAGGGAGTTGTTGGGCATTCTCAACTGTGGTCTCTGTTGAGGGAATCAACCAGATTAAGACGAACGAACTGGTTTCTTTGTCTGAGCAAGAACTTGTCGATTGCGATACTAGCTACAACCAGGGATGCAATGGTGGTTTGATGGATTATGCGTTTGAATTTGTTCAGAAGAATGGACTCACAACCGAAGATTCCTATCCCTACACTGCAGAAGATGGAAGCTGTGCCTCTAAGGTAGCTTCAAAACTTTTTAACAAATAAATGTGGGATTAATTTCAAATAATGAAACAAATCTAAAGTTACAAACATATATTAGTTACATAAAAATAAGCAAAAAAACACGTCTTCCAAACAATAGCTTCATAACGAACAGGAGGGCTAAGCAAAGTAACGAAATAATTAATATCAGAATCTAGTTAAGACAGGAGGATTAATCTGATTTGAAGGAAATTGTTTAATAGTGAAGTTTTGCATAAAGAGATTAGCACATTAAATTCTCAAAAAATCATAACAATTGCATCGGTTTGCAGTTGATGAACTCATCATTCGTTTCAATTGACGGGCACCAAGACGTCCCTGTCAACAATGAGAATGCTCTACTAAAAGCCGTGGCAAATCAACCTGTATCTGTTGCAATTGAAGCAAGTGGATTCTCTTTCCAGTTTTACTCTCAGGTTGATATCTTTATCTGATTCAACTCTTATATATCTGATCAATTGGTTCACATATGAAATTAAAGTCCCAATCTGTAATGTAGGGTGTTTTCACAGGAGACTGTGGCACTGATTTGGACCATGGAGTCGCGATTGTAGGATACGGTGCTACACGTGATGGTACCAAGTATTGGATCGTGAAGAACTCGTGGGGAGAAGGATGGGGAGAGAGTGGATACATTAGGATGCAAAGGGGGATTTCAGAGACACAGGGGCTCTGTGGAATTGCTATGGAGCCATCTTTTCCTCTCAAAACCTCTGCGAATCCTAAGAAAGTATCTGCAACAACTAGGGATGAACTTTAAGCAGTTGAAAAGTTGTACATGATTTCATAAGGACATTTCAGTTATACAATAAATTTCCATAACTGTAATAATCAATGGCTGCGAGCATTGCCGTATGATTTGCATGTTCTATAAATTTGTGGTTCAGAATATTACAAAATATTGCAGAAATTTCACTTATATTAATTCATGAAGGAAGGTTTCACACACAAAAATTTAACATTCTACCTCGCTTTTCACAATTGCTGAAAAAGAGTAGTGATCCATACAATCAATCCTGCTGCAAATAAATAGGATTTGGTCATTGCTATTCCAATGTTAGGATTTCAGACCTATTGAAGGGGGTACAATAACTTATTGACATAAGTTTCATTCATCAAAATTAACAGGCTCTAATAGAGTACTAAATTGACAAATTAATATATAAGTAATTCTTATATTATTCCAAAGTTAACTTCAACCTTCAAGTAGAGCAATTTAAACAAATAAAATTAGAAAAAAAATACTTTCTCTTTTCGAGTGTCGTATTCAAATTACATGGAAACGAAATGTTCGAATGTACATTTCCAACATCCCACTTTTTTTTCCCGGAAATGACATTCGATCACCCAGTAGTACTTCAAATATTTCAGTATTTCCAATTAAAAGACAATAAATACAACAACAACAACAACAAACAAACAAACAAACAAAAAAATCACATAATTAATGCAATATATACTCGTACATTTAAAACATACAATACCCAGCAACTGCACCCGTAACCACAGTGGCAACGGACGCCATGCTCAGACCACTGCCTGCAGTTGCAGAGCCGCCACCTTCGACTGGTGGGAATTCAGTAGAGGCGACCGGAGCCCCAATAGATGCAGCGTCTTCATCACTGAAGTCATCACCATCCATGGCCTCGCCATCCTCGCCAAGGGTTTGGGCTTCAGGGGACATTGCTGCGAACGGGGTGAGCACAGAGGATCCGCCCGAGTCTGGGGTGGCAGGAGGAGCGGGTTCTGCGGCGGCGACAGAGGCAGCCACGAAGAGGGCGAGGGCTGCAACTGCAGCAATAATGTTAATGCGTATTGCCATTTTAGAATAATTTATTTATTTATTTATTGTTTTATTGGATTTGTTTAGTGTGTAGTTAGTTGAGGAGTTAGGGTTAGGCTTGAAAAGAGAAGGAAGAGGGGAGAGTGTGTATATAAAGGGGATAAATGACAGTTAAAACGGTTCGGTTGGTGTTTAGGGTTGAGAGAATAGTACGGCTTGTCATAAGGGCTTCATGCTATTCAAAGAAATTTGTCTTGGAATTCATGCATGTTGATAAAAATAGTTAAAAAGTCAAAACATTAATAAATTGTTCCAGGGGGTGATCATACATACATACGGTTTACACCAAGAATTACATAAACTAATTTTAACCAATATCGTATTGTTGTAAGAACCAGACCTGATAAAAAATGAACAGTTTGGTTTTATTTATTGTAATCATATCAGACAATATATAACTCTCATAATATATGTTCTTCTATTAAATCCGGTTTCAACCAGGGCTAGATTTAGGGGGACCAAAGAGGCCCGGGGCTTGTGTTCCCTTCAACTTCTGAAATCTTTAAGGGGTGGTGCGCCTACCTTGTAGAAACCAACCAGTTTTGTATATTGTTAGTTGCAAGCAGATACTTACATCAGATTGATCTGACGACAGTAAGGTTTCTTTCCTCTAGCATCACTCATGATGATGGTCATCGATCGGGCTATTGTTCAAACCTGACAATTCAGTTTTGAACAATTTGTTGAACTTAATATAGCATTGGCTACCGGAAATAATAACAAGTTGAAATACTAGCATCAGCATGTGGCCAAGGCAAAAACATGATCCAAATTGAAATAGTACATAGCAACATTCCATGTCAAAATCTGAAACATTTAGAGGGATGCAACTCAGCTAGTTTGTATAGACCATATAAAAGAATCCCTGTTCATACTCTATACAACATTCTTAGTAGTAATACCATTTCTCCAAGACTCGACCAAAGCATCATTCCTTAATCATATACATTCTACAGTAATATAAGCTGTAACATACCAACTCAAGCTAATAACCCAAAAGTGTTTGTGTTTCTATTCAAGTAGCAACAGCAGCAACTCGCAGTACTGGAGATTGAGAAGTCAGCTTATCTCTATCTCTCCAAACGATGGTAAAAGCCAACCGTTTTTCTTAGCATGCTGCTCTAAATAAGCATGAAACTTCTCCTCAGCATCGGGAATGTCTAGAGTCAAATCATCAAGCCCATCCCTAACTCTAGAGAACCCCTTGGTCATTTGGTTGATAGTAATCAAGCCTTCACTAAAGCACTGTTGCAGTAGCTCCAAAAGCCTGTCGTCGTTGTTCTTCTTTTCCATCGCCATCACCAAAGCTTTCTTCACTACTTCATGGTTAAAGAAAGGCATCCCAAGGTCACGGATACACTGGCACGCCTCCCCTAAGTCTCCTCCAAACTCATACTCTTCGAGAAGTTTTGTGATCTTGTCCTTGGCATCATCCACAGCCCAACCACTACCACCACCCCAGCATCTCAGAAGCCTCTCCCCTGCATGCCGAGCTGAGACTAGGATCCGAGCCATGCGAACAGTTTCACTTCCGCAGCAATTTGGTGGTAGTTTACTGGAAATCTCCCCTAAGTTCAAGGGGACTAATACATCATCAATCACTGCTCTAGCTAAAAAGAGGGCTAGCTCATTGGAGGCATCTTTGATGTCCAGGGCAGTATCTTCTGCAGACTCCAAGAGCAATATGAACCCGTTGATGATATCATCGGTGGTGAAAGTATCCATACATAATGCGGATAGAAGAACAGATGCCATCTCCTTCTCTCGGTTCTTTCGGTCCAGGGCAAGTGTGATAAGCTTTTTGACGAAGATAGGATTATACTGTGGAGAAGCAATGTCTTCAAGATTTTGCATTAGTTCAGGTACGTCATCTGAGAGAAAGTACTCATGGATTATTGTCACAGCTTGTTCCTTGTACAGCCTTATCTTCTCAATTTCTTCATTATCTACACCATATTCATATTCGACTGAGGAATTGAGAAAGGAAGAATCAAGCCATCCTTCGTATATTGCTTTTGAAACAAGCATCTCAAAGAGGGGCTTTGCTGAGGGGATATCGAGAGAGAGATCATCGAGACTCTCAGCAAGCCGAGTGAACCCTTTTGTCACTTGACTAGGGCTGATAAGGCAAGCTTCGCAAGATTCCTTCAAAAGCATTAAGATTAGGGGTTCCGAACTTCTGATCTCCATGGCAATGATCAGAGCTCGTTTGACTACTTCATGGTGAAAGAAAGAGACTCCTAATTCCCGGATACACCTACATGCCTCAACTGTATCTCCACTCTCAACATACTCCCTCAACAAATTTGCGATCTTTTTCTTAACCTTTTCGACAGTGATGTGGGTGCTACCACCCCACCTTCGTTCCACTAGTTCAGCATGGTGAGGAGCTGATAGATATCTCTTTTCAGCAGTTTGTAATACTTCAAGTCCTTTGGAGGGTTCAACAAGTGTTCCTTTAGCTTTGGTGAGGAAAGCAGGAGGCAGGATGTCATCAACAACGGCACGAGCAATGAAGAGAGCCAAGATGTCGACTGCATCAAGTATGTCAACAACCAAATCATCAGCGGACTGAAGGAGTAAGAGAAACCCTCGACTGATCTGATCCAAGCTTATTACATCAGAATAAAGAGCTGAAAGCAAAACTGATGCCATCTCTTTCTCCTTGTCATGCCTATCCATTGCAGCAGATATGAGTTTCTTGACAAAGTAGTGATGGTACTCGTCAGAATCGAGGTTTCTGAGATCAGAAGCTGCCAAGTACACATCACCAGTACTGAAATACTCCTCAATGATTACTACTATGGATTTCTTATAGTCGATGATTGATTCAGAGACAACCGCAGCTTCTAACTCATAAGGTTCCTGGTAGAAAACAAAGAAAAGAAAATCAGCTCAATCTTTATTCTCTAATTTTTTTTTTTACCAAACATTTTATTCACACAAAATTAATAGTGAAAAATCAACTGAGGAAGCCTAGAGATGATTACAAACAATAGCTTCGTGAACTAGAATAATTATTTAAAAAACAAATGTAACTTCACGAAACACAGAAAATATAGTTATAAACTACTTTCACAACTCCATTGAGTTTTTGTTCTATTAAACATACACATATCAGACTCAGTATCACACATATCAGACTCACTATCACCTATTTCAATGTAGTCTTACATTTTTTGGCATCTTCATGAGTAAAGTCCATGTCCACAGTCCTTAGGTTTGTTCAGTCATCTTCTTGCTTATACTTGTTTCACATATCTCCCTTTTCAGATACTACAGTGTAGTAGTTTCTAAAATTCTACTTTTGCTTTTTCTGTAGTTCCAAATGTTTCCACCTAATTATGAGGCATTATCCATTTAAACTTTTATCTGCAAATCTAGCACCCAGATACTCGGTGGTAGATGGAAAGTACAATTCAGGAAGTACTTATATTTTTGAAAACCAATCGCATAACTATTGGCATTGATCATGATTTTCTATCTTTTCCAGGCACGCTAGTTCATGCAGATCCGAACACACAAAAACATGCAATTTTTTTCTTTTTTAAATGTCAAAAAATATATTTTTTTTAAACCACACGGATAGGCTCATGCATGCACACACAAAGCCATGTTCAAGAGCTCATAACTCATGATTACCATAATGTTTGATGAAGGACTTAATATGAATATGTATTAGTACATAAACATGCAGAGAGCGGAAGACACATGAGTGTAATACATAATTTGGATATATAGATAGATGCTCATACCTCATCACTGTCATAATTAGGATCTTTTCGGTCAAGGGTAGAATTCGAATAGGTATCGAGGAGTTTGCCCCATGCTCCTTTACCACCAGCACCATCTGTCAGCATAAATTAGTGGAGGCAGCAGTAAGTACAAGCAGAAAAGGCAGTACAACATGCATGTTACTTGTGTGCTAAACAACAGTCATAAATTTAGGAATATTATGGAAAGGTTCAACTGTTTAAATTTCAGAACAAAAAACCCTGCAAATTCGACAAAAGTTCTAAAAGAAATGGGAAAAAGAATATATCTAGACTTAAGGGTGAACAAAGAGGACAATTCTGGCCCCTTAAAACTGATGAGTGTGGTACTTTCTGCTGTTACTCACACGCAAACCATCCAAACAGTCCATTGTTTTTCACTGTGTCCTAACCTCGACTAAAAGATAATAAGAGCAGCCCACCACTTGTCTTGGAAGTGCACGAGCATCTTCCCTAGGCCTAATGATCGGCGGAAAAAATTTAATAACAAGCCAAAATATCCCCAATTTCTATAATTCATTTACTAACTATGGCCACGTGAAAACACCCTTCCGATTCAAACATCATTCTTTGTTGCAAAAATTTAGGCCATTTGCATGAGCCCATTTTCTCCAATTAGCTCAATTAATGTGCAATTCTTAAATTATACCAATTTTGGTTTACGCCAACCGTTGAATGCACTCGGATGCACTTCCGTAAACACGGCACTGCCAAGATTGAACACACTACGCACTGGCATAAACACGACACTCCCAAGGTTTGTTTGCACCCATTTTTCTATACTAATTAACGACAAAACTTCCACTAAATTCCGTTCAACACAATTCCATTTCCTCCATATACTCCAAATTACCATACAATTCACTTTTAAACTTGTTAGATGTGAGATATTATATTACTGAATTAGTCACATATCGGAATATGTATTAGTTTAGTCATTGCTTCTCTCCTATACATAGGAGACATTGTACTCAGTTACAATCAACCCAAGAATCCAATAATACAATAAAGTATTCATTTCTATCTCTGAATCTAACATGGTATCAGAGTCTCTACTTCTATAAGGCATATACTATTTTTCTCGTCGTCATCGAGGTGGAGTGGTCCCGTCGCCGACATCCCTCTCCCGATCTCAATCAAATCCCAAATTCTCCTAATCAATCCCTAATCCCAAATTCTCCTAATCAAATACCTAACTCCCTAATCAAACCCTAATCTCCTTCCCTAACCTAACTAGCCGACATCCACCTTCTCCACTACTCCATCTTCCCAAACTTCATCTCCTTCACCCCCTCCAATCGACAACCCATCAACAACTTCGAACCCCATCAAAACCTAAACTCCACTTTATCCTAATCACCAACACCTATCACCGTTACCATCATCCACCATCATCGTCATCTCAAACCCATACCTAGACCTCCTCTTTGACCTTGTTGTCACCGAACAACACCACCAACTGCCTCATCTTCCCGACGCAACTCCGGCAATAGCTCTGCCTCATCTTCCCGAAGCAACTCCGGCAACAACATCACCCACGTCAACATCTCGACGAGGCATCACAACAACTGTTAGGATTGTGGCCTCAAATACACGTAGACACGGAGTACTTGAAGTTTAAGAAGAAGAGGAGAAGACGAAGACAATAGCAAGTAGTAGAATGAAGCTGGAGGAGTTGCGGTCGACCGACCGGTCCTGGATGAAATGAGTTCTTCGAGTGTACAAGGTTCAATAGAGAGGGGGACGGTCGACCGTGCAGTCGACCGGTCATGCCTCGAGTGTGGACTTGACAAGTTGCGGTCGACCGATCCAAAGTGTGGTCGACCGAAATCAGAGCTATGTTATTTGGGCTGACAGATTTCGGGTCCAATAAGCTATATTTGTGTTTATCTTTTAGAGTTTACTTGAGGGCTATATAAGTGGCTATAGACTCTAGGGTTTGTATCCATCTAATCCATCTCAAGAGAGCAGAGAATTGGTGAGTCATTATCATTGTTCAACTTCAAAAGGAAATTATGCAGAATGTTTCAAAGATGAGGGAGAGAGATTGAGCGTTGTAATCTCTTTGTATTCTTTGTATTTCTTGGGGAATAAAAAGTATTGGTTATCTCTGCATATTGATTGTGTTCTTGTGAGATCTAGCATATATCGTGTTGGCTTGTTCTTGATTCATCTAGTTCTTGGAAAGTTTCTATTGCTTGTGGTGTGTGAGTTCCGCTATTAGCACTACGAGTTGTTGGTATATTCTGCAACAAGTGGTATCAGAGCACTGGGTTTGAGATGGCTGATAGCAAGTCAAATATCGAGAGGTTCGATGGGAGTGACTTCGCAATATGAATAATTTTAGATGATAGCGTATCTTCATCAGAAAGATCAGGATGTTCAGTTGTTTGATGAGAAGCCAGAAGGTGAAGACAAGGATGCGAAGGTCTTGGCCGACTGAAATCGTTTGAATCAGAAGGCGCTATGGCATATTCAGTTGGTGTTGAGTAGGAAGGCGTTATTTCATATCTTGAAGGCAAAGACCACAAAGGAGGCTATGTAGATTCTCACAGATATGTATGAGAAACCATCGGCATCTAATCAAATTCTTCATCTGAAGAAATTGGTTAATATAAAGTTAAGGGAAGAGGTTTAGTAGCAGAACATGTGAACAATTACTGTATGGTTTACAACCAGATGAAAGTTGCAAGTTTGAAGTTTTCAGATAGGGAACAGTCATTGTTACTTCTATCTACATTGCCCGATAGTTATGGCGAAACAGACTATTACAGGCACTATGACAGATTTAACGATTCTACAGGATGTGGTGAGTAGCATTCTAAACGAGGTAAGAAGGGTGAGAAACGGGAGATTTTCATCATCTTCTAGAGATTCTAAAATGTTAGTTGAGAAGAGACGCGGGAGATCTAAGAGCCGTCAAAGAAGAAAGGATCAGAATAATTCATTTGAAAGTAGGTCTGATGACAGCGACGGAGGATTTGCTTAAAGACATGAGGGGTGTTTCTCCTGTAATTGACTCTTAGCCGAAATTGATTAGTAGGTTATGTGAGATGTAACCGAGTTCTTTCAGTTATAGAGGAAAGCTTACTAATTTAGTGAGAGCTGTTGGCCATGAAAGTGATCCTAGAGGGCAAGACGTTGCTGCGGTGAGAATACTTTATGATATGGCAGATGAAGCTTCAAGTCTTGTGAGATAGAGAGCATTGGTATCGATATGTAATGTCGATGAAGGTAATCAAAATGGAACTGTAGGGGTTGAACAGTCTGCAAATTTTATGGAGGTGTCGTCCACGGAGACTTCTAGTGCATAGGGTGCATTGAGAGGCTTTGAATAATGTCCGGTGTTAATGAAAATTTTGCAATTTGGAAAGTCTTGTAACACGGAATCCGACACGGAAGATTGTTTCTCTGGTATTCGTGCTCTATGCAATTGGTGGAACACATCCTTCATGAGGCGATGAGGAGTGGTTGGTGCACTTGATGAGGACATCAGTTTTTATTTTATTTTTAGGATTTAGCCATATGTAGTAGTTTTGCAATTTACACCCATTATTTTTTACATTGGAATATTTTGAAGATTTGTATTGAGATTTTGTTTTGAGCCTATATAAAGTCTTGAGAATAATGGGAATGTATGTTATTATTGATTAAAAAAAACTGTGTTGAGTTATTGCTCTTCATTCTCCTCTTGTGTATGTGAGACCATAAGAGAACATTAGGGTTTGTAAGAAATTCAAAAAAAAAGTATTAGGATTTGTGAGAGCTCTAATTACACCGCCAAATCCCCAATTTTATTCAAACCCTAATCCCCAAATCTCCACCCCATACCCTAATCATCAGCTGCCATCTCCTTCAACCTCTTTCATCTTCACCGAACCCAACCACTGCCCTCACCCTCGCCTCATCCTCCTTCCTCCTGGCCGAAGTCCCCCGCTGCCTCTCCACAGCCCCGACCACAACTCAACGTGTCCATCGCCACCCGCTCTCTCATCACCGACCACCGTCACCTTCCCCCATCGCCCCGCAACCACCACCTCCAACCCCCTAACACTCTGAAACCCCTAGCTGCCCCCTTCTTCAGTCAACAACCCCGGGCCCTCTTTCTCCTTGCCGTCGTCGACCCTCTGTCAGTACCACCGTCGTCACCGGCGCCCCCACAGATCATCGGCGCTCAACCATCGCAAGCAGCAGCCTTGATTTCGATCTCATTCTCTTTCTTCCTGAGCGCACAACAACAATAGAAAATATCATATTTGATTTTGGTTTTGATTGGGATGTTAGTTGTTGTTTGGTGTTTGGAGCAAGGGATTGGATCTTAGTGTGAGAAGCAGAACACGTGGCAACACGTTTATCGAACTCCGATAACTTCTTTCCATTCTCCTTTATTTGTGGCACCGCTTTTCATTTCTAGAATATTATTTGAATTATCTATCGCCCACAAATATTGAGTGTGCTTCCACTTACCGATTAGCGTACAAATCATTCTTGAATATCTTACTTGCTAATAACACTTAAGTATATTTGTTGATTGTTAAGCTTGAATCTTTAATTGCGGTTGCTAACTTCATTTCTTGAAAATCCATCAACCAATCATTAATTTATTTTCTAACTTGATTGGGGCATTAGTAGTTGGAAAACTTAATCTTTTAATATTTTTGGAAATTCTCTATTTAGGATTAAGTTTACATCATTTTGGTATCAAAGCGAAGGATTGTAAAACCCTAGTTCTTGCATCATTTAGTCATAACTTTTGCATTCATTTAGAAATTATTTGCATTTAGCATTTTTAGTTCATTAAAAAAATAAATCATTTTAGATAAATTTAGGTTACGTTCCCAAATTTTCAGCAAACACAACCCCACGACCCCTAATTTTTCACAGTTGGTGAATGCGTCTCCGCAACACCATCACAAATTCCGAAGAGCCTTACTTGTCCCTCACAAACTACCTAATCAGAAATCCTAGAAATCAGCGAACCCCTCCTCGAACTGAGATGGACAACTCTCATATTTTCACTACCCTCGCTGTCATTCAAACTCTTGCCAATATCAATCATAGGCTTGAGCAAATAGAATTGAATCAAAATGTTGCCCCTAAACTTTATCGTCAGATCCCTCTAGAGAATGACCGTGACAGTCGATGTCAAAATCGTGACCCTAACGAACAATACAAGAAGAACGTTAAGGCTGACGTTCCTCACTTTGAAGGCCGTATGAAACTCCAAGCTTATCTCGATTGGATCTGTTCCATGGACCACTACTTCATGTGGTTTGACATGAGCGAAGCCCTGAAGGTTAAATTTGCCACGATGAAATTGACTGAAAAATCGCAACAACACTGGACCAATCTTAAACACGCCCGCAGAGGCCGAGGCCTAGTACCCATAGGCACTTGGGAGGCCATGAAAGAGAAGCACACCGAAAGATATGTGCCCTTGTCGTTCCACACTCGATTTCTAGATTCGTGGAACCAACTCTATCAAGAAAGCAAATCCACCGAAGAGTATGTAGATAAGATCGACGACTTCCTCATTCGGTGCAATGCTTTAAGTAGATAGAGCGATGGTTTTGAAGTTTAGAGCTTGGACTACGAGCCAATCTTAGGAACGAGCTAATTCATAGAAATGTGGACTCCTTAGCAGCAGCTTATGCCGGTGTCCTCGATATGATTCCCTTAAAGCAAGTTTTCCCTACAAGTCCAGCGATTTGAGAGATCATTCCTCTAGAATAACCTTTACTGAGCCCTCTAGGCCTGAACCCTCCTCTTCTCAGTACCCAAACAAATCTTCCCCAAGCCAGCCTACTTCAAATTTTTATCAACCTAGAAATGACAACACATGTAAGAACACTGAAAGAGACTACTCTAAGATTGATCATCTCACTAAGTGTTATAAATACAAGGAATACGGCCATGTTGCTAGCAACTGTCCCAGTCCTAGTAGGATCAACATCGTCGAAGGTACCGCTGTTATTGTTGATGAGCCCGACAATGAGTTTACCTATAAACCTCATGTAAGTGATGACTTCAGTGAAGAAGAGGATGATCAGTCTCAACTGTATTCGGTCGATCCAATTACCTCCATTGAATGTATCTGAGTCACCCATTCCTTTCCAAGTCACTTGGCAGCTCATAGATTTTATCCCTGTGTTAGAACATTATAGTCACAGAGTCTATCCACATATGCATCCCGCATTCATAATTTGCATAGAGAAATTTTCAAGAAAATTAATGAGAATAATTTTAACTATAAGTTAATAGCAGATACTAGAAGAAAATTTAAAAATTTTGATGTTGGTGACAAAGTGATAGATCGGATTTGTCCAGAACGGTTTCCAGCTGGATCCGTTAAGAAATTGAAAGCACGTGCTGCATACCCATTTAAAATTCTGCATAAAATCAATGATAATGCCTATGTCGTTGACCTTCCTGAAAGTTTTGGTACAAGTAAGACTTTCAATATTGAGAATCTAGTAACCTATGAAGGCCCAGAATTTAACTCTAGAAATCCTCTTATGAATGAGCCTACTCTACAGCCTAATGGTGAGATTCTCACAATTTTTCCTCTACCTGATACTACTTAACCACTGACAGAAAATTTGGATAATATTTTAGATGATCAGATAATCTCCACTAAAGATTGTGGTATTTATAGGTATTTGGTGAGATAGAAGAACAAGCCGAAATCGAAGGATACTAGGATTGATTGTGAAGAGCTCCAGCGCTTGGACCCAGATCTTTTGGAGCACTATGACATGACACTGGTTTTGACTCGACTGGATCGAGCTCTCTCCCACCCGGAGAGAATGATGAGGACATCGGTTCTGTTTTATTTTATTTTGAGATTTAGCCATATGTAGTAATTTTACAATTTGCACCGTTTATTTTCTACATTATAATATTTTGAAGTTTTGTATTGAGGATTTGTTTTGAGCCTATTATAAGTCTTAAGAATAATTAGGTATGTTATTATTGATTAAAAAAATACTATGTTGAGCTACTGCTCTTTATTCTCCTCTTGTATGTGTGTGACCATCAGAGAACATTAGGATTTGTAAGAAATCTTAAGAAAGTATCAGGGTTTGTGAGAAGCTCTACTTGCACCCTCAAATCCCCAATTTTATTCAAACCCTAAACCCCAAATCTCCACTCTATACCCTAATCATCAGCCTTCATCTACTTCCCCCAACTACTGCCCTCACCCTCGCCTCATCCTCCTCCTGGCCGACAAAGTCCCTCACAGCCTCTCCATAGCCCCGACCAGGACTCAACGTCCCCATCGCCACCCGCTCTCTCATCACCGACCACCACTACCTTCCCCCATCGCCCCGCAACCACCACCTCCAACCCCCTAACACTTTGAAACCCCTAGCCACCCCCTTCTTCAGTCGTCCACCCTAGGCCCACTTTCTCCTCCTCGTCGATCCCTTTCATCATCGTCGACCCTCTGTCAGCGCCACCATCGTCACCGGCGCCCCCGCAGATCACCGGCGCTCCACCATCGCAAGCAGCGGCCTTAATTTCGATCTCGTTCTCTTTCTTTCCGAGCGCACAGCAACAATAGAAAATATCATATTTGATTTTGGTTTTGATTGGGTTGTTAGTTATTGTTTGGTGTTTGGAGCAAGGGATTGGATCTTTGTGTGAGAAGCAG
Organism: Hemerocallis citrina; assembly: GCA_017893485.1. Classification (NCBI taxonomy): domain Eukaryota; kingdom Viridiplantae; phylum Streptophyta; class Magnoliopsida; order Asparagales; family Asphodelaceae; genus Hemerocallis; species Hemerocallis citrina. The sequence goes on from CM030361.1 coordinate 133,841,878, forward strand.
AACATGCGGCAACACGTTCATCGAACCCCGGTAACTTCCTTCCATTCTCCTTTATTTGCGGTACCGCTTTTCATCTCTAGAATATTATTTGAATTATCTGTCGCCCACAAATATTGAGTGTGTACTTCTATTTGCCGATTAGCATACAAATCATTATTAAATATCTTACTTGCTAATATCACTTAAAGTATAATTGTTGATTGTTAAGCTTGAATGAGTGAATCTTTAGTTGGGGTTGCTAACTTACTTCATTTCTTGAAAATCCATCAACCAATCATTAATTTATTTTCTAACTTAATCGCGGCATTACTTGTTGGTAAACTTAATCTTTTAATAGTCTTTGAGATTCTCTATTTAGGATTAAGTTTACATCAGCACTCCACGTGGTGGAGTGGCCATAAGAGTAGGGAGTACTTGGGTCTTCCATGAAAGTGGGAGATTGGCAAAGATAATGCGAGGTAAGATTACAATAACTTTGAAGCAGTATGTATTTGGTCCAAGTGGGAGATTGTTAGAATTGTGGCCTCAAATACACGTAGGCACGGAGTACTTAAAGTTTGAGAAGAAGAGGAGAAGACGAAGACATCAAGAGAAGACAACAGCAAGTTGAAGAATGAAGTTGAAGGGGTTGCGGTCGACTGGTCCTGGCTGAAAGGAGTTCATCGAGTGTACAGGGTTCAACGGAGAAGGGAATGGTCGACCGTGCAGTCAACCAGTCATGCCTCGAAGGTGGACTTGACACATTGCGGTCGACCGGCATCGGTACTGTGTTATTTGGGCTGACGGATTTCGGGTCCAATAAGTTGTATTTGTGTTTATCTTTTAGGATTTATTAGAAGGCTATATAAGTGGCTATAGACTCCAGGGTTTGTATCCATCTAATCCATCTCAAGAGAAGAGAGGAGAGAACTGGTGAGCCATTATCATTGTTCAACTTCAAGAAGGGATTGTGCAGAATGTTTCAAAGGTGAAGGAAATAGATTGAGAGTTACAATCTCTTTGTAATCTTTTTATTTCTTGGGAAATAAGAAGTATTGATTATCTCTACATATTGATTGTGTTCTTATGAGATTTTGCATATATCGTGGTGGCTTGTTCTTAGTTCATTTAGTTCTTGGAAAGACACTATAGGTTGTGGTGTGTGAGTTCCGCTAACCCCTACCATCTCCTACTGTCTTCAACCCCAACACTCTAACCCAAACACCCACTCTTCCAAATCCTTTCTCAACATCCTGTTACCCAAAACTCTCGATCCACCCTAGCCGCCCACTCTTTTCCAGTATACCTACCCTACCCGAAACCCTAGCCGCCCACCTTTCCACTCTTCCAAACCCTAGCCGCCCTCTTCTTCCAAATCCCTTCAAATTCTAACCTTATCTCTCTACAAAACCCTACTACCCGAACTCGGCCCACCCGCATCCCAAACCCAATATAAATATTTTTTTCTATTATTTTCACACAAAAAAACTTTCAAACCCGTAAACCAAACCCTAACCCTACTTCTCTCTACTCCCGCTCCATCCGTCGCTGCCGCCGCTGCCGCCATTTATCGCAAAAAAAAGGTACTTGTGTTTCTCCATGGAATCCCAACACAACTTCCTGTCTCCCTTCTCCCACACTTCTTTAGTGTCAAGAGCTAATACAAAATCCCACAATGTCGAGAACCAATGGCTGACTTCTTTTGATGTGAGTTCTTCAGAGTCGAAAGCCAACTTCCTAACGTCATCCCACATTTTTTCAGTGTTAAGAGCGGACACAAAATCCCACACAGTCGAGAGCCGACAGCCGACTTCTTCCCGTTGTGACTTCTTAAAGTCGAGAGCCGACTCCTTCCCAACATCCCACACTATCGAAGCCGACACTTTGTAAGTAAACTCACACTGATTGATCCAGCGTGAGTTTGAGATGGGGAGATCCCGTCATTATCCCAGTTCCCGACAAATCCAATCCCGAGTCCTTCTTGGCATCCTTCCCATTTGCCGAGGCCATCCCGAACTACTACCACTACTACTTCTCGCCGAAGAGCACTACTTTTACTACTTCCCGCCGAAGAGCACTACTTCTACTACTCCCGCCGAAGAACACTGCTGAAGAGCACTACTACTACTACTCCCTACACCACCTTGCGCCATCCCAAATCCAAGAGCCGAATTTTCCTTGTACCATGTCGTCCATGCGCCATCGTGCGTCGTCCCTTACGCCACCGAGCGTCATCCCTGCACAACTGTGCATCGTCCCAAATCCAAAAGCCGGATCGTCGCTGCACCATCGAACGTCGTCCCTACGCTGTCGTGTGATGTCCCTTGCGCCGTCATTGAGCACTGTTAAGATTAACAGAGAGATTGGGAATATCATATTGAATTGATTATAACTGAGTACAATGTCTCCTACATATAGGAGGAAAGCAAATACTAAGTTAATACATATTCCGCTATGGGACTAAATATCTAATATAATATCTAACAAGCATCATCACTACATCACCATGTGTGTCACCAAGCGCCGTCCCTGCGCCACCGTGTGTCGTCCCTGCCATATGAACATTGTCAATATTCCAAACTCATGTTGCTTAAATCAACTTGAGTTTGAGAGGAGGTGTTATTATATTACTTATCTCCTCTATGTATTAGTTTAGTCTTTACTTATCTCCTCTATATCTAGGAGACATTGTACTTAGTTATAATCAACCCAAGAATCCAATTGTAAAATAAATTATTCTTTTCTATATCTGAATCTAACAAAACTAGCAGTCATCAGTTGTCCTTCACTCTAATTCGCTCAATCCATCACCAATTAACCCATTTACAATTCTTACTAAAATCCGTAATTTAGCTATCACTCCGTCATCCCAGTATCACAAAACTCCACAAAATCAAGAATCAAGAACTCACCTTTTTTGGCGCGAAGGAGCTTCCCGGAGCTCGTGCGTCGCACTAGCCTCGCGCCGCCCGTACCCCTCCCGTTTCCGACCTTGAAAGCGTCGCCTCCGTCGCCAAGGAGTGACATCGGCGACTTCGGCGATGACGACAGCACCTCCGACGCCGCCTTCATCACGTGCCGCTGCTCCTCCGTCAGAAACCCCTCTTTCGAGGTCGGAGACGCCATCAAAGCCGAATTCGATCGAGATCGAAATCTCGATCGAATCAAGAAGGAGTCGAAATCAAACAAATATGTACTTCTTAATTGATTTATTTTATATGTGGAGAACGAAAAAAGGATTTTGTTTTTGTGTATTTATACGAAGAAAAGCGGTGTTATCTAAAATGGGGTTTCTTGTTTCTTGCGTTTTTCGCTTTCGGTTTGGGGACACGTCAGCTAAAGAGGAGGTGTATGTAGTTTTGTGGCGGTTTGGATAATATCCGAGGTTTTTACTCGTGGGTGTATGTTTTGCTGCTGCAAATGCTGTGGGGTGTTTGGGAGAGTGAAGGAGTTTTTCCAGATTGGTGTATTAAACTGTTAATGATGGTGATTAAGATGTGATTGGTTTCGACATTTTGTGTGTTTGTCATATGAATCATGAATGTAGGCATGATTTATCAAATCTCCAAATCTTCAATATTATATTAATTTCAAGAAAAAAAATGTAGGGTAAATTTTAATAAACCATATACACTTTTCATTTCAGAAGTTTAAAACCACTCATTTTTTGTTTTGGTTTGGCATACTTTGAACAAAATTAATTATGGTTCATATAATCTGCTTTAAAAAGTGGTCTCATGCAACACAAAGATGCCCCACCTACTAATATTATTGATTAAGGAAATAAACACCAAATAAAGTTCATTGGTAGCAAATTGGAGGTATCTTCCCTGATGAATGACTAGAAAGCAACAAAAAATGGATAGCTGAAATACTAAAAGAACCTCAAAGTATGACTAATAGATGAGTCAGCATACTTACTGTAAATAGCTCACTTTTGGTATGCGAATGATAATTCTCACATTTACATAGTGCCAACGCAACTCCAATCATACACAGCACAACTAGAAGATTTCTCATTTTAGGCACGCTTCCCTCATCCGAACTTGTCCAGAATTCCATATTCTTCTTTCGACAACATACTTCTTTTTATATAAGTTACAACTTACAGGAATAACTTTCAAACTATATATATAAAATAGGGAAACAAACATCCCCATATTACAAAGTAGCGAGGCCAGTGTCAAAATGGGCTAACTTCTGTATCCTAATTCTCGAATGACTAGTAAAATCATTTGTGCCTTTTTGGAGGAGCTTGAGAAGAACATGTAGGCCAAAGTGCAGCAGAAAGTTGTACACAAAGCTTTGAATGAAGACCACCTTCCTCTCTTTAAGAACCCATGAACAGTATGATAAAATGTAATGAATTTGAAAATTGTTAATTGTCATATTTCTTGAGTTTCTGGTCTCTTCTATTGCTGTAACCTATTCGGAAGTTCGGGTGCCAACGGATACATTCATTTCAGAAGCTTGATCCTGAAAACAAAAAGATATTTTCACCATCATAAGGTAGGATTCATGAACACAGAAAAGCATGCAATACCAGCAAAATGCTCCCCAAATAGTGGTTTCAGTATTCTATTTGAAAACCAACAAAATATATGATAGTAGATAATAGAGTAGCTGTAATCAGAAAGATCCAGATCACAGTTGTGGTAGTATCAGTGTGGCTGAGTATGAGAAATTTGGATCAAGTAATACTGATTTCAGAGGTAAACTGACGGAAATAACAGGGTCTCGTTCTAAATTCTTAGACGATATTTCATATTCTATATGGAGACCCTTCCCCATCTCAATTGCGAGATACTTACTGTCCCTTTGTAAAAGGTTGAGAATACAAAAAGAAAATTAGCTCCTAGACATGGAACCTCTGGTAGCCAAGGAACACATCAAAATCATAGCCTTATTTAAAAAAAAACCAACATTGTCAGCTTAGCCAAGTTAAAGATAAATATCCATGAATCCAAGAGAACTGGTTATACCACAGTTTCAGAGCTCGGTTTTTGTCAGATGCTTAATTAATTTGAATACCGCTTTTTCGATTGGCTATACGTGGGTGGAACCCCAAGTCTATCTAAATCATGCACCAAATGTGAGCACTATGAATAAAATCCTGAAATTGGAGTTCACTTGTTCTGGTGCGCAGGAGTTCAACTCTATAGAATAACTTTCCTTCTCAGATGTACTACTTTTGTCCTACTCAACTGCTCATATGTGAAACTTGTTGTTTATCATCAATACCTACTGTTTTTCTATCAGATGTACAACTTTTCTTCATGCCAAACAACTTATATGTCAACTCTCTCACAGATTTTGGGGATTGTCGGAGGTGAGAGATACTGGGAAAATAGGAGGCACGATATAATGGAAGAAATTTGTCGAAAGAATTGGGGAGATGGTGGAAAAAGTTTTGGCAAGCCAGGGGAAATCTTCAAAAAAATAGAGAAGGAAAGAAAGACGAAGAAATAGCAAGTTCACAACTGAGCAAGGGAGAAGAAATCGCAAGTGTGGGATTATAAGAAGGGTATTTTAGGTATTTTGTAAAATGTCCAACCCCTCCTATATACTGTATTTATTATAATACACTTTTTATAAAGTTTAGGGTATACAAGGTGATTATTGATAGCTTTTTTGATATACAGGGGTTTAAAGAGTAGGTTGACAAGTCAAAGGAGTTACAAGGGAAATAAAGTTTAAAAGAGGGGCTTAAAAAGAATTTTCCCATAACTTAAATCACAATTACAAATATAACTTTAACTCCATAGACCACAGACGATATAGTGCAAGCTGTATATTGTGAAATCCTATATTAGTTTTTAAAAAAACAAATGGAGGCTCATGTGGATCAGTTTAACTAAAAGAAAACATAGACATGTGCATTCACAAGAATGTGGTGTCAGATAGTAGGTACCTTTTGCAATTTTTCACAAGAGACTTCTTCACCATTGACTGTGGGACTAGTTTGAGTAGTTTCTAAATCATGTGAACCGTTGTGTATCCTAGGCAAATCTGGCGCTCTCCCATTATTGTCTGAATCCTGTTTGAAGTGTATAGATACCAGTAATGTGATTTTAAGAATTACAGTGTCTCCAGATGATACAACTTAAATTACTTAATTTTTACCTTTTTATCTGTGACTTGGACGAACTTAATTTCTGAACTTTGTTGCTCATTGATTGTAGAACTTGTCCCTGCTTCTACTCTTCTCTTTTCTTCATCTTCTGCCCTTCTCTTATCTTCTTCCTTCTGCTTTCTCCTTCTTGCTTCTTGTTCCTTAAGTTGTTTAAACCTGCATAAAATAGTTCATGACTACAGAAATTTGAACATGAACTTAATTAAAAAAAAAAAAAAAGACAGATGTGAAAAGAGAACTTGAAGATGAGGTAAATTAGCGGTTTACCTTTCACCTGGGCGTAATCCACCTGAATCTGCTTTTACTTCTTGACTGGAATTTATTTTTCCAGTTTCAACTTCAAGAACAAATTTCTGAACATTAGACGATGACTTCTTAGTAATGGATGGTTCGTCTTTAAAGGTAGTATCGCTGAAATTTTTGGCTGGATTTTTTGCACCACCTAGTTTTTGAAGCCATATTTGTTGTGCTGTACTTAAAATGTTGTTGGTCAACCTGGATAATTGTACAATATTAGCCATTACAAGAGCAAGAGACTTCCTACTTTTCCAAAGATTTATAGTAATGTCAAGATTATTGACTTGTCTCTAAAGAACCAATAACTGCAAGTAATCCTAATAGAAGAAGTAATTAAAGGAAGTTATTGATCTTCTTCGAGATGAGATTCTACGGTAAAAAAATAATTGAATCGGTGATAAGAGTCACTCACCAATACAGACTCAACCCAGAAGGAACTGAAAGAGCAAAATAACCAATCATCAAGGGAAGGAGCTTGGTAAAAATTTGAGAGCTATTTTGGCTCGGATCATTAGTCTGCAATTTGCAAATCATATTTATGCATTAGTGAATAAAGACAATAACATCAAGTATACGATCCATACTGCAGAACCAACTTGGTCTTGATTTTAGATCCCCTTGCATCTTCCATGAGAAAATAAACAGAACAAAATTTTTCTCTTTCTTATACTTTTTGGAGTAAGTTTTTCCTTTTTTTATTCCTTTTTTTTGGGAGAATTACGGATAAATGCGTAAGAGAATCAAAGCCAATTTCAGATTATCAATGTTAACACAGAAAACCAACTAATATTATATTATCTATAATAACCTAGGATATGCTTCTTACTTCTCTATGAGACTATATTATATCCAATATACAAGCAGTCGTGAACTTAGTAACTAGAACTAGAAGATCAATGAACATCTATTGAACCTGCCCCTAAATCCTTCACGTGGGTTTTTGTGTCACATGGAAAGGCCTCCAATGGACAAATGACTCAATTGGCAGGCAGAATATGTGGTGTTACATAAAAGAAAAACTTTTAAACCTACACTACTCCCAGCAAAAAATAGTTTAGCTTTAATGTGTCAAAAGAAACAAAAGATTGCAAAATTCGAACAAATTAATAAAACATATATCACAATTCGTTCAACCTGCTAAAGAAGTTCTTACTGCCTAGTATGGCAATCTCCTTGGTCAAATTAAGAAACATATATTCCCCCCCCCCCCCCCCCCCCAAACAAGTTAGTGTGTGATCCTCCATAAACAAATCCTGGCACTTTATATTTCAGAAACCAACAAATGCAAATATTCCTTGGACAGTATTATCAACACTAAGAATGGTCACCTGCTTAGGTAAAGGTAATGAAGGATTCATGTAGGTAAAAAGGCCAGTGGAAAACAAGAACCAATCTTGACAAATATCATCAATATCAGATAGCATTGCTTCAAATGAGACTACTTGTCTGAATGCTTGATCAACAAACCTGAGGGGGCTGCATTATTTGAGCTGCTATGTACTGTGAGATAACCAATGCCACAGGTAAAACAAGATAGGCTAGAGTATCTGGCCATCCTAGAGGTGGGTGGCCATCCTGCAATATCAAGCATCTGTAATTAGAATGAGCATTCTGCAATGTTGCAGTACACGTGAGAAGAAACATAGTACTTTGGACAAATGAAAAAAAAGCAGAAAAAATAACTGAATCTAATACAACAACAATGATGCATATTAGACAGCTAAAATCAAGACACCATGTATATATCCATTACTTGAGTTAGCTAAAATCAAGTCATCAAGTTGCTATATTACTTCAGAAGATTGTGTAAAGATGCCAGAAGTACTCAAAATCAGTGTTAAAGGGTCCCCCCCCCCTCGGAACCACGATCCAAATCTCGCAATCTGGATCTCTTAAACTAGCTATCCGCATACAAATGAATAACTTTATTCATTATTTCAGCAACTTCTCTTCAAACTCTCCTCAATTTGTCACAAAGTTATTTTTTATAAGTATTCTTCTATTTTGGAAATGCAAGTAACTAATGTATTTATCGTCTAGTTTTTATTGCTGTATTTATCTCTACACACACACACACACACACACACACACAAATATATATTCCTCAAATGAGTGCCCAAATTCTCATCCAACCCCTTCGTACCGCGTACTACCCGTAATAAGAACCAAAACATACTACAAACATGGCAACACTGCTCAAAATCTTAGTTTATAAATTTACAATGAAAAGTAAAGCAACTTCCACTCCATGCTTAAAATATGAATACGATATATTCCAAGCTTATGGAAATTTGATCCTTCCTCACCAACCAAATCTAACAGTGAGCTAATAACACCTTGTTTTCCCCTCCTTTTCAGCTAATAAAGCTGATTGTGAACAGCTACTGTTCATAGCATTTGGATTGAGTTGCCCAACACCAAAGAAACGTTACACTCCAGTAGTATCCTAGTTAATATGTGTTCAAACTTTCAAAGTTAACACCGATGACTAGCGAACACTTTATATCTCATATCGTCTTGGGCAGAGGGCCACAGTGGACGGAGTATGAAGCCTGTCGCCTGATCAGAAGTCCTTTCCAGTTCAGGACTATGACGACTCCCATTGATGACTGGGACTGTTAGTTTGAATACAGTCTCCCCACCCACCAGGAAAGTTGGGAATTCTTTGTTTTGTTCTGTGTTTTTCATTAATATTTCACTTAGCTGGTTTAACCTATCCCACAGGGAAATTAGGGTTTTATTTTGTTTCTGCTTGTACAACTGTGTTTTGGTTCAGAAAGAATATGTATAACGTTATAGTTTGTGCCCACAGTTAACATGCGTTACTAACTTGTTCTTAGATGAGATGTCATCATCTTGTACCTTCAGTACTGCTAAATACAATTCTTGAGTTTTTACTTCACCTTTAGCAAAAGAACCCGCTTCGCATATTAGCCATTCAGTATGCTAAAAATTGAAGGAAACTGGTCTTTAAGCTTCCTCTAAAAGGTAACGCAAGTCACTATGGTGCAGAGAACTTGGGATTTCCTTTTATTCTAAGAATATAATTTGTCATTCTAACTAAGCAGGTTAGAGTCCGCAAAAATGCGAAGATCTTACAACGAAGGGAAAAAGCCATGAGGTTCCGCTACCATTTTGTCGAGCTGCAATTGTAGTGGGACCAGACAAAGACGGGATCCAGAAAAACCCTTCAGTCAGAAGTCCCTGAAATCAGAAAGAACAACATCTATTAATTCATTTTTTTAAGAAACAAAAACAAAAAAGAAGACTTCCAGACTAAATTATTTTACCTCGTCAGCCACATTGGAAAGAGCTCTATATAGTCCAATCCAAACTGGTATTGTAACTAGAGTAGGCAAGCAGCCTGACATAGTGCAAACAACATATTAGTTGCAATGGTACCTATAATGCTACCATGATTAATAATAATCAAATAACACAACAGAATAATAACATATTCAACATAGATATGCATATAAAAATCCCATCTGTGCTTTTCCTGTCACATTTGGTTGGAAGTCGAGCCCAATTCCTTACTCTGGATGTTCAGATAACTTGTTTTCAGACTCCTGTAACCAGAAGCTAAATTCTTGGCCAGGAAAATTAAAGAAAAGAGCAGGAAATAGAATACGCAGCAGAGGCTACCGTATTAATGGTACAGTTTAGCTCATGCAACCGAGGAGTAAAGTTCAAAATTCTAATACCAAGGAAGAAGCTAAGGACAAGGAAAATGCTAAGTGAACTACTCTTAGTGTACTACTTTCACACTACTAGACTCAAGAATGTAGAGCCACGTAAAACAATTTTACATTTATTGCTTCTGGACATCACCCTTTGTCTCCTAGTAATTAGTACTTAGTAGTGTGAAAATAGTAAACTTAAAGTAGGGCAATTAGCATTACTCATGATACACGGAATACATAAAATAATCATATGCACAATTAGGCATAAAAAATAAGTATGACAAAAAAATCTGAACCTTTGATTCCCTTTGATTCTCTTCGAAGACTGCCCCTTACAGGACTACCCCAGATCCTAAGGGATTTTTGTAGGTGGCATGGTTTTTTAAGGAATCAAAGGCTCACATCTTTTGTCATACTTCTTTTATATGCCTAAATTGTGCACATGAATTTTTTCCCCAAGGAATACCATCCGTTTCCCTAACACAACAAAAGTAAAAAATCCAGGAACAATATCTCAAAATGATGTCAGCAGTAAATTTCCAGTTTTCTTAGTGACAACTGATATTTTATATTCTTTATTGCACCTTGTGGCACTGACTCAGGGTTTAACTGATGAGGATTGTCATTGCACATTAGGCATATAGATGAGATGGTTTTGAGTATCAGTCACAGAGGAAGTGAAACTGGACAATGAAGAAAAACAACTGTGACAATGATGATGTAATATCTATATATGTAAGGGCAAGGACATGTTGGACAGTTGAACTTTATATGAATCCAAATGAAAAGGTCTTAAAGTGTTATTTCTCTTGGTTATTCATTCTCATCATTTCTTTCATTTCCTTTAAAGTTTAGATGAATTGGGGCACAATAAATTTGGACCATAAAATTCCAAAAGTGTTCAAGCTTCTTGGTTATGCTGGTTCCAAGTTCCAACCATGTTAGCCACTCCCATTAAATTCAATGGTCCCTATGTTGAAAATTGTTACTCTGTGCTACTAGAAATTATCAGACAATGGGATAACCATATTCATGATATTAGAATCCAGACGAACTATTTTGGAAATGTGGAAATAACCTAACCTGCTAGGGGGTTCACACCAGCCAATTTATACAGGCGAGCCGTTTCGAGTTGTATCCTTTCCTGCGAATGTACAAACAGTGATATTAGAATGTACAAACAGTGATCATCTTTATACGTTAACTCATCTAAGTTAAAAGGTTATGATAAGAAAATCAAAGGTAATTACAATAATCACGTAATGTTATAGAACACTTCCGTCGGACGAATCATTAAAAATTTTAATTTTCAGTACATAACTGAACAATGATCCCCAGCATAACGATGCACAATGGATAACTCGGTTACAGACCTAGGCTACATTTTATAAATATAATACAAGCTCGTACAAATGTAGGTAAAAATGTACAATAGATCCTATTCTCTAAAACTGTTCTGATGAAAATAAACACAGTGGAAATTGGAAGCCTAAATTTGACTTCTAAATCGCTTCCAACTATTATTTGAAGATACAAACACAGATGAGGGATTTATAGATGCAAACAGTTGTAATGATTTTCTCTACATGATTGTAAGGTTATGAATATGATAATATAACTAATATAAATATTTTCCCTAAATCTGCGACATAATTATATACATTAGAAATATATATATGATAAAGCCTACCTGATCCCCAGCATAACGTTCTTGAATTGCCTTAACTTGGGGTTGTAATGATCGCATTGCTATTGCTGATTCAACCTGCAGAAAATTCACATCGGAAAAGTAGCTGGATTCAGTAAGAAATATATGTATTTATAATTTATGTGTACAATGTACATTTTTTTGGGAAGGCAGAACCAATATGCATTATTTCAGAACCAAGACCAACATTCTTGAGACATTAACACTCCATAAACAGGTCCCAAGTTTTAAAAATATTATTTAATTAAGGACAAGTTTTTTAATACTTCTCAAACACAGTGACAGTGACGAAACAATCGAGTTAATCATCACAAATGAAGTACATAATTGGACTTATATTTTAGTAGAAAAACTGTGGTGAAACTAGTGAGCAGTGTCGAAGCCTTCACATGCTTGCTAATTGAACCATATGATGAGGTCTTAATTTATTCTTTCAAATATAATAAATAGAAGAAGAGAGATACGTTAATTGAACTACTCGTGTGAAGTCAAAATTGTACAATTGGTTCATTCCTATCAAACAGGTCACATTATATGTAATAATACCATTTTAAAGAAAAATTGATAATGGTTTGCATTTGCACATCAATTTACTATATCTTTTATTATATGTAATTATGGAAAAACAAAAAATTTGATACATGTTTCCATGTGCACATCAATCTATGTATCTGTGCTCTCTGTACACATATACATATACATGTCCATAAATTTGTCATATCCTTGCATCCTATTTTTTTAGGAATTGCCTTCTCCTAGTATCTGAGTTGTGTTGTTTTGTGTTATCTGCCTCCATAACATCTAGGCAACTGAAGGGCTAAAAGTTCAGAAATCTTGAAATGAGTCTCTCCCTACTAGACAAGGACCTATATATACAAAGATTGAATAACAATTGAATGAGGTCTGCACCTCAAACCCACATAAAAAACAACAATAACAACACCAGAGTTAACGATGAAAACAGAAAAGGGAATACCGTGTCTTTCTACATAAAGCAGACAGTTTTTCTATAGACTTGTCATCAAATTTTGATATATGTTTCACATATTTTTCATCCCTAAGATTTGCTTTGAGATTTGTGCAAATGATACATTTGATGCAAGTAATAGGATTTAGAAGTCAACTGATCTTTGACAGCAGAACCACAATCACCCAAAACTGATAGAAAGTGTAACATGCGCAGAACTCCAGCATGCAGCTCTAAGAATATGCAAATCGTAGAGTAGAAACAGCCTCAAGTTTGGTGAAGCCAATAACAGTGTAATCCCTACAGATATTACTAATTACGAATAAGAAATGTAATATAGTAGTTACTGGGTTTTTTTAGTGATACATGAATTCCTATAGTAGTTAAGAATTGCAGATAAAACCTAACCATGGGTTATTTTTACTGAAACTTTTTAGTCAGAGATGATAAAAGAAGCTATGGTCAGAGCACACAAAAAAGTCAATCAGAAGTCTGGTACTTAGGTATTGTAAATCAGAAGCAACCTACTTTAATGAGGCAAATGCCATAAGAAATGTAGTCACTCCAGTACATGAGAGTTATCAGTGACAATGGTTCATAACTATCTTTTCCTCCTCTCCTTAGTAAGAGAATTTTATTTTTTAGCAATGGTCAGATACTCAGAGGAGATATACAATCAATTTAAAAACTAGGTAACCTGTATACACCAGATAAACGTCACTTGAGCCAAAATTTGAATAGAATGTTCCAACTGATAATACAAAACTGACCTGCTTCTTAGTCAAAGGAAATGTGGCTGCCTTAACAAGGACTGTCAGAAGAATAATTGCAAAACCATAAGAATATGGAACGTTCAGAGCTGATAGTCCGCCCTTTAAAACCTGCACTAGATAAATAGGGGATTCAGAGGAAAGAGGGAATGAAGATTAGCCAATTAGATAGACGAAATTTCCTTTTTATGTTTGATGAGAAATATATGGTACATTTTCAATAATTCAATCAACAAATTTTTGGCTAATATAGTAAATTGTTTGGTTTCTATCTACCCGTGAAGACTGCTGATCTCAATGCTTAAGAGACCACAAATTTATAAAGTTGATCTTCCGATTTGCAAGAACACTGTATCAGAATTTGCAAATAATTGATGATTAGTATTTCTTCAGTGAGCTTCCCGAGATTGGTATTTTGTTTCTAGAACTCAAGATGGCACAACATAAGCAAATATAGCAACCGTAAATTTTCAAATAAAGTAGAAGTTCAGAGTTCTAAATAATTCAAAGGAAAAAGTTCAAACTTGAAAAACATCATCTCAACTTCCATCTTTATTTCTTCTTGCATTTATTATCCAAAGAATAGTGTAAGAGTTTGTTTATTGTTTCATCTTCAACTGTGCAATAATTTTGATTATAACCTTAATAAAGAAAACAAAGGAAACTCCCAAAAAAAATTGTTATTCGGGCTTATAACAACTCTTACGCAGGCACGAAATTAACCGCACTAATATTTTGTTTCCTCTTATCAATTAGAATTGAACATTAATTTTCCTCCTAAGATGACATCATTCTGAGTATCATTCTCATTCATAGGTTATGGTAATTAATGTGACAGGATAGACGTGCATTATTTCACTGGAAACTAATGATTATAACTGATCATAGTTGTAGGCATGAATCCTAGTCCTGATCATCTGCAATTTGACCACTGAACTCTTTTTCACCATAACTCATCAAATATTCTAACATGCGTATTTACATATTTTACAACTAGCACCAATGTATTCAAAAATTTCCCCTTCTCTTTCCTATCTCTACTACTACAATGGGAGTAGGCCTTAGTGTAATTTGTCCATCTACCAACCCGTGCAACACACGTGCATAACTATTGTAAATGAGGTTTTAGATCAAATCCAGACTACGTCTGAATTTTTACTTTTAAAAAAACAATATTTATTAAGACGTGCATCGCACGTGTAAACTACTAATATCTCTTAATTTTAATGGAGAGTTGGGGTCCATAACAAACAACCCTAACTTTGTAACTACATAAACACATATTATATACATTCAAATTGTATCCAACAAATATAAATGTGTCGCACGTGTAGCCCAAATCAAAACATTCAAATATAAACTATTTTTTTTCTTATTTGATATATATTCATTTAATTTGATAACTTAATTTTTTTTAGACGTGCATCGCACGTATATTATACTAGTGACCTTTAATGCTAAATGAGCAACCCTTCATGTCAGTTACTTTTGCACTACATTCCTGAGCACCTGAACTAGCCTAGTGACGATAGAGCTATTACAGAGACCCATATTTACTTACAAGATAGGCTTTAGGTCTGTTACGCAACAAATTATTCATCAGCTATGCTATTTTCCAATAAATATAGGTCAGCTACAAAGCAATTTCCATGACAAATCTGAGGAAATTTTATGACTGCTTGTACGTCAGTACGTATTACGTAACATCAACCATCTCTTATTTACAACCCCATGTAAGAGAAGAACTTGTCATAACTCTGGATGACCAGTTGACATCCTTCGAATACTCCTAGGCAGGTGTAGAATGTCCACATGACAGACGAGTCACGGTGTTTCTATCTTTTAGAGATTGTTATGAGTAACTGCTATATTCTCATAAAAGCAGTCTAAATGCATAGTTACATTAGATCAATTGCAAGAAGCTTGGTTTGAGAACTCGATATCGGGTTCCGTGTCGACCTTCCAAATTTGTATCAGTTTTGGCATTCTCAATACATGCATGTCGACTTGGTATATCAGATTTTTTGGAATCATCTACTGAAAGTGTGTAAAATTTAATAAACAATTCTAAAATAGTTAAGATGGATAAATATTAAAGGAAACGTTGTCAAATCATAAAAACATATTATAATAACTTTTGAGTTTATATTCATTTTCATGTACAAAACATATTTTCAATTTTTTATTAAAAAATTAATGAAAATGTGAATTTTAAATTATAAAAATGAGGAATAACAATACAAAATTTTTAAGCTACTAAGAAATACACTATAAATTAGATACAAATATCCTATAATATTTTTTGACTGTTGTCACTCGACCATGTTGTCTCTCTCTTATACCCTCGCTCGTGTTATACCTACTCTACAGCCAATAAAAAGTTCATATACTTACTATCATTTTTTTTCCTTTTCTTGTTCACTTGCATATCAGAATTCGGAAAGTATCCAATTCTTAGAAAAATATCAAATTGGGTAGACTCAGAGTATTGTCACGGTCTCGACCGAGGTTTCATACCTTTCTAAGGAGATTAAAAAGTAATCCAGGCTCGAGAAAAACAGGCAAAACAATGAGTATTAGGTCACTCTAATATGACACCATTATACTAGAGTGACCTAATACTCATTGTTTTGCCTGTTTATATATATATATATGTGTGTGTGTGTGTGTGTGTGTGTGTGTGTGTGTGAGTTTTGCCTGTTTATATGTGTGTGTGTGTGTGTGTGTGTGTGTGTGTGTGTGTGTGTGTGAGTAAAAGATTCCTTTAGGGACCCTCAAGGAAATTTTCCTGGATTTCTAGCCGTTGCTATGATCCAGAAAAAAAAAGGAAACATGTTTAAAGTGAGATAGGCATCCACACTGTACCTTCCTTATTTTAACCAATATTGATTGTAGCATTGGTATCGGGTTGGGTCCTTCACTACCCGGACCCGGTCCTCTACGGGTCCAAAAATTGGACCCGGACCCGGACCCGTGAGGACTGGGTCCGGTTCCTATTAAAATATTCCTACCCGTTCGGGTAGGAGCGAGAGTGTGAGCGGCGAGCAGAGGCGGCGAGTGAAGGATTTAGAATAGAGGAGAGAAGAAAAAGGCATGGGTTTTGAGTTTGGAAGAAAAAAATTTAGAATTAAGGATGACGGAGGAAAGGGATGAGGACAGAATATTTATTTTTATGTTGATTTTTTGGGTTTTTTTTAACGGGTCCAGGTCGGGTCTCTTTTGAGCGAACCCGAATCCGGAACCGAAAGTACAACGGGTCCCATTTTAGGACCCAGACCCGAATAGGCCGGGTCGGTTCCCGTCCAATGCCGGGTCCGGGTCGGATCCGGGTTTCGGGTATTTATACCAATGCTAATTGATTGTCATCTAGCTAACACGCCCTTGCTACCTGGTCAATTTAAAAACCAATATTATTAAATTTCTACTTAGGCATTCTTCCTCATCCAGGCTTGGGTGAAATGATAGAGTAAGACCATCTCCAACGAGAATCGCCATTTCCCACAAATTATCCATTCTATCGATAAACTCCCAAAAATGCTCTGCAACGAGCTCACCAAATTGATCGCGATCTTGGCGAATTGATTTCCGCTCGCAATCCGCCCGCCAAATCTGGCAATTTGATTTTCGCTCGCCAAAGTCCTTCCTCTATTGCTGCCGGAGATCAAGGAGATTTCCAACGGTAAGTTTTCTTCCCGCTCATTTAAATCGGCAGTGTTTTTTCTTCAATTTCTTCAATCTCTTCAATTTGTTCTTGGTAGATTGCTGCTCCTTGTTGATCGGGTTCATAATGTTCATCGGGTTCTTCTTCTTCATCAGGTAAAAATTGTTCTTTATTTTATTTTAGTTTTTAATTTTTTTGGGTTTGGAGAATGGAGAATTGAAAATGGAGAATGTAGAATGGAGTTTTTATTTGACATGTTATGATACTGTTATTGACACCACTTCGTCAATTAGATGTCCACCATTTACAATTTCAACAGTTTATTATTGATGTCAAGATTACCATGTTTCTTTATCCAATTCGTCCATTTTTTTATTCAGGTATAAAATGACGTAGTAAATTTTTTTTATATCTCTATATCATATCAAATGGGTTCAGTTGTATACGTGTCCCTAAAACTTGAACTTAAATTCAAATTCAAACTATAACCCAATTGGATTTTATAACAAAATCAATAAAGTTAAGTTATGTATGTAAATCATAACTTAACTTAATTGAATGTTGTCACTTGGGTTAGAGGATCCAATGTTCACGACTTGGGTTACAGTCCTAGCTACCCATAACATATTCGTCGATTTGTTCTTGGTAGATTGCTGCTCCTTCTTGCTGATCTGGTTCTTCTTATTGTTCATCGGGTTCTTGTTCATCGGGTTCTTCTTCTTCATCAGGTAAAAATTGTTCTTCATTTTATTTTAGTTTTTATTTTTTTTGGGGTTTGGAGAATGGAGAATGGAGAATGGAGAATGGAGTTTTTATTTGACATGTTTTCATACTTAAAGGAAACCTCAATACAAGCTAATTTAAACTAATCTACCTGTTGGTAAAATGGTAATACTAGATTTTGCTTTCTATAGAGTACTATGTATTTTGAGTTAGCATGCTTTATTGCCCGGTATCACTATGTCCACAGTGTTTGATATGCATCAGTTTGTATGATCATTAATTTTCTTTTGCTCTTCTTTGGATGATATCTAGAACAACACTTGGTAAAAAAAAGGGAGACTTCACCTTTTCATACACATCCTGCATATACCCCATACTCAATAAAGAGAGATTTTTTCTATATACATCATATATATATATATATATATATATAGAAAAGTGAGCCTTATATAGAGTATGAGGAAATTTTTCTCATACAAAGTGATTATATTCACTTAGTGGGGCCATTATGAAAGATCTGCTCTGTCCATCATGTTTGACATGCTAATGGATGTATGTGTAGAAAAAATCAAGTGGTTTGGAGGTCATTCACCCATGCATCATGTGGTTGAAAAATGAACGATTTCAACAGTAATATAAATCGAACCACAAATTAGACCCACATGATGCATGAGTGAATGACCTCCAAACAACTTGATTTTTTCTATACTTACATCTATTAGCATGATAAACATGATGGACGGAGTGGATCTTCCACAATGGCCCTACCAAGTGAGTATAATCACTTTGTATGAGAAAAATTTCCTCCTACATATATGAGGCTCACATTACTTATATATATATATATACTAGATTTGCCCGTGGGCACGTGCCTACGGCACGTCTTCGGAACGATACAAAATATGAAAAGCCCTGTAAACAGTAAAACAATAATTATGTAACTCAAGTTTGAATAGTATGACAATAGTTGTAAATAAAAGTCCATGTTTCCATGAGTATATGTTGGAAAATAATTATAAATGGGGGTGTAAATCTAACTTCTTAAAATTTAAGTGTGGAAAATGATGAAATTTAACATTTGAAGAGATATATTTGCTATTTTCAATATAACATGTGCAATAAAAAATATAAAAATTCTGAAAATTTACAAACCTGAAATCTTAAAATCTAAATTTCTAAGTAAATAAAGAAAGAATGGGAGAGAGTGGTAGGGAGGTAGGGAGAGAGAGAAAGAGAGAAATATGAAAAAGTGAAAAGATAAAGAGAGAGAAAATAATAAAGTAATGAGTTTTTGAGTTTTGGGGGGAAAATTTTGGTTTTGGGGTTTGAAATTTTGGAAGGAAAAATATGTTTTGTGAGGTTAGATCTGGGCCTTTAATTTTTGGGGGATTGAAGGTGAGCCACTTGATAGCTTACTTTGTGTTTTATTATATAGATATATATATATACATATACTACACTTCAGTAAAGGTTGTTATATGTATATGTATATACTGATTTTGTAATTTAGACAATGTACACTTTTTTCTAGATTATATAGTTATTCTATCTAGATTATATTTCCTGCATTATGACAATATGCTTTCAATTCAATAAAGTTCATCTTCAAATATCCTGCATATAATCTAGATAGAATAAGTATATAATCTAGAAAAAAGTGTACATTGTCTAAAAAAGTGTACATTTTCTAGATTATATAGTGAATGAGTTTGAATATATATAATCTAGAATAACTATATAATCTAGAAAAAAGTGTACATTGTCTAAATTACATATCATGCATTATGACAATGTAAAAATGTACATTGTCTAGCACATCAGAATCAGTATGTACACATCCTGCATTATGACAATGTACACTCATTCACTATATATACACATCCTGCAGCATTCTGATGAAGTTTTGTATATCAGTATATACACATCCTACAATATATCAGTATATATATAATCAAATATATCAGTATATCAGTATATACACATCCTACAATATATCAGTATATATCTAGTCAGTATATACACATTCTAGTCAGTATATACACATTCTGATGAAGTTTTCTATATCAGTATATATCTAATCAGTATATACACATTCTGATGAAGTTTTCTATATCAATATATACACATCCTGCAATATATTAGTATACATTTGTAGATTACATATTAACTAAACATTATACAATGAAATTGTTTCTTCTTCCATTTTATCAATTCTGATAACTTTTGTATACTTAAACTAAATTTTGTGTGCTTATATATGATACTTACTTATATATGCGTATATATGACAATTTTGTACTTCTAAATTATGAATACTTCTAAATTTTGTGTGCTTATATATGATACGGCATTTTATCAATTCTAAACTTAATTCTAAATTCTGTAGAACAATATCAATTCTAAATTCTGTTGAACAATATCAATTCTGTGCTTTGTGTACAAAATTGTCAATTCTGTGCTTTGTGTACAAAATATCAATTCTGTGCTTTGTGTACAAAATATCAATTCTAAACTTAACTCAATTTTGTGTGCTTTGTGTACAAAATTGTCATTTATCAATTCTAAATTCTGTAGAACAATATCAATTCAATGCTGCAGTATTGCCATTTTATCTGTTTACTTCTAAACTTAACTCAATTCTGATAGAACAATATCAATTCTGTGCTTTGTGTACAAAATTGTCAATTCTGTGTTGTGTACAAAATATCAATTCTAAACTTAACTCATTTTTGCGTGCTTTGTGTACAAAATTGTCATTTATCAATTCTAAATTCTGTAGAACAATATCAATTCAATGCTGCAGTATTGCCATTTTATCTGTTTACTTCTAAACTTAACTCAATTCTGATAGAACAATATCAATTCTGTGCTGTGTACAAAATTGTCAATTATGTGCTGTGTACAAAATATCAATTCTGTGCTGTGTACAAAATATCAATTCTAAACTTAACTCAATTTTGTGTGCTTTGTGTACAAAATTGTCATTTATCAATTCTAAATTCTGTAGAACAATATCAATTCATTGCTGCAGTATTGCCATTTTATCAATTCCGTGTACTTCTAAATTTAACTGAATTTTGTGCTTTGTGTACATTTATCAGTGCTGCAGTATTGCCATTTTATCAAAATTGTCATTTATCAATTCTAAATTCTGTAGAACAATATCAATTCAATGCTGCAGTTTTGCCATTTTATCAATTCTGATAACTTTTGTATACTTAAACTAAATTTTGTGTGCTTATATATGATACTTATATATGCTTATCAAGTTAATTATATGCAAGCTCTGTTGTCCGGTAGTATCACGTATTCACCAATTGATGTTTTTATCTATGCTATGGAACATCGTGCTTAATTTCCTCAGTATATCCTTGAAACAATGCATTTCATTAGATACATGCATGCAAATCAATAATTCAATCAAATTTTCTGGTATCTGACCTCACATATTTGTACTCTGGTAGGTTGTTCAGGACTTTAACAAGAGTATCCGCTACTGTAGTCTCTAAAGGTAATACTTTCTTAGGTGGGCTTATAACTGCTTAGAGAACGGTCTGCCAATTTATTTTTTTTTTGGGGAAAAGCCTTCTACAAATAAAGCTGTGAATACTTTTTTCTTAGGACTTCACAGATGTTTTTTTTTCTACATTTTCCAGTGCAGTGATTTTTTAAAGCAAGGAAACACTTATGGCATCAATTAAGATAGGATCCTGTATTTTATGATCATGAGGCATTGCCAAATAACATGAACATTTTAATTATCTCTGTGATTTTCATAAGTAAATTAGTGATGACCTATATATTAGTACTTTTCTAGATAAGTCTTGTTATCATTCTAGGTTTAGGGAGTGAGGCACATCAAGCAATATAAGTTTCTTGCTAAGTAAAGTTTCGGTAGATTTTACCTTCCAAGTAATCACAATCAATTGATGTATTTGCATGTCTCAGCATTAATCTAGCCTCACTTCACTCACAACAAACTCTATAAAACCTGGCCTTGTAGTTGACAGGATTAAGGTTTCATCTCATCTTTCTTGTCATACTAGATTAGATTATAGAGTAAGTAACTTATATGTTTCAATCTTCTAAGTCTTCTGATGCTATATTTTTAATCTTCTGATGCTCTATGTATTGTTTTTGGTATACATGTAGATTTTTTCTAGCACACGAGCTGCTTAAAAACTCATGTGCAGAAAGATATCTAAGTTTATAACTTAGTTTTGTTTATATAATCAGGTTCTTGATTATATAACCTGATTATATAACTTGATTCTGATGTAGCTTACATATGTTTAACTACTTTTACCCTATATTTTAGATTATCTAATCTCACAGTAATATTTTGCAATGGTTAGATGGATTCACATAATAATACTTTTTACACTGCTCTACTGCGCGAAGGATGAAACATCGAGAATGAATTGTTTAGTTCAGAATTTGTTGAGTCTACTCAATTCACCGATCAACCTACCGTGACACCACCAGAAAATCGAGCAACAATTAATTCATCGACTAAGAAAACACAAAGACGGGGTAACTTCACAACGGAAGAAGACCTTCTCATTGTACATGCATGGCTTAGTATTGGTTTATATCCGATACATGGAAACCAACAAACAATGGGTAAATATTGGGATAGAATTCATGAATATTTTCATGTAAACAAAAAATTTAAGTCTGAGCGCAATGCAAATTCTCTCATGAATCGGTGGTCAGGAATTCAAAAAGTTAACTTATACTGTGGGTACTATGCTCAGATAGAATCAAGAAACCAAAGTTGAATCACCAATAAAGACAAGGTATTAATATCATTGAAGTTTATGAATCACTTTTTTTTCCCAAAAATAATTATTAATTTTAACTAATTGTAGATTTTTCAGGCAAAGCTAATGTATGAAGAACTGCAAGGAAAGCCATTTGGATTTTTGCATTGTTGGCATGAATTGAAGCATAATCCCAAATGGACAATGGAAATTTCAAAGAAAAAGTCTAAAACTTGTAAAATGATAAGTCCTGCAAAATCGTCTGCTTCACTACCAGATCAAGTAAATTTAGAGACAAAATATATTGCAACTGATATGGAAAGGCCTATTGGTAGAAAAACTTCCAAGGAACAACAAAAGAGAAAGCATAAGGAACACAATGAAGAGAAATCACATGTAGTAATGTTCCTGCAAGAATATATGGAGGAAAATTAAAGAATTAAAACAGAACAATATGAGAAAGCATTCGGTCAATGGCAAGAGCTAGTCGAAATTGAGAAGGAAAACCTACGTCCACAAATGTTAGCAAACGAGGAGAAAACAATGGCTATTGACACCACTGGAATGGACCCACTGCGAGCAAAATATTACGAAGCCCGCAAGATGAAAATTCTTGGAAAAAACACTAAGCAATAATTAGTATTTGTTTCTGTATTTATTACTTCGAATAGCCATCGTTTATTAATGTAGTTTTTTTTACCTATGCATTTGTAAGCCTTCAGCTAAACATCTTATTAATAAAAGTTGTATTTTGTCTTTATAAATTCAATTTCCACATAAACTTGCAATATAAATATTCTAACTCAATTCATGCTTTCACTCTTCTCAGCTCAATTAAGCATTGAACCACATTTGCTCACTGATGGCACACTTTAGTAATGTACTTGATATGATGTTTGAGATCAATGACCTTGATGTCTATTCTGATGATGAAATGCTACCTTTAGCATTAATGGCTATAGAAGAAAAAGATGAACTAAATACAAGAAGACGAAGAGCACCTCGTTGTCGTTCTACTCCAGGCCACGCTATTATTCAACGTGATAGAGCTCAAGGACATGAAAGACTTTTCAATGACTATTTTTCTGAAAAGCCTGTATATCCTCCTCATTTCTTTCGAAGGAGATTCCGAATGAGACGTCCTCTTTTTTTAAGAATTAAGTCTGCTATAAAAGCCTATGATCGATACTTTATTCAAAGAAGGGATGCTTGTGGAGTTCTTTGATTGTCTTCACTTCAAAAGATGACAGCCGCAATAAGGATGCTTGCCTATGGGGTATCGACAGATTTAGTTGATGATTACATATGTATTGGAGGAAGCACTGCAATCGAGAGTTTTCGTCATTTTGTCAAGGCCATTGTTACAGTATTTGGCGATGAATACTTAAGATCACCAAACAATTATGACATTACCCGACTGCTAGCAATGAACAAAAATCATGGTTTTCCAGGTATGTTAGGAAGTATTGATTGTATGCACTGGAAGTGGAAGAATTGTCCAGCTGGATGGTAAGGAATGTATACTGGCCACATTCATAAACCTACAATTATTTTAGAAACTGTGGCTTCACATGATCTTTGGATATGGCATGCATTCTTTGGATTACCAGGAGCTCTTAATAACATCAATGTGCTACATCGGTCTTCTAACTTTCATGATCTTGCTAATGGAAGAGCGCCCAAAGTTAACTATTCTATCAATGGTAATAACTAAACGATGGGATATTATCTTACTGATGGTATATATCCAGAGTGGTCAGCATTTGTAAAAACTATTCCATTTCCACAAGGTAATAAGAATAAATATTTTGTTGAAGCTCAAGAATTGGCAAGAAAGGATGTAGAGCGAGCATTCGGTGTTCTTCAAGCACGTTTTGCCATTGTTCGTGGACCAGTACGTTTTTGGGATCAAGAGACGCTTCATGATATTATGACAGCATGCATAATAATGCATAACATAATAGTCGAAGATGAGAGAGAAGATAATAATAAGGATTTTAACTATGATGTAGTTGAAAAAAGTCCGTCCATAACAGTGTCACATGATTATACGCCTGAACTGCTTACATTTATTCAAACTCATTATCGCATCAAAGATAGACAGATGCATTCCCAACTCCACTTGGAACTTGTAGAACACGTGCGGCAGCGACACGGACAATAAACACAAGTATTTTTGTTTCTTCCCAAAATAAAATTAGTATATTGAGTTCATAGTCAGTGGCGGAGCCAGACAAATCAAAATGAGGGTCCCAATTTTTTTTCTCCCGGCATCGACATAATTGTTGCCGAAAATCTCTTACTTTACTTTTGTTTTGAAGAATTAAAGTAATTGGATCAAAATAAAATTATAATCAAAGTAAATATTCGAATTTATATTTTTAGTATCATATATTTTTTCGCACTTGTACAGTTGTACTCTAAATTTGGTAAGAGTAATACTAATCAATAATCATACTACACTATTTATACTGTTATAATACTAGAGGCTAAGAGATACGACTCAAATAAATAAATATACTTATAACTTGTGTACACACTAGCTTCTTATTCAAAATTTTATCCAATGATTACACAGATCAAATAATAAGTATCACTGTTAATTTTTAGCCCAAATCTCATACCACTATTTTGAACCTTTAATAAGAGGTGGATTAGACTTGGGGGTCCCAAAATTTTTTTAACTGGGGGGCCAAATAAAAATTTTGGTCTATATTAGGGGGTTTTACAAAATTTTTGGGGCCCAAATGTCCCCCCTACTCTCTTTCTCCCTCCGCCACTGTTCATAGTGTTGCAATATCATGTAATTGTTTAGTGCTATTTGGAAACTAATATTTCATTTGATTCCAAAATTCATGAGGAATAGAAATGTTATCATTTTAAAAAAAGATTATTGTAACTATTTATTAGTAAATAAAAATTAAAGCATTTATGGCTAGCCAAAATAGATAGCATGGTTGGCATGTGAGCCTTTTTCGCTAGCCAAATTATCCATTTGTTATCTATTTTGACTATTCTAGCTAGCCAAAAATAGCTAGCGTGGTTGGCGATGCTCTAAGTACATGTACTAAAAGAACAGCAAAGACACCTTCCTCGTCATAAAATGTTTGCTTCCATTAATTGTGACAAATCAGAAGAATCAATAACCGCAGTAAGTCCTACAGTATAAAGAGTTATTCGGAAACAGTGGCAACCGTAGAAGACAGATACCGCGATATGTGAGTTTAGGCCAAATGTTAGTGGTCGTCATCATCCACATCTTGCGTCATGATAAGTACATGTTTTACTTAAAGGGGCATATATTCGTACATGTATGGAATCTAACAGTACATCCACCAAGTTCACATTTACGACACATCCAAAAAGACACTCATTGGACGTGCAACAAAAGTTTGACTCGAAAACATTGGATCAAAATTAGAAGTCCAAAATTCGTGCATGTCTACACTGCACCCAACTTTTCGTGTTTCCAAATTCACCACTTGTCAAATTAATTACAATCAGAGCTCATAACTTTGGACTCTGTTTGGTATTGTTGTGAATGAAAGCACTTGTCGTTCACAACAAGACCAAACAGAACATATAAATCTATTTTTTCCTTGTGACACTTTTAGCAACAGCACTTTTCTGCGAAAGCACTTCTTACTCACAGCAGACCAAACATAGCCTTAAACCATGCTTCCAAAGGCCTTTCATAATTGCAATATTCTATCAAAATTAGGGACCTATACACAAAATGACCACCACTGACCTTAAGAACGGTCTCCATGTACCCCGTAATCCCGGAAAACCAATCCCCATTCTTCTTCGAACCCTCAACAGTCGCCGCATCGATATCAGTCGCCGCCGAAACGAAGGCATCGGCGAGGGTGTAAAAGAACCCCTCCGTACGGCCGACCAGCTCCTGAAAGTCGGTGGGCCCCACGCGAACCAAGAAGGCATCGGACCGGGATTTGTTGAGGAGGAAGTGAGGGTTTGGTGGTGGTGTTGCTGGGGGTTGGAGCCTGGATGGGGGGGAGAAGAGGAGAGGGCGAGGGTGGAAGGAGAGAGCGGACGCCATTTTTGGACTTCGGGGTTTTGAGATTTTGGAGATGAAGAAGAAGATGAAGGGGAAGTGAGTTACGGCACGTGGATGTGGCTTTTGCCTGTTTCGGGTTTTGGGGTCTGATGAGCGATGGGCCCGATTACCCGGTTATTGATGAAGGAGGGTTTAAGACATGCACAATATAATAATAAGGATTTTTTTACCATACAAATCTTTAACTTCCTTAACTGTTTTTAATTTATTTAACTAATTCTATTTTTACTCCTAACTGTCTAAATATATATCTTTGATCAAGATCTTCAGATGGCAAACTCCTAAATAAACCATTAATTCAAGTCGTTTATATGACCTCCTCCAGCCCCGCTGCTGCTATCCATATCCGCCGCCACCACGACCCCTTCCCCATTGCCTGCATCATCCTCCACCATCCTCAGCCTTATCACCCACCTCGTGCAGCCGCTCAACCCCGACTGCAGCCCGTCGCAACCACCTCGCGACCTCCACCTGAGTTCACCGCGCACAGTCACCGCAACCCGAGTCCCAGCCACCACCGTCAGCTTCACCACCGTAGTTCACCCCTGCCACCCTACCTCCATCGTCCTCGTCGATCGCTTGCAGCCATCGACAACCACCTCGCACCTCGCCGTCAACCACCTCTCGACCTCTAACTGAGTTCGTCGCGCACAGTCACCACAACCCGAGTCCCAGCCACCACCGTCAACTTCGCCACTGCAGTTCACCCTTACCACTCAGCCTCCATCGTCCTCGTCGATCGCTTGCAGCCACCGAAAACCACCTCGCACCTCGCCGTCATCGCCGCCTACCCTCACTATCGTCCTCAGCAACGGTGGTCGAGCTCGGTGGTGCGGCAGTCGGAGCGACGGGGCGAGAGGAGACAAGGCGAGGTTGGAGAGTTGTCGAGGGGCGTTGCAGCGGTGAGGCTTCGAGCGATGAAGCGACAATGGAGGTGAGATGATGGGGCTTCGGTGGGGTGTAGTTGCAATGAGGGGGAGTGACGGTGATTTTGATTTCTAAATTAATTATATGTGAATGTGTGTGTAAGTTTGTAACCCCTGTTTTCTGTATTTTGTATTTTTCTAGAAATTATTATTAATTGATTTTCTTCTTTCTTTCCTAAACCCTGTGATTTGATTTTCTATTAATGAAATTTATTAATTCCTTCCAACTCAATTTTGTTTTTTTGTCTCCCGATCTAATTAATCTTTTCTGCTAAAATTTTGTTGATCATCATATTCCAAATTTTGCTTGTTATCATGCCTAATTAGTCTATTTTATTAATCCTATTTGATTTATTTAATTACCCATTCTCCTATTGTAGCGCCCCGAATTTCTAATATAATATCTTAGAAAATACGTGGCACAATTTCCAGCATCAACTTCAATGTAATATTAAACACAACCAAACACCAATAAAATTTTCACTTTCATTACAATAATTGTTTACATTGCACAGCGGAATACAATACATCTTAAATTACAATTCTCTTTTCTTAACAACAATTTATTTTACAATTACACAAATCATTCCATCACTTGAACTCAAGCATCCAAATCCGAGCTATAAGAAATCACCTGTAAAATATGAGGCTAGAGATAACCCTAACCCCCAAAACTAAAGCGGTCAGCCATAAAGGTGTGAGGGACGTAAAGAAAACAAACAACATAAATAAACATCTAAGCATGGATTCATAAACCAACATGTAATAACAAGAATACATAAAATTATGACGTAGCAAGGAAACATGAAAATATCAAGTGAAGCTAACTAAGTGTCAAGTGTAGAAAACAGGAAAACACATGCGTAAAACCAAGTCAAGAAAACACAATTCTATATGCTGACTCTCTAATACGTACTTGTCGGAGTCTATGCATCCCACTCTACATAGGTCCGGTGCAAGCCCTTAATGTCTCCACATTGTAGGGTTTAATCCCCCGCTATGCAACTAATCCTAACACGATGACTACTACGAGATAAAGATAAACTGTGAGTATTAGCCCATGCTCCGATAATTCCGGAGGTCAATCTCTATCCACAGATAATTTCGGAGACTATTTCACTCACACCTGGGAATCTTCGAGAATACCCCACACCACAAGCAATGGCACCTCATCACACGAATACCACATGTGCGTCGCCTCGACCCCGATAATTCCAGAGACCAATCCCACACCATAGGTAATTCCAGAGACTATTTCACTCATACTGGGATAATTCCGGGGATTGTCTCACACCGTAAGCCATACTGAGGTTCATAACTCATGTTCCCGTTCATCATATCACCACTAGTGCCTGTCCTTATCATTTAGGTTATTTAATTACTTAACGAATCTCCTAGAGTTGGTGTACCCTACCGGACTTAACTCAACAACTGATCAACTAAAATGCCTCAATAGGCCCAAACATAAACAACTCAACTGCCGGTATACTAGGGTCACACACACCCTCTAGAGACTCAAACTCAAATATCCAAAACAAACTTCCAACATAGATTGCTCAACTTAACATCTTGAGAACATATGTTTAATAGGATATAAAATAATAAGTTATAGATTAAAGCATTTAGAGAATAAATCATTTGAAAGAACATTCAGAAATACGAAGATACAACAATATCAGTCGACTAATAACAAGCATAAGTCGACTGTCCAGAAAGAGAATTTTATGGTTTTAGGAAAATAATCTAAGTTTTATAAGTCGACTTGTAAAGGTCATAGGTCGACTGCCCAGAGAGAAAATCCAATAATCTTTAGGAAAATATTCTAAGTATAGCAGTCGACTGAAAAGGGAATAGGTCGACTGTCTAGAACGTAAAATTACAATAACTTTAAAAATAATTCTAGGTGTACCAGCCGACTGTAAAAGGTATAGGTCGACTGTCCAGAAGGAAATTTCGAGAAAACTAAGGAACATAGCAGCCGGGTCGTATCAGTCGACTGAGAAGTCATGCCAGTCAACTGTCGGCCTACAGACTGCATTCTTTGGTTGTGCACGATTCAACCGATACATAGTTTTACTTTATGAAAACGATTTCGATAAAAACTTATTTCTTATATAACCAAATACAACTGGTAGGACATATAATAGTCCATAAAACTAAATCAAATTGCTTGAATTTATGAAAATAGAGATTTTGTTGATTCTTTCGATTAATACATGGATTGTGCATATAATAAAAATTAGAGTTTTCTTAAAAATTTATCGATCACTGAAATAGTTCGTATTCAGATCCAAAACATATAAATATCAAATCTCAAAGAATCCCCAATTTGGGTATATCTCCTCAACTCAACTAATTTCTCAAATTTCAATTTTCATGACATGATCTCTTGATTCATAACTCTTCCATTCAAATTTCTCAAAAACTAAATTTCTACCACAACTCATAACCATAATCAAATTTGTAATCACATACCACTAGGGTTTCTCAAGATCAAATTGTTCATCCATCCAATCCATTATTTTCATAGTCATACTCAAACCCTAATCATGCTTTCTAGCAATAAAGTTCATTATCCAAGATCCATTAAACATTCATAGATCAAACAACCAAATTGTACCAAATCACATACATAAACAAATCAACAAAAAAATTACATGCAAAATACACAAAGCAAACAACATGTCACTCACATACATAAAGCAAACAACAAACAATTTACATCACTCACATTAAATGAAGAAATCCCTTGATAAGAAGCCTTTCCTTCGTGAGATCCAAAACATTCTCCCAAATCCTCCAAAAATAAGAAAACTCAATGTTGTGCAGCGAAAGACGGTTGCGTTTCTTTTTTTAAATACCCGGAAAAGAAGTTTTAGGGTTTCTAGACACTTTTGCAAAATAACCCCTTGAAAATACAACTTTACATAAAATAGATCCCTATATTTGGAAACTCGATAAGATCATTTAAATTGAGATTTAAAAGCAAAATAGACCCCTTAACTCCAACCGGCACTGTTGAAAGGTCCAAAAAATAGTTTTTTGCACTTTCACCCCTCAAAATGACAATTTTGCAAAAAGATATTTCTTTTTCATAAAATTTGCAAATAGATCCAATAAATATCAGAAAAATTTAGAAAAATTACAAATAAATCCCAAATAATAAATAATGATTTTCCATGAAGAAATTTTAGCTTTTGAACTTCTCAAGAAAATATTTGCACATGTTTCGCACGTGTAAAAAGATAAATTTTCTGAAAAATATTCATTAAATCCCAAAAATCATTTTAATTCATTATAAACATTTAAAAATACGGGTTACTACATCTATTGGATCTAACCCATACCCATTAAACCTAATAACCCAATCCTAACTTACCCTATATATACTCATTAACACCCTAACCCTAATTATACTAATCACCCTACCCCATCTGCAGCCGTCACCCTCTATCTCTCTTCCCTTCTCTGTTTTCCTCTTCTCAAACCCATCACCCGCCTAGCACCTTCATCCTCTATCCTCCGTCCTCCACCTCGACCGCCACACTCGCCCTCGTCGTCGCCTCCCATCCATCCACCGAAGAACCCCTCCTTCCTCGTCGACCATGTAACGCCCCAAATTCCAAATAAGACCAAATTCGAGATTCCACATGATCTTTACACTTCACTCCGTACAGTTTTACAAGGAAATTTAAACTTTTCATCATACATCAGAGTTCTTTACATTTTCATACACAGAGGAAAATCAAATGAATTATAACAATGAAAATAATGCACAACTTGTACAACTTTATCAATGTAATTAATCAACAGCATCATAACATCTTCACCTCTTCATGAAAAAGTCCAGTTCATGCATAATAAGCTGTGGGCACGTCAGTTACTTACAACTGACGAAAATGTTATACTCGACCATCCTCTCTATGCCGTACATATAACGATCTCAATACTTTAACAAACCACAATTTTGAATACAATTAAAGTGTTAAATGTGACTACACTAAACATGTAAGTGTATGTGATGCTTTAATGCCTAATGCAGATATTTTACACTAAGATGACACTAATGCATACTTGTTCGGATTCTATGCATCCCATACTACATAGGTCCGAGGGCAAGCACCTACGTACTCCACAATAAAGGGTTCGATCCCTCGCCATGACAAACTACCCAGTAACAAGAACAAGGTTTAGACATTTCATGAGTACGGATCCCAGTCCCGGAGTACACCGCCTGACTGTTATACAGACTCCTCGTGGTGCGAATCTCCCGCAAGTGCCCCTCTAGCCCCGGTATACGTATATACACTGGAGTACGACAAACTATCCTCCCGACTATGCATAGTCCCGGATGTAAAATAAAATTCTTCTCCATCGAAGCAACCTCAGTCCCGGAGTACACCGCCCGACTGGGTCTATAGTCCCGAAGTACACCGCCCGACTATATAAAGTGCCCCACTTATGTTTGTCCAAGTTTTACTACATCTTCTCTTAAGTGCCTAGTTCTTAAGTTCGAGACATGAATCAATTACAACCCTTAGAGTTAGCTTTAACCCCCCACCGGACTTAATCACAAAACCAAGATAGCTCCATAGCCATATCTCAAAATATATCAATCATTTAATTTAACTTGCCGGTACCCGGGGCCTCACTACACCTCTATATCACAACTTTTCATGTACAAGAATCCATGGGTACTCATACCCTTCAATAAACATGTCTTAAACTTAAATATTCTCATCTTCAACTTATTCACAAATGATTTAAGTCTTGTCTTAACACTTATTCACAAAGGGATCATGTCTTATCTTGACACTATTCATGATTCACTTATTCATTTATAATCCAAAATAAAGCAATATCTCTTTTCATGAATATAGATTCATCCACTTAAGTCTCATTAGCAAATTAAGCTTATATAATAATTTTTACATCAAGTATTTCTTACTTAACATAAGTATATGTTTACACAAGGGAATTTCATGACTTGTTACATATTTTTCCTTCTTTTCAAAAATAAGGATCATTTACTCAAATGATAATTTTGGAGTCAAAAACTCATTTACTATTTCAAATCCCTTTTTTACTTTCTCAAAAATATACAAGAAAATTTTATAACTATCTCTAAATTTCTATTTTTATTTTATATGAATAATAAAGTTCTATTCACATTAAAATCTCAAATGTATAAACAAAAAAACCCCAAAATTCAAAAGGTGGCTTCAGGTTTCGAACCCAGGACCTGCCGATACACACAGCCAACGCCCAAGCCCAAAACCACTAGCCACTAAGTCTGTTTGAACTTGTGTCAATAAACCGCAACAGAACCCCCTTATACACAAGGTACAGGTTCGGATTTTAATTGAGTGAATCAAAATAAAATGTGACTATCAAGTTTCAAACCCAAGATCTCTTACAAATGGTGCTCTGTGGTGCACTGGCTAACCAATAAGTCCAAGTATGATTACTATTTAGGAGTCGTATCAATATACTTTTGTTCATACTATTCTGAAATTGGTTCTTTTTCACAAAACTTGTTTATCCAATGATCCGCTCTTTTAGGATATTGAAATAAACTTTTCTTTTGACTGAGATGAATTTTAAAACAGCAACCAACTCATTTCAAATTCATTTTTAAAATATATTTCTATTTTTAAATAGTTCATCTTTCCATTTTACATATAGATTGGTATTTTCTCAAAACTTGAATTTAAGAAATGTATTCATTAAAACTAGTTTATGTTCTCAATTATACCAATTAAAATTTTGTAATAACACCAAACATGCCTCTTAGTCATGAGAATCTCAAAAGAACTCTTGTATGCAAAAATTTATATTTTCGATATAACATGGCACATTTCATGGTAATAACTAAATTTGTCTTTCTTTCTTTCTTTCTTCTTTCAATTTATCATGGTATCAAAGCATAAATTTAATATAACACTATTTCTACAAATTTTCATACAAATTATAGATTCGACATGTACAAATTTACAAGCATAGTAACATGATTCATAATATTAATTCTTTTATCAAAATTCTTCTTTCTAATTAACATGGAGGCACAACAAGATTACTTTCATTCATGGCATTCTATATTAACATGGATTATGTCTACATATTTCACATCAATTTCAATTTATACTACTTTAAGCATGCATTCTCTACATTTAGAAAGTAAGAAATCACCCACCTCTTATGAAGAATGAAATAACCAAGAGTGGAGAGACCACTTTTAGCTTCTAGCTCCAACTATCTCCTCCTTGTCCTTCTCCTCCCAGCAATAGCTCTCCAATGCACAAAGGTACTCTCTTCTCTCTTTCTTTTCCTCTCTTTATTTGTGTTTAGTTTAGGTGTGATAAGAGAAGAAAATGAGGAGTGTATTTATAGGTCAATGTGAGGGTTCAAATTTCTTAATTCTCCACCTAATAAATTACTCCACATAATTTCCAACTCTTCATAATCCTAACTCCTATAACTCCAAACTCTTCACTACTCCACCACTTCAAAACTCTAACTCCCATCTCTTCATCTTTCTAACTCCTAACACCCCCCCCCCCCCCGGGCCCTCATCTTTTCCAACCCAGCCAACTCAGGAAAAAAGCCTACCCACTTCATGTGTACATATATATATTTGACTATATCTATACATATAGATATAGATTGTACAAATGACTATGGGTATATTTGGTAGCCTAGTAGGTATGTAGACAATAGTGGGAGGGGTCATGTTGGTTCGGATGTAGACAGGTCAAAGAAAGGGGATTAGTGGATATAGGTGTAAACTTAGGTATTACATATATATATACACAATATGTATGTAACAATTAGCTTAATAAAAAAAAATTGTAATGCTTCATGCATAAATAAAATAAATGCACACACATTTTATGAAATTCATTTCGAGAAAAAATACGCCCAAATACGCGCATCTAAACAAATACGTGTGTCGCACGTAAAATATCAAAAATATATAATTCGACATTATCAATGGAAAATGTTAAAAATAATAAAAATACAATATAAGAAAGTATACTTATTAATTTTACGACGTAATTGCTACGTACGTAGAAAACACGTGCATTATACATACAAAAGTATTTGGATCTGCGAGAAAATGAATTTCCGTTTTATAAAATGGATTTGAATACATAAAATAAATAATTTAAAGGCATAGAAAATATTGCACGTAGCGGTAAAAACACATAATCGATCCGTGCATCAAAAGCACGTAAAAGATGACGTAAATTGCAGAGATTGAAATTTAATATTTTGTTAACTAAAATAGGATAAAATGTACAGGAAATGCATAAATTTTTGGTAATTAATATACGTAGTGAAAAACGTTACAAAATACACGTGCGTAACACACGAGGGCAAAATTTTCATTTCTAATTTTGCGGAGTGTTACGCTCCCCCCCCTTAGAATAGTTCCGCCCCCGGAACTCGCTAGGATAAAGGTTGTATATTGTACACGCCAAAAAAAATATCATTATTGTATTTAGAAAACTGCAAACTTTAAGAAAAATAAATGTAGTATAAAAATACGCAACTAGGAAAAACAAGACAAACTCTATATAAGAAAACTATGAGTATCAAAATTTTATAAGAACGAAACAAGAAAACTCGGGAAAATAACATATGGAAATAAATATGACCATAAAAGATGGGATAGATTGAAAGAAGTTCCATACAAAATAATATTAGGTAAAGCATTAGATAAAACAGAAAAATAAACTTACTTATTAATTTGAAATAGTTCAGAAACAACACAATAAAGAAAACATAGTCAATAGATAATTTATATGTAGATTTAGTAATCGAATTTCACCAAAGTAATAAGCGGTAGAAAATCGCAAACTGAATTCGTATTGTATAACGAAATCGAATAACGAAATCGAATTAGCAATTTAAAATAAGACTATTGGATAACAGTTTCAAAAATAAACGAGAATGAATTTCAGTTTAAAAGTATAGACACATAGAATGATTTTGTATACCAATTAATATCATAAAATAATTTGTAAGGCAAATATTATAATTATACATACGATTTGAAAAGATACATGAGGCATACATCGAAATAGTTTTGAATTATCAAATAGAGCTAGAAAACCAATATACAAAAGTATATACGTATATAGGCGTAGAAATTATAGAGTGAGACAACCAATATTAGGACATGAAAATTATAAATAGTTTGTAAGAGTAAAACAAAACATCATAGTAGTAAAAGTAATAACATATTATTGAAATAGTGCGAAAACTAGTCATACAGAAATAACTTACGAATTGAAGAAAAGTATAAACACCAAATTTATTTTTGTTAGGTGAGTAGACACCAAATCTAAGATAAGTTAGTAGCTAAATAAAATACGATAAGATGGTATGAAATGCTTACTCATGAAGAGATTTAAAATAAAGAAGAAGACGACAAGATAATTGAGATTTAGTAGTAAATACACAAGTAGGATAGATATAGAAATCAGTATAAATAATATAATGCTAAGTTGTAAAATATTGTAAGATAGTATAAGCTAGTACAAAAATAGAATAGGGGTAGGTAAATATCATAGAAAACAAAGTAGGGGTTATCAAAGTAGAAAATCTACTTCTAGTGTAGGTTTGCCTCGTTGGTATCCAACTGCAGACTTGTCTCCTCGACCTCAAGTTGCAGAATTTGCCTCTACAACATCCAATTGCAGTTTGCTTTCTAGACATTCGGTTGCAGACTTTGCCTCCCCGACGTCCAGTTGCAGTTTGCCTCCATTGACGTCTAGTTGCAGATTTGCCCTCTCGTCATCAGGTTGCACCAAAACGGTAGATGGAAAGATGTAATCTTCCATGTACACTTGGATATTGGGTGTTTAATAAAGTATGGTGTTATGTTTGAAATTAGCAATATAAAAGTAGATGAAAAAAGTTGTGAATAAAGTAGGAAATTATAACGATAAAATATTAAAATAGATAGACTTTAAAATATAGGATAGTAGTAATGAAAATGATTTATAATATTAAGACGAAAATAGTGTAAAGCATATGCACGAGATGAAAGCACAAATAAAAACAATAATTATGTAGTTTATGTACTATATTGAAGAAACTTAAAACTACAAAATTAATGAGTAGCAATTTATAGTAGAAGTGAATATAACAAAACAAATTAGTAAATAACATGCAATAACAATAGTATCGAATGTAGATAGTAAAACAAAATGGCATGTCATCCTTATACGGGTAGAAAATTTCAATCTTGTTAAAAATATAGGATAATATAAGATAATGAAGAATACAGTATCACAAAGTCAAATCGTATAAAATGAATGCACATAAGAAAATTCAAAATATAATAGAAATAATCAATAAAAAAATAATAGTTGCAATAATACGAAAAGTAATAACAAATGTAAACGGATAAACATAAAGTGACACAAAACACGAAGGACAAATATTTAAGATTGAAAGACAGATAAAACAAATTCAAAAAGATCGAGACTAAGGAAGATAGACAAAATAATAGATATTCAAGTGATTTAATAGTATTAGAAAATATTCATTTGAAAAATATTGAATGTTGAAAAGTACTATGATAAAATTCACGAAGAAAATAATTTGAGAGGGAGGTGTGTCTAAGTATAATTTATCATGAATGTAGGTTCAACCAACCACGCTTCTACTGCGCCACTCTGATTCCCAGAGAAATATGCTTGCATACAATTTCACATCAATGTATGCGAGGAGAGCATCATGAATGAAGGTTCAATAGCTACTTCATTCATGACTCCAGTCATCCAAAAAGAAAAGGGAAGAGAAAACCTCAGTATATAGAGCGACACAAATGTAAATCACTTACATTTAAATCTCTATAAGCTAAAACTTACACCCTAATGTCCACTCTAGGGTGTCGTTCCTTATACATTTTACAACTTATGAAGCGCGGCTCCGATACCATCTGTAATGCCCCGAATTCCAAATAAGACCAAATTCGAGATTCCACAGGATCTTTACACTTCACTTCGTACAATTTTACAAGAAAATTTAAACTTTTAATCATACATCAGAGTTCTTTACATTTTCATACACAGCGGAAAATCAAATGAATTACAAAAATAAAAATAATCACAACTTGTACAACTTTATCAATGTAATTAATCAACAACATCATAACATCTTCACTTCTTCATGAAAAAGTCCAGTTCCTGCATAATAAGTTGTGGGCACGTCAGTTACTTACAACTGACAAAAATATTATACTCGGCCATCCTCTCTATGCCGTACATATAATGATCTCAATACTTTAACAAACCACAATTTTGAATGCAATTAATGTGTTAAATGTGACTACACTAAACATGTAAGTGTATGCGATGCCTTAATGCCTAATGCAGATATTTTATACTAAGATGACACTTATGCATACTTGTTCGGATTCTATGCATCCCATACTACATAGGTCCGAGAGCATGCACCTACGTACTCCACAATAAAGGGTTCGATCCCTCGCCATGAGAAACTACCTAGTAATAAGAACAAGGTTTAGACATTCCACAAGTACAGATCCCAGTCCCGGAGTACACCGCCCAACTGTTATACAGACTCCTCGTGGTGCGAATCTCCTGCAAGTACCCCTCTAGTCCCGGTATACGTATATACACTGGAGTACGACAAACTATCCGCCCGACTACGCATAGTCTCGAATTTAAAATAAAATTCATCTCCATCGAAGCAACCTCAGTCCCGGAGTACACCGCCCGACTGGATCTATAATCCCGGAGTACACTGTCCGACTATATAGAGTGCCCCACTTACATTTGCTCAAGTTTTACTAAATATTCTCTTAAGTGCCTAGTTCTTAAGTTCGAGACATGAATCAATTACAACCCCTATAGTTAGCTTTAACCCCCTACC
The DNA here is from genome assembly GCA_017893485.1 of Hemerocallis citrina. Taxonomy (NCBI): domain Eukaryota; kingdom Viridiplantae; phylum Streptophyta; class Magnoliopsida; order Asparagales; family Asphodelaceae; genus Hemerocallis; species Hemerocallis citrina. The sequence continues at coordinate 133,880,474 of CM030361.1, forward strand.
AGACTTAATCACAAAATCGAGATAGTTCCATAGCCATATCTCAAAATATATCAATCATTTAATTTAACTTGCCGGTACCCGGGGCCTCACTACACCTTTCGATCACAACTTTTTATGTACGAGAATCCATGGGTACTCATATCCTTCAATAAACATGTCTTAAACTTAAATATTCCCATCTTCAACTTATTCACAAATGATTTAAGTCTTGTCTTAACATCCCGAATTCCAAAACAGACAGAATTCGAAGTTCTACAGGATCTTTACACTTCTCTTTGTACAATTTTACAAGAAAATAAAAACTTTTGTTACATCAGAGTTACATTTACATTTATACAGCGGAAGCAATTTTTACAATAATTACATGAATAAAATATACAATATTTGAATCAATCTTTAAGCAGCATGCATACTTTAATCTTGCCAATCTTTTTATCCGGCATAGAAAACCGTGGGTGCGTCAGTTGCTTACAACCGACGAAATATTATACACGGCCATCCTCACTATGCCGAACAGTATAACGATTTTCAATACTTAAACCATAAACTTGATCACAGACAAAGCTACAGAGGGACTATCCTATTGATGTCGTGTTGTGCTGTGCACTTAATCCTTAATGCAGTTGTTTACATTATATGACACTAATGCGCACTTGTTCAGAGTCTATGCAGCCCATACTACATAGATCCGAGGGCAAGCCCTTAACCGTTCTTCATCTTGTAGGGTTCGATCCCTCGCCATGACTTAATCTACTACAGTAACTACGATAAGTATCCTAGACGTTCTATGAGTTACGAGCCCACGTCGATGCGTCCTGGAGTGAACCCCACGCACTGACACATGACTCATCATGCAGGCATCCTGTGGTCAATTCCCCTCTTACCATAGACATGGCACCACCCGTAGTCATTAGATCATCCCATAAACGTCGCCACCGGGATGATACTCTAGAGTAGTATTCACGCCCTAATCATGACGCATCATAGGACATCCCGTGAATACTCTCATGCCGCTAATCCAATGGCCCTCATACTCATATTTTTCTCTTACGTTCATCACGTCTTCACTATGTATCTAATCCTTATGTATAATTGAAGGTCAATATTCTAGAATCTAGCATTACTCCTATATCGGTCTTTTCAACATCAATCATTGCCAACGACCCAAACTTGGTCAAAATATAATAATTATCTTTTCCATATTTTTCATTCTTGCCGACGTAGAGTTATAGCTAAAATTCTAGTCTAAGTCCTCCTTTCATATTCATTGAAGAAAACATATTTGTTAACACAATTTGCACATTTCGACAAGATCTCTTTTCCTCATACTTCCATGCACAACTTGCATACTCAAATTCTCATTTAATTCTACTCAACACTTATGAGTGAAAAATCTCAATTTATCTCATTTCAATTCTTTCTATAATCAAAAATTTCATTACTTTGTTTTAGAATTTCAAAAAGATCAAAACTAAAATGAATTCTTCACTCTTAATTCTTTTTTTTTACTCTTTTTTCTCATTTTAAAGGTCCACATGTAAAAAATGAAGTCTATGTATTTTCAGAAAATTTCTAATATTTTTCTCGTATTTATTATATTTTAAAACTCAAAATATATCCAATGTAAAAAAAAAAAGATTTTTTTCCCAAAATTTTTTGGCCTTAACCAGTTTTGAACCCGCACACAGACAGCCAAGGTGCACAGTCACCGAAACCAACCCCACGCGCTAGCCAAAAGGGACAGAGTGCCCAACTATTATAAAGGGAAGTTGATTGGGGTTTGAGTTCTGTTCTCGGAATTCGGGAAAATCAAATTTTAAAAGTAAAAAGCCTCTGCCATGACTCGAACCCACACACAAGGGATACCGCATAGCTACAGTAACGCAGCTGGCGCCCCCTATAACCAGTATGACCATAATGTCTAATTGATATATGATTAGATTAAAATAGGTTTATTTTGAGTCTATGTTTATTAAAATTATTTTATTTTTCAAAAACTCATAACTTCGTTTTTTCTTCACATAAAACCCTAAAAATTTCCAGAATACTGAGTTTATACTTAATTAACAAATCAGTGTTTTTAAAATATTTTTTTGACATTAAAACATGTATTTTTCACTCTAATTTGCATTCTATGCCTACAATTGCAAAAATTTCAATTTAGCAAACCCTTTCCACATTTTGCATTATAACTTTATTAAAGAAGTATTTATTTCCTATTTTCTCCTCTTTTATCCACAATACTCATAGACATAGTTGCATTCCTTGAACAAGTATCACAATGGTTCAAAAAGCACAAAATTAATAATCTCATATACTAACCATTCATAAGCAATTTCCTACATTTAACATGGTCCTAATTTCACGTTTTCATAGCAATAACTCAATTTTACTACATTAAACATGATTTATAACAAATAGCATGCAATTCATCAAGCATTCACTCAATCATCTACCAAGTCCTTTTTAGAGCCAACAAGTGATTATCTTATTAGTTCTTTTAGCATTCTTATTTATCAAAAAACCCCTAGCATGGTGTCTAAGATTAGAAGTATAAAAAATACTACAAAAGCTCCTAGAATCTCCTTGAACACACGAGTGATCCTTCTCCTCCTAGTTTGAGCCACCACAATTGCCTCATCCTCCTTGCACTAGTGAACCCGAACCTCTCTCTCCTTGATGAAGTGGCCGGCCTCCAAGAAATGCACACACATAATCTAGAACACACTCAATCTTTTTTTCTAACTATCTTTCAATCTTTTTACTCACTTATGTATTTTCTTCATTTCTTTTCTTTACAAAATTTACTTAGTGTATTGTATGCATACAAGGGGGGTATTTATACTAGTTTTTGGGTGAAATGGAGGGCTAGGATTGCATTAGATGGTTATAGATAAATGGCTAGGATACATTGGAAAGTTGTAGCAACCACCCATGAGCAAGTAACCACCTATCCACTAAGCCACTTCCCCACTCTCCTTTGACTCCATCCGGCCTAGGGTAGAAGAGTGCACAATGCACACTCCAGTGCATGCAGGTGCCAAATGTAGCACCCCTAACTACTAATTGTACATGATAAAATAATTAATTGTCTTCAAAAATGATCTACACTACAAGTAATGTTATTTAAAAGAGAAATAAACTAGTGGGCTTTCAATTAGAGGGCTAAAACTCCATGGGATAATTAAAAATAATCAAATAATTAGGATGAGCGTAAAAATAAACAATTAAGCTTTTTAGAATCTAATTAGGCTTTCAAAAAGTAAAAAGAGAGATAGGAAAATGTTTATTCATGCTACAAAATAAATAACTTTTTTTAATAGAAAAATGCACGTGTAATACACGTAAAATTCACAAATCTTCATTTAAATAAAAATAAAGGATTAGGGTATTACATAACACTCATTCACAAAGGGATCATGTCTTATCTTGACACTATTCATGATTCACTTATTCAGTTATAATCCAAAATAAAGCAAGATCTCTTTTCATGAATATAGATTCATCCACTTAAGTCTCATTAGCAAATTAAGCTCATATAATAATTTTAACATCAAGTATTTCTTACTCAACATAAGTATATGTTTACACAAGGGAACTTCATAACTTGTTACATATTTTTCCTTCTTTTCAAAAATAAGGATCATTTACTCAAATGATAATTTTGGAGTCAAAAACTTATTTACTATTTCAAATCCCATTTTTACTTTCCCAAAAATATACAAGAAAATTTTATAACTATCTCTAAAATTTCTATTTTTATTTTATATGAATAATAAAGTTTTATTCACATTAAAGTCTCAAATGTATAAACAAAAAAACCCAAAAATTCAAAAGGTGGCTTCGGGTTTCGAACCCAGGTCCTGCCGATACACACAGCCAGCGCCCAAGCCCAAACCCACTAGCCACTAAGTCCGTTTGAACTTGTGTCAATAAACTGCAACAGAAACCCCCTTATACACAAGGTACATGTTCGAATTTTAATTGAGTGAATCAAAATAAAATGTGACTATCAAGTTTCGAACCCAAGATCTCTTACAAATGGTGCTCTGTGGTGCACTGGTTAACCAGTAAGTCCAAGTATGATTACTGTTTAGGATTGGGACCCGCGACATGGTCATGAGGAGAATGTTGCTTCAGACGACTCTGATGGGAGCCCCCCTGGGCAGCCCCCCGAGACCCTGGAGGGGTCTGTTGAGGAGGAGCACCTTGAGCTGGAGGATGGGGAGGAGGAAGAGAAGTGGTTTTTCAGCTGGAGACCGCTGCCTTCCCCTTCTGTTTTGGATGCATGGCTTGAAACTAGTCCGCTGATGAAGTTAGGTTGGGTTGCTTTTTCGTTCCCACAGACGGCGCCAATCTGTTGCTGCTGATTTTGGTGTGGGAGAAAACAGATGAATTTGTGGATTCTTGGAGAAAATAATAAAGCAAACCTGTTGATCTTCACCAAATTGTTGACTTGGTCTCTTGCCGCTGCTGCGAACCTGCAGAATGTGCGATACACCGGGATGGATCCTGGTGACGCACCCTCCGACGCTTTTGTCAGTAATCTGAATGATTATAAAAGAGCTTTATTTGGAAAAGTATTGATTACCTGGTAACAGTGGGGGGAGAGGGGTTTTTATAGCCGCCTTTAGGGATCCGTTTCAAGATAAGAACATGTCTCTACTTTCCCGTGTGAATGGATAGAAGCGGTTAAGATCACTTCTTAGGGATAATTATGAATCTGAATTCTTCTTTATCCTTCTGAACTGGTTTGTAACGGGTTGGGACCCGTACCTAGTAAGACAGATCCGTTTATAGGTTATTGGGCTTTGAATAAAGACCCAGTCCCCATTTCAGACCTGTTTGTAGGTGAAATTACCGTTTTACCCCTGGGCTTTAAGATCCGTGTTCGATTTGAACGGTCCTGATTTAATCTCATTTTTAGCCATATCAACTACAGGACGTGGTTTACACAAACACTAGGAGATTAGGATGCACGTATTTTTTCCATTCAAGATGATTTGTGGGTGTGCAAGTTGGAGATCGCTGTTTTCTTATCAGTATTGCGTCAGTAGAATTACTGACGTGCCCACTCAATTAAGTTCTGGATGTCGGGTCGTGAGTGCAGGAGAGCCAAGACCAGTAGGGCATCTGAGTGGAGTGGTAGTGTACATGCCTACCGTTCGAGCAGATACAGAAATGACTAGAGTCGCGCAGCGGAAGACTCAAGCCGAGGGACAAAGGAAGTCGAACAACCACTCAGCGAAGTTCAGCAGTGATCAGTCGATTATCATTATGGAAGACAGTTGATTACTCCTCAAGAGGAGTCTGATTATTTGTAACTAGTTGTAATGAGTTTATGTAATTTGTATTCCTTGTTCAAGAACAAGATAAATTTTTTAACTAATGATGTAATAACTCTGATGGCAATAAAAGTTTTTAAATTTCCGTGTTATTTACTGTGTTGAGATGCATTTGAAGGAAAAAATTTTGGTTGTGTCACGAATGTCCGGTAACAGAGATCCGGGGCGTTACAGTTGGTATCATAGCTGACTTCAAATTGCAGTCTAACGCAGTAGAAAATTTGACTTAAAACGCCGTATAATTAGGTTAGTTCAGATTGTAGGATGATCAAAACCATAATTGTTGCGCTTTTTCAATTTATGATTATGATCTTGCCTACATCCAGAACTAACCTTGTGTGTTTTCTTCTTTGAAGGATGTCCAGAAGAATCAGAAATAGCCACCGTGGAACGGTTGAGGGTGAGAGCAGTAGGACCAATAGCACCAACTTCAATGTTGAAGCAGAGTTTACCCGTGTATACCAGATGATTGGGAAATTCGTCGAAGCAAGTAGGAACTCCATACCACCACATGATGCTCAAGGAAGGAACCAGGAGAATAACGAAGTCAACCCATTATGGATGGTAGAATCCTTTAAGAAGATGAAGTCGCCTGTCTTCGAGTGCCAGGCAGATTCAGATATGGCTGACAATTGGATTTGTCAAGTAGAGACAGTGTTAGAAGTTATGATAACACCAGACGACAGTAAGGTCCGACTAGCCACAATTCTACTAGAAAAGGATGTCGGGGTGTGGTGGCAATCAGTAAAGCACGACTGGTGAGAAGGTCCAATAACATGGGAGAAATTCTCGGAGGAATTCAGGGAACATTACTTTCCCTTGGACGTGCAGGAGGAAAAAACAATGGAATTCCATAGCCTGAAGCAAGGGAACATGTCAGTCAGAGAATACGTGTAACGCCCCGGACCCGGCTCAGCTGCGCACGTCGCTACACGTGCACGCACGTGAAAGAATGGACACAAAACTCTAGCCACGCCCACCACAGGCACCATCAAAAGGTGGTTTAACCCGTTAGGTGATCCTTTATCATATGACTCCTAATATATACACACACTTCTCTATTCGCCCACGATGTGGGATTTTTATCCCAAGCCAAGCCAATGTCATCACACCCATGCATGCATGCACTTTTCTTTTTTTATTCCATCATTTAATGCATATGACCCATAAGCCATCCTATAGGCCACTTTCATCAATCCTTGATCATAATCCCATAGGATCCCTCTATAGGACAACAACCAAATAACTCATCTCATTCTTTATATTATTTTTATTTTATATATATATATATATATATATATATATATATATATATATATATATATATATATAATCTTATATATATACCCGCTTAAGTACGGGGTGTTACAATGCAAGACCAAGTTCACGCAGCTATCGCGATATATACCCGAGATGGTTCAAGAGGAGACGAAGAAAACTAAGAGATTTGAACAGGGATTCAGGCCTGGACTTAGAACCAAGTTAGTACCATTATGCATTCGAATGTTCGAAAAGTTGGTTCGATGGGCAGCCGCAACTGAATTAGACATGAACCAGGACCAGCAAAATCAAGGCAAAGAGGAGACGAGGAAAAAGTGGAAGAAGTAAATTCTCACCTCTGACCATGACAGGCTTAAGGAGACTAACCAGACAGTGGTGTGTTACTTTTGTAAGGAACCAGGTCATTTCAAGAGTCAATGCCCACAAAGAGCCCAGACAAACACTTGCTACAGTTGCGAAGAACCCGGGCACAAGAAATCGAATTGTCCATAACTGCAAGGGAACCCCAATGACTAGATACAGAGGGTGGTTGATGAAGGGAAGAAGCCTGTTCACAGGGACGAGCTTCAGTTTAGCTGGAAAGAAGTATGAATGGTGTGGGCTATCACGGTCCAAAAAAAAAGTAATATATTTTGTTGGTTGCACTCTTGCATGCCATGGATGATGAACTTGTGATATATTCTGTATTAAAATATTGTGACTTTTTATGGAAGTTTTTGGCATTTGGTCATCTCTTGGATTGTGCTCATTTTTTCGAGAAAGCATGAAGTTGAAATTTTTGCCTTCTCCTTCGTAAAAGCTCGTTCTTTTCTAAGGAGGGAGTGGTCACTGACCTCAAGTGCAGCAATTGGGAGCTGGGAGGCATGCAGAGATCTTGTATAAAGACTAAGATGTCGGCTCCTGAATGATCCATGGAGCAAGACATTCCTCAGCATTCCAGACGAGAGATGGCCCCAGAATGATCTGTGGAGTAGGAATTGGTCTCCAGTATTCCAGGGACGAGAGCGACATTCATGGGGAAAGATTGTGTGGCATTGGCTCCAGAGTGATCCAGGAAGTGAGATATTCCCCAGTATTCCAGATGTGCGATGAAATAGGCCCCAGAATGTTCTGTCACGCCCCGCTTCCCAAAATATGGGAATACGAGTCCGTGACGAAGGCCCAGCGAATGATATTAACATCATCCATAAGTTGTACCAGTCTTAACTCAACAACATGAAAGAAATAATCATAACTACGCAGAAAAATATAATCACATAAACAGAATAAAATCCAATAACCAAATCTGGGATACAAGAACTTACCAAATAGCTCGAGAATATGCAATGCAGTAACTGTTCAACGAGTTCCTTTCAGTTTTTCATCACTGTACCTGTATAACATAACTCAAAAGAAAGAGGAAGAGAACCCATTTGAGCAAGCTTCGGGTGACAAGTAGTAGGAAGTAGTAAAATAGGAAATAAAGGACGATATAACAAGAACAGAAATTGGAACGATATCGGAGTCAATAAATGATAAACGGTAACAAAATTAAAAGTTGATAATCAATAATTCAGTAATCGGGAATCAATGATCAATAACTAGTATTCAGTATCAATGTCAATGTTCAGTGTTCATTTATGTCTATAAGTCTTTTATCAATCTTAACTAATGCATGTATTACTGCGTCCCATACCACAGGTTCGGTGCATACAAAACAGTATTCGTTTTAGACTTCGTGGAGCGTGTACTCGGCATCGATAACAATAATTTAGAATCAACAATTGACAATCAATAATTCACAATCGATACTCCTCCTTCCATGACAATACGATATAACGATAAGGCCTTACCGAGTACATTTTCTGAGATTATCCACTACTAAGTCAACCCTTATTACCCCAGCTTGTTATCATTTTATTAACAATCAGTTATGAACATGCATGTGATCAATGTGGGTGATGGTATCAATACTCATGCAACAGGTACAATCGATGAGACCGATAGCACTAGTACAATTTCAAGATGATATCAAGACTATACAATACATGAAATATACATGGTCTAATTCATTAAATATGGAAAACACGGTTTATATGCAAAACATAACAATATATGGACTCAAGTGTACTTTTCATGTGCAAGGTTTTAAGTTTCTGTGTCAGGAACCGGGTCGAAATCTCAGTACAAAGTCAAGCAAATGACAAGGCATTATATGTGAATGTTCAATAGTACAATAAATTTACAGTTTGCGATTGAAGTCAACAATAATAGCATGATGAGAAGACTATGAATCAATAACATGGTACAATAAATAAACAATGGAGTTCAATTATATGCAATATTCAATTTGATTACTACTTGCCGGATTTCAAAGAGTGTTTTCTTGAACTAGAAATGTAACGCCCTGAATTCCAAATACGACCGAATTCGAAGTTCCACAGGATCTTTACACTTCACTTCGTATAATTTTACAAGAAAATTTGAACTTTTTATAATACAACAGAGTTCTTTACAATTGTTACACAGCGGAAAATAAAATGAATTACAATAATGAAAAATTATATACAATCTGCAATATCATTAACATGTAATTAATCAATAGCATTAATCAATAGCAGCATATCAACTTTATATCTTCATGAAACCCAATTTCTACATATAAACTGTGGGCATGCCAGTTGCTTACAACCAATGAAAATGTTATACACGGCCATCCTCTCTATGCCGAAAATATAACGATCTCAATACTTTAACAAATCACAAATTTGAATGCAATAAAGTGTTAAATGTGACTAAACTAAACATGTAAATGCATGCAATGCCGTAATGCCTAATGCAGATATTTTATACTAAGATGACACTAATGCATACTTGTTCGGATTCTATACATCTCATACTACATAGGTTCGAGAGCAAGCACCTACGTAATACACATTAAAGGGTTCGATCCCTCGCCATGAAAACTATCCAGTAATAAAAACAAGGTTTAGACATTCCACGAGTACGGATCCCAGTCCCAGAGTACACCGCCCGACTGTTATAACAGACTCCTCATCGTGCGAACCTCCCGCAAGTGCCCCTCTAGCCCCGGTACACGTATATACACTGGAGTACGGCAAACTATCCGTTCGACTACGCATAGTCCCGAATTTAAAATAAAATCTCGTCTCCATCGAAGCAGCCTCGGTTCCGGAGTACAACGCCTGACTGGGTTTATAGTCCCGAAGTACACCGCCCGACTATATAGAGTGTTCCACTTACGTTTGCCCAAGTTTTACTACATCTTCACTTATGTGCCTAGTTCTTAAGTTCAAGACATGAATAAATTATCATACCTAGAATCAGTTTTACCCCCTACCAGACTTAATCACAAATACAAGATAGCTCCATGGTCATATCTTAAAATATAACTCAATCTTTAAATTTAACAATGTCGGTACCCGAGGTCTCACTAAACTCTAGATCACAACCTTTCATGCACAAGAATCCATGGGTACTCATACCCTCGATAATCATGTATTAAACTCAAAGTATTCTTATCTTCAACTTATTCACCAATTTATCAATGTCTCATCTTAGCATTACACATGATTCATTTACTTGCAATCTTTCAAAGGCAATAATTGTTTTCATGAATATAAATTCATCACTAGAAATCTCATTAGCAATTTAGGCTCATATAATATATCTCAACCACATCAAACATTTCTTCAAACAAATAAGAGTATAATCTCTTCAAGTGAAATCACTTCACATAACAATATTTCACCTTTCTTTAAAAAAATATATGTCATACTCTTAAATAAATTAATTTGAAGTCATCAACTCATTTCCATCTCAATTTCACTTTTTAATTCCCCAAAATATACATGAAATAATTATGAAGCTATCTATATAATAAAATACAAAGAAAGCTATCAAGTGGCTCTCCTTCAATCCTCCAAAAAATCAAAGGTCCATATTTAATCTCACAAAACATATTTTTCTCTCCAAAAGTTTCCCCCCAAAACTCAAATTCAAATCCCCCACCCAAAACTACTCCTATATTTATTTAATTATTTCTCTCTCTCTCTCCCCCTCCCTCTTCTATTCAAAAAAAATTAAGAAAATAAAAATTTTAAAAATTCTAAAAAAACAAAAAAATAAAAAAATAAAAATTTTTAAATTTTTTATAAAATTTAAAATTTTAAAAAAAATTTAAAATTAAAAAATTTAAAATTAAAAAAAATTTGAAAATTTAAAAATTTAAAAAATTTAAAAAAAAGTAAAAATTTTAAAAATTGAAAATTAAAAAATTAAAAAATTTAAAAATAAAAAAATTTAAAAAATTAAAGAAATTAAAAAAAATAAAAAATAAAAACAAAAAATTTTAAAATTTTAAAATTTTAAAATTTAAACATTTAAAAAATTAAAAATTTTTAAAATAAAAAAATAAAAAAATTAAAATTTAAAAATTTAAAAATTTTAGAAATTTAAAATTTAAAAATTTAAAAATTTTAAAAATTTTAGAAATTTTAAAAATAAAAAATTTTAAAAATTTTTAAAATTAAAAATTTTAATATTTTAAAATTTTAAAATTTTTAAAATTTAAAAATTTAAAAATTTAAAAATTAAAAAATTAAAAAATTAAAAAAATTTAAAAATTAAAAAAATTTAAAATTTTAAAAATTTAAAAATTAAAAAATTAAAAAATTAAAAAATTTAAAAATTTAAAAATTTAAAAATTTAAAAATTAAAAAATTTAAAAATTTAAAAATTTAAAAATTAAAAAATTTAAAAATTAAAAAATTAAAAAATTAAAAAATTAAAAAATTAAAAAATTAAAAAATTTTAAAAATTTTAAAATTTAAAAATTTTAAAAATTTAAAAATTTAAAAAATCAAAAAAATTTAAAATTTTAAAATTTTAAAAATTTTTAAAAATTTAAAAAATAAAAAAATTTAAAAATTTAAAAATTTAAAAATTTAAAAATTTAAAAACTTTAAAAACTTTAAAAACTTTAAAAATAATTCAAAAAAAATAAAACAAAATCATATAATATGTTTTTTGCTAGACCCCCAAAAGCTTCTCATATAATATGTTTGCTACTTCAATTAATTTGCTGGACCTCCAAAACTATTTTATATGATCAAACAATGTGCACCGTTCCGAAGACGTGCCGTAGGCACGTGTCAACGGGCAAACCTAGTTTTTTTATAAATTCTAAATCTTTTTAGATAAATATTAGGATTTTCCCCGAAATTTTATTTTGAATTAAAACTCTTCATATTGATTTAAAAACCCCAAAAAAATAAAAAAGTAGCCACATGGTTTCGAACCCAAGACACCAACCGGAACATACAGTAAGCGCCCAAAACCCAACCGCAAGCCACTAAGTCCATGTGGACTTTGTGTTATAGAGGCAAGTCGAAACCATACATACATACTCTACTGTTTGGGATTATTTAAAAACCGAAAACAAAAAAGGGGATTGCCAAGATTTGAACCCGCGACCCAAGACCACAGGTCTGCTACAGTAACAGTTTTATAGTGCACCAACTAACCAAGAAGTCCAAGTGCGATTTCTGATATAGAGTTACGCTTTTAGGCTTTTGTTCGATCTTTCTGTAATTCGATTATTTTCACAAAAACTCATATTTTCACTTGATCCAATCTTTCATTTGACTATAATTAGTTCATCTAGAATACATTTACTTTCTAACAGTAGCTCACAAATTTAAAGTTCATACTTTAGACAAAAATATCTAAATTTCAAATTTATTTTTTCTCTTTTATGAACATGAATTCCATCTCTTCATTTTAATCAAAATAGCACATTATATCTCTTACAAACAATCAACTGAATTTATGTGTATCAAATTTACTTTACTAAAATTCATTTTTAACCATAAGGGAAAAATCTCAAAAATTGTTCACACAATTACATATTTCTACATTTGTAAATTAACATGTATATTAGTTCATGGCAAATACTCAATTATTTCTTTTTCTCAATTCCAACTAACATGATGACAATTTATTTCTTAATTATAGCAAAATCTCTACAATTCTTTACACACATGATAGCATGGATTTGTTCTACATTATCACATCAAAATTTCTATACTACTCATTTAACATACTAGTATGCATTTCCCACATTTAGAAAGTATAAGATCACCCATAACACAATCAATTTGATATACATTACTAATGTCATATTCTAGCATGGTCAACCTATGAATTAGAAAGCATAAAGACCACTCACCTCTTATGAAGAATTTGTAACCAAAGAATGATGGAACACAACTCCTAGCTCCTAGCTCCAACACTACAAAAGAAACTCGATTTCCCGGCGTTTTTTTACGTCTTTACCGGCATTTTTTTTACGCCGGTGAAATAATAGCGCCGGTCCAAATGCCGCCGAAGCGAGCGTCGCGGAAAGGAAGGGGTCTACACCGGCAGTTTTAGTGGACGCCGGTAAATGTGATACCTACACCGGCGGCCAGAAAACGCCGGTGTATGGGGCCTCTGAGTGCCGTTCTTTTACCCCCAATATACATTCACCGGCGGCTGTAAACTGCCGGTGTTCATCAATTCACCGGTGTTTCTATAAACGCCGGTGTAGAATGAACGTATACCGGCGGTCTGTGACCGCCGGTGTATGTGCGTTTATGAGTGTCCGGTTTTCCCTACTTACAAGCGCCGGCGTGATCAAAAACGCCGGTGAACCCAACTACACCGGCGTTTTATAAAACGCCGGTGTTTCTTTTTACCGTTACAGCTGACGGCATACACCGGCGTCTAGAGGCATACACCAGCATTTGTGTGAACGCCGGTATATCGCACACTGCAACTAATTCAACAGATAGACCGGCGTTTTATAAAACGCCGGTCTAGCTATGCCCGTTTGTATTCCTTTCTCCGGTTTTCCGTTCGATTTCAATTCACCGTTTCTTTTACAAAACCTGTAAACTAATTCACAACTGATTCAACCAATTTCGTTGCATATTAATGCGCAAATCACAACCAAACACAAGAATAATAAAGTTTAACACGTGTCATATCCCAAATATCTCAACAAACTAATTAACAGTGTCATAATCACAACCAAATTCACCGCAAAATTAACAGTCATAATTAACAAATTAATATACCGACGAACATCCCAAATATCTCAGGTCTGACAAATATCCCAAATTAACAGTCTGACATAACTCTCATAAAAAAAAAAGTCTGACATAACAGCAAGGAGGACATAAGAACAATCATACAGCAAGGACACAAGAACAGCAAGGAGGACCACGGATTCATACCCCTCGAGGAGCTTCAGTTCTGATCATCAGAATTTTCTTCATTTGGGCGACCGCTCTGTGAAAAAAAAACAATAGTTTAATTCAACAGTAGACCACAATAGAGAATATACATATTTTTTGAACTTGCAAAAAAATCTAACTGTATCTTAAATTATAAGATCAAAGTGCCAATTGCAAATGGAATTGTTGATGATATATAGAGAGGTAAAATAATTACATTGCAATGCTAAAAATCCGGTACTTAATTTTGTTTTTTAAATATATCTAAAATAACAAAACAAATGAAAATTCAGTATCTAACTTGAAAACTTTATATTCTCCTTTGATTGGGAATATCCACTACCTAAAACAGTAAAACAAATGAAAATTCAGTATCTAAGCATGTCTTTCATGGATTGTTCAGACAATCCATGAAACTGTCATCGTGGACGGAAACCAAATATAAGAAAAATAAGAAAAATAAGATAGGGCTCATATCAAGTGTATTTTTAGGGAATTGTCATCGTGGAAGGAAACCAAATATAGAAGCCAGAAATGGAAACAGAAAGAAGAATGGTAGAGACTTTGGATACACCAGGCTAACATAGCGGCATTTTTCTCATCTCTCTCACCCCTTGTTTCCCTTCAGCACACGAACACAAAGAGACATCAGCAACAACAGCAAGAGCGACAAGAACAACAATAATAATAAATTATTATGAACAAGATGTCTCTATATGGGTTTCCAGATCTCCACTCGAGCCCTCTCGTTCTAATCACAGCCCAACTAAGAACATAGACAACAGCCACTGAACAATCCAATCACAGCCCAATCAAAATTTGCCATCCTGGATCTTAATGAAATAAGCTTCATTAGCAGTAAAAGAAGATGGGGATGCTAGCAGCATACTCAGTTTGGAAGTGAACCCATTTTTGGTTAAAAAATCATGCCAAAGATGGCAAACAGGTTACTTTAACAGTACCTTGAAATGAAAATTTCCATTATCTGAGCTTATATGTTGCTCCATTCATTCTTGTGCCCAACTAAATCTAAAACCCAATTGTTGTGCATATCCGGAGGATTTTGGCATACGTACCTATAGCATCCTCAGTTCACAGTGAACTCATTTAATATCAAAAACACATGCCAAGAAGACAATCAGATGCATGAAATCAGCTTCATTAACAGTGAAAGAAGATGAGGCCTATGCTAGCAGCATACTCAGTTTGGCAGTGAACCCATTTTTGGTTAAAAAATCATGCCAATTATTTAGCAAACAGGTTACTTTAACAGTACCTTAAAATGAAAATTTCCATTATCTGAGCTTATATGTTGCTCTACCAATTCTTTAGCCCAACTAAATCTAAAACCCAATTGTTGTGCATATCCGAAGGATTTTGGCATACAGCTATACCATCCTCAGTTCACAGTGAACCCATTTAATATCAAAAAAATATGCCAAGAAGACAATCAGATGCATGAAATCAGCTTCATTAACAGTGAAAGAAGATGAGGCCTATGCTAGCAGCATACTCAGTTTGGAAGTGAACCCATTTTTGGTTAAAAAATCATGCCAAAGAGAGCAATCTGCAGGTTACTTTAACAGTACCTTAAAATGAAAATTTCCATTATCTGAGCATATATGTTGCTCTATCAATTCTTTAGCCCAACTAAATCTAAAACCTAATTGTTGTGCATATCCGGAGGATTTTGGCATACGTAGCTATAGCAGCCTCAGTTCACAGTAAACCCATTTAATATCAAAAAAACATGCCAAGAAGACAATCAGATGCATAAAATCAGCTTCATTAACAGTGAAAGAAGATGAGGCCTATGCTAGCAGCATACTCAGTTTGGAAGTGATCCCATTTCTGGTTTAAAAATCATGCCAAAGATGGCAATCAGGTTACTTTAACAGTACCTTAAAATGAAAATTTCCATTATCTGAGCTTATATGTTGCTCTATCAATTCTTTAGCCCAACTAAATTTAAAACCCAATTGGTGTGCATATCCGGAGGATTTTGGCATACAGCTATAGCATCCTCAGTTCACAGTGAACCCATTTAATATCAAAAAACCATGCCAAGAAGACAATCAGATGCATGAAATAAGCTTCATTAACAGTAAAAGAAGATGAAATTCTAGCAGCATACTTTGTTTGGAAGTGAACCCATTTTTGGTTAAAAAATCATGCCAAAGATGACAATCAGATGCATGGAATAAGCTTCTTTAACAGTAAAAGAAGATGAAAATTCTAGCAGCATACTTAGTTTGGAAGTGAACCCATTTTTTGGTTAAAAAAACATGCCAAAGAGGGCAATCTGCAGGTTACTTTAACAGTATCTTGAAATGAAAATTTCCATTATCTGAGCATATATGTTGCTCTACTAATTCTTGAGCCCAACTAAATCTAAAACCCAATTGTTCAGCATATCCGGAGGATTTTGGCATACGTAGCTATAGCATCCTCAGTTCACAGTGAACCCATTTTGGTTAAAAAAACATGCCAAGATGACAATCAGATGCATGGAATAAGCTTCTTTAACAGTAAAAGAAGATGAAAATTCTAGCAGCATACTTAGTTTGGAAGTGAACCCATTTTGGTTAAAAAATCATGCCAAAGAGAGCAATCTGCAGGTTACTTTAACAGTATCTTCAAATGAAAATTTCCATTATCTGAGCATATATGTTGCTTTACTAATTCTTCAGCCCAACTAAATTTAAAACCCAATTGTTGTGCATATCCGGACCATTTTGGCATACGTAGCTATAGCATCCTCAGTTCACAGTGAACCCATTTTATATCAAAAAAACATGCCAAGAAGACAATCAGATGCATGAAATCAGCTTCATTAACAGTGAAAGAAGATGGGGATGCTAGCAGCATACTCAGTTTGGAAGTGATCCCATTTTTGGTTAAAAAATCATGCCAAAGATGGCAATCTGCAGGTTACTTTAACAGTACCTTAAAATGAAAATTTCCATTATCTTAGCTTATATGTTGCTTTATCAATTCTTTAGCTCAACTAAATCTAAAACCCAATTGTTGTGCATATCCGGAGGATTTTGGCATACAACTATACCATCCTCAGTTCACAGTGAACCCATTTAATATCAAAAAAACATGCCAAGAAGACAATCAGATGCATGAAATCAACTTCATTAACAGTGAAAGAAGATGAGGCCTATGCTAGCAGCATACTTAGTTTGGAAATGAACCCATTTTTTGGTTAAAAAATCATGCCAAAGATGGCAATCTGCAGGTTACTTTAACAGTATCTTAAAATGAACATTTCCGTTATCTGAGCCAATTCTTTAGCCCAACTAAATCTATAACCCAATTGCTGTGCATATCCGGAGGATTTTGGCATACGTAGCTATAGCATCCTCAGTTCACAGTGAACCCATTTTGGTCAAAAAAGCATGCCAAGAAGACAATCAGATGCATGAAATCAGCTTCATTAACAGTAAAAGAACATGAAAATTTCCAGTATCTAAGCATATATTTTTCTATTAATTCTTCATCCCAACTAAACCATTCATGTTAAGGAAATCAAGATGCATCTATCTGAAAAAACATGCTAAGTTTGAAAAATAAGGGAAATCAAGAGATGATACCGAAGAGAGCGAGAGAGAGAGCGGAGGAGGGGAATCGAAAATGACGAATAGGGCTCATATCAAGTGTAGTTTTATGGAATTGTCATCGTGGAAGGAAACCAAATATAGAAACCAGAAAGAGGAATGGTAGAGAATGAGGATACACCAGGCTAACATAGCGGCATTTTCCTCATCTCTCTCTCATCCCTTCTTTCCCTTCAACACACGGACACATAGAGACATCAGCAACAACAGCAAGATCGACAAGAACAACAATAATAATAAATTATTATGAACAAGATGTCTCTATATGGGTTTCCAGATCTCCACTCCAACTCGTCTCTTTCTAATCACAGCCCAATTAAGAACAATTGGTCACAGTCACTGTTAAAGAAACATATATGCTCAGATAATGGAAATTTTCATTTTAAGATACTTTTAAAGTAACCTGATTGCCATCTTTGGCATGATTGCCATCCTCATCTTCTTTTACTGTTAATGAAGCTTATCTCATGCATCTGATTGTCATCTTGGCATGTTTTTTTTACCAAAATGGGTTCACTGTGAACTGAGGATGCTATAGGTACGTATGCCAAAATCCTCCGGATATGCACAACAATTGGGTTTTAGATTTAGTTGGGCTCAAGAATTAGTAGAGCAACATATAAGCTCAGGTACTGTTAAAGTAACCTGCAGATTGCCATCTTTGGCATGATTTTGTAACAAAAAATGGGTTCACTGTGAAACTAAGTATGCTGCTAGCATACCAATTATGTACCAAATCAGTACAACAACACGACTGAACAAACCTTATTAGCAGGTCATACAATGTCATCTAAGCATGTTATGTGCCAAAGTAGGGTTGGTCATACAATGCATGAACGACACGTATTAGTTGTTTGTGAGTATGCAATAGGGTGCAGCTATGAACAGGGCTCATATCAAGTGTAGTATTACGGACTGTCATCGTGGAAGGAAACCAATTTAATATATAAGCCATATATGGAGCCAGAAAGAGGGATGGTAGAGAATGAGGATACACCAGGCTAACATAGCGGCATTTTCCTTATCTCTCTCTCATCCCTTCTTTCCCTTCAACACACGGACACATAGAGACATCAGCAACAACAGCAAGAGGGGATTGGTCCGACAATAAGTATAGATTATAATAAACGAGATGTCTCTATTTGGGTTTCCAGATCTCCACTCCAGCCCTTTCTTTCTAATCACAGCCCACTTAAGAAACATAGACAAAATACTTATAGACGACAACCACAATGCAGACTCACAAACACTAGTACGTGCCTTTCATGCATTCAAGACCATAATCTCTTTAAAAATACCAATTTAAATACTTACCGAGGGTGGGACTTGGGATTGCTGCCCTATTAAATTGGCCATTTGTTCTTGGAGGAGTGCAACTAGTGCCTTTAAGGAAGTCATCTCCTCGTCCCGATTGGCACTTGAACTAGATTCACTCCGTCCGAACAGCCGCGAGGGGGTTGGTCCTAGGCCCATACCACGGACACGTCCATGCCTCTCCTTTCCCCTAACATCGGTCAAGGCAACTCTCTGCCGGGTACGCCAATCTGTGCGTGCCGCCGTAGGGTCAGAATCTGAAGCAGAGGAGATTTCATCATACCTTTTCCGAGCGTTAGTCTGTAAAAGGACATAACAATCAGAGTTAAAAGCAGATGAGATTTCGACTACTCATTAGATATTAGTTCACAAATTACCAGAATCCGTGCTGCCTCAGGGCTCACATACGTCCCATCCTTCGATTTGTGGGTGGCATCGAAAAAGTCAATGTCGCCAAACTCCGTAGGACCCCCCAAATCTTCTGCCTATATATTAGTAAGATGAAATGGTTATAAACAAATAACTGTAAGTAAAAAATGTTCAATACTATTGTGCCTACCAATTCTTCCCGAACCAGAGCGAAGCTCTGTGTACCAGCGGTGTGCAACACTAGCTGCTTTAACCGACTGGCAACTCCCACTTCCGCCCTTTTCTGTACATGCCACAATGAAGTTAGCAGAAAAATTCATTACAGTAGCCATACAACCACATACTCATTAGATTTTTGTGCGTTTAATGTAAATACCTGACCGATCGCCGAACTCCAGTAGTGCACAAGAAATTGCCAATCTGAAGGCTCCACATTTTCTGGCACATTCATTGCATTCTCCTCCTCTGAAAGGTCTTTGTCATAAAACTTCGCCTTCAAGTCACTCTTGTAGTCCCTCCACTTCTTGGAGAGTGACTTTTCAACCCAAGGCGTAAGGGAGTCGGCGAACGAGAAGAATTGCTGAAAAATTTATTACCCATTACTAAAAATACATATTTCAATAATATATTTGCGCCGACCAATTATGTATTTTAGATGAGAAATACCTTGATTATCGTAATAGCAGTGGCCTTTGTCGTGGTTGGCACCTTCGGCCAACTCTCGTATGACAAAGGAAGTATCCGGGGGTTCCTTGCTATAACCCCAATGAAGGAAGAAAATTTGCTGGCGTTATCGCCAACCGGTTGCCCGACACCGTTCACCTCCACCTCGATCCTTTCGTCATTCTGAAGCCTCCAAATATTCGTCATCTTAGTCCGCCCACGATGTTTTTTGACAGTGGGCGGCGTGCTACCCTCACCCTCATCTGTTTGACTGCCACTATTATGTAGTGGCTGCTCATCCCCATGGCTCTCGTTGCCATCATTTATATTTATCCTCTTTCCACGCCTCGGCATGTTGTACCTGTCAAGGATTCAATAACTTCTTTAGAGATGCAAATTTAATTAATAACATGTTTATAATAACTATCATAAAATTTGTACTTTAGTAGGATTAACAAACCAACATAATTATAAAAAAATTTAAAAAATGAGATTTGTAACAAATTAAATTACAATGATAGTTTGGTTCAAATTACACTAAGCATAGTTTAATGTAAATAACACCAACCAGTAGAAAATAGGAAGATAATTAAACCGGTATATTAAATTGTTGTGCATACGTAGCTATAGCATCCTCATTTCACAGTGAACCCATTTTGGTTAAAAAAACATGCCAAGTTTCTATTAATTCTTCATCCCAACTAAACCATTCATGTTAAGAAAATCAAGATGCATCTATCAGAAAAAACATGCTAAGTTTCAAAAATAAGGGAAATCAAGAGATGATACCGAAGAGAGAGAGAGAGAGAGCGGGGCGACGAGCACGGGGGGGAGGAGATAGAGAGAGAGCGGGGCGACACGGTCGTTTCCGATCGCCGATTCACCTCCAAATCGGGATAGGGAGGAGGAAAATCGAAAATGGCGAAGGGAAGAAGGGACGATGACGAAAGGTCGAAGGCTGTCGAAGAGGACGAAGCGGCGGAGGCAAACGCGCGGGAAGTAGGGAAAGGAAGGAGGGAAAACGAAGCGCCCCCTTTTTTTTATTTTTTTGGGGTTTGGGAAAATGGCGAGCGAAAGGTTAGGGTAGATGGGATTTATTGCAGCTTTTCACCGGCGTTTTAATTAGACACGCCGGTGAATAATACATTTCACCGGCGTTTTTAAATAAAACGCCGGTGAATACGCGGATTCACCGGCGTTTTAATGCGACCGCCGGTGTATAACCATCCCATCTGGCGCCCCATTCCTATTCGCTACCTACCTCGGTGCTACTAGTAAAACGCCGGGGAATATTCGCCGGTAAATCGAGTATCTTTTGTAGTGCAACAAGCACTCCTAGTCCTTCTCCTCCTAACAAAAGCTCTCCAACAAGCCTCCAATGCACAAGAACACTCTCTTTCTCTCTTTCTTTTCTCTCTCTTTAATTTGTTTATTTTAGGTGTGAAATGAGAAGAAAAGAGGGGTGTATTTATAGGACAAAAGAAGGGCTAAATGAGAAGAAAAGAGGGGTGTATTTATAGGACAAAAGAAGGGCTAAAGTGCAAAATCTCACCCACCTAATAACTACCCACTATCTTTTTCATCTCCCCACTACTCCACCCCTCCATATTCTAAACTCCCATCCGACCAACTCTTCTCATTCCAAATCGGTCCCCACACTCTCTCTCTCTCCCTCTCCACACATGCACACACACACATACAAAAATAAATACAAATCCTGTAGTTCTAAAATGTGTATTAAAAGTTGTTACATGTTATGTATGAGTCCATGCACAACTAAAAATGGGATTTAATTAAATGGTCTTGTCTAATGGGCTTGTTTTTTAATTCATTAATTAATTAGTCTAGTGGGCTAGAATCTACTCTTAGTTCCATGGGTTTAATGAAAGGCTAAATAAAAGACTTGTGCATGCTAAAATAAGAAATGAGAGTAAGAAAATAAAGATGGAAGAATTAACACGTGCTTCGTACGTGCAAAAATTGAAAAATGTATTTTAATCAAAATAGGGGAAAATAAATTTTTGTTTTATAAACTAGATTTGAATACCTAAAATAAATAATTTAAATACATAGAAAATATTACATGTAGCGGTGGAAACACATAATCGATTCGTGCATCAAAACACGTAAAAAGCACTTTAAAATGCAGAGATTTAAATTTATATTTTAGTTGATTCAAATATGATAAAAATCAATACGGAAATGCATAAATAGTCGAAAATCAAAATACGTAATGAAAATACGTTACAAATATTACCAGTAATGGTACAAAATACACGTGCATAACACACAAGGGCAAAATTGTCATTTTCAATTTTGCGGGGTGTTACACTCTCCCCCCTTAGAATAGTTCCATCCCCGGAACTCGCTAGGATAAAGGTTGTATTTTGTACACGCCAAAGAAAATATCTTATTGTCTATAGAAAACTATAAACATCAAGAAAATAAATGTAGTATAAAAATAAGCAATGAGGAAAAATAAGGCAAACTCTATATATAAGAAAACTATGATTATCAAAATTTTATAAGAATGGAACAATAAAACTAGGAAAATAGCATAAGAAAATAAATGTGACAAAAGATAGGATAGATTGAGAGAAATTTTCATACAAAAAAAATAATATTAGATGAACCGTTAGATAAAAGGAAAAATCAATTAAGTCATTAATTTGTGGAATGGTTCAGAAAACAATGCGGCAAAGAAAACATAGTTAATATATAATTTATAAATAGATTTAGAAAATAAAATTTATCAATGTAATAAGCGGTAGAAAATCGCAAACTGAATTGATACTGTATGACCAAAATTGAATAAGCAATTTAAAAGAAAATTATTGGATAACAGTCTGAAAAATAAACGATAATGAATTTCAGTTAAAAGTATAGACAACATAAACCGATTTTGTATCCCAATTAATATCATAGAATAATTTGTAAGGCAAATATGATAATTATACATATGATTTGAAAAGATACAGAAGGCATACATCGAAATAGTTTCGAATTATCAAGCAAGAAAAACCAACATGCAAAATTATATTCGTACATAGGCATAAAATTTATAGGGTGGAACAACAAATACGAAAATCATGAATGGGTTGTAGGGGAAAAACAAAACATTACAGTGGAAAAAGTAATAACACATCACAAAAACCAATTATATAGAAGTAATTTATGAATTGTAAAAAAAATATATAAATAATAAGATATATATATATATATATGTGTGTGTGTGTGTGTGTGCGTGCGTGTGTGTATTTTGTTAGGTGAGTAGCCACCAAATAGCAATATAAAACACGATGAAGTGGTATGAAATGCTAACTCATGTAAACATTCAAAATAAAGAAGAAGATGACAAGATAGTTGAGATTAAGTAGTAAATACACAAGTAGGGTAGATATAGAAATCAGTATAAACAATATAATGCTAGATTGCAAAATATAATAAAATTGTATAAGCTAGTACAGAAATAGAATAAGGGTAAGTAAATATTATAGAAAACAAAGTAGGGATTATCTAAGTTGAAGATTTACTTCTGGTGTAGGTTCGCCTCATTGGTGTCCAATGCAGGCTTGCCTCCTCGACCTCAAGTTGCAGAATTGCCTCTATGGCGTCGGATTGCAGTTTGCCTTCTGGACATTCGATTGCAGACTTTGCCTTCCCGACATCCAGTTGCAGTTTACCTCTATTGACATCCAGTTGCAGATTTGCCCTCTCGACATCAGGTTGCACCAAAATGGAAGATGGAAAGATGTAACATTCCATATACTCTTGGATATTGGGTGTTTAAGAAAATATAGTGTTATGTTTCGAAATCAATGATATAAAAGTGGATGAAAAGTTGTAAATGAAGTAGGAAATTATGACGATAAATTATTAAAGTAGATAGACTTTAAATATAGGATATACAAAATTTGTAGTAATGAAAATGATTTATAATATTAAGATGAAAATAGTGTAAAGCATATGCACGAGATGAAAACACAAATAAAAACAATAATTATGTAGTGTATGTACTATATTGAAGAAGCGTAATGTTACAAAATTAATGAGTAGCGATTAATAGTAAAAGTGAATATAACAAAAGAATTAGTAAATAATATGCAATAACAATATTATTGAATGTAGATAATAAAGCAAAATAGTAGGTCATATTTATATGGGTAGAATATTTCAATCTTATTAAAAATATACTGAAATATATAAGACAATATAAGATAATGGAAAATATAGTATCACAAAATCGAATCATATAAAATGAATGCACATAAGAAAATTTCATAAGCAAAATTCAAAGTATAATAGAAATAATCAATGAAGAAAATAATAGTTGCAATATAAATTTAATAAGCGGCAATAAAATACGCAAAGTAATAGCAATATAAACGGGCAAACATGAAGTGACATAAAAACATGAAAGACAAATTTTAAGAGTGGAAGACAGATAAAACAAGTTCAAAAGATCAAGACTATGGAAGATAGACAAAATAATGGATCTTCAAGCGATTTAATCGTATTGAAAAATATTGAATGTTGAAAAATACTAGGATGAAAATCCACGAAAAATAATTTAAAAGGGAAGTGTGTCTACGTGTAATGTATCATGAATGTAGGTTCAAATCAACCACGCTTCCACTGTGCCACTCTGATACCCAGCGAAAACGTGCTTGCATACAATCTCACATCCAGTATACGAGGAGAGCATCATGAATGAAGGTTCAATAAATACTTCATTCACGACTCTAGCCATCCAATAGGAAAAGGGAAGAGAAAACATCAATGTATAGAGGAACACAAACGTAAATCACTTACATTTAAATCTCTACAAACTGAACTCACACTTCTAATATCCATTCTAGGGTGTCGTTCCTTATAAATTTGTACTACTTATGAAGCGTGGCTCTGATACCATTTGTAACGCCCCAAATTTCAAATACGACCGAATTCGATGTTCCATAGGATCTTTACACTTCACTTCGTACAATTTTACAAGAAAATTTAAACTTTTTATAATACAATAGAGTTCTTTACATTTGTTACACAGCGGAAGATAAAATGAATTACAATAATGAAAAATTATATACAATCTGCAACATCTTTAACATGTAATTAATTTACAGCAGCATATCAACTTTGTATCTTCATGAAACCCAATTCCTGCATATAAACTGTGGGCACGTCAGTTGCTTACAACCCACGAAAATGTTATACACGGCCATCTCCTCTATGTCGGAAGTCTAACGATCTCAATATTTTAACAAACCACAAGTTTGAATGCAATAAAATGTTAAATGTGACTACACTAAATATGTAAGTGTATGCGATGCCTTAATGCCTAATGCAGATATTTTATACTAAGATGATATTAATGCATACTTATTCGGATTCTATGCATCCCATACTACATAGGTCCGAGGGTAAGCACCTACGTACTCTATATTAAAGGGTTTGATCGCTCGCCATGAAAACTACCCAGTAATAAAAGTAAGGTTTAGAAATTCCATGAGTACGCACTCCAGTCCCGGAGTACACCGCCCGACTGTTATAATAGATTCCTCGTAGTGCGAACCTCCCGCCAGGGGCGGGGCTATGTGGGAGCCCGGGGTGGCCCGGGCCCCCCCAAAATTTTGAAAAACCCCTTAAATTTCTTGAATTTTTTTTAAAAACCCCTTAAATCTATTAAATTTTAGTATTTGCCCCCCCTAAAAATTATGAAAAATATCTATATATTTATATATAGTTATAGAATTTTTTCTTGTCCCCCCTGAAAATTTTGTTCTGGCTTCGCCCCTGCCTTCCGCAAGTGCCCCTCTATCCCCGGTATATATATATACACTGGAGTACAACAAACTATCCGCCCGACTACGTATAGTCTGGGATTTAAAATAAAAGCTCGTCTCCATCGAAGCAACCTCAGTTCCGGAGTACACCGCTCGACTGGGTCTATAGTCCCGGAGTACACCGCCCGACTATATAGAGTGCCCCATTTACGTTTGCCCAAGTTTTACTACATCTTCAATTATGTGACTAGTTCTTAAGTTCAAGACATGAATAAATTATCATACCTAGAGTTAGTTTTACCTCCTACCGGACTTAATCACAAATACGAGATAGCTTCATGGCCATATCTCAAAATATAACTCAATCTTTAAACTCAACAATGCCGGTACCCGATGTCTCACTAAACTCTAGATCACAACCTTTCATGTACAAGAATCCATGGGTACTCATACCCTCCATAATCATGTATTAAACTCAAAGTATTCTTATC
This sequence comes from Hemerocallis citrina, assembly GCA_017893485.1. Taxonomy (NCBI): domain Eukaryota; kingdom Viridiplantae; phylum Streptophyta; class Magnoliopsida; order Asparagales; family Asphodelaceae; genus Hemerocallis; species Hemerocallis citrina. The sequence goes on from CM030361.1 coordinate 133,906,617, forward strand.
TTCAACTAATTCACCAATTTATCAATGTCTCATCTTAGCATTACACATGATTCATTTATTCACAATCATTCAAAGGCAATAATTCTTTTCATGAATATAAATTCATCACTTGAAATCTCATTAGCAAATTTAGGCTCATATAATATATCTCAACCACATCAAATATTTCTTCAAACAAACAAGAGTATAATCTCTTCAAGTGAAATCACTTCACATAACAATAGTTCACTCTTCTTTTAAAAAATATATGTCATACTCTTAAATAAATTAATTTGAAGTCATCAACTCATTTCCATCTCAATTTCACTTTTTAATTCCCCAAAATATACATGAGAAAATTATGAAGCTATTTTTTTATAAATTCTAAATCTTTTAGAGAAATATTAGGATTTTTCCCCAAATTTTATTTTGCATTAAAACTCTTCATTTTGAATTAAAAACCCCAAAAAAATTAAAATGTAGCCACAGGGTTTTTAACCCAAGACCAACCAGAACATACAGTAAGCGCCCAAAGCCCAACCGCAAGCCACTAAGTCCATGTGGACTTTGTGTTATAGAGGCGAGTCGAAACCATACATACATAATCTACTGTTTGGGATTATTTAAAAACCGAAAACAAAAAAAAGGGATTGCCAAGATTTGAACCCGCGACCCAAGACCACAGGTCTGCTAAAGTAACAGTCTTATGGTGCACCGACTAACCAAGAAGTCAAGTGCGATTTCTGATATTGAGTTACGCTTTTAGGCTTTTGTTCGATCTTTCTGTTATTCGATTATTTTCACAAAAACTCATATTTTCACTTGATCTAATCTTTCATTAGACTATAATTAGTTCATCTAGAATACATTTACTTTCTAACAGTAGTTCACAAATTTAAAGTTCATACTTTAGACAAAAATATCTAAATTTCAAATTTATTTCTTCTCTTTTATGAACATGTCCATTTCTTCATTTTAACCAAAATAGCACATTGTATCTTTTACAAACAATCAACTGAATTTATGTGTATCAAATTTACTTTACTAAAATTCATTTTTAACCGAAAGGCGAAAATCTCAAAAATTGTTCACACAATTACATATTTCTACATTTGTAAATTAACACGTTTATTAGTTCATGGCAAATACTCAATTTTTTTTTTCTCATTTCCAACTAATATGATGACAATTTATTTCTTAATCAAAGCAAAATCTCTACAATTCTTGACACACATAATAGCATGGACTTGTTCTACATTATCACATCAAAATTTCTATACTACTCATTTAACATACTAGAATGCATTTCCCACATTTAGAAAGTATAAGATCACCCATAACACAATCAATTTGAACTTTATTAATAATGTTATATTTTAGCATGCTCAACCTATGAATTAGAAAGCATAAAGACCACCCACCTCTTATGAAGAATTTGTAACCAAAGAATGATGGAACACAACTCCTAGCTCCTAGCTCCAACAAGCACTCCTAGTCCTTCTCCTCCTAGCACGAGCTCTTCAACAAGCCTCCAATGCACAAGAACACTCTCTTTCTCTCTTTCTTTTTCCTCTCTTTAATTTGTTTATTTTAGGTTGAAATGAGAAGAAAAAAGGGTGTATTTATAGGACAAAAGAAGAGCTTAAGTACAAAATCTCACCCACCTAATAACTACCCACTAACTTTTTCATCTCCCCGCTACTCCACCCCTCCATCTTCTAAACTCCCATCTGGCCAACTCTTATCATTCCAAACCAGTCCCCACTCTATCTCTCCCTCTCCACACATGCACACACACACATACAAAAAAAATACAAATACTATAGTTCTAAAATGTGTATTAAAAGTTGTTACATGTCATGCGTGAGTCCATGCACAACTAAAAATGAGATTTAATTAAATGGGCTTGTCTAGTGGGCTTGATTTTTAATTAATTAATTAATTAATTAGTCTAGTGGGATAGAATCTATTCTTAGGTCCATGTGTTTAATGAAAGGCTAAATAAAAGACTTATTATGCGTGCTAAAATAAGAAATGAGAGTAAGAAAATAAAGATGGAAGAATTAACACGTACTTCATACGTGCAAAAATTGAAAAATGTATTTTAATCAAAATAGGGAAAAATAAATTTCCGTTTTATAAAATATATTTGAATACCTAAAATAAATAATTTAAATACATAGAAAATATTACACGTAGCGGTGGAAACACATAATCGATATGTGCATCAAAACATGTAAAAAGCACGTAAAAATGCAAAGATTAAAATTTATATTTTAGTTGACTCAAATAGGATAAAAATCAATACAGAAATGCATAAATAGTCGGAAATCAAAATACGTAATGAAAACACGTTATAAATATTACCAGTGACGGTACAAAATACACATGCATAACATACAAGGGCAAAATTGTTATTTCCGATTTTGCAGGGTGTTACAAGAAATAATAAAAATGAGTTCAAGATATGCTTGCCTATTAGGAAACAATTCTGAATATGCGAAAAATAACGGGATCGGAATCTCGATGAGGCACGTGCGCTCTTCGTGCAAAACAGCAAACACAGCAAACCAAGACCAAACATCAAAATAGCAAACAGGCCTTACACTGGATCCCTTCACAAACACCAAATGCCAATTCGGATCTCCTATACCCGAACAACAAACACGAAATTTGACCACTGAATATCCTCCTTCTCAACTTAAATAGAGAGAGAGAGTAGGCTAGAGAGGGATCGGTGGGTGAGTGGGCGGTGACCACGGCGGTGGCTGGAGATGCAGCGACGAGGGCGGCGACGGTGCTCGGGTGGCGACGAGCGAATGGAGGTTGAGGGAATTCGACTGTGGACGACACTCGAGCGGGAGTTCAGAGGGAAATAAAGGATTCGAGTGGCGATCAGAAGCAACGATGGTGAGGAGCCTCGATAGGTGAAGAGGCACAGGAGGCAAGCAACGAATGGCGGTCAAATCATTGGCTAGGGCGAGCGACGCGTTGACAGAGGTGCAAGGCGAGGAGAGGATGGAGCTTCGAGCTGCGCGGCAATGGCGATGGGCGAGTTCGGTGGCGAACGGGAAGGCGACAGAGATGGGTTTGGAGGTGGTTGTGGTCGAGGGGGACGAGGGAAGTCGCTCGCGACTAGAGGAGGAGGCGCTCGAGCGGAGAGGCGATGACGATGGCTCGAGCGAGAAGCGCTCGAAGGTGGGGTTCGGTTGTGGTCGAACAGGATGCAGACGGATGTCGAGGGTGGAGCTCGAGGTGTCGATGGTGATGAGCAACGGGGTGGAGAAGGAGCGAGGGCAGGCGGAGGCACGGGGTGGTCGCTATGAAGGCTTCGATGTAGGGAGAAGAAGGATGAAGATGGTGGGGGGTGTGCTTTCTATTTGTTTGGGAGAGAGAACGGGAAGGGTTGAATGAGAGGAGAGATGGAGTTTTTATTTAAAATAATAATATAAAATAGATATAATAACGGAAGTGGATTGTGGGTATATAGAAGATACGTGGGATTGTGGGGGAAGAAGATCTGGTCAAAATAGATTAGGGGAGAATTTGGGTTAATGGGTATGGGTTTGGGATCCAACAAGATGTGGGTTTGGGTTTAGGGTAGGCTATGATCCAATAAGAGATGGATATGGGTTTGGGCTCAGGTTATATATATAAATAAATAATAAATAATGCAAAATAAATAAAAATTGGGCTTTAGATGATGGGCTTCATATTAATAATTAATAATACAATGTAGATCAAATTGGTGGGCTTTAACAAAGTAATAATAATAGTAGTAATAACATTGGCTTTACAAAAATAAGAACAATGACAATAAAATAATAACAATAATGGTAACAACATCGATAATAATAATACTAATAATAATAACAACAAATGTTGATAATTAAAATACTAACAATAATAATAATAATAATAATAATAATAATAATAATAATAATAATAAATAACATAATAACAATACTGATAAGAATAATAATACAAGACAAAATATGATTTCTGTTCAACGTTTTCGTGAAAGTAATTCAATAATAAAAATAATGAAAACAACAATAATAATAGCAATAGTAATAACAATAACAATAATAATAATGAAAACAATAGTGATAATAATAATAATAATAATAATAGTAATAATAACATTATACAGCAAAATAAGAATTTGGCTGATCAACTTTATATTAAAATTATCCGAACCGAAATATATAATAGTAATAATAGCAACATTCACAAGAAGGCTAGTGGAACATTGACTCCAGAATGATCCAAGGAGTGAGATATTCCCCAGTATTTCAGAAGTGGGATGAAATAGGCCCCAAAATATTCTGTGGAGAGGGATTGATCTCCAGTATTCCGAGGACGAGAGTAATACCCACGGGGAAATTCAATGATAAGGGAAGCTCCGGAATAATCCGTGGAGCGAGATATTTTCTAGTATTCCGGAATGCGGGATGAAATATGTCCCAGAATGTTCTGTGGAGAGGGATTGATCTCCAGTAGTCCAGGATGAAAGCGACATCCCCCAAGGTGATTCATCCCCAGTACGGTGGATGTGAGATAAGGCAGACCTCTGAATGATCCACATGATGGGATTAATCTCTAGGATGGAAGGATGCGTTGAGCACTTGAGAGTCAGTTGTCGAGGATGTTCCTCGAGGAATTGGAGATGATTAAGGAAAGTATCTTCTACTGATTGATGATTGTCTGCTCCCCTAGCATCGTTCTGAGGACAAAACGATTCTAAGGAGGGAGTAATGTAATACCCCTTAATATAGCATATAGCTATTTTTGCAAAAGTAATTCGTGCACAGTTGAGTATTGCACATGATTACGTATTTTTCTAATAACTATCAGTTTTAATTGAGAAATTGGATATATACGAGATGTTCTGAACCCGATAAGATAGACTGGGGATATCTTCTCGATTAAACTGTAGATTTGTCCCGATTGTTTTGACCAGGTAATTTTCGGAAGAAAATTATAATTTCTATAAAACATATATTTTTATAGATTTTAAATTATATATAATTGTTATTTTAAATAGAGCTACTGCTTGAATTGAATATAGATTGAATTTGTGCACAAGGGTTAGAATTAGGGTATGGTGACCTGGGGATCCTTGACATAACCTAGGGTTAGGAACCCTAGCATCATGTGATCGTGGCTTGGATCTTGATGAAGATCCAATGGTGAAAACAATTCACCATATGTGTTGACTACATGTAGAAATGAGAAGTTTCCAAGAAACTTCTAGGTTGTTGTGTTATCTTCATATCATCCCTCCATCTCCACTCAATCCCACTCCACCCCATCCCCACCCTCCAATGTTGGCCGGCCCATTTTCCCACCCCAAAACCCTAGCACTCCATTCTATAAAAACCCCACTCCACTTCACTTCTCATCTCTTCTCATTTTTCTTGTCTTGTTCTTGCTTCAAAAAAATTAAAGAGAAGGAGAAGAAAGGTGAAGTCTTTTGGAAAGAAGTTGTAGTAGAGAAGAGTAGTAGGAGATTTGAGGAAGCCAAGTTCTTCAAGAGCAAGGAGCAAGGAAAGAGAAGCAAGCAAAGCTACAAGGAGTGGTCTTGCAATTTAAAGAAGTGAGTGATTCTCTCTAAATCTAAAGATTAGTTCATTTATTTTTATGTGTACGTGATTTTTAGCATGTGGTAGTAGCTAAGAAAAGTTTGATTATCATATGTGAAGAAATTGACATGCTAAGAAAAAGATAGTGTATAATGGAACAACTCTTTCATGATGCTTTTGTTAAAGAACAAGTATAAGTAGGTGAGTTTGGGAATTTCTAGCTCTCAAACGGGGTGGAATTTGGATCTCAAATTTTGGGAAATTGTTATTCCATGTATCTAGAGATCCCATGAATTTTTTCATAATATTTGGAAGCTATTTAGTAGCCCAAACACTTAGTCCAATTTCGGACAGAGAGCAGTCAAAAAGCTGCTGACCGTGTGAGACTTGTTATGACTTTCTGAAAGCATAACATAATATTGGTTCGGTATTTTGAGCTGAAAATTTTGTTGGATACTCTTGTATGTGTCTAAAACCATATTCTTAAATTTCATAATTTTCTGAGGCTATTTGATGCCTCAAAGAATTTGTAGATTGCAATTGGTCTGGAAGTTGTAGCTAAAGCTGTCTGTTTTTGGACTAAAGTTCATTTAGACATAACTACTTGTGTGTGTATGATATTGCTATGAAACTTTAGCAGTAGCTTTTGGCATGGGTCTATTTTTTTATTCTAAAATTTAAGAGTTTATAGATAACATTTGATGAGGTTTCAAAAATATATAGTGTGAAGTGAAAAAGACACTGTTAAAGAGCAGCTGAAATTTTATGTTATGTTTGAGGAGTCAACTCTTTGTGTAGGATGAATATAAGCGCAAACTTTGGACACAAAGAAATGGTATATGTGTGGATTAAGAATCCAAAATTTCATGATCTTTGGACTTAGGGTTGATTTGTTATGGAATTTAAAAGTAGACCAGGTTCAGCTTAACTCAGATTGACTAGTCTGTGAAGATGTGTAGTTCTGGAATTTTTTGTTAAGAATTTGGAGGATTGATCAACTAGAGAATTCTAGTGGAGAGTTGTATCTTTCCAAAACATCTGGAATTATAAAATTCCATTTTGTAGGTCGAAAGTTATGATTTTCCAAAGACTGGGGCAGATCCAGTCTTAAGTCAAGGCAATGTTTGCTAGAAGAACCAATTCTTCCTTGTTTGTGCATCTGATGGAATCTTGTGCTTTTTAGGGCTTTAGTGATGGAATCTGAGGATGTGTTCAACTAGAAAGTTGTAGTAGACACTCCTACCTTTTTATAGAACCCGGAATCGAATAATTCCGATGAGTGAGCAAATTTCTATACTATTAGAGAAGCACAGCAAGTGCATGAAGAGATGTACAACTGCGAGTATATGGGATTTTTATAGTATCAAGATGATTGAATTTGCGGAAATGGTTAACTAGAGATTGGTAGTATATGGTCTTAGCTTTCCATAATGGGTGAATCAAGCAATTCTGAATTATATATTGGAAGATATGGATGTTGCAAGTTCGGCAACCTGTTGTCTTGATCGACTTCAAGCATTGTTAACTTGGGGGACTCGAGTTCCATGGGGAATTTGAGGGTAGTGTCAACTAGGGGATTGCAATAGAGTCTCCTACCCTTCTAGATAGCCTGATTTTGTTGGATTCCGATGAGTGTAGCTTGAGTTCGCAGCTATTGCTATTTCTTGAACTACTTTTATTGAACGATTGATGAGGAATCCTCTGCATACCGCAGTGTGGTAATTATGAGCAATTGAGTTCTAAAGATATTTTTAGCACTTCATTTGGGACTTAGACAGGGTTCTTGTGCTTGTACTCATGGTGGACACATGAGTGAATTAAGAGAATAGCTATGTGGTTGGTTTGTGATTTGGTGTCTTGAAGCTTGAGTCTGTCAATGGTCAAATATTTGGTGTTAACGTATGATTCTCTTCATTTACAATTTGTGTGCATCTTTTTGGCACCGATGGAATACTCGCTGAGAGTCACGGGCCAGGGTTAGGGTCGAAGACCTGTGAAGATATTGTGAATCAGTGAATGTTGATTCACCGTGATTATTTGTTTGATTGACAGACCAGCCAGGCTCGACATTGTTTGTTATGACACCGTGTCTGATTTGAGTTGTTAGCATATTTTTAGTAAACTGTATTTTATTAAGTTTCCTTTACTGTTGGCTTGAAGACCGAATTGATGTGAGGGGTGATTTTCGATAATCCGACTCATTCTAAGAGTAGCACTAGGCGGTGTTAACCAGGGTTGTTTCTTCCTGTCATTAGGGATACGTGCTGCTGTGCATATCTTGTACTATTGATTCCTGAAGTGTCGTGGTAAGAACGGGAGTTTCCTGTCAGATAGGGGTTTTTTTATATCTTCGAGGCCATCATGTTCTTATGTTGTGTAGACATGAACGGACCATGGGGCTGCTGTCCCATGGATCTTCGGTACCATAGATATGTAGTTGTATATCTGTAAGTTAGTCATAGACATTTGGTATGATTTGATTTGGGGCATTAATGGAAACAAGACACCACTGTATTTGTATTTAGCAGTAGTAATTGCAGGATTCACCAGCCACGATTGTATCTATCAGGAAGAAGAAGAGTACAATAGTAGAAATGATTGCATGAAGAGGGTTCGAATCCCTGAAACTGGGGGAACGGCTTGATCTAGAACATATGTAGTATGGGATGCATGTGTATCCAGTGTCTTGTTGACATTAGATTAAGTGCATTCGTATTTGTACTCTGTATTATGCATTAGACTACAGGTCGTGGTAAACACAAACACTAGGACATTAGGACGCACGTTTCTTTTTCCATTCAAGATGATTTGTGGGTGTGCAAGTTGGAGATCGCTATTTTCTTATCAGTATTGCGTTAGTAGAATTACTGACGTGCCCACTCAATTAAGTTTTGGATGTCGGGTCGCGAGTGCAGGAGAGCTAAGACCAGTACGGCATCCAAGTAGAGTGGTAGTGTACATGCCTACCGTTCGAGCAGATACAGAAATGACTAGAGTCGCGCAGCGAAAGACTCAAGCTGAGGGACAAAGGAAGCAGAACGACCACTCAGCGGAGTTTAGTAGTGATCAGTCGATTATCATTACGAAAGATAGCTGATTGCTCCACAGGAGGAGTCTGATTATTTGTAACTGATGTTGTTTGTTTTTGGGGTGTGGGGGCAACAGGTGTGAGTTCTTGTAATTTTGTGGAATGGAAACTGTTGGTACTGACTCGGGGATAGGAGCCGAGAGGTAGAGGCCTGGGCACTCAGCTCAGATCTGGCAACTTGGCTCGGAGGTTGGCAGCTCGGCTCTGCTCGGCTTGGTCTTCTGTACCTGCACAGTGCCTATAGACACCGGGAGAATTCCCGGCGATAGGCCCTCTGACGATCTAGTCAGTCACTGAGAAAGGTGCTGGGCAGCTAGGGTTCAGGTAGAGAGAGAGATTACCTTCGAATGAAGGAGGGGGTCTGGTATTTATAGGAAGAGAAAACAGGTCTGAGACCCTACTGGGCCAAGTCGGACCCGTTGGCTCGTGGACGTAATGTGGAAGAGGCCCATCTGGCTCTGGGTTGATCTGATGATCAGGGAAGAGCAGTATCTGGGGAGATCTGATGGCCCAGGAGGGGCCACGTCATCTGACCCTATACCAGGAGCCCCCCACTCCTGGAGGGCTGGGTAATCCAGCTGTGTAGGAGTGATTCGCCTCTGCAAGAATAGCAAAGCTGTGTGTATGGTGGAAATGTGGTTTGAATCTTCTTGGAGAGGCCAGTGGGTTAGGATGAAGGGGATCCTTTTATGAGGGGCATCGAGAGCCGAGAATAGAGGGTCGTGAGCCGAGCGTCGAGCGTCGAGCTCCTGTACGCTTGGATGTCGAGACCTATTATTGAGCGTCGAGCGTCTAGCGCCGAGCGCAGAGTCTTCTTGAGCTCGGGTGGCGAGGCTAAATGTTCGGATGTCGAGCATAGAAGCTTGTCTGTGGGAACCACGCGTGGCTCGGAATTGCCGCCGACTGTCTAGCCACACGCTTTATGGGAAAAGATAAGGTGTGGCTCGAGGTCATTGCCGAGCGTTGAGCCCCCATGCTTGTTAGAAAAGCCATGGGGAGGCTCGGAATTGGTACCGACCGTCAGCCCTCATACTTGTTAGAAAAGCTGGGGGGTGGCTTGAGGTCACTGTCGAGCACCGAGCCCCATGCCTGTTGGAAAAGCTTTGGGGAGGCTCGAAAATGGTACCGACCGTCGAGCCCCCAGACTTGTTGGAAAAGCTGGGGGTGGCTCGAGGTCACTGCCGAGCGCTGGGCCCCCATGCTTGTTGGAAAAGCCATGGAGATGCTCGGAATTGCTACCGACCGTGGAGCCCCTATACTTGTTGGAAAAGCTAGGGGTGGCTCGAGGTCACTGCTGAGCACCGAGCCCCCATGCTTGTTGGAAAAGCCATGGGGAGGCTTGGAATTGCTACCGACCGTCGAGACCCCATACTTGTTGGAAAATCTAGGTGGTGGCTCGAGGTCACTGCCGACCGTCGAGCCCCCATGCTTGTTGGAAAAGCCATGGGAAGGCTTGGAATTGGTACCGACCGTCGAGCCCCCATACTTGTTGGAAAACCTAGGAGGTGGCATGAGGTTATTGCCGAGCGCCGAGCCCTCATGCTTGTTGGAAAAGCCATGGGGAGGCTCGGAATTGCTATCGACCGTCGAGTCCTCATACTTGTTGGAAAATCTAGCGGGTGGCTCGAGGTCACTGCCGAGCACCGAGTCCCCATGCTTGTTGGAAAAGCCATGGGGAGGCTCGGAATTGCTATCGACCGTCGAGCCTCCATACTTGTTGGAAAAGCTAGGGGGTGGCTCGAGGTCACTGCCGAGCGTCGAGCCTCCAAGCTTGTTTGGAAAATCTTTGGGGAGGCTCGAAATTGGTACCGACCGTCGAGCCCCCATACTTGTTGGAAAAGCTGGGGGATGGCTTAAGGTTACTGCCCAGTGCCGAGCCCTCATGCTTGTTTGAAAAGCCATGGGGAGGCTCAGAATTGCTACCGACCATCGAGCCCCCATGCTTGTTGGAAAAGAAAAGGGGTGGCTCGAGGTCACTGCCAAGCGCCGAGCCCCCATTCTTGTTGGAAACGCCATGGGGAGGCTCGGAATTTCTACCAACCGTCGAACCCCATACTTGTTGGAAAATCTAGGGGGTGGCTCGAGGTCACTGTCGAGCGTCGAGCCTCCATGCTTGTTTGGAAAAGCTTTGGGGAGGCTCAGAATTGGTACCGACCGTCGAGCCCCCATACTTGTTAGAAAAGCTGAGGGGTGGCTTGAGGTTACTATCGAGCACCGAGCCCCTATGCTTATTGGAAAAGCCATGGGGAGGCTCGAAATTGCTACTGACCGTTGAGCCCCCATACTCATTGGAAAAGCTAGGGGGCAGCTCGAGGTCACTGCCGAGCGTCGAGCCTCCATACTTATTTGGAAAAAAGCTTTGGGGATGCACGGAATTGGTACGACCGTCGAGCCCCCATACTTGTTGGAAAAGCTGGCGGGTGGCTCGAGATTACTGCCGAGCACCGAACCCTCATGCTTGTTGGAAAAGCCATTGGGATGCTCAGAATTGCTACCGACCGTCGAGCCCCCATACTTATTGGAAAAGCTAGGGGGTGGCAAGAGGTCACTGCCGAGCGCCGAGCCCCCATGCTTGTTGGAAAAGCCATGGGAAGGCTCAGAATTGCTACCAACCATCGAACCCCCATACTTTTTGGAAAAGCTAGGGGGTGACTCGAGGTCATTGCCGAGTGTCGAGCCTCCATGCTTATTTGGAAAAGCTTTGGGGAGGCTCAAAATTGGTACTGACCGTCGATCCCCCATACTTGTAGGAAAAGCTAGGGGGTGGCTCGAGATTACTGCCAAGCACCGAGCCCTCATGCTTGTTGGAAAAGCCATGGGGAGGCTCGAAGTCACAACCGAGTGCCGAGCCCCAAAACTTGTTGGAAAAGCTTTGGTATGTCTCGAGGTTGCAACCGAGCACCGAGCCCCAAAACTTGTTGAAAAAGCTTTGGTGTGGCTCGAGGTTATTTCCGAGTGCCGAACCCTAAAACTTGTTGGAAAATCTTTGGTATGGCTTGAGGTTACAACCGAGCGCCGAGCTCCAAAACTTGTTGGAAAAGCTTTGGTGTGGCTGGAGGTTACCACCGAGCGCCGAGCCCCAAAACTTGTTGGAAAAGCTTTGGTGTGGCTCGGGGTTACTACCGAGCGCCGAGCCCCAAAACTTGTTCTAAAATCTTTGGTTTGGCTCGAGGTTACTACCGAGCACCGAGCCCCAAAACTGGTTGGAAAAGCTTGGAAAAGCTTTGGTATGGCTCGAGGTTAGAACCGAGCGCCGAGCCCCAAAACTTGTTGGAAAAGCTTTGGTGTTGCTCGAGGTTACTACCGAGCGCCGAGCCCCAAAAATTGTTGGAAAAGCTTAGAAAATCTTTGGTATGGCTCGAGGTCACAACCGAGCACCGAGCCCCCATGCTTGTTGGAAAAGCTTTGGTATATTCCGAACTTTTACGGAACGAAGAGGCTTAACTTGCTCCTCTATCATGGGAGGAAGGGGGAGTGACGAGCTACTATACCGACTGACAAGGCCGAGGGTAAAATCGGAATTTGATGTGTGAGGTTGACGTCACGGGGGTAGAAATTAAGGCGTCTTTCCCACTCTATAAGTCTCCCACCCCTCCCCTTATTTCTTCACCTCGTGCTCTCTCTCTCTCTTCATAACAGGAATTCTCGTTTCTTTGCTGTCGGTGACAACTTTTACGGTGATCCTCCCATTTTTCGGTAATCAGGTTAGTATTCTGTTTCCTTATGTCGTGCTCTCAGTACGGTTTCGAGGCAAGCTCTTTGGGTCGCGGTGTGGTGGAGGTCGAGTCGCAGTCGACGTCTTGGTCCCTGCACGACCTTACTTCGGAGGAGGAAGAACAGTAGGATTCGGTATCCGGGGGCGCTAGTGATATGGTTCTTGACGTGGCCCCTTTGCAAAGTCGTATGCCAGAAGAGGGGACGTCGAGGGAGGAGACTGAGGAGGGGTCCGACGAGGAGCTTGCCGAGGAAGAGGGTGACCAGGAGGGGGGTGAAGGAGGAGCCGAGGGAGTGGTAGCGGAGGAAGAAATGGGTCTCCCCCCTATGCCCCCGTTATCGACTCCGTCTCCGGAGAGGAAGCCTCTCCCCCGTAGGAGGAAAAGAAAGTGGATTCGGCCGGATAGTCCGAGCACGCCGGACGAGCTCGGAGAAGGGCTTGCGGTTCCTCCTCTGACCAATAGGAACCCAGGGTCAATCAGGATGTATCTTGACGACGTTGAGGAACTTGCCTAATTTACCGCGGGAGAGCATGCATCTGATCGGGCCATGATAAAGATGGACAACATCCAGTGTGTGCTGAAGGCGGACTACCTGTCGATATTAAGGGCGACTTACTTTATTCCTCGGGAGTTTGAGCTGCTGATTCCGAGCCCCGGTCTTCGTCCAACTACTGAGTTGGGGAAGTGTTTCTATATGTTTCCCAAGGATGCTTTCGTCTCGGGGCTGAGGTTGCCGCTGCACCCATTTATCAAAAGGGTGCTGAGGTGGGGGAAGCTGAGTCCGATGCAGTACGGCCCCAACTCGTGGAAGCATCTGGTCTGCTTCATCCTAAAGTACCAGGAGAAGGGGGTCAAGCTAAAGCTCAAGTATTTCCATGCCGTCTTGGGGGTGAGCTCGCTCGGAGATATGGAGGGGATCTTCTATATGTCTCCATGCTTCCACAAGAGAGTGATGCACGGTCACCCGGACTCGATAAAGGCCTGAAGGAGAAGTACCTCGTTGTCCGGAGCGAGATGCCTTGGGAATTCCCCACAGTCTAGAATTTTTAGAAGCCGAACCATAAACCCCCGATGCGGAGGGACTCGACGGAAAAGGAATGGGCTGAAGTGGATAAAATTGTAGAGGGTAACATCATCAGTTGGCCGCGAGTCACAAAGTTACATCTGGCCCGAGCCGGACTGGGTCCAGCGCCCCCTTGTATGTTTTTGTTTAGACTTTGCTTAATTTTCTGCCTTCGTGTTAACATTTTTCTTTTTCTTTAGCGATGGATGCGAAGAACCTCGAGATGAGGAATGCCCTCCTGGACTTGGCCGCGAAGAGGAGAGCTGACAAGGAGAAGGCTTCCCCTGCAGCAGGGTCCACCCAAGGGGCGGCCCAGGGGGCAGCCCAGGGGACGGACCAAGGATCTTCGGAGCGGCCTCCAAAGAAGTCGAAGAGAAGCCACTCATCTAGGGAGCCAAAGGATTCCGAGCCGAGCTCCAGTAGTAAGTAGGTGGCGGAGGTCTTGAAGGCAGGGACCCCCAGCACTCTACCCTGATGCTAAGGAAATGGTGGGCCAGAGGGGTCTAAGGCCGTCTGCCCCGGATTGGGCGGTTAAGGAGGGCGACACCATGACGGAGGGCTTGATCACGGTGGAGGTGGCAGAGAAGCTCATTACGGAGCGTGAACGGATGAATCTGGTGACAAAGACATCCGAGATGGCCTACATGAAGTGGGCTCAGGCACAGGTCACGGTAAGTATTTGTTAGTTATCCGCTTTGTGCTTAGTATTTATGAGCTTTGTGTCTAACTCAATTCTCCTCGGCCAGGCGCTGCTGTAACACCCCGAATTTCAAATAAGGATAAACTCGGGATTTCACAGGATCTTTACTTCACTTCGTACAATTTTACAAGGAATTTGAAACTTTTTCAATAGTACATCAGAGTTCAATTACAACTTGGTTTTACACAGCGGAAGAATGAAATTTACAATAAAACATTTACAACATCTTTAAAATAAAACAGCATCAGCATATCCACTTTATAGCTCCATGAATAGTCATTTACCTGCATATCAATCTGTGGGCACGTCAGTTACTTAGAACTGACGAAATGTTATACACGGCTATCCTCTCTATGCCGGGAATAGTATAACGATCTCATACTTTAACAAATCAACAAAAAGATTGAATGAACAAGTAAAGTGTCAAAGGTGATTATTCTAAACATAAGTGTATGTCATGCCTTAATGCCTAATGCACACATTTCTATACTAGGATGACACTAATGCACACTTGTTCGGATTCTATGCATCCCATACTACATAGGTCCGAGGGCAAGCGCCTACGTACTCCACATTGAAGGGTTCGATCCCTCGCCATGAGACTACCCAGTAATAAAACAAGTTTTAGAGTTATTTCACAGATACGGATCTCAGCCTCCCTGGCTAGCCTCCCTGGCTTATATTAACAGATCCCAGCCTCCCTGGCTATTATATCGTGATGATAATCCCGTAAATGCCCTTCCAGCCCCGGTATATACATATTCTTTGGAGTATGGTAAACATCCGTCGACTACCCTAAGTCCCGGATAAAATACAGCCCATCTCCTATGGGGCAACCACAGTCCACCAACTGGGTCTATAGCCACGGAGATCCACCGCCGACTATATAGAAGCACCCATTTACGTTTGCACAAGTTTATCACATCTTCACTTAAGTGCCTAATTATTTTTAGTTCAAGACATGAATAATTTCCATTCAAAGAATTAGTTTTTCCTCCTACCGGTCTTAATCAACAAATACGAGATGGCTCCTTAGCCATATCTCCAAATCATTTCTCAATTCTTTTCTTTCAATAATGCCGGTACCGAGGTCTTACTAACTCAAAGTCATAAGCTTTCATGTACAAGAAGCATGGGTACATATACCCTTTAATAATCATGTCTTAACTTATTATATTCATGTCTCTAACTTATCCATACTTTAATCAATGTCTCATCTTTGCATCACTCATGATTCATTCGTTCACAATCTTTGAAAACAATAATTCTTTTCATGACATAAATCCATCACTTTAAGTCTCTTTAGCAACTTAAGCACATATAATATATCTCAACCACATTAACCTTTCTTAAACAAAATTTAGAGTATAACCTTTTCAAAAGAAAAATCATTTCACACAATGATAAATCTCATACTCTTTAATAATTAAAATCTTAAGTCAGAAACTCATTATCCAATTTGAGCATGTATACTAATCAAGTATTCAATTTAAAAGAAATAATCTCCTTGAGACAATTTATTCTCATACCAACACTTTACTTTTCTTCTAAAAATCTAAATTATGCTCTTAATTAATCTCTACTTCTCTACTATTATAACGGGAGAAGGCCTTAATGTATTTTGTCCTCAACCCAAATAATTACAGAGCTGATCCACTTTCGAAATTATTTACCAAACTGGTCCACTTTTGAAATTATTTACCAAACTGGTCCACTTTCGAAAATATTTACCCGACTGACCCATAACAGTTTTTTTTTTCTTTTTACCTAAAAAATCGTTTATCCAAAGATCCAACACTTTATGATATTGAAATAAACTTTCTCTTGACTGAGATAAATTTTAAAAACAGTAGCAAATCTCATTTCAAACTCTTTTTAAAATATGTATTTCTATTTTTAAATAATTCCCCTTCTCATTCTAGATATAGATTTTGCATTTTTCTCAAAAAAACTTGATTTCTAGGAGTTTTATTCATGAAGACTAGTTTATGTCCACCATCAAACTAATTGAATTTTGGTAATAAAGATAAACATGTCTCTTAATCATCAAGGATAATTCTTTTATGAAGAATTATATTTTTACATAACAACATGCAATAGTAGACATATTTTGTAGTAATAATCTAATTCATCTTTCTTTCTTTCTTCATTTGACTCATCATGGTATCAAGCATAATTTTAGTATAACAATATTACACATGAATCGTATATTCAACACATACAAATTTCCTAAGCATATTAACATGATTCTTAGTATTAATTTATGTTGTCAAAATTCTTCTTTCTCCTTAATATGGTGACAATTGGTTACTTAATCACAACAAGATTTCTTCATTTATGGTAGACTATATTAACATGGATTTTGTTTACAAACATCATATCATGTTCAATCTACACTAGACATTTATAAATTTTAAGCATGCATTCTCTACATTAGAAAGTAAGAAATCACCCACTAACACAATGTTAATCTATTTGTCAACATAGCATGATTCACTATTAATCTCACCACAATCATAGTATAGTTATTCTATTTTATCAACTCAAAACTACTCATTCATTTTATTATTTTTTTTTTTTTTTTGCATGTACATTCTAAAAAAAAAATTAGAAAGTAGGAGAACACCCACCTTTTGTTTGAAGGTTGAAAACTACAAATGAATAGCTCCTTCTTGCTCCTAGCAACTCCTAGTCCTCTTCTCCTCCTAGCAAATGCTCCAAGCAAGAGATCCTCCAAGCACAATAACTCTCTTTCTTTTTCTTACACTCTTTTCTTTCTCTCTTGCTTCTCTTTTCTTTTCTTTCTCTTATTTTTCTCTCTTTCTTTCTTCTATTTTCTATTGCTTGATTTGCTTTTTGGTGTCAAAAATGAGAAGAGAAATGGTGGCTATTTATAGGATTATGCTAGGGACTATATTGCAAAATCTCCCACCTAATAACTTCTCATTTTAATTCTCTTTTTAATTCTCACCTTTTCATATTTTTAACTCCTAAAACTCCCAACCTCTCATCTCCCCACTCTCCATGAACTTAATCTCTCCATTATTCTACCACCTAGCCCACAAAATGGTCCAAATACATTTGTGTGTGCATGCATACATGCACAAACAAATATGAACACATTTCTATAACTCAAAAATGTGTACTAATATTGTAACTTGTCATGTATAACTTAATTTGTAATTTTAATAATGGGCTTGCTACATGGGCTCATTTCTAATTAATTAGTTTGATTATCTAGTGGGCTTGCTATATGGGCTCATTTTATTCAACTAATTTAATTATCCTAGTGGGCTCTCTTTTTAATTAGTCTATTGGGCTAGAATTTAACTTTAAGTCCATGGATCAAAAGAAAGGCTAAATAAAACTAATGCATGCTAAAAATAGTAAAATGAGAGTAGCAAAATGAGAATAAAAATTTGCACGTGCACCATACGTGCAAAAATTGAAAAATGCATTTTAATCAAAACAAGGGGAAAATAAATTTTCGTTTTATAAAATAGATTTAAATACATAAAAATAAATAATTTAAATCTATAGAAAATATTATACGTAGTGGTGGAAACACGTGCATCAAAACACGTAAAAAGCACGTAAATCCCAGGGATTGAAATATTATATTTTAGTTGACTGAAATCAATACAAAAAATGTATAAATAGTACGAATCCAAAATATGTAATGAAACACATTACAAAATATACGTGCGTAACACTTAGGGGCAAAATTGTAATTTCAATTTTGCGGGGTGTTACACTCTCCCCCCCTTAGAGTAGTTCCGTCCCCGGAACTCGCTAGGATAAAGATTGTATTTTGTACATGTCACAAGAAATATTTGTATTTAGAAAACTGCAACTTTAGGAAAAATAAATGGGTATGAGACTTAGTTGAACATAAAATGACTTTGTATACCAATTAATAAAATAGTTTGTAAGGTAACTATAACAATTATACACACAATTTGAAAAAAAATAGAAAGCATACGTTGAAATACTTTTGAATACACAAAATTTTGTAGTGATGAAATTATTTTATAACATTAAGACAAAATAGTATAAAGCACATATACGAGATGGAAACACAATTGAAAACAATAATTATATAGTGTAGCAAATTAGGACAATAGACATAAATAAGTATATGCAAAAATATTAATGTAGTAATTAGATGAGGGTAAAATGATATGTATAATAAGAATATTGAAATATATGACATATATAGAAATCATTGGAAAAATAACTAAGAATATAAAGACAGTTAAAATTTGAGAAAAGATATTGTATAAATAGTGAGTATGTGCAGTGTAAAACTATAAAAGTAATGAATATCGATTAATAGAAAAATGAATTTATCAAAACAAATATGCAATAATAGTACCGAATGTAAACAAATAAAACAAATAGTAGGTCACATTTATATAGGTAGAAAATTTCAATCTAGTTTAAAATATATAGGATCAAGTAATATTATATCACAGAAATCAAAATCAAATAAAATGAGTGCACAAAAAGAAAATTTCATAAGAAAAATCCAAAATAATAAATGAAGAAAAATAGTGGTTGCAATATTAACTTAATAAACGGTAATTTAAAACTTGACAAAATACGTAAAGTAATATTAGATATAAACGGGTAAATATAAAGTGACATAAATAAAAAGACAAAATTTTAAGTTTGAAAAATAGGTTTAAAAGACTAAGGAAGATAGACAAATAATAAATATTCAAATGATTTAATACCATAAGAAAATATTTATTTGAAAAATATTGACTACGGAGAAAGTACCATGATAAAAATCTGCAAAAATAATTTGAGAGGGAAGTGTGTAAGGTATCATGAATGACGGTTCAAGCCAACCACGCTTCCACTGCGCCACTCTGATACCCAGGGGAAAACGTGCTCGCATACACTCTCATATTAATGTATACGAGAAGAATATCATGAATGAAAGTGAATGCCAGTTCAATAACAACTTCATTCACGACTCCAGTCATCCAAAAGAAAGAGAAAACATCAGTGTATAGAGCAACACAAATGTAAATCACTTACATTTAAATCTCTATAGACTGAAACTCACACTCTAGTGTCTGCAGGAATAATATTGTAACTACTCAATAAGGTGTCATAGGTTCTAGACTATAGTCAATAATCTTACTACTTTTCCTAAATAAATCTTTAGTCTATCAAGTTCGGATTCACTTGGGTTAGCCGTAAGAGTCGGTTCCCAGCTAGCGGTGGTCCGAAGACGCTTAAGTACCGTGTCGCTTAGGGTTGTTTACACCCGGTTGACAGAAGGACTCTTTTGGTTTGTTCCCAAATTTATCGTCACTTTTTATCGTTCCTTATAAACTTGTACTACTAGTGAAGCATGCTCTGATACCATCTGTAACACCCCGAATTTCAAATAAGGATAAACTCGGGATTTCACAGGATCTTTACTTCACTTCGTACAATTTTACAAGGAATTTGAAACTTTTTCAATAGTACATCAGAGTTCAATTACAACTTGGTTTTACACAGCGGAAGAATGAAATTTACAATAAAACATTTACAACATCTTTAAAATAAAACAGCATCAGCATATCCACTTTATAGCTCCATGAATAGTCATTTACCTGCATATCAATCTGTGGGCACGTCAGTTACTTAGAACTGACGAAATGTTATACACGGCTATCCTCTCTATGCCGGGAATAGTATAACGATCTCATACTTTAACAAATCAACAAAAAGATTGAATGAACAAGTAAAGTGTCAAAGGTGATTATTCTAAACATAAGTGTATGTCATGCCTTAATGCCTAATGCACACATTTCTATACTAGGATGACACTAATGCACACTTGTTCGGATTCTATGCATCCCATACTACATAGGTCCGAGGGCAAGCGCCTACGTACTCCACATTGAAGGGTTCGATCCCTCGCCATGAGACTACCCAGTAATAAAACAAGTTTTAGAGTTATTTCACAGATACGGATCTCAGCCTCCCTGGCTAGCCTCCCTGGCTTATATTAACAGATCCCAGCCTCCCTGGCTATTATATCGTGATGATAATCCCGTAAATGCCCTTCCAGCCCCGGTATATACATATTCTTTGGAGTATGGTAAACATCCGTCGACTACCCTAAGTCCCGGATAAAATACAGCCCATCTCCTATGGGGCAACCACAGTCCACCAACTGGGTCTATAGCCACGGAGATCCACCGCCGACTATATAGAAGCACCCATTTACGTTTGCACAAGTTTATCACATCTTCACTTAAGTGCCTAATTATTTTTAGTTCAAGACATGAATAATTTCCATTCAAAGAATTAGTTTTTCCTCCTACCGGTCTTAATCAACAAATACGAGATGGCTCCTTAGCCATATCTCCAAATCATTTCTCAATTCTTTTCTTTCAATAATGCCGGTACCGAGGTCTTACTAACTCAAAGTCATAAGCTTTCATGTACAAGAAGCATGGGTACATATACCCTTTAATAATCATGTCTTAACTTATTATATTCATGTCTCTAACTTATCCATACTTTAATCAATGTCTCATCTTTGCATCACTCATGATTCATTCGTTCACAATCTTTGAAAACAATAATTCTTTTCATGACATAAATCCATCACTTTAAGTCTCTTTAGCAACTTAAGCACATATAATATATCTCAACCACATTAACCTTTCTTAAACAAAATTTAGAGTATAACCTTTTCAAAAGAAAAATCATTTCACACAATGATAAATCTCATACTCTTTAATAATTAAAATCTTAAGTCAGAAACTCATTATCCAATTTGAGCATGTATACTAATCAAGTATTCAATTTAAAAGAAATAATCTCCTTGAGACAATTTATTCTCATACCAACACTTTACTTTTCTTCTAAAAATCTAAATTATGCTCTTAATTAATCTCTACTTCTCTACTATTATAACGGGAGAAGGCCTTAATGTATTTTGTCCTCAACCCAAATAATTACAGAGCTGATCCACTTTCGAAATTATTTACCAAACTGGTCCACTTTTGAAATTATTTACCAAACTGGTCCACTTTCGAAAATATTTACCCGACTGACCCATAACAGTTTTTTTTTTCTTTTTACCTAAAAAATCGTTTATCCAAAGATCCAACACTTTATGATATTGAAATAAACTTTCTCTTGACTGAGATAAATTTTAAAAACAGTAGCAAATCTCATTTCAAACTCTTTTTAAAATATGTATTTCTATTTTTAAATAAT
The DNA here is from genome assembly GCA_017893485.1 of Hemerocallis citrina. Taxonomy (NCBI): domain Eukaryota; kingdom Viridiplantae; phylum Streptophyta; class Magnoliopsida; order Asparagales; family Asphodelaceae; genus Hemerocallis; species Hemerocallis citrina. The sequence goes on from CM030361.1 coordinate 133,927,981, forward strand.
TCCCCTTCTCATTCTAGATATAGATTTTGCATTTTTCTCAAAAAAACTTGATTTCTAGGAGTTTTATTCATGAAGACTAGTTTATGTCCACCATCAAACTAATTGAATTTTGGTAATAAAGATAAACATGTCTCTTAATCATCAAGGATAATTCTTTTATGAAGAATTATATTTTTACATAACAACATGCAATAGTAGACATATTTTGTAGTAATAATCTAATTCATCTTTCTTTCTTTCTTCATTTGACTCATCATGGTATCAAGCATAATTTTAGTATAACAATATTACACATGAATCGTATATTCAACACATACAAATTTCCTAAGCATATTAACATGATTCTTAGTATTAATTTATGTTGTCAAAATTCTTCTTTCTCCTTAATATGGTGACAATTGGTTACTTAATCACAACAAGATTTCTTCATTTATGGTAGACTATATTAACATGGATTTTGTTTACAAACATCATATCATGTTCAATCTACACTAGACATTTATAAATTTTAAGCATGCATTCTCTACATTAGAAAGTAAGAAATCACCCACTAACACAATGTTAATCTATTTGTCAACATAGCATGATTCACTATTAATCTCACCACAATCATAGTATAGTTATTCTATTTTATCAACTCAAAACTACTCATTCATTTTATTATTTTTTTTTTTTTTTTGCATGTACATTCTAAAAAAAAAATTAGAAAGTAGGAGAACACCCACCTTTTGTTTGAAGGTTGAAAACTACAAATGAATAGCTCCTTCTTGCTCCTAGCAACTCCTAGTCCTCTTCTCCTCCTAGCAAATGCTCCAAGCAAGAGATCCTCCAAGCACAATAACTCTCTTTCTTTTTCTTACACTCTTTTCTTTCTCTCTTGCTTCTCTTTTCTTTTCTTTCTCTTATTTTTCTCTCTTTCTTTCTTCTATTTTCTATTGCTTGATTTGCTTTTTGGTGTCAAAAATGAGAAGAGAAATGGTGGCTATTTATAGGATTATGCTAGGGACTATATTGCAAAATCTCCCACCTAATAACTTCTCATTTTAATTCTCTTTTTAATTCTCACCTTTTCATATTTTTAACTCCTAAAACTCCCAACCTCTCATCTCCCCACTCTCCATGAACTTAATCTCTCCATTATTCTACCACCTAGCCCACAAAATGGTCCAAATACATTTGTGTGTGCATGCATACATGCACAAACAAATATGAACACATTTCTATAACTCAAAAATGTGTACTAATATTGTAACTTGTCATGTATAACTTAATTTGTAATTTTAATAATGGGCTTGCTACATGGGCTCATTTCTAATTAATTAGTTTGATTATCTAGTGGGCTTGCTATATGGGCTCATTTTATTCAACTAATTTAATTATCCTAGTGGGCTCTCTTTTTAATTAGTCTATTGGGCTAGAATTTAACTTTAAGTCCATGGATCAAAAGAAAGGCTAAATAAAACTAATGCATGCTAAAAATAGTAAAATGAGAGTAGCAAAATGAGAATAAAAATTTGCACGTGCACCATACGTGCAAAAATTGAAAAATGCATTTTAATCAAAACAAGGGGAAAATAAATTTTCGTTTTATAAAATAGATTTAAATACATAAAAATAAATAATTTAAATCTATAGAAAATATTATACGTAGTGGTGGAAACACGTGCATCAAAACACGTAAAAAGCACGTAAATCCCAGGGATTGAAATATTATATTTTAGTTGACTGAAATCAATACAAAAAATGTATAAATAGTACGAATCCAAAATATGTAATGAAACACATTACAAAATATACGTGCGTAACACTTAGGGGCAAAATTGTAATTTCAATTTTGCGGGGTGTTACAGCTGCTGCATGGGGCACATCTAAGGAAGTGCCTAAAGAAAGGGGTTCAGCTCGAGAAGAGGAATGTCGAGAGGTACATCCGAGAGGGAAAGAAGCTGAAGGACGAGCTGACGGCAGCTCAGGGAGCTCATGAGATCCTCCAATAGAGATGGCTACTTTGCAGAATCAGCATGCGCACGAGGTCATGACAGTTTGTACAATGGAGAAGTTGGCGTATGACGAGCTGGAGATGTCCTCTGCGAACGAGCTAATCCAAGCTCAGGACGACGCATACGACCGGGCTAAGGAGCACTTCCTGCACCTCTACTCGGAGGAAAAGATCTACCACTTAAACTATGGGTGGGTGCTTCTCGTGCTTCCACCGACCCCCGGGGGTGAGGAAGACGAGGCTCCGAAGGACCCTCGTCTGGAGGAGAAGGCAAGGGGTGAACCGGCTGCCGAAGAGGTGCCAAAGTAGTGTAGGATTTTTACTTTCTTTTTTATTTGTACTTGTCTTGTGTGGACTAGCCACCGCTTTTTGTAACACATTTTTTGAATTTATAAAAAAAAATTTTGGCCGACCTTCTGTGACTTGTTGTTTTGAGCAAGCTTTCTTAGTGAATCGTTGTCTCTCCCATGTTTTGGCTAGATGAATGAGACTACCGGGGCCGACCTCAGTTCTGTCGAGGTCCGGCGACTTTGAAATAAGCTGGAGTCCAAGGAGAGTGTGCTGATTCACTATCATAAGTAGGCTCGCGAACGAGAAGCTGCGGTGGACTATTTTATGAACAAGTCCAAGGAGCTCAGCCTAGAGGCGGCTCGTCTGAAGAAGGCCCTAGCCAACCGCGATTGGGGAGTGCTGAGACGAACTGGGCTCTATCTGATGCCTTCACCAGGCATCAGACCTTCGAATCCATTCTTTGCGAGGTCATTGTTGAGAAGGAGCTCGAGATTCAGAGGCTGAAGGTGCTGCTAGGTGTCGGATGACCTCGACTTGGCCGTCCAGAGCCAGGAGGCCCCTCCGTCTCATGTTCCTTACCGACCCTGTATCTGGAGATGGTGAGGCCTGCTGACGCGTAGTGCTCGGTTGCGGGGACGTCGACAATGGCTATGCCCAAGTTAGGGGATGAGATTGCTGGAGGGCGGAGCCATTCCACCGGGCTCGAGGTGGCTCTTGTGAGCCCGGAGGATTTGGGGAGAGACCTTTAGGTAGAAGTAGAGGGAGAATGCTGTAAAATTTTTTAATTGCTTCCACCGACCCCCGGGGGTGAGGAAGACGAGGCTCCGATGGACCGTCGTCTGGAGGAGGAGGCAGGGGGTGAACCAGCTGCCGAAGAGTGCCAAAGTAGTGTAGGAATTTTACTTTCTTTTTTATTTGTACTTTCCTTGTGCGGACTAGCCACCGCTTTTTGTAACACAATTTTTGAATTTATAAAAACAAAATTTTGGCCGACCCTCTGTGACTTGTTGTTTTGAGCAAACTTTCTTAGTGAATCATTACCTCTCCACTGTTTTTGCTAGATGAACGAGACTGCCGGGGCCGACCTCAATTCCGCCGAGGTCTGGCAATTCGAAATAGGCTGGAGTCCAAGGAAAGTGTGCTGATTCGCTATCGTAAGTAGGCTCGTGATCGAGAAGCTTCAGTGGACTATTTTATGAACAAGTCCAAGGAGCTCAGCCTAGAGGTGGCTCATCTGAAGAAGGCCCTAGCGAGTGCTGAGACGAATTGGGCTCTATCTGATGCCTCCACCAGGCATCAGACCTCCGAATCCGTTCTTCGTGAGGTCGTTGTTGAGAAGGAGCTGGAGATTCAGTGGCTGAAGGTGCTGCTAGGCGTCGGACGACCTCAACTCGGCCGTCTAGAGCCAAGAGGCCCCTCCGTCTTAGGCTCCTTGCCAACCCTGTATCTGGAGATGGCGAGGCCTACTGACGTGTAGAGCTCGGTCGCGGGGACGTCGACAATGTCTATGCCCAAGTTGGGGGATGAGATTGCTAGAGGGCGAAGCCGTTCTGCCAAGCTCGAGGTGGCTCTTGTGAGCCCAAAGGGTTTAGGGAGGGACCCTTAGGTTGAAGTAGAGGGAGAATGATGTAACATTTTTTAATTGTACTGTAGCCTTTGAGGGTGTTTATGAATAAGATTTGATTTGTCCGACCCTTGTTGCCTTGGAAAAATTAGTATGTTGACTGCCCTCGAATCGGGCTCTAAACTCCTGCTTTGCTCGGGAGCAGAGCCGTTGCTTCTGCCGATAGCACTCAAGGGGGGATGTTTCACCTTCCGATAACACTTAATGGGGGACTTTTCATCTTCCATCGTTTGGACTCCCCAATGTCATAAATGCGCCTCTCCGGAGGGCTATATAACCATTCCCCCTTCACCAGAAGTTCATCAGGAATTGTCTCACTACATCGTGAAATCTAGTCGCCGGTGACTTTCCTGCCACCTTCTGGCGATTCGGGGTTGTGTCACCAAGGGCCGTTTATCCCGAATTTTCAGCAGGTGAGAGGTAGGTCGATCTCGGGGTGCTTGTCGAAGGCGGGTGCCCTAAAGCGGAATTTTTGGTTGAGAGTCTCGGATCGGTGGCTCCCCTACCACCCTCTGACAATTCGGGGTTTCGGCTCTGAGGGCTGTTTACCCCGAGTTGTCATTGGGTGAGAGGTGGGTCAACCTAAGGTTCGGGGCTTGGGCCCTAAATCTTAATGAAAACTTTTGGGTAGGGAGGAGAGCTAGAGTCCCGAAGACGGAGCCCTCGTAACTTGGAAGATTTGTTGGGTCATGGCTCGGGGGCACTGCTGAGCGCGAAGCCCTATTAGCTTAAGAAAGGTAGGGCGTGGCTCGAGGTGAGTGCCGAGAGTCGAGCCCCCTTAACTTAGGAGAAGAGTTGTCGGGTTGTGGCTCGGATGCACTGCTGAGCACGAAGCCCTGTTAGCTTGAGAAAGCTAGGGCGTGGCTCGAGGTATGTGCCGAGGGTCGAGCCCCCTTAACGTAATAGAAGAGTTTTCGGATTGTGACTTGGAGGCACTGCCGAGTGCGAAACCCTGTTAGCTTGAGAAAGCTAGGGCGTGGCTCGAGGTGAATGCCGAGGGTCGAGCCCCCTTAACTTAAGAGAAGAGTTATCAGGTTGTGGCTCGTAGGCACTGCCCAGCGCGAAGCCATGTTAGTTTGAGAAAGCTAGGATGTAGCTCGACGTGAGTGCCGAGGGTCGAGCCCTCTTAACGCAAGAGAAGAGTTGTCGGGTTGTGGCTCGGAGGCACTGCTGAGTGAGAAGCCCTGTTTGCTTGAGAAAGCTAGGGCGTGGCTCGAGGGTCGAGCCCTCTTAACGTAAGAGAAGAGTTGTCAGGTTGTGGCTCGGAGGCACTGCCGAGCACGAAGACCTGTTAGTTTGAGAAAGCTAGGGCGTGGCTCGAGGTGAGTGCCGAGGATTGAGCCCCTTTGGCGAATTATCCAGCCGCTTCTTGAAGCCGACCAGGATCTGGCGGTTCGCAGTCTTGGCTTGGCCGTTTGACTAAGGGTGGCACACCGATGAGAAGCGTTGGCAAACGCCGATGTCTTTGCAGAACTTTTGAAAGTTTTTACCTGCGAACTGGGTCCCGTTATCGATGATGAGTACATGCGGTATCCTGAATCAGCAGATGATGTTCCTCTAGAAGAATTGTTGAGTGTTATGCTCGGTGATCGTGGCCAGGGGTTCTGCCTCGATCCACTTTGTGAAGTAGTCGATGGCTACCACCAGAAATTTCCTTTGACCTGTTGCTTGTGGGAAGGGGCCGACCAGGTCCATCCCCCACATGGTGAAAGGGGTCGAGCTGGATAGGGATTGGAGGTTGGCCTGGGGAAGCCTCTTCAATGACGAGAATCTTTGGCATGGGCCACATCGCTTGACGAGGTTTTGAGAGTCTTACAGCATTGTAGGCCAGTAGTACCCATGATTTAAGGCCTTTTGGGCGAGTGACCTGCTCCCCATGTTGCATCTGTCGATCCCCTCGTGTAGATCCTTCAGAGCTTACTTCGCCTCGTCTGGAGTTAGACAACGGAGGTAGGGCCTACCGTCGGCTGATGTGTATGAGCACTTGAAGAGCGTTCCTTCAATCAGGGTGAATCTTTTGGAGAGAACTTGAGCCGCTTCTGATGAATGGGCTTGGAGCCCAGGGTGATGCTCAGTCGGTGCATGATCAGGTCCTCTGAAATTCCAGGCATGTCGGACGGGGTCCAAGCGAAGAGGTCGATGTTGCGGCGGACGCAATCAATCAGGCCATGCTTCAAGTCTGGGGATAGGGTGCAGCTAACACGGAAATGTTTAGATTTGTCATCTGCCCCGAATGAGATTTCCTCCAGCTCATCCGCCGGTTCTGACTCCGGATGGTCCCTCTCGGGAGGGAGTTCAACCGCATCGAGGGAAAATACCACGCCCCCGACCGCTGTCATGTAGCACGAACGTGCTGACTCCTGATTGCCTTGGACGACCCCGACCCCGAGGTCGGTGGGGAACTTCAGTTTCAGATGGTAGGCCGAGGGGATGGTCTGGAACGAACAGAGCCTGGGTCGGCCGAGGATGACGTTGTATGCTTTCTTGACGTTTACCACCAAGAAATCCATCGAATCAGTTCGGAGGATGGGGGTCATGCCTACAGTTACATCTAGTGTCACAATCCCCTCAATTTGTACGGGGATGCCTAAAAACCCGTTAAGGATGTAGCCAGCGGGCTTGAGCTTTTCTCGGGGAGCGTGAGGTTCTGAAATGCTTCTAAAAATAGGATATTAACCGAGCTGCCATTATCCACCAGAATACGGCGGACCTCAAAGTTAGCCATGATGAGGTTGATGATGAGGGCATCGCTGTGCAGAAGCCGTACGCCTTCGAGGTCTTCTCCCGAGACGGAGATAGCCAGCTGTTGGACACGAGGGGATGGATGGTCCCGGACAGAATTGACCTCTCGGACGAAGGCCTTACGGGAGGTATTGGAGTCCCCTCCCATGGGTCCGCCATGGATGCAATAGAGGATAGCCGGTCCCCCTGCTTCCCTGGGTTCGGGGTCCCGCTCGGGGCGGCGGCTATTTTCTTGAGAAGGAGGCGAAGGCCTCGGGCTCCTTGGTTATCTTCGGTCTTTGGGATTGGTCTGGGTAAACTCCCTAAGATACCTTCGTTGGATGAGGGCTTCGATCTCATCTTTGAGGGCTCGGCAATGATCTGTATCGTGCCCGGTGTCTCGGTGGAAACGACAGTAGAACCTTTGGTCTCACTTCTTGCCATTGATCATCTATCGGGGAGGGAAACGAACGATCCCTTTGTCCTTGATCACCATCAAGATTGCCGAGACGTTCTGTGACAGGGGCGTATATCTCTAGAATCGGGGGACCGGGGGGGATCCTTTTAAGACCAGTTGCTTCTTTCACGGGTCTCTTGAAAGGCTCAACATCATCGACCTTATGCTTCCCCTTAGCAGTGGCTTCCTTGGTGCCCTCAGGATTGAGGGCCTTTTCGGCTCGGATATACTTCTTGACTCTGTTGAGTAGGTCGAGGAAGTCTACGGGTGGTTTCTTGGCTAAAGAAGCCTTGAGCTGGCCGTGGTGGACATTGTATTGAAAGGCTGCGGAGGCGACCCCTGCGTCGAGGGAGGAAACTGACCTCGCCTCGGTGGTGAACCTTCGAACGAACTCCTGGAGGGATTCCCCGTCCTTCTGTTTGAGGTCCAGAAGGGAAGAGCTTGTTTTCTCGACCTTCCTGCTGGTCACGAAGTGGGCTAGGAAACCCATTTCTGGCTGCTCGAAAGAGATGATCGAGCTGGGGGTAAGTTTGGAGAACTATTCCCGAGCTGGTCTACGGAGGGTAGCAGGGAAGGCATGGTAGAGGAGGGGATCCGCAGCGCTGTGAATCATCATGAGGGTCTTAAATCCCTCCATGTGATCAGCAGGATCACCCTCGCCATTGTAGGTCTCAATTGGGGAGGCCTGAAATTCCGAGGGATCTCGGCCTCTAGGATTTGGAGGGGGGGAAAGGGGGTCCGATCTGTCGATGACCATGACCCGGTACTAGTCCGCCCTCGCCAAGATGGACGAGGCAGTTCTCCATCTTCTTCAAATGACAAAGGAAGGCGTCTGCCTGTTCCTGGGGACGAGCCGATCGGCAGTACTCACCGGCTCCTGTTCCTGACTGGGGGTCGAAACTGTTGCAGACCTCGGTGGTCTGGCCGCCTTGAATGGCTTGGAGAATCTCATCCCAAAAATTCTGGAATTCAACCCTTGTGATGGGGGCTTGCCCCGCCGGGTCCTGCGGGGGATCGCACCTGGGAAGGCTATCGACAATGGTTCGAGACCAAGTTGGAAGCGGCATCTCCCCTCGTCCGGCTAGCCTGCCTGTCCAAGATGACGCGGCACAAATCTGACACACTAGAAGGTCAGGCTGCACTGTTGACCCGAGGTTGGTTGGAACCCTAGTCATTCGTGCGGCTATGATGCAGGGGTTCCGGATGTCGTGCCGAGGTGACGGCCCTTCTGGCTTTGGGAGCCATGGAAGGGCTCAGACCCGAGGTGAAGACTCTAGTTGGACTCGGAAGGATGACAGTACCTAAAATGAAGCTTTCCACAGACGGCACCAACCTGATGCTGTTTGTTTTTGGGGTATGAGGGCAATAAGTATGAGTTCTTGTAATTTTGTGGAACGAAAACCGTTGGTACTGGTGTCGGTACGACCACGAGTAGCGGGAGAGGCTCAGGGATAGGAGCCGAGAGGTAGAGGCCTGGGCACTCGGCTTGGATCTGGCAGCTCAGCTCGGAGGTTGGCAGCTCGGCTCGACTCGGTCTTTTGTACCTGCACACTGCCTAGAGACACCGGGAGAATTCCCGGTGATAGGCACTCCGACGATCTAGTCAGTCACTGAGAAAGGTGTTGGGCAGCTAGGGTTCAGGTGGAAAGAGAGAGATTACCTTTGAATGAAGGAGGGGGTCTGGTATTTATAGGCAGAGGAAATGGTTTTGAGACCCTACTGGGCCGGGTCGGACCCGTTTGCTCGTGGGCCTGATGTGGAAGAGGCCCATCTGGCTCTGGGTTGATCTGATGATCAGGGAAGAGCGGGTTCTGGGGAGATCTGACGGTCCAGGAGGGGCCATGTCATCTGACCCTATATCAGTAACTAGTTGTAATGAGTTTATGTAATTTGCATTCCTTGTTCAAGAACAAGATAATATTTGTAACTAATGATTAAATAACTCTGATGGCAATAAAAGTTTTTAAATTTCCATGTTATTTACTATGTTGATATGCATTTGAAGAAAAAGATTCTGGTTGTGTCACGGATGTCCGGTAACAGGAATCTAGGGCGTTACAGTAATCCTTTCTGTCGTCTTGCTTCTGAACTAAGTCTTCCTTTAGTTCTTAGTTTCCACTGTCCCTGTTGCCACTGTGCATCGACCATGTCGCAATTGTCCTTCGCCACTCGGAATACATCTGGGAACTTGTGTTGAAGGGTTAAGTAGCCACACCCCTTATCATTCCGAAAGCAAATCGATGAGTCGTCTCCGATAGCAAAAGATGCACCTGCAAGACAAATATCCTTGGTACAGAGAACACCCATCCAGAACCCTGAGATGGATGCAACATTCTTAGGTTTCCGGTGCATACTATTCTTCTTTAGGTATGCCGCTCTAACTAACTATGCCCACCTTGCCATCCATCGATTATGTAGTTTCCACCACCACTTGCACAGTAGGGCCTGATTCATTTGGTTAAGGTTGATAATGCCAAGACCTCCAAATTCCTTGCGTCTGCAAACAATTCCCCATTTTACGAATGTGTACCCTTTCCTATCAGTGGAGGTTCCTAACCATGAGAACCCCCGCCTAATCTTATAAATTTTGGAGATCACCCAAGCCAGAATTTCGGAGAATGAAAGATAGAAGATATGGATTGAGTTAATGACTGCGTTAAGCAAAATTAGTCTCCCACCGATTGACATCAATTTTTCTTTCCACCCGTCTAGCTTATTCTGAATCTTTTCCACCAACTCATTCCAGTCCTCCTTCCTGGGTTTGCCTGGTTTAATGGGCAGACCAAGATATTTTATAGGAAATGACTCAACTCTGCAATTTAGGATAGCCACCACAGCATTCTGACTGTTCTCGACTGTTCCAATTAACAAAATTGAGCTTTTATGGAAATTCACTCTAAGGCTCGACTAGAGTTCGAATAGGTACAATCCCCATTTAAGGAATACCACCTGAACCACATCATTCTCCCTGAAGATGAGGGTGTCGTCTGCATACTATAGGTTGATCACTGCTGACACATTACCTCTCCCCCCTAGGCATCTCAGTCTACCTAAATATCGATATCCCGCAAGCATTCTATTCAAGCTGTCAGCTACCAATGTGAAGAGTAGCGGGGAGAGAGGATCCCCCTACCTCAATCCGTGCCTGCACTGGATTTCCTTACCCACCTCGCCATGAACCATGACACTAACCTTTGCTAGTTCTAGCCATTTTCTAATCCAAACTACCCACCTTGATCCGAACCCACGTTTGTTCATTACCTCCGTGAGGCATTCCCAGTTTACTTTGTTATAAGCTTTTTCAAAGTCCAGTTTTAGAAGAAACCGCGAGATAGATCTGTGCTTGCAACCTTGGATCACCTCCTACACAGTAGCGACCCCGTCTTATTAAGGGGGGAATATCTTTCCCTTTAATAAAACATGTCTGGTAATCCTCAACCAAGTAGCCTAGGACCCCTTTGAGTCTATTGGCAAGGGCCTTAGAAATAATTTTCACAGAGCTGTTAAGCAGGCTAATTGATCTTATGTCTCCCACTTCTCTCACCACCTTTTTCTTTAGGGTCAATGTCATGAGAGCATAGTTCATTCTGTTCATCTTTAATGACCTGTTGTAAAAAGCATTAATAACGACCATCAGGTCCTCTTTAATGATGTCCCAGAATTTTCTATAAAACATTATAGAGAAACCATCTGGTCCTGGTGCCTTAGCTTGGCCCAAACCCCAAATTGCCTCCTTAACTTACTCTATGATGAATGGCTCCTCTAGCGCGTCAACCCTTTCTCATAGACTCTCCTCCAACGGCTCCTACAAACCTTCCATAGCTTGACAACTTGAGTTCGCCGCTTGCCTAAAGATTTCTTTGAAATACTTGTAAATGTGACTCTGCATTTCGACGTCTTAAGTAATTGGGCTGCTCTCCTTTTCTAGGTAGTGGATGACGTTTCCTCTTCGTATGCTTGCGATCTTATGGAAATAAGCTGTATTTGCGTCGCCTTATTTCAATCATTTGCGACCTTATGGAAATAAGTTGTGTCCCATTAATAATAGTTATAGATAACATTTTTTCGTCATATAATATTTTTCGTTTTGATATTATATTATGAAATTCTCCTATACTTTTTGTAGACATGCATCACATGTGTATTATATTATAGGAATTGGTAACCATTACTTAAGGTTGAGGCATTTTTTGAAGTTCACTAATTTCCAATATTTGAGGAGGAAAATGTGTATATTATACGTGGAGGTTGACTTGATACTTCTCTAGTTATAATAGTGAAGTTCCTTTCGCATCAATTCATATTCGGTGCATGCTCACTCTTTGTTTACATGTTTGTATTCCTTTTATAGGCTATAGATGAAGATCCAAATCCAGATGATCACGTACCATGGCATCAACTTGGTCAACCCAACCTCTGTAGTACACAATTCAAGGATTCGGTGAAGTTCCTTGAAGCTGCAATAGCTGCACTTATGCCTGGTCCAATCTTTGTAATACTTTACCTTTTGTTTGGGAGGGGGGTGGGGGGAGGAGGAGGAGGAGGAGGATAATTAGGTATTTATTCGTTGTGGGCTAAAATCAGAAAATAGTTGGAGTTGTAAGTGCAAATTCCAAATGTTACATGGAACTAAAAATTACGATCTGTTAGAAAATCTTCAATATGAAATTAACAAGACTTCTGAAAATACCATGTTAAATAACAAACATTAGGTTGAAATCAAAAGGTCACTATTTTCCCTGTTTCTGCTTCATCTTCAGGAAATATGTTTTTTGGTCATCTTTGTTCATGCCTCAAGTTAAATTTAGCAATTGAGCTTATAATAAATTCACTGACCTATTTGCAGGGGTGGCGCAGCTGAGTTTTAGGGAGCCCTAAGCAAGTTCTCAAATGGGATCTTTTGCAAGTTGACAAATTAAAAATGACAATTGTTTAAATGTAAACAAACTTGGAACCTTGAAGGACAAACTATTTAATGAAAACAAATTTATATATGCTTTAAAAAAAATTAGTTGATAACGTACGTATTTTACATGAAATGTCTTGTAGGAAAAAGAAACTCGAAAAACTCTAAGAAATAAGCGGCAGTTATTTTATTCTGAATTGTATGTTATCTGAGAGGATAGAAATGATGAATGAAAGAATTGAAGAGGAATAGAAGAAAAAAAAATTATGTTCAAAACATACAAGCAAACGCAAATTGAGTTTGTATACATTATGAGAAAATATTGAGCTGACATTATTGAAGTATATGTATAATGCTACTTTGAATGCTTTCATGGATACATTTTGATTTTATCAAACACCCCTTATATTTTTTTTTCTTTTTGAATGCAACCCTAGTATTCCTTTCATCAACAGATACAAAATTTAGAAGCAAGGGAAAAGAAGAAAACAAAGCAAACATGTATATGCACTTAAAGCTTACATTATCGCAAAGAGGTAAATATGATATATTAGAGAACACGATCAGAATGAAGTGATGATGAATATATGCATATGGGAATACTAGTTGGAAGCTTAAAATGTAGAATAATCATATGCACTAGAAGATTTGGTTAGAAATTTATCATAAACAGGTAAATATGATATACCATAGAACATTGAAAAAATATCATAGAGTGGCATGCATGGGCTAAGTGAAAAATAATATTAAATTCATAAAATGGTAAAATGACATGTACGGCTATGTAAAAAAAAAGTAGTTTAAAAAATAAAAAAAAATGATTAAAAATTTAATTAGCCCATATAGGTTTCAAACTTGTGACCTTTGCATTATTAACACGACACTCTAACCAAATGAGCTAATAAGTCAACTATTGTTTCAAATTTTAGATAATACAGTGTAATCGTATCTGAAAACAATTACATTTTTTAAAACATTGTAAATACTTAAAAAATATGGCCCTCTATAAAGTTGGGAACCCAAAGTAGTTGCTTGTGCTACTTGGGCCCAGATCTGCCTCTACCTATTTGTAATGGTTATATTATATGATCTTATTTGTAGTCGCCAAGTAATAACCACAACAGAGAAAATCGATAGTTGACTTGAAGGATCCTCATTATTTGATTTTTGAAATTTAACTTTTTAATTCAATGATTTTTAATTTTTTTTAGTTTGAATTAAATGTATATCCTACAAATTTGCTTCCTTTGTAAGTGATGCAGTTTGTTTTTGGGGGTGGTTACACCAGGTGTGAGTTCTCTCAATTTATAAAGTGGAAGCTTCGGTACCGGCTATACGCCCGACCCTCAGCTGAAGGAACGGCTCGGGAGTAGGCAGAAGTGAGGTGGAGGTCGGATGCTCGGCTCGGATCTGGAGGCTCGGATCCGAAAGTCTCGTGTACCTGCACTCGGCCTAGGAACACCGGGGTTGATCCAAGTAGCAGGCCCTCTGACGGTCTAGTTAGTCACTGAAGAGTAACAGTAGCTAGGGTTTTTAGAGGGGAAAGATTGATTACCTGTGAAGGTGGGAGAGAGCCTGGTATTTATAGGCAGTGCAAAGCGGGTCTGGACTCGTTTGCCCGTGGGCCTGACGTGGCAGAAGCCCATGGGGCTTAGGGCTGACCTTGCAAACCTGATGATCACGGGTGAGCAATTTTTGAAGGGATCCTGTGGCCCAGGAGGGGCCACGTCATCTGACCCATATCAGGAGCCCCCCACTCCTAGAGGGCTGGATAATCCAGCCGTGTAGGAGTGGTTTTTTGCCTCTGTAGGAAGAGTGGAGTGGTGTGTACGGCAAAAAATGGGATCCATATCTTTTTGAAGAGGTTAGCGGGGTAGGATGAAGGGGATCCTCTCTTGGAGTCACGAGTGATGTCGAGTGCTGAAGAGTAAAAGTCCGATTTGCCGAGCGACGAGGGTCGGGAGATGAGCCCCCTCCCTTGTTGGAAAAGCAAGGGGGCATGGAGTGGGAGCTCTTCTTGCCGAGCGTCGAGGGTCGGGAGACGAGCCCCCTGACTTGTTGGAAAAGTATGGGGACGTCGAGATCTTAGGAGTTGAAGTTCGCTCAGCCGAGCATCGAGGGTCGAGAGACGAGCCCCCTCACTTGTTGGAAAAGCAAGGGGACGTCAAGATCTTAGGAGTTGAAGTTCGGTCAGCCGAGCGTCAAGGGTCGGGAGACGAGCCCCCTCACTTTGTAACACCTCGAATTCCAAAACAGGTTGAATTTGAGTTCCACAGGATCTTTACACTTCACTTCGTACAATTTTACAAGAAAATTAAAACTTTACTTTACATCAGAGTTACATTTACATTAACTTTATATAGGGGAAGCAATTTTACAACAATGAATGAAATATAACAACACTTGAATAATCTTTAAGCATCAATTTCTCTTTAGTCTTTTTTATGTAATTTATCCTGCATAGAAAACTGTGAGCACATCAGTTTATTCACTGACGAAATATTATACATGGCCATCCTTTCTATGCCGAGACAGTATAACGATTCTCAATACTTAACAAACCACAAACTTTTTCACAAATAGAGCTAAAGGGACTAGCCTATTGATGTCGTGTTGTGAATGTGCACTTAGTCCTTAATGCAACTATTTATTTTATATGACACTAATGCACACTTGTTCAGAGTCTACGCAGCCCATACTACATAGGTCCGAGGGCAAGCCCTTAACCGTTCTTCCGCTTGTAGGGTTCAATCCCTCACCATGACTTAATCTACTTCTGTAACTACGGTAAGTATCCTAGATGTCCTATGAGTTACGAGCTCACGCCTAGGCACCCTGGAGAGAATCCCAACGCACTGTCACATGACTCATCATGCAGGCATCCTGTGGTAATTCACCTCCTACCATAGACATGACACCACCCGCAATCACCAAACACCCCACGAGCGTCGTCACCGGGACAGTACTCTGGAGCAATATCCACACCCTACTCATGACACATCATGGGGCCTCCTGTGAATACTCTCACGCCGCCAATCCAATGGCCCTCATACTCATGTTTTTCTCTTACTTTCATCACATATTCACTATGTATCTAGTCCTTAATTTAATTAAATCATGAACAAAAATCAATCCCTTAGGGTTAGCACTCCCACTATACCGGTCTTATTCATTCATTTCACATGACCCAAATCTTGGTCTTTTCATTTTCAAATATCATCTCAATATTTCTTTCATTGCCGGCATGAGGCTTAGCTACACCCTAGTTCTTAATTTCAACTCATAATTACAATATTGAATTTTCCATACTCATAAGTTCTCTTTTTCAATTAGCATGATTTCTAATCATTTCTATGAATCAAATCTCATACATATAGTTCAATTGTCATTCATGTATTTCATATTCAAAATTAATCTCTACAATTTCATTAAATTCTCACACTATAGTTCATTTCATTTACTTAATTCAAAAGTCACTAGGTCGTATTTTTCATTCATAACCCAAACTCAATTTAACAATGAGAGTCCATAGATAGCATAATTAAAGTTTCTTTCATTCGAAAAAAAAAATCTTCTTTTATCACTTAGCATAATGTTCTCAAAAAAGATATTTTTGTAATTCTCCAAAGAAAATTCCATAAGAGTCTACACAAATTTCACTTCTAACTCACTTTTATTTAAGTCAAAAGGTACACAAATATTTTCATAAGTTCCACATGATTTTAAAATAATTAATATTTTTTTTCGGGTTTAGAAGCCAAGAATCAATTTTAAACAAGAAAAAATCAAAAGTTTCTAATCTACCAGACCCAGAATCGAACTCGCGACCTGAGAGTAGACAGCCGCCACCGCAAGCCAACTGAGCTAGGGTGCTCACGCGGTATGTAAAAGGAATTAGTAAATAAGTGTTTTTGGGCTCGGGTTTGGGTTTTATTCGAAAATCTGAAAACAAAAGGCAGAGCCTAGGACTTGAACCCGCTACCACAGAGGTCACCCATGGCTACAGTAAGCGCCCAACACCCACATCGACCATATGGTCTAAGCAACCAAGTCGTTCCAAAAGGGTTTGTAATAGTTTTAGTCCAAAACTCTGTTCATTACTAGTTTTCAAAATTTCCAAATGTTTTTAGTACTTTTTCGTCTTTTTTTTTGAATCAAAACTTTTCAGAATTTAATCTATATGAAATCACATTAAACCAGTAATTTTAAAATCATTATTTACTTATAAAGCATGCATTTTCGATCTCAAATTATGTTATAATGTCCATAATTTCGACATTGAGAACAATCACATTTGCACACGATTCGAAGTGTAGAAAAAATACCTTATTTCTTCATTCTCACATTTATTAACCATCTACATTAATTTAGAACACAAAATTCTCCTCTTTTCTACAATAGAGTTTACTCTAATTTAAACAAACAGTTTCACATGAAGCATTCAATTCATCATTTGTCTCGTAAGCATAAATTTCTTCACATAGCATAATTCATAGACATCTAGCATGGCAAATATGATAGTTTCTAGCACTTTAATTTCCAAATAATCAACTAGCAACCATTTTAACAACCATTTTCTAAATTACCATCACATCTCTAACTAAGCAAACATGAGTCCAATTCCAACTAGTTGTTCTTTAGTAATTTTCTCAAATCATTCCTAGCATGGTATCTAGATTTAGAAGCATGAGAAACACCCACCTATAGGAGAAAACGAAATGAAAGCTCCTATAATGCAAGAAAGTGGCCTTCTCCTCCTAGAATGTATTGCAATTTGCCTTCTCCTCCTTATTTGTATGGAACCCAAGCCTCCTTTTGTGCTCCTTGGATGAATGGCTGGCCTCTACTTGGTTGGAACACACACAAATGCACACTCACTAATACTTCTCAATCTTTTGCTCTCTTAGCCTTTTTCTTCTTAATGAATTGTTTAGTGCACTAATGAGAAGAGAAACTAGGGGTATTTATACACTTTTAGGATGAGAATAGATGGCTAGGATTCAATCAAGGAGTTAGAGATCAAGGATCAAGATGAATTAGGAAGTTTTAGTAACTTCCATGAACTCATAATCACCCTTCAACTCCATCCACTCTCTCCATCACTCCATGCACAATCCGGCCATGCCCTAAAGGGTGTGCAATACACACTCTAGTGTGTGCACGTACCCCATCTAGTGTCCCCCATTAATAAGTTTTACAATATTAATTAATTAATTGTCTACTAAATGTGTCTACATGACAAGTTAAGGGAATTAAAAGGGTAATTAATTTGTGGGCTTCAAAATAGTGGGCTTTAGACTCATGGGTCATAATAGAATACCTAATTAATTAGGGTGGGCTTAGAAAACAAGCTTAGGCTTTTAAAATGGGTTTTAGGAAATAAAGAGAAATAAGGAAAATGTTTGTTCATGTTATAAAAAGATAATTTTATAAGAAAACATATATACCAAATTTGTACGTGCACAACACGTAAAATCAACAATTTCTCCTTTAATAAAAATTCAGAGTATTACACACTTGTTGGAAAAGCAAGGGGACGTCGAGATCTATGGAGTAGGAGCTCCTCTTGCCGAGCATCGAGGGTCGGGAGACGAGCCCCCTCACTTGTTGGAAGAGCAAGGGGACATCGAGACCTATGGAGTAGGATCTCCTATTGCCGAGCATCGAGGGTCGGGAGTTGAGCCCCCCCACTTGTTGGAAAAGCATGGGGATGTCGAGATCTTAGGAGTTGAAGTTCGCTCAGTCGAGCGTCGAGGGTTGGGAGATGAGCCCCCTCACTTGTTGGAAAAGCAAGGGGACGTCGAGATCTTAGGAGTTGAAGTTCGCTCAGCCGAGCGTCGAGGGTCGGGAGATGAGCCCCCTCACTTGTTGGAAAAGCAAGGGGACATCAAGATCTGTGGAGTAGGAGCTCCTCTGGCCGAGCGTCGAGGGTCAGGAGACGAGCCCCCTCACTTGTTGGAAAAGCAAGGGGACGTCGAGATCTGTGGAGTAGGAGCTCCTCTTGCTGAGTTTCGAGGGTCAGGAGACGAGCCCCCTCATTTGTTGGGGGATAATTTGTGGCTCGCGGTTCCATCCGAGTGTCGAGGCCCAAGCTGTTGAGAGGAACTTTGTCATGCCCCACTTCCCGAAAAGAATACGAAATACGGATACGAGACAAAAGCCTAGCGAATGATTTTCATCATCCATAAGCTGTTCAAGAAATCTTTACAACATTCATAAGATAATCAGAGTCGGAAGCAAAAGATACAACCAGGCATGCATAATTGAAACAAGATACCAATAGAAATTACTTGAAACCAAATATAATAATCTCAAATAATCAAATTCTGAACAAGTCAAATATCCTGGGTCACATCGCCCAAATACAAGATAAATATCCAAGTAATCAAGTACATCTTATTCAAGTTCAAACAATAATAATAAAAATCATAAAGCAGAAAATCCAGCATTAATACATCATCTCGCTAATACCATCTAGCAGTCGACCATCCTGATCTGCAATTAGTAAATTTGCAGGAAAAGAAAGAAGAAAAACAAGTACCCGTTAATTGCAAGTTACGAACAACTTATAATCTAGGATACAAGTACATGGGATAGGTAAATCTAAGTAACAAACCTAGCATGGTATAATCATGATAACAGAATATAATTCATAGCATGGCAAGATAAGCAAGTATAATAGCATGTGTCGAGTGTCAAGTAAACAAGTGTTAGAGCATCTATAGTCGTTGAATGGTAAAATATGGATATATGGATAAATAGAAATAGGAATCCTTGTTTTGCTGCAGTCGTTCAAAGCTATATTTTAGCTTTCTATTAATATAAAAATAAGCGACGGCACATGAAGTGCCGTCTGAGAATAAAAAAATACTAAAAAAATAACAAATTGCGTGGGACAGCACATGAAGTGCCGTCCGAACGCTAAAATAAAAAATTAATTTTTTTTATAGGTGGGACGGCACATCATGTGCCGTCCGAGTAAAAAAAAAAATTAGTTATTATTTTAATATATTTTTAATCGATCAGTCCAATGATATTAAAGTAACTTTTAATTAAATTAGTTATTATAGTTTAGTTAAATAAATAAATAATTAATTAGTTATATAAAGATAGTTATAGATGCAGTAAGTTAGATAGTTAGGTGCATTAAATTAAAACTGATATAGTTAATTAAGTGTTAGTTTAAGTGTTAGTTAAATTAAAACTGATATAGTTAATTAAGTGTTAGTGTAAGTGTTAAATTAAAAACCCCAATGGGACGGCACATCATGTGCCGTCCGAGATTTGGGGGGAGCGTGGGACGGCACTTCATGTGCCGTCCGAGGGGAAGGAATTTTTCGGATTTTTTAATTCGTTTTGGCGATTTAAAATTCAATAAACTAATTAATTTATAAATGGGACGGCACATTATGTGCCGTCCGACGAAAAAAATATTAATTTTTTTTGTGGGACGACATATCATGTGCCGTTACTCATATATGCATATAACTTATGCGAATTCTCAAATATAGCAATCTACTGTAGCGATTTATCCATAATATGGATAAATAGCAAACGACTGCAGCGGGTTTTTTTATCAAAAAATACATATTATGGATAAATAGCAAACGACTACAGATGCTCTTATGCATTAGGTAACCAGTATCAAGAATCATGTAATCATGTAGCATGTAGCAAGTATCAAATCTCATGTATCATGTAGTCAAGTGTTAAGTGGGCATGTGTCATGTTCAAGTGTCATGTATCAAGTTTTGTATTTATTACTATCTAGGTAGCACTTCATGCATCCCGGTTTTTACTACATGGTTGCTACAACAAACAGTTTCGCTTTAGATTTTGTAAGGGACCATACAGGGCAGTGTACTCAGGGACAAGCTCCAAATATCATGTAATCATGTATCATGTAAACAAGCTCCAAAACCCAAACAAGCTCTAGTGTCATGTGTGTACGTGTCATGTATATCGTGTCAAGCTCCATATGTAAACAAGCTCCAATAACCACTAGGTTCTTCCGAGTACACGTTTCTGCACTATCCACTACTAGATATTTCCCTTAACCCCGGCTTGGTTATTTTATTATTAATGTCAAATAATCATATAGGTGTGCAAAACATATCAAGTATATCATGTCATGATCATGTAACAAGTTCAATTTGCAAGAAAAATATGTACGTGTGCAAGATATCTCATAAAAGAACTAAAATAAACAAATCTCAAGTTCAGGACAGTAAGACCATACTATAGTAAAACATTGATTTCCAGCGTTAAAAATATGAAAACCTGAATCCGTCGAAACTTCTAGAAAATAGACTTCCAACCGAATCCATCGAGTATAAATAAGTCATATATTAATTCACAAAAACATATCTAAAAACTGATTTGAATACAGAAAATAGGTTCAGCCAGAAATCAGGAAAATTAATTCAAGAGCAAGAAAACAACATTAAAACTCAGTAAATAAATCCACGAAAAATTTGGGGTATTCCCTTATATGTCCAGTATCTAAATATAAAGTTTCAGAATTTTTTAGTGAAATTAGATCGGTCATCAAAAATAAGAAAGCATCAAAAAACCATAGTTTGGCAAATCTGGAAATCCCAACACTGCTGTACGAAAACCATAATATCTCGCAACCAGTGAAACGAAATCCAAACCCGCCAAAGGGAGATAAAAATAGACAAAATATATTAACTTTCATATTTCACAAATATTTTTCATAAAGTAAAAGAAATCAGGGTGAAAATACGATTCTTTACAGAACAACGAGTAAAATACAGCAAGTCTAGTTTTTATAAACGAGCATGAAACGACGTATAAACTTATCAATAAAATTTACCAAAATTCTGGGTAATCCCTAACTAGATGAAGAAACACTGACCAAAGTTTTGGATCGAAATAATATGTGTAGCATAGTTAATAAAATCATTTAGTCATCAAGAACATCGAAAAACAAAATTTAGAAAAGATCAACACCTCTGTAGTAAAACAGTCATAACTCACACATACGAAAACGAAATCAAGCAAGATCAGAGGGGTTTGAAAATAGACGAAATTCTCTAAAACTCATGTTTTATACCGAAATTAAGATACTGACTTCAAGACAGTCCAAAATAGCAAACAAAACAGATCAGCGACTGATATGGCTAAAAATAGGGTTAAATCGGAACCGTCCAAATTGGGCACGAATCTTAAAGCTTGGGGGTAAAATGGTAATTTCACCTACCAGTGGGTCTGAAATGGGTTCAGGGTCTTCTTTCGACAAAGCCCCACAACCCATGAACAGATCCACCTCAACTGGGCGCGGGTTCCAACCCGTGACAAACCCGGTCTAACAGGATAGAATTAGGGTTTCTGATTATACTTAATCAGCGGCCCTGATTCGCTCTTTCCTTTCACTGGGAATTAGGGATTTCATTCCTAAACTGATCCCAAAGGTGGCTATAAATACCCCCCATCCACCACCATTAAGAGGCAATCAATCTTTGGCCAGTTTACGCTCTTTCATAATCTTTCCTGGTTATTGACTTGAGCGTCGGAGGGTGCATCGCCGGGATCAACCCCGGTGTCTTGCACTTTTTGCAGATGAACAGCAGGAGTCAACGATCAAACTCCGGTGGAAAGGTTCCAGGTTTGCTATTCAGTTTTCCTAAGAATCCACAAATTCTATCTGTTTGCCCCCACACCAGATTTAGCGATAACAGATTGGCACTGTCTGTGGAAAACCATGAATAGCGATCCTTCCTCTCCCATTGGTTAAGATCATTTCCAGCCATGCCTCTCCGAAAAATGAGTTCCAGAGGGTCCAACTGTGGACCCACTCCTCCTCAACCACAATAGGAGGTTCCCCTCAAAACCGTCCAGCCAATGGGACCCCCTCTTCAACTTGATCAGGCCCCGCAGCAGGACCTACCTCCTCATCAGAACCTCCAACCCCTTCAGGGTCAAACCGGGCCTCAGAATGCCGGTGCGGGGGGCTCCTGTCCCAATCCTCAGAAAAAACCTCTCCAACGTGACCACGTCTCCGTGCATAACCCTTCTACCAACTCGATGGCATCTCACAACCCCCGGCCTTCCGACCCCCACAATACCCTCCTCAACCGGCAGAAAGAAGAGGACCTTCGCCGCCATTTGGATGAAATGTAGGCCTGAGAGGGAGCCTCCCGCCAAGAACGTCCAAATGAGCGATCTCCTCATCGCTGAGACTACAGGAGGTCCCCACTTCACAGAAGACGAAGAGAGTCCCCTGGGCACCATAGGGGAAGGCCTCACTCTCCCGCTGGTCAGCATCCCCCGAGGGATGATACCGCACCCATCACCCGTGCGGAGTTCCAGCAATTCCAAGCAACCATCTTGCAAGCCCTCAACCTCCGACCGAACAACAATAATGCTCAGAGGGTCCCCACTCCTCCTCTGGTCCAAAGTCCTCACCAACAGTCTCTAACTCCTCCTCCAGCTCCGAGCAACCGCCATCAAAGTCCTCGCCATTCCCCTAGCTACCATCGCCGAACTCCACGCTCCCCTTCTTACGAAGACGAG
The DNA here is from genome assembly GCA_017893485.1 of Hemerocallis citrina. Classification (NCBI taxonomy): domain Eukaryota; kingdom Viridiplantae; phylum Streptophyta; class Magnoliopsida; order Asparagales; family Asphodelaceae; genus Hemerocallis; species Hemerocallis citrina. Next base: position 133,950,512 of record CM030361.1, read on the forward strand.
TCCAGAGACTCATATGGCTACCGTCGTAGGGATAATGCTGTCTATTGTCGTCTCCACAAGATGGAGAGACGTCTCGGCCAACTAGACAGGGAAGAGGAGCTAAGGGGAAGGACCCTCCGTCCGAGCCGACCACCCTTCTCCCGAACAATCATGGAGGCACCCATTCCAATAGGCTTCAAGGCCCCCCAGTTCGAGACTTACTCTGGGGAATCAGACCTCGTGGACCATATCGAGAGCTTCAAGACCCTCATGTTGATCCACCAAGCTTCCGATGCCCTACTGTGCAAAACCTTCCCAGCTACTCTCAAGGGTCCAGCCCGGGAATGGTACTCTCGCCTTGCTCCATCCTTCATATTCTCCTGTGAACAATTTGAGACCCTCTTCGTCACCCACTTTGTGAGTAGCCGCCGCACAGAAAAGATCAGTATTTCGCTACTCTACCTCAGCTAGAAGAAGGGGGAGAAGCTCAGGGACTATGTGAAAAGGTTCACCGCGGAAGCTAGGTCCATTGCTTCCCTCGACCAGTCGGTCACTGCCGCAGCTTTCCAGTCAAATGTCCTTAACTCCAGCCTTCGGTCCTCCCTAGCCAAGAAGCCACCGCAAAACTTGTCCGACCTCCTTCTCAGGAGCGAGAAGTATATTCGGGCTGAGGAAGCGGAGCACCATCCCACCTTTGAGGGGCCTTCCTCCGGGACCAAGCGAAAAGCTCCTGAAGAAGGAGTTAAGAAACTCCAGAAGGACAATGGGGGCCAGTACCGCCCCCTCCCAGATTCGAGAAATTCACTCCTCTTAACACCAATATTTCCACTATCCTCATGGAGGTTGAGAAGGAAGGGGTTATACCTCCTGCCCCGAAGATGAATACCCCTGGCAAGAAGAGGGACAAAGAGAAGTGATGCTGATATCACCGGGACCACGGCCACGACACCAATGATTGTCGGGCCCTGAAGAATGAAATTGAGGCCCTCATCCAAAGGGGGCAGCTGTCTAAATTTGTGAGAAAGGACCAGATCGATCTTCCTCCTCCCCCCAGGGGGGCTAACGAGCGTCCTGAAAGGCACGAGGAAAATCCCGACTTCGAAGAGGAATGCATCCTGCTTCTCATCCATGGAGGCCCTATGGGAGGCACCTCCAACTCCTCTCGAAAGGCTTTCATAAGGGAAGTCAACTCAGTACATGGCATGCCCCCTCCCAAAGGCCTCGGGGTCCCGGTCACTTTTTTAGATGAAGACCTGGAGGGTGTCCGAACCCCCTATTGCGACGCCCTAGTGATTAACCTTTATATGGCAAATTTTAAAGTGGAGAGGATACTGGTGGACAATGGTAGCTCCGTTAACATCCTCTTTCTCACTGCTTTCAAAGGACTCAAGCTATCCCGGGACAGGCTTAAGCCCGCCGGCTACACACTCCACGGGTTCACGGGAGTGCCAGTGACTATCGAAGGGGTAATCACCCTCGACGTAACCACTGGTAAAACTCCTACTACCCGAACGGAGCCGATAAACTTCATGGTCGTCGATGTCCCTGCTGCTTATAATGTGATTCTAGGCTGACCTGGCCTAGCTGCTCTAGAGGCCGTCCCGTCGGCTTATCACCTCAAGATGAAGTTCCCCACCAGGACGGGAGTAGGAGAAGTAAGGGGTAGTAAAGAGATGGCCCGTAAATGTTACATGACCTCCACCGGGGGACCAGTCCTCTCCCTCGAGACTCTTGAGATTCCCCAAGAGAATGTCCGGCCAACGTCCGAATCGGTGGATGAATTGGAAGAAGTGCTCTTCTCCTAGCATGATCCGAACCGCAAGTTCCTCATCAGCAAGACCCTCCCATCTGCACTATGTTCTGACATAGTCCAATGCATTAGAAAGAACCACGACCTCCTCGCATGGTCGGTTGCTGACATGCCAAGAATCTCCGAAGAGCTCCTCGTCCACCACTTGAGTATTGCTCCGGGGTCCAAACCGGTCCAACAAAAAAGGCACAAATTTGCCCCTAAGCGCCAACATGGTATCAAGGAAGAAGTGGACAAGCTACTTAAGGCCCGGTTCATCCAAGAAGTTAACTACCCCGAATGGCTCTCCAATGTTGTTATGGTTAAGAAGTCTAATGGGAGTTGGAGGATTTGCTTCGACTTTACAGACCTGAACAAGGCATGCCCTAAAGATCCATTCTCTCTCCCAAGCATCGACACCTTAATTGACGCCACTTCGGATCATGAGTTGCTCAGCTTCATGGATGCCTTCTCCGGGTATAAACAAATCCGAATGTTCCCCCCAGATATTCCGAAGACCTCCTTTGTCACCGATCAGGGGCTCTATTGCTACAGGGTAATGCCCTTCGGGTTGAAGAATGCAGGTGCGACCTACCAACGCTTTGTCAACAAAGTTTTTCAGAACCAAATCGGCCGAAACATGGATGTATATGTTGATGATATGCTGGTCAAAAGCATCCATGGGGCCGATCTGCAGGAGGCATTCGATGTATTGAGGAAGCATGATATGAGGCTCAACCCGAACAAGTGTGCGTTCGGGGTCTCGTCTGGGAAATTCCTAGGTTTCATGTCAGCCAAAGAGGAATCGAGGCCAATCCTGAGAAAATCAAAGCCATCTTGGACATGGCTCCTCCCAAAAATGTGAAAGAGGTCCAGAAGCTCATGGGGCGCCTCGCAGCCATAGGGCGCTTTCTGTCCAAGTCAGGAGAGAAATGTCTTCCCTTCTTCAAAGCCCTCAGGGGGGCTAAGGGCTTCGAATGGGGCCAACAGCAACAAGAATCATTCGATCAGTTGAAAGCCTATTTAGTCAACCCCTCTCTCTTCAGCAAGCCTATTCCTGGGGAAACACTCTACCTCTACTTAGCTGCCTCCGAACAAACCCTCAGTGCTGTCCTGGTGAGGGAAGAAGACAAGGCTCAGAAGCCCATTTATTACGTGAGCAAGGTACTTCGGGATGCCGAGCTTCGAAATCTAAGGCTGGAGAAGATGGTGTACGCCTTGGTGATGGCAGCTAGGAAGATCCGCCCTTATTTTCAATCCTACTCGGTGGTCGTTCTTACCGACCAGCCGCTCAAGCAAGTCCTACACAAGCCCGAGACCTCAGGCCGGCTGATGAAGTGGTCAATCGAGCTGAGCCAGCATGACATATCATACCAGCCTCGGACCGCAATCAAGGCTCAAGCCTTAGCTGAATTCATTGTTGAGAGCACCATTCCAGAGGTTAGCCAAGCAGCAAATGGACCTCCTACTTGGACAGTATATGTAGACGGGTCCTCTTGCACCGAGGGAAGCAGAGCCGGGGTCATTCTGGCAGGCCCAGAAGATTTCGTTCTCCAATACTCCCTCCGCATTAACTTTAAAGCCTCCAACAATAAAGCGGAGTATGAAGCCCTTATAGCCAGCCTCGGTATGGCTCGCAAGGCAGGGGCAAAATGCCTCCGGATATTTAGCGACTCTCAGCTGGTCGTGAATCAAGTCTTAGGCGAGTACAAGACGCGAGATGACAGAATGGCTAAGTATCTAGCCAAGGTCCAAAATCTCATGGCTCTATTCGAAGAGGCACTCATTCAGCGAATCCCCAGAGAAGAAAATTCCCAAGCAAATGCCCTCTCCAAGCTAGCCTCCTCCTCCCTTCAGGGTCTCGAGCAAACTGTCCTGATTGAAGTGTTCCTCAGACCAAGCATAGAAGAAGAAACTCCCGACTCGATGGAGTCGCTGCCCGTTCAACTTCAAGACAACTGGATGAAACCTCTGATAGAATTTCAAAGGGATGGGCTCCTCTCCGAAGACCCAAATGAAGCTTGCAGAATCCGAACCAGAGCGGAGCGGTACACCCTTGTTGAGGGGGTCTTGTGCAAACACTCCTACATCCAAGTAGATGGCAGGCCCTACTTGTGGTGCCTCTCCTCGGGAGAAGCCTCATATGCCTTGCAAGAGCTTCACAAAGGTATAGGCGGAGCACATTCAGGGTCAAGGTCCCTTGCCAAGAAGGTGTTGAACTACGGGTACTTCTGGCCTACCCTCCTACAAGATGCAGAACGACATGTCCGGCAATGCAGCTCGTGTCAGCAGTATTCCAACATTCGTCGCCTACCCTAAGCACAACTCACCTCTCTCTCAAGCCCGATCCCCTTCACAATGTGGGGGATGGACTTACTAGGTCATTTTCCACCTGCTCCCGGTCAACTCAAGTTTTTAGTCGTGGCGATCGACTACTTCTCAAAGTGGATAGAGGCCGAGCCCTTGGCTACAATCACTGAGAACAAAGTGCTTCAGTTCTTCTGGAAGAACGTCATCTGTAGGTTTGGCGTGCCTCGGGTCCTGATAACTGATAATGAAACACAGTTCACGGGGGCTGCGTTCCGATCTCTGTGTGAAGACCTCGCCATTCAGCAGTGCTTCTCCTCCATCTCCCATCCTCAGTCGAATGGTCAAGTGGAAAATGCCAACCGATAGATCCTCTCCGGTATCAAGAAGAGGTTAGATAAGTCCACCAAAGGCTTATGGGCAGATCAGCTCCCCAACGTACTGCGGAACTATCGCACTACAAAACGGACCCCCACAAGAGAGACGCCTTTCAATCTCACCTATGGGTCCGAAGCAGTGATCCACTTGGAAGTCGGCCTACCATCTCCTCGCCTTATGGCCTATGAAGAAGAGCGAAATGCCAGAGAGATTCAGGCAAATTTGGACTTGATCGATGAGCTCCGTGAAAGAGCTTTGATTTGCCAGCAAAATTATCGAAGGAGGATCGAATTGGCCTACAACAAAAGGGTCTGTCCAACCAATCTCAAAAAAGGGGACTTGGTCCTCAGAAAATTGGCTATCTCCTTCCCCAGCCAGAAGAGTAAGCTAGCCCCGAATTGGGAAGGACCCTACAAGATCACCAAAGAAGTTCGCCGTGGAACATACCGTCTTGAAGACCTTGAAGGCAGAGAGATCCCCAGAGCTTGGAATGCCGACCATCTGTTGAAATACCAAGAGAGCGCATGAACGCCTCTCTAAGTACCTTCAGATGTTGAACCATTCCTTTCCTTTCACTTGTATTTTGCTTCTTTATTTCTTCAATGTAATAACGGCTTGCAACTTAGAAGTAGCCGACTAGTAGTTATCAATAAAGAGCTTCTTTCATACTTTTCTTGTGATTGCTTGCATCTCTCTATTTTTAATTTCTTTTTACTCAAACAGCGAGTTCGGAGTCCAACACTTAGCTTGACTCTGCTTCGCAGGCTCACTCTTAAGCGAGCTAGAAGTGGTTCGCCATTCGGAATTGCTCCCACAACCGTTGAAATACACTCAAACGATGAGTTCGGAGTCCAACACTTGGCTCGACTCCGCTTCGCAAGCTCGCTCTTAAGCGAGCTAGAAGTGGTTCGGCATTCGGAATTGCTCCCACAATCGTTGAAATATACTCAAACGACGAGTTCGGAGTCCAACACTTGGCTCGACTCCGCTTCGCAAGCTCGCTCTTAAGTGAGCTAGAAGTGGTTGGCCATTCAGAATTGTTCCTACAATCATTGAAATATACTCAAACGACGAGTTCAGAGTCCAACACTTGGCTCGACTCCGCTTCGCAGGCTCGCTCTTAAGCGAGCTAGAAGTGGTTCGCCATTCAGAATTGCTCCCACAACCGTTGGAACGCACTTCGCCGTCGTGCGCGAAGTGCCTACAACTAGACTAGACATGGTAGAAGAGTACTTGGAGGAGCTAACCTTTGGTTCTTATGATTCGTTTAAAGTTGAAATAATCCTCCGAAATGCTGCTCTCCACTGTAAGAAACTTACTTCTCTTACAAATTCACGAGTTAAGAGGCTCAAAGCAGGGCTCGGCATGCCTTGCCGAACGCTCTTAGCATCGACGCCCAAACAAGCAAAAAATCACAACTCTGGACCTCGGCATCCCTTGCCGAGCGCTCTTGGCACCGACGCCCAAACGAGCAAAAAATCTTGCTATGGGACCTCGGCATCCCTTGCCGAGCGCTCTTGGCACCGACGCCCAAACAAGCAAAAAATCTTGCTCTGGGACCTCGGTACGCCTTGCCGAGCGCTCTTGGCACCGATGCCCAAACGAGCAAAAAATCTTACTCTGGGACCTTGGCAATTCTTGCCGAGCGCTCTTGGCACCAATGACCAAACGAGCAAATATCTTGCTTTGGGACCTCGGCACGCTAAAGATAGTAATGAGTATTACAACGACACAAGTCTAACAAAAATGCACAAGTCCAAGAAAGAAAAAGTCTCATTTCAATCAAGTGTGGGAAGACAGTACAAGATGGTGCCCTTCTTTACAATGAAGTTACAAGTTGAAAAGCCAAAACTACAAAGCCCACTCGTAACACTTAGACAAAATGCAAAACTTGGAGAACAAGAGATCTTCAACGCCTCCTAGGCGCAGGGATGTTCCGCTTCAAAGATACCCGGGGTCGGCGGTGCTTGACCCCGGAGCTCGTCCCTAAGCTAGCGAACTGAGACGTATCCTCGGCACTGCTCCTAATAGTTGTGCCAATAGACGCTCCGCTCGATGAAATTGCAACACCCTTTGGGCATCACCCGGACTTTGCCGAGCAACAGGCAAACGGGTCGCAAGCTCGTAGAACGAAATCCCTCATTCGCTCTCTTCACGAGTGCACGAAGTGCTCCTAACGTTGATCGGTCCCGAATGCGGCTTGAAGCGAGCCACTTCCACTTCTAGCTCGGCTATCTGTTGCTTCAGAGAGTCATTTTTCACGTCCACCTCGAAGCGAGGAGGCATAGCGGAGCTCGGGAGGCTAGGACGGCTGGTAATGATTCGGCGGAGCGGAGTGACTTTGATGCCCCTGTCCACTGTGGCCCTCTTCAACGTGTCGACTTCTGTCGTCAATCCGTCGCGTTCGGCCATCAGCTTGCCCACCACCATCGTCAACTCCTCTTCTTTTGCCAGAAGCTCTGCCTTTACGATCTGCACGTGGTGAACCGCAGTGAGCATATCGTCCCTCTCCATTGTCATCTTCGACAAAGAGTGTTGGAGACACTTAAGCCTCAGCCCATTGGTGAAGACTGTCGACGAGCTGTCATCCTCGCCTATGGGGGGTATCTCGGCGAGCCTACCCTCTAGCCACCGAATCTCGATGTCCCTCCGGCCTAAGATCAGCTGCAGATGGTTCCATTCACTCTCGGCCCTGCGCAACCCCAACTCGACTTCGTAGAGGCGCTCTTGGCACCTGGTTAAACACAACCTCGTCGCCCCTAAGCTGACCTCGGAACGTAACTCCTCCCCTGAGTGACTGCATTCGGCAGACTGGGTTACCTCGGCGAGCTGAAAAGTTCAAAGCAAACTACGAGCGATCAGTAAATATTCACAACTTCACTCCGCATCCGACCCCTGAACAAAGCTACATGCGTCTAATGAAGACTAAAATCTTGTGTTCAAACACTTAGTCAAATTTCAGGACTACAAAAAAAAACAAGATAAGTTCGAGCTAAAAAAGTTGTATTTCCATTCATCACAAAAATGCGGTGGCCAGTCCGCAATTAGGCAGTACAAGCAATAGCTCGAAAAACAAAAAGCAAAAGAAAGAAGAAGAAATCAGGGGACGACCTCTTTCCCGGGATGTCGAGATTGGGCGAGGTCGGACTCCCCCAAAGGAGCCACCAATGCCAACGGAGTCACCACGGACCCCTGCACCTTGCCAACGACCTCGACCTCGGGGTCATCTTTGTCGTCGTCTCCTTCCTCCTCCGACTCGGGGTCGAAGCTATCAACATGGTCCGGGAAAAGCCTCCACCCCGAGCAGTCGACCTCAGGGTATTGCTCTGACACCTGAGCGATGACCTGGGCGTATGCCTTCGCCATGTTTGCGGTGAGGAAGCCCTGTGCCTTCGCCATGGTGGACGCCTCGGCTTCCTTCACAGCTGCTGCCTTGGCCTCCGCCGCCTCAGCTTGCTGCTTGGCCGACTCCTCCTTCTGCCGGAGCAGGTCGGCCTCGAGCCTTGTGACAAGGTCCTTGAGGTACTCGAGCCTTGTCGCCTTCCCTTCAAACTCGACCCTCAACTTTTCGAGTTCGTTGCCCATTCGAGCCTTTTCGGCCCGAGCTCTGTCGGCCTCCTTCTTGAGGTCCTTCTCCAACTCCATCATCTTCTCCATGAGATGACCAAAGTGGAAAGTTATCTACAGCAGAGTAACAAAAAACCAAAGGAGTTAGAAAAATCAAACATAAAAGTTCCCAACAAAGCGAAGGACGATACTTATCGATACCACCGAGCGTGCGATCTCGATGGCGTCGTCACCCGCCATGCCGGCATCCATGGCGGCTCGGTCTTTCGGCGTCGCCAGGTGCTTTACCGCCTGCATGCTCGCCAGGTAGTCGCCAAGGAACCCATCTAGTTTCTAAACCTGCCAGTCCGGAACATGAATCCTCTTGTGCTCCTCTGTAAGGAGCGCATCGGCCCCCACCGTTAGCGGAGGCACCTCCATCCCGAGTGCCACTGCGATCGGGAACTCCCCTCCCTTGGCCGACACCGAGGCCACTGTCGGATCTCGGGTCGGGGTCACGTATGCTGGCGCCTCCACCTCCTCGGCCACGCTCACGACTTTTTGGGTCTTCACGGACGGCAGTTTAGTGGCGACCCTCTTGCACTTCTTCGGCGCCTTGCTTCCGAGGGCGGCCCTCTGTGCCAGTACCGCTTCATAGTCCATGGCCTCTGCATCAAGCAAGAAATTGGTTAGAAAACACAAGTTACGATAAGCAAAGTAATAAGAAAAAAAAACGTAGAAAAAGCCGCGTACTGGGATCTATGCGGCATAGCCCTCCCCTGAAGAGAACGTCCTCGGTTAGATCTCACCAATCGTACTTTGGCCGATCTAGAAGGACCCGAACTGCCTCTTCTTCTTGAGGGTGAAGCACTGGCGACTCCCTCACTCGCTTCGTCACCTCCTCCACCCAACCGGAGGGTATGGGCCACGCCTTCGCACTCTGCACTATAAAATACTTATCACGCCAGTGCTTTATGGAGTCGGGGCAAACGATGAGCCGACCTCCATGTCTCAGGGCCAAATAATACTGGAACTCCGACCGGTTCTGCTGATGAAGCCGGTAGAGCGTCCGGAGCACCCTCAACTCCGGCTCGACTCTGGCTGTTTGGCAGTGGAGCACGAACCCGTTGATGACTCTCCATGCGTTCGGCATTTGTTGGATGGGGCTGACCCCAAACCACCTAAGTACTTGAATCGCGAACGGGTGGAGAGGGAGCCGAGCTCCAACGATGAAGGCATCGATCGGCCAGAAACACATGGTTACTGGCAGCGGCAAATTGGCCCTAACCCCGGGACCCGGCAGTAGCAGTTCGTACTCCTTCGGGATTTGGAAACAATCCCGGATCGCTGCCAGGTCCTCCAAGTTGAGGATGGACACCGTCTCGTCAGCCTCCGAGGTCTCCCTCGCCGCGTTCTCCTCGAAGGTCTGCCTCCTCCCATGAATGATGCGCTCGGCATGCTCCTCTGGAAGTTCTCAAACCCTTTGCAGCCTTGTCAGCGGTCCCGGCAACCTGCTGAACGGCCCCATGCGCTTCGGGTCCTCTACAATCGTGTCTCGACCAAAAACTCTCTTGCCCTTATCTTTGCAATCTCTCTGACTTGGAGACGGAGCTTCGCCAGCAGGAGGGGAGGGCTCGGAGACAGGGGAAAGAGACATTTTTTAATTGGAAAAAAATTAAGTATAAGTTACCTTGAAGTGACAGGTACGGTCGGAATTTTCTCCGGAAAGCGATCGACGATCACTGTGAGCTCTCGCTAGTGGAAATTCACCGCCTGAGTAAAAATTTGGAGAAGTGAAAAATGAGAGAGGGGGTGAGGTTTTATAGAGCGTGGCACACGAAATGAGGATAATGGGCCCAAAGAGCTAGGCCCATTCGCACAAGACAACAAAAAGAGCTGAACCACGCCAAGCTGTACTGTCGCATTAATGGCTGCCACATCTGTCAGAGTTGTCAGAAGTTCAACAGTCACCAGCTCAGCCTGACATTTCCTAAGATGCCAGAAATCTTGCTCTGGGACCTTGGCATGCCTTGCCGAGCGCTCTTGGCACCGACGCCCAAACGAGCGAAAATCTTGCTCTGGGACCTCGGCACGCCTTGCTGAGCACTCTTGGAACCAATGCCCAAACGAGCAAAAAATCTTGCTCTGGGACCTCGGCATCCCTTACCAAGCGCTCTTGGCACCGATGCCCAAACGTGCAAAAATCTTGCTCTGGGACCTCGGCACGCCTTGCCGAGCGCTCTTGGCACCAACGCCCAAACGAGCAAAAAAGTCACAACTCTGGACCTCGGCATCCCTTGCCGAGCACTCTTGTCACCGACGCTCAAACGAGCAAAAAAGTCACAACTCTGGACCTCGGCATCCCTTGCCGATCGCTCTTGCCACCGATCTTGTTACATGGAAAAATTGGACCTCGGCATCCCTTGCCGAGCGCTCTTGCCACCGACCTTGTTACATGGAAAAATTGGATCTCGGCATCCCTTGCCGAGCGCTCTTGCCACCGACCTTGTTACATGAAAAAATTGGACCTCGGCACACCTTACCGAGTGCTCTCGCCACCGACCTTGTTACATAGAAAAATTGGACCTCAGCATCCCTTGCCGAGCGCTCTTGTCACCGACCTTGTTACATGAAAAAATTGGACCTCGGCACACCTTGCCGAGCGCTCTTGCCATCGACTCTGTGACATAGAAAAATTGGACCTCGGCACACCTTGCCGAGCGCTCTTGCCACCGACCCTCTTACATGGAGAAAATCACTCCGAACTTTGGTAAAGATTCGCCGAACGCCCTTTTTGCGCCTGCAGCCTGGCCGAGGTATCTACGCTCTTCGACAGAAGGTGCCGAACCCCCATGGACCTCGGCCTCCTTCACAGCATGTGTTCAGAGGGGGTCGGCGACGAAGCCGAAGCATCTAAGCCATGAAACGACGGAAATAACATCGAGTCATCTACCTAAATATTGCGAAAAAATAATTTAAAATTCAGAAAAATTAATTAAAAATTCTAAAAAATAATTATAAATCCGGATAAATAATTTTAAGCCCCTGGGTAAATAATTATTGCTTAGAATGGTTAATTAAGATCCCCGAATAACGAATCACCACTTCGCAAAATTAAGAAAAATCATCAGGAGTCCAGGAGAGCTCAAGAATAACCTTGAGCGTGCAAATAGCTTCAAAAATCACCATAATACCTCATACAAAAATTCAATACCCCTCGTTTGGACTCCGATACAACTCCGAAAGCCATTAAAACAGTAAAACTACTCTTCAAAGGCTGAGCCCACTCAGCCTTCGGGAGTGGGGGGCTCATGATATGGCTAAAAATAGGGTTAAATCGGAACCATCCAAATCGGGCACGAATCTTAAAGCTTGGGGGTAAAATAGTAATTTCACCTACCAGCGGGTCTGAAATGGGTTCAGGGTCTTCTTTCTACAAAGCCCCACAATCCATGAATGGATCCACCTCAACTAGGTGCGGGTTCCAACCCGCGACAAACCCGGTCATACAGGATAGAATTAGGATTTCTGATTATACTTAATCAACAGTCCTGATTCGCTCTATCCTTTCACTGGGAATTAGGAATTTCATTCCTAAACTGATCCCAAAGGCGGCTATAAATACCCTCCATGCACCACCATTAAGAGGTAATCAATCTTTGGCCAGTTTACGCTCTTTAATAATCTTTCCTGGTTATTGACTTGAGCGTCGGAGGGTGCGTCGCCGGGATCAACCCCGGTATCTCGCACTTTTTGCAGGTGAACGACAGGAGTCAACGGTCAAACTCCGGTGGAAAGGTTCCAGGTTTGCTATTCAGTTTCTCTAAGAATCCACAAATTCTATCTGTTTGCCCCCACACCAGATTTAGCGGTAACAGCGACAAATTACATATTTTTCCTTTTAACGACAACTCAATATATATCATACAAAACTTGTTCAAAACACAACCAAACATGAAATCGGATCTACCAAGTGTCTAAACATCATGAATTAGGGTATCTAGCATGTCCACATCAAATATATCACATGGATCTTAACCAAATCACGAATTCTCACAAAAATCTCACATACATGATCAAAATTAAGAACGGGTAAAATCTAAGTTAATTCATGTCCATATTGTGTTGTGAGTCATCTATTGTCAAATTTCGCAATAGAGACAAAACCCATCAAGAATAACACAAAAAAGAGTCGTCTCTAGACCCAACTACACTATATGTGGTATTTTTAAACTTGTATCAAACAAATGAATTGGAGTACAAGTTACTTTCCTTAACCGAAGATGAAGAACAACGAAAACCAAGAGTAACGAGCAAAATCCACGAAAAAAAATCCACGAATCAACGAATCCAAGCAACGAATCCATGAACAACTCGCACGATCCCACGTGCGAACTCTCAAGCAAGCGAGAGAGAGACGGCGACAACTTGCGGCCAAGAGAGCACACCAAGAAAGAGAACTAGGGTTTATGTTTGGTGGTGTGTAGGAGGTGCAAGGAGGGTTGTCGGCCAGGGGGAGATCGGCCAAGGGGGAAAGAGGGGCTCGGGCTGTCGGGTTGTGCACACAGCCGGAGGGGCTGGAGTCGGCCTGGGGGGTCTGGTCGGGCTGGTGAGCGGCGGCGCAAGCACGGGAGAGAGAGGGAGGTCGGGTGAGAGAGGTGGAGTATTAGGGTTAGGGTTTGTGTGAGGGAGGGTGTATTTATATGGAGGGATTAGGGTTAATAATACAAGTTGGGTTAATGGATAATTGGATATTAGGATTATTAATAGGTTATACCAATGGGTTGTGGATTTGGGTCAAATCAAATAGGAATACAAATAGGATTTTAGTTTAATTAGGCTTTGGTGAACAAATTTGGATAAACATAATGGGATTGAAAAAGGGAATGAACCACCAACACACCATAAGCACCAAAAGACAACAATAAAGAGAACAAAACACAGTTGGAGAGCGAAACCACGATAATAATCAAGAACCAAATGAAAGAAAGAACAAAATAATGAAGAACGAAACAAAAGAGACAACCAATCAAACACAAAGAGCTCAAAATGAAATAAAACGAATATATATTGAAAACAACTCCAATATACGGTTCAGAAAAAAAATACAAGAAAGAAATACACCAAAGCAAAAAATATCCTAAAAAAATACACAAAAATAAAAAACAGGGGTTACAAACTTTTTGTGGCTCGCGGTGACATCCGAGCGTCGAGCCCCAAGCTGTTGAGAGAAACTTTTTGGGGTTCGCGGTGACATCCGAGCATCAACCCCCAAGCCTTTGAGAGAAACTTTTTGTGGCTCGCGATGACATCCGAGCGTCGAGCCCCAAGTTGTTGAGGGAAACTTTTGCGGCTCGCGGTGACATCCGAGCGTCGACCCCCAAGCCTTTAAGAGAAACTTTTTGTAGCTCGCGGTGACATCCAAGCGTCAATCCCCAAGCCGTTGAGAGAAACTTTTTGGGGCTTGCGGTGACGTTCGAGCGTTGACCCCCAAGCCTTTGAGGGAAACTTGGGTGGTGAAAAAAGGTGAAGTACCCAAGAAGTTGACCCTGTGTATCGAGCTGCCGCATTGGTCGATAGAGCCGAGGGTAAGAAGGTATTTTTGCGCTCTAAGATGACGTCATCAAGATCTTAGTGACCGGTAGATCTTGATGATCAAGATCAAACGGCCAGATCTCTTTGCAGAATTCGAGGAGTCTCCTCTCCGCTTATAAATCACCCTCCCTCTCCTGATTTCTTCAATTTTCTCTCATTCTCTTGTCAACAGAAATTTCCTTGCAAGCCGCCGGTGACCACTTTTCGTTGATCTTTAAGTTCTCCGGTGAAACAGGTTAGTATTTTTGTTTTACAATGTCACGCACTCAGTCCGGCTCCGAGGTAAGCTCTTCAGGTCACGCCGAGGAGGAAGTTCACTCGTCTTCGATATCTTGGTCTCCAGGTGACTTTTCAGTGAAGGAGGAGGTTATATCGGTTGGAGGGTCAGGAGACGAGGATGTTGTAGTTTATAATGTGGCTCCTTTACGAGTTCGTAGACCAGAAGGGGAGCCTGTTGAGCAGAGCGAGCATGAGGGAGACTCTGAGGAGGAGTTTGTTGATGAGGAGAATGAGCTCAGGGAAGGAGGCCCGGGGGAAGAGGAGCAGGTTGAGGAGGGTGATGGTCAGGAGGGGTCCGAACAAGGGACTGAAGGATCTAGCGAACATGGCGAGGTCGGAGGAACCAGAGAAAAGGTAAAGGAGGAAGAGACAGACCTCCCACCGTTGCCCCTAGCAACCCCTTCCCCTGATAGGAAGCCTCGCCCCCGAAGGAGGAAAAGGAAGTGGATACGGCCCGACAGTCCGGCCGAGAAGGACAAATATGAATATGGCTCCGGGTTCAAGTACCCCCCCTCTATCCAGCAAAAATATAGGGTTGATCAGGATATACCCTGACGACGTGGAAAATCTTCTTGCATACACTTCACTGCTGCGGGAAGAGGGACGGTCCATAATCAAGATGGACATCATGAAGTGCGCCTTGAAGAGGGACTACTTGCCCATCTTAAGGGCAGCCTACTTTATTCTGTAGGAATATGAGCTAATTGTGCCGAACCCAGGCATCCTCCCGACTACCGCGCTAGAGTCGAGCTTCTGTATGTTCCCTGAGAACGCTTTTATCTTGGGGTTGAGACTTCCACTGCACACGTTCATCAAGAGGTTGCTAAGCTGGGGGGAACTGAGCCCCATGCAGTATGGTCCCAACTCGTGGAAATACTTGGTATGTTTTATTTTGAAGTGTCAGGAGAAGGGAATTAAGCTGAGGCTCACCTACTTCCGCGCCATCCTGGGCATGAGCTCGCTCGGGGACGAGGAGGGGATTTTCTACCTTTGGTCGCGTCCCCATAAGAGAGTGATGCACGGACATCTGGACTCCATAAAAGAGTGGAAGGAGAAGTACTTCATAGTCCGGAGTGAGAAACCTTGGGAAATTCCAACGGTTTGGAATTTTGGAAGGCCGAACCACAAGCCCCCAAAGCGCAGAGACTTGATTGAAAAGGAGTGGGCGAAGGTTGATGATCGTGGAGGTGCACAGTATTAGTTGGCCTTGCGTCACGGAGCTGCATCTCGCCCGACCCGGACTGAGCCCAGCCGACCCTAGTACGTTTTTGTTTACATTTTGTTTTTCTTTCTACCTTCGTGTTAACATTTTTACTTTTCTTATTTTTGTAGAGATGTCTGCTAAGGAGCTCGACAACCGGAACGTCTTGGTAGCCCTGGCTGCCAAGAGGAGGGCCAATTTGGCGAAGAAGGCTGCCTCGGGGGCGGGGACCAGCCCGACAGTGACGCCAAGGACCGAGGAGTCGGCCCCAAAGAGGGCGAAGAAGCACCACCACCATTCGTCGAGGACGACGAGAGATCCGCGGGCGAGCTCCGGCAGTAAAAAGGTTGCCGAGGTCGCGAAGGGGCCTCTCCCGCCACTTCGCTCGAATGCTGAGGAGAAGGTGGGTCAGCAGGGCATGAGGCCGTATGCCCCCGACTGGGGGGTCAAGACAGGGGATACGCTCTTCGAAAGCCCAGTTGCGGTGGAGGTGGTGGAGCACCTCGCCACGGATTAGGATCATATGAACTTGGTGGTGGAGATGGCTGATATGTCTTACATGAGGTTCGCGTAGGCCCACCTCGTGGTAAGTCTTCCTTTTTCGTTTTTGGCTTAGCTTGCGAAGAATTCTTCTAACTTGGTTCTCCTAGGCCAGGCGATGCAGCATGCGCAACACTTTCATAAGTGCCTCGAGATGGAGATCGTGATCGAGAAGAAGAATGCCGAGCGCTATCTTCGGGAAGCCACCCATCTAAAGGACGAGCTGACGGCAGTGGAGTCTGCCCATGCGGTCGCCCAAGCCCAGCTGGTCTCGATCACGGAGCATCATGCGAATGAGCTGGCGCACTTCAAGATGAAGGCCAAGAAGGAGAGCAAGGAGATGGCGATCACCATGGCCGACACCCTGATCGCCGCCAAGGACGAGGCCTACAACAAGGCCAAAGAACACATCCTGCAGATCTACCCAGACCTTCGGATAGGTCATCTCCACTACGGGTGGCAGTTCCCCGAGCTTTCGCTAACGCCCTGCAGCGGGGACGAGGAGCAGGGGACCCTTAACTGGAGGCTGGGGGCGACCAGGCTGATGAAGAGGTGTCGTCCCCCCTAATCAGTAGTCTAGGAATTTCTTTTTTTTCTCTTATAATTGTGGAACGCGGGCTGGCCACCGCTTTTTTGTAACAAAAATTTTTGAATTTAGAAAAGAAGAATTTTTGGCCGATGCTCTATAACTTGTGCTTTTTTGCCTTTTTGTGACCTGTTGTTTTTCCCATCTTTTTGATAGATGCATAAGGTCCTCGGCGCCGACCTTGGTGCGGCTGAGGTCTCCTAAGTCCGAGCTGGGCTGGGGGCCACGGAGAGTGTTCTGACTTGCCACTGTAAGCAGGCTCGGGATCAAGAGGCCGCGGTGAATTATTTTATAAACAAGTCTAAGGAGCTCAGCGTAGAGGTCGCTCGTATGAAGAAGGCCATAGCTGACCGGGACTGGTGGATGGTTGAGACGAATTGGTCAATCTCGGAGGCCTCAAGCGGGTGACCAGCTTCGGAGTCCTTTCTTCGTGAGGCGGTTGTGGAGAAGGAGTCAGAGCTTCGGAGGCTGAAGCTCATGCTAGGCGCCGTCCCGCTCGAGGAGGCGAGCAACTCCGTGTTGAGACCTTCTCCGACTTTTTACTTGGAGATGGCCCGGCCTGCCGACGCGCAGAGCTCCGTTGTCGGCGGAGCGTGCAGAGGATTCCGTGGGAAGCACCGAGTTTGAGTTTTAAGCCGAGAGACGAGCGATTTGTAATATCTTCATTGTATTGTATGGCCATTTCTGGCGCTCTATGAGTAATAAAACTTCGATTTCTTTACTTCGATAATTTGCTAAGCGAGACTGGTAGGGTCGTATCTTGAGACTCTTGTCGAGCGGAGCTTCGCTTGAGGTCGCCGTTGAGGTGGGGGCTGCGCTCGGGGGCCGAACCGCTACGCTTCGTAGGTAGCCTTTAATAAGAGATGTTTTGTCTTCCGATAAAAATTAATGGTGATGCTTCACCTTCCACCGTTTGAACTTCCCGATGTCATTAATGAGCCGCTCAAGGGGGGCTATATAACCCCCACCCCCACATCAGAAATTTATCAGAGAAAAAATTAGAACCTTGGGTACTTGCCGAAGGCGGGCGGCCTACCACGAGATCTTTGGGCTGAGAGTCCCGGATCGGCGGTTCCCCTGCCATACTCTAGCATTTTTGGGTAGACAGCCCGAAGGGCAATCTGCCCAGAATTGCTAGCATGTGGGGGTGTGCCAGCCAGGGTCTGGGAGCTCAGGGAATCTTTTGGGCGAGGGTCCTAGGTTGGTGGCTCCCCTGCTGCCCTCGAACAATTCGGGGTTTCGGCCTTAAGGGTCGTTAGCCCCGAGTTGTTCACAGGTGAGAGGTGGGCCGACCAAAGATCTGGGGCCTGGGGCATTTCCCTGAGGGCGAGCGCCCTAAGTCTTTAATAAAAACTTTTGAGTATGGTGGGGTTAAAGGTCGTCGCCGAGCATAAAGGTTGCTTGGTTTGAAAAAGCCAAGGCCTTGCTTGAGGTCGACACTGAGCTCTCATGCACGTTCTTTGGTAGATAGTACGGGTGTAGCTGGAGGTCATCGCCGAGCGCATAGGTCGTAGGGCTTGAAAAAGCCCAGGCCATGCTCGAGGTCGATGCCGAGCCCCCGTACCTTAGAGAAGCTTGTTATGAGCGTAGGTGAAGGTTGTCACTGAGAGTAAAGGTTGCATGGCTTGAAAAAGCCAATGCCTTGCTCGAGGTCGATGCCGAGCTCCCATGCACGTTCTCGAATAGATAGTACGAGTGTAGCTGGAGGTCATCGCCGAGCGCATAGGTCGCAGGGCTTGAAAAAGCCCAGGCCATGCTCGAGGTCGATGTCGAGCCCCATACCTTAGAGAAGCTTGTTATGAGCATAGCTGAAGGTCGTCGCCGAGCGTAAAGGTTGCATGGCTTGAAAAAACCAACGCCTTGCTCGAGGTCGATGCCGATCTCCCATACCTGTTCTCGGGTAGATAGTACGGGTGTAGCTGGAGGTCATCGCCGAGCACATAGGTCGCAGGGCTTGAAGAAAGCCAGGCATGCTCGAGGTCGATGCCGAGCCCCCATACCTTAGCGAAGCTAGTTATGAGCATAGTCGAAGGTTGTCACCGAGCGTAAAGTTCGCATTGCTTGAAAAAACCAACGCCTTGCTCGAGGTCGACGCCAAGCTCCCATACCTGTTCTCGGGTAGATAGTACGGTTGTAGCTGGAGGCCTTCGCCGAGCGCATAGGTCGCAGGGCTTGAAAAAACCTAGGCCATGCTCGAGGTCGATGCCGAGTCCCCCATACCTTAGGAGTGACTTTTTGTGGCTCGCGGTGACATCCAAGCACCGAACCGCAAGCTAAATTGAGGAGGAATTTGTTGCTCGCGGTTTCATCCGAATGCCGAGCCCCAAGCTTGTAAGGGAAGCTTTTTTTGGCTTGTGATTCTATTCGAACGTTGAGCCCCAAGCTTGTAAGATAAGCTTTTTGTGGCTCTCGGTTCCATCCGAATGCCAAGCTCGAGACTTGTTTTAAGAAAGCTAGCACAAAGATGAAGCTTGTTTTAAGAAAGCTGGCATAATTACATCATATTGACGTTACATTTGATGGTTTACATGGGGGTATCTATAGAGGCTACTCCTCCCCTTCGAGGAATTTGATGAGGTACTCTGCGTTCCAGGGCCCCTTGACAGCCTTGCCCTCCCGGTCGATGAGGCGGTACGTACCCGGGCGTACAACCTCAGAAACTTTGTACGGACCTTCCCAGGTTGGGGCCAATTTCTTCTTTTGGCTGGGGTTAGATACCGCCAGCTTTCGGAGGACGAGGTCCCCTAGCTTGATGTCGGTGGGACGCACCCTTTTGTTGTAGAACCACTCGATCCTATGCTGGTATGTGTTCCTTCTGATGGCAGATTTTTTCCTAACCTCGTCTATGAGGTCCAGGTCGGCACGTAGCTGTGCCGAGTTGGTTGCTTCGTCGAAGGCCATGATCCGGGGAGAAGGGAGCCCGATCTCGAGGGGAATTACTGCATCCGCACCATAAGTCATATTGAATGGCGACTCTCCCGTGGGGATTCTCTTTGTTGTTCGATGGGCCCAGAGAACGCTCGGCAGCTCGTTGACCCATAACCCCTTGGAAGAGTTATCAAGTCATTTCTTGAGACCGTCAAGGATCTGGCGGTTCACATTCTCGGCCTGACCATTCGACTGCGGGTGGCATACCGAAGATAAGCGTTGCTGGATCTCGAGATCCTTGCAAAACTTTCAGAAATATTTACCCGTGAATTGAGTCCCATTATCTGTGATGAGCATGTATGGAATCTCGAATTGGCAGACAATGTGCTTCCAGAAAAATTATTGGGTCTGCTGCTTGGTGATCGTGGCCAGTGGCTCGGCCTCGATCCACTTCGTGAAGTAGTCGATTACTACTATCAGAAACTTTCTTTGGCCCATTGTCTTCAGAAATGGGCCTACCAAGTCCATCCCCCACATAGCAAAGAGGGTCGGACTGGCCAGGGAGTGGAGGTTTGCTTGCGGAGCCCTTCTCACCGAGGAGAACCTTTGATAAGGGCCACACTTTTTGACCAGGGCCAGAGCATCTTGCAACATCGTAGGCCAGTAATACCCGTGATTCAGTGCCTTTCACGCAAGCGATCGACTTCCCATATGGCACCCGCCGATTCCTTCATGGAGCTCCTTGACAGCACACTTTGCTTTGCCGGGGGTTAAGCAGCGGAGGTAGGGCCTTCCATCCGTTGTGGTGTACGATCATTTGAAGAGGGTTTCGCTATTCATGGCGAACCTCTCAGAGCGGACCCTGATTAGAAACTTTGATTAGAAACTTTCTGACGGGGGTGGTCCAATTATCAGGCTGAGCTCCGTCTTCTATACAGAGGGTCTCGGGAAGGTCGATACTCGGCTTCAGGAGTACTTCGATCAGAATGGTGCGGTCGAGACCTTCAAAGGACGATGAGGCTAACTTTGACACGGCATCGGTCTGGGTGTTCTGCTCTCTTGGGATCCTTAAGACTGCAGACTCGTCGAAGGATGCCAAGGGCCGCTGAACGATGGCCAGGTACCGGATCATCCGATCATCACGGGCCTCGTACTCTTCGGTATTCTGATTGACCACGAGCTGAGAGTCGCTGAAAGTCCTAATCTGTTTGGCGCCTGCCTGGTGCGCCAGGGTAAGCCCGACAATCATAGCTTCATATTTGGCCTCGTTGTTGGAGGCTGGAAAGTTGAGGCGGAGTGAATATTGGATAAGGAAGTTGTTAGGTCCTCGCAAAATGATGCCCGCATCACTCCCCGCTTCGCAGGAAGAGCCGTCGATGTAAACTTCCCACGTCTGGTCGGCCTCCCCATTTTTAGGTTGCTCGGAGAGTGCATTCCGTGATGAACTCGGCGAGGGTCTGCCCCTTGATGGCCATTCTTGGCTGATAGCCGATGTCGTATTGACTGAGGTCGATCGACCACTTGACCAGTTGGTCGGAGCTGGAGGGCTTGTGGAGTAAAGCCTTCAGAGGCTGGTCCGTGAGGACCTGAATTGAGTGTGCCTAAAAATAAGGGCGGAGCTTCTGCACGGCCATGACAAGGGCATATGCCACCTTTTTCATTTTTGCATATCTGATCTCGACCGCGAGCAGAACCATGCTCATATAGTACAGCGGCTTTTGGACTCCGTCCTCTTCTCGAATGAGAACAACACTGAAAACATTTTCCAATACCAAAAGATAAAGCCAAATGGGCACACTCGGTTCGGGCATGCTGAGGAGAGGAGGATTGGCGAGGTACTCTTTCAATTGGGCAAACGCCTCTTGCTGCTGAGTACCCCACTCGAATCCTCCGATTCTGCGCAAAGCTTTGAAGAATGAGAGGGACATCTCTCCGTATTTAGAGAGGAAATGGCCGATGGCTGCTAGTATTCCCGTGAGCCGCTGGACCTTTTTGATGTTTCTAGGAGGGGCCATGTCTATTATGGCCTGGATCTTCTCGAGATTTGCCTCGATACCGCGCTGGCTGACAACGAATCCAAGGAATTTCCCTGAGGAGATGCCGAATGCACACTTCACCGGATTGAGCCTCATATTGCGGGTCTGAAGGACCCCAAAGGCTTCTTCTAGGTCGGCGACGTGGTCCTGTCCCCGTTGGCTTTTGACATGCATGTCATCGACGTACACATACATGTTGCGACCAATCCGATCCTTAAAGACTCGATTGACGAGCCTCTGATAAGTGGCACCGGCATTCTTCAGCCCGAACGGCATAACCCGGTAGCAATAAAGACCTTGGTCGGTGACGAAGGACATCTTGGCTATATCAGGGGGGAACATTTGGATCTAGTTGTAGCCTGAGAAGGCATTCATGACAGAAAGAGCTCGTGACCCGACGTTGCGTCGATCAGAGCGTCGATGCTGGGGAGAGGGAACGAATCTTTGGGGCACACCTTGTTGAGGTCAGTAAAGTCTATGTAGATCCTCCAGCTCCCGCTCACCTTTCTGACCATCACGACGTTCGCCAGCCACTCAGGGTAGCTGACCTCCTGTATGAACCGGACAGACAAGAGTTTTTCCACCTCCGCTTTCACTGCCTGCTGCCTCTTCGGGGCGAACTTACGTCGCTTCTGGACGATCGGCTTCGAGCCGGGGATCACGCTGAGTTTGAACATGAACAGGTCTTTAGAGATCCCCGGCATATCGGAGGGCTTCCAAGCGAAGATGTCGATATTACGGCAAATGCAGCCGATTAGGTCGGACTTGAGGTCGGGCATGAGGGAGCAGCTCATGCGGAACCACTTTGACATGTCCCCTGTCTCGAACGAGACTTCTTATATTTCATTCCCCGGCTCAGGCTCGAGCTGGCTCCTTTCGGGCTGTAGCTCGACAGCATCCACGGGGAACACACCGCCCCTGACCGCTGTCATATATCACGATCGTGCTGCTTCTTGGTTCCCTCAGACGACCCCGACACCTGAATCGGTGGGGAACTTCAACTTTAGGTGGTAGGCCGAGGGAACAGCCTGGAGGGAGTAGAGCCCCGGTCGGCCGAGGATGGCATTGTAAGCTGCCTTGACGTTCACAACCATGAGTCCATTGACTCGGTCTGTCTGTAAGGGGTCGTACCGACAATGACATCCAAAGTCACGATCCCCTCTATTGGCACCGGGATGCCGGAGAACCCGTGTAGGGTATACCCGGCTGGCTTCAGCTTATCTCAGGGGAGCTTGAGGTTCTCAAATGCTTTTAGGAAGAAGATGTTCACCGAGCTCCCGTTTTCCATGAGGATCTGATGGACCTTGTAGTTCTCCATGACGAGGCTGATGACGAGCACATCGCAGTGCGGGAGCCTGTCCCCCTCAAGGTCTTCCCCTGAGAAGGAGACAGGGAGCTGCTGAACCTGGGGGGAAGGGAGACCTCGAACGGCATTTACCTCTCAGACGAATGCCTTGCTGGAAGTGCTAAACTCTCCTCCCATGGGCCCCCATGGACGCATTGTAGGATAGCTTGACCTCCGGTCTCTTCAGGCTCGGGGTCCCACTCGGGACGCAGTTTGGGGGTGCGAGGAGGAGGAGAAGGCCTCCGGTTCCTCGTGTCTCTTCGGTCCCGGGCGTCTTCCTGTGTGATTCCCGGAGGTACGCTCGTTGGATGAGGGCTTCGATTTCATCCTTCAGGGCCCAGCAGTAGTCGGTGTCGTGCCCGTTGTCCCGGTAGAAGTGACAGTAGAACTGCTGATCCCTTTTCTTGTTACTGGTCGGTCAAGGGGGCATCTGGACGAGGTCCATGTCCTCGATTGTTAAGAGGATAACCGACACATTTTGTGTCAGTGGTGTGTACCTCTTGTTGAAGCACAAAATTGGGGGGACCCTCTTCATGCCGGTCCCATCTTTGGGGACTTTCTTGGCGGGCTCTGCCTTCTCAGCCTTGCGTTTCCCCTTTCCCGGGACCTCTTTTGCATCCTCGGGATTTTAAGCCTCCTCGGCCCAGATGTACTTTTCGACCCGATTGAGCAGGTCAGGGAAATCAAGGGGAGGTTTCTTAGCCAGGGACGCCTTCAACTGGCCATGCCAAACGTTGTTTGCCGGAACGCCATCAAGGCGAACCCAGCATCGAGGGAGGAGACCGACCTCGCCTCCGTGGTGAACCTCCGGACGAACTGCTAGAGTGACTCCCCTTCCTTCTATCGGAGGTCTAGTAGGGACGCGCTCGTCTTCTCGGCTTTTCTACTGGTCACGAAGTGGGTCAGAAAGTTGGCCTCCAGCTAGTCGAACGAGTAGATAGAGCCAGGGACGTGCTTAGAGAATCATTCCCGAGCCAGACCCCGGAGGGTGGTAGGGAAGGCTCGGCATAGGAGGGGATCTGAAGTGCTGTGAATCATCATGAGGGTCTTGAAACCCTCCATGTGATCAGCAGGATCACCCTCGCTGTCATAGGTCTCGAACTGGGGAGGTCGAAAATTTTGGGGTATTTCTGCTTATAGGATTGCAATGGAGAAAGGAGGTCGAGTCGGCCTATGACCCTGAGCCGGCCTCGGGCTGCCGTCACCGAAGTGGTCGAGGCAGTTCTCTATTTCCTGTAGGCATCTTAGGACGTCCTCGTCATACTCTAGCGGGCGGGTTAGGCTGCGAGACTCACTGGCTCCGGCATCCTACTGCGAGTGAGAGCGGTGGAGTGTCTCGTTAACGGGGGTCCCTAAGATGGCCTGCAGGATCTCGTTCTGGAAGCTTTGGAACTCACGGTGGGTGACTGGAGCTCGCCTGGCCGGGTCGCGTTGGGGTGGTGGCCTCCGGTCGGCGCGACTGAGCGCGGGCTTCCTCTCTCGGGACGGGTTCCTGGGATGGTTCGGGGTCGAGTTGGAAGCGGCCCCTCCTCTAGTTTGGCTTGCCTGTCGGTCCTGGATGACCCGACGCAGGTCGGATGCGACCGAGGGAGAGGCACCCGGTCCGGGTCCGAGGTTGACCCTCGGATGTTTGGATCCATGAGTGTCGGCGGGGACGTCCTGAGGAGGAGCGTCCTGGCGACGTGTAGAGGTGACAATTCTTCTGGGCTTGGGAACCATATGAGGTCGGATTGAAGGGATGCCGTTAATGGCTGGGTTCGGACTGAGGTCCATACCGAGGGTTCCCACAGACGGCGCCAACTTGATGCGGTTTGTTTTTGGGGGTGGCTGCACTAGGTGTGAGTTCTCTCAATTTATAAAGTGGAAGCTTCGGTACCGGCTATACGCCCGACCTTCAGTTGAGGGAACGACTCGGGAGTAGGCGGGAGTGAGGTGGAGGTCGGATGCTCGGCTCGGATCTGGAGGCTCGGCTCAGATCTGGAGGCTCGGATTTGGAAGTCTCGTGTTCCTGCACTCGGCCTAGGAACATCGGGGTTGATCCCGGTGGCAGGCCCTCCGACGGTCTAGTTAGTCACTAAAGAGTAACAGTAGGTAGGATTTTTAGAGGGGAAAGATTGATTACCTATGAAGGTGGGAGAGGGTCTGGTATTTATAGGCAGTGCAAAACGGGTCTGGACCCGTTTGGGCCGGGTCTGGGCCCGTTTGCCCGTGAACCTAACAGTAGCAGAAGCCTATGGGGCTTAGGGCTGATCTGGCAGACCTGATGATCAGGGGTGAGCGATTTTTTAGGTGATCCTATGGCCCATGAGGGGCCACGTCATCAGACCCATATCAGTAAGTAATTGCATCTAGGTTTAGTCCTTTTTCCTGAATAATTTTTACCGACAAGGTAATTTATTATTATTATTATTATTATTATTGTGAAGCAACTAAAAATATGATAAAACCACATAATATAGTGTCTTGCCAGAAAAAAGGAAGAAGTGCGCATGTTCTTTCCTGTTGAATATATTTGATGCGTAATTCTTTTTTTTTATTGTATAGATTTGGAGCGATATTTCGATTGATTTTTCTTCTATAGGTATTGCATTACAATTGTCCCGTGAATTTTCTTCAGCTGAGATAGTATACAAGCATGCAAGTTCTCTCTTTGCCAATGACTCAACAGGCACATGCCATCCTTTCCAACCTGGGAAATCTCTACCGTCAGCAGAAAAAGTTCAAGCATGCAAGGACAGTATTTACAAAAGCTCTTGAATACGCCCTGGATACGCGCCATCACATAACGACTTAGGTCTTGTGTTTGTGGCTGAAGGCCAATGGGAGGAGGCTAGAAACTGTTTTGAGAAGGCTTTGCAGTCTGATCCTTTACTTGATTCTGCAAAGTCAAACTTTTTTTTTGAGTTGAAAGGTGGGATAACACAACCCTGTTTCATTAATAAGGGATTAATAAACACCCCGCATAACCGGGAAGAGTACAGAGCAGGAAATAAAACATAAACCCCCAACAGGACCCCGGGGGATGGGTTTCATCATCTAGACCTCAGACAACAGGACAACAAACATAAACCCCCAACAAATCCCTGGGGGATGGGTTTCTACATCTAACCCTCATACAGCCAAAATACAGAGAAGAGATAACCAAAAAAAGACGCAGTGGGAGCCACTGAATCAACTGGGTAGTGTGCTGGGTGCACTCCTCAATCCATGGTCGGCCCAAACTTTATCTCCTCATCGTCATATTCATCCACCTGGAAGACTCGTGCAATCCTCCCTCTCGCTCCTGATGCCGCTGCAGTAGCCCAAAAAGAGATTAGATGCATGATTTGAGTAAGGTTACCAGAAATAGAATTACATGAAGCACGGAAATAAAAATCGTTCCTATCTAGCCATAACACCCATGTGGTTGCCGCAATGGCAATGTACCACGCATCCTTCATATCGTGTCGGATTGATGCAAATCTAGGGTCTACCCATAGTTCCTCATACTCTCTTGGGTAGTCCTTTGTGCCTAGGGCACTTAGGACTTCTATCATGATAGCCTTACTCCTTGTGCAGTCAATAAACAAGTGGTTCAGATCTTCTGTGTGCGTGTTGCAGAATCCACAATTGGTCTCAATGTGCGGTTGTCTCTTGGCTAGGTTCTCTCTGGTGAGAATAGCATTGTTAAGCACTAGCCAAAGGAAGACTCTGACTTTAAGAGGTGTTTTTGCCTTCCATAACACCGTTGCCCAGCTGGGTTTGCATCCTCGAAAGTGAATTCGGTTGTAAAGGGATCTCACCGAAAACACTCCTTTCTTCTCAAGTCCCCAACGCAACTGGTCTGGACCTTGGGCACAGAATACGCCAGATTGGACAATTCTCGTCTGTAGTTCACGCAGCTGCTGGTGCAAACCTGTTGAAAGCCTTCCTTGGAACGAGGGTTTCCAAGTCCCTCTTCTCCAGGCTTCTGCCACCAACATATTCGGACGGTTCGTTTTTTCAAACAGCTCTGGGAAACTGTCCTTAAGAGCCTGTGAACCACACCATTTGTCCCACCAAAACCTGGTGGACCGCCCATTACCGATAATAGACGTTACTGCTGAATTGAACGGTCCACTTGCCTTTGTAATTCCTTTCCAGAATCTGGAGGTTTTAGATCCCACTCGGAAGCCTAAACACCTCGTCCCTTTTCCTCGAAGGTAAGGCTGAATGAAATCCTGCCATCCTTTTCCACACTGGTGAAACACTTTCCACCACCATTTTCCTAGCAGAGCCAGGATCATATCTCTAAGGTCAATGATACCTAGCCCTCCATGTTTCTTCTTCATGCAGGCGATATTCCACTTAATAAGGTGGTAGCCACCCTTATTTGAATCTGCCCCTTTCCAGAGGAATCTTTTACGGATTCGGTCAATCCTTTGTATCACCCACTTCGGGAGTTCAAAAAAGGACATGTAGTAAATGGGCAGGTTGGAAAGCACGGAGTTGATGAGAGTCACTCTTCCCCCAATCGAGAGCGATTTGCCTTTCCACCCAGACAGTCTGTCTTCCACCCAATCTATAATAGGTAACCAGTCAGCCTTTGTGAGTCTCCCTGGTTTGAGCGGGAGCCCTAAATATTTGATCAGGAACTCCTCTGTCGCGCAGCTTAGAATGGTGGCATGTTCCCGTGCTTCTGCTTCAGATAGAGAAATTGGGACCAACGCGCTCTTGTGGAAGTTAATTCTGAGGCCTGACCATGCCTCAAAACAATACAGGGCCCCTTTAAAGCAGATTGTTTCAGATGTAGTACCATTTCCAAAGAGTAGGGTATCATCAGCATATTGTAGTATCGTGCATCCCTATTTATTGGTGCTGCCTGCCACAGGCGTGATCCAACCTTTTTTTTGACAATTTTCCAGCATTCCTCTAAGCACATCCGCAATGATAGTGAATAACAGTGGGGATAGTGGATCTCCCTGTCGTAGTCCCTTCTTGCATGGGAACGATGGACCTGGTCTCCCATTCACCGTGATTGCCGTTTTGCTAGAATACAAACATTGTTTGATCCATCTGATCCATTTATCCCCGAAACCTCTCCCTTTGAGTGCCTCCAGCAGACAATCCCAATCCACAGAATCATATGCCTTCTCAAAGTCCAACTTCAGAAGGAAGTTCTTGGAGTTGTTCTTGTGGCAGTGGTGAATAACTTGTTTAACGGTGGCCACACAGTCCAGTATACAGCGGCCCTTAATAAAACCCGTCTGGGTTTTATTGACCAGACTGTCCATCATGCTTCCCAAGCGGATCGCTAGAACCTTAGTAATGATTTTTGCCGAGCAGTTTATCAAGCTAATAGGTCTAAAATCCCCCACGCGTTTGGCTTCCTCTCGTTTGGGAATCAACACCACCTCTGCAAAGTTGAACATACCTAGTCTCAGATTGTTGTGGTAAAATTCCTCCATTAGATCCATGAAGTCTCCTTTAATTTCTTCCCAGAACACTTGGAAGAAAATCATGGGAAAGCCATCTGGTCCAGGTGATTTGTCTGCTCCCATCTGGTTTACGACCGTTTTGACTTCTATTTCTGAGAAAGGTGCCTCCAAAGATGAAAGGTTCTGACCTGAGTCACTACGATACTCCTGCCAGTAGCCCTCACTCATTGGGATCCTAAAATTATTCTTCCTCCCGAAGAGGTCCTTATAGAAGGTGTGAAAGGCTGTGGAGATCACCTTTTCATCCTGTGAAGTTCCCGAATCCGTCTGAATTGAAAGGATAAGATTGGATCGCCTTCTAGCGCTTGCTACCCGATGGAAGTAGGCCGTATTCGCATCTCCTTCTTTGAGCCACGAGATCCTAAATCTTTGCTGCCATTTGATCTCTTCTAGCCTATAAAGATTGGCTATATGCTCGCGGAGTAGTAAAAGCCTGCCACGCTCCTCCTGCGAGAGGATTCTAGTTTCTTCTATCCTCTCAAGCTCATCAATTCCTTCCAGACAGGAATCCTTAGCATGCCAGATGGAAGAGAACCTTGATCGGTTCCATTTTGCAAGCCTCTTTCTCAATCTTTGGATTTTCCCACACCAACGCGACGCAGCGTCCCTGCCCTCCATTGGGAGCGCCCAATTCTCCATTACCATATGATGGAATCCCCGGATTTCCAGCCAGGCCTTCTCAAATCTAAATTTCCTCGGTCTACGATGCCCTCTAATTCCTGTGTCGAGCAGGATCGGGGTGTGATCTGAAGTTGACCTGGGGATTCTGCAAAGTCAAACTTGACAAGCCTTCTAATGTAGTCTTCTGAATTTCTTGGGTGATTGATTCTGATTGTGTTGGTTGCTAATAAGTAGTGTTACTGTTTGATCCACTCTTAATCGTATAAGTTTTTCTCTGTTTTTTTTGTATGATTGTTTACTGTTTCTGTATGGTCACTTGTGATTATAATTGTATAGTAGGGCATTCTGTACATCTTTGCCTTTGGCATTATATGTGAATCCCAAATTATTCTGGGACGAAAAGTCATGGGTCGTCATTTAATAAACTATTGCGCTTTTTGTGGTCGATTATGAGATAAGACTAATGATATGGCTAAAAATAGGATTAAATTGGAGCCGTTTAAATCGGGCACGAATCTTAAAGCTCAGGGATAAAACGGTAATTTCACTTACAAACGGGTCTGAAATGGGAACTGGGTCTTTCTTCAAAGCCCAATAACCCACGAACAGATCCACCTCAACTGGGTGCGGGTTTCAACCCGCAGCAAACCCAGTCTAGCGGGATAGAATTAGCGTTTCTGATTAATCATAATCAACGGCCCTGATTCGTATCTATCCTTTCACTGGGAATTAGGGATTACATTTCTAATCTGATCATAGGGATTACATTCCTAATCTGACCCCAAAGGCGGCTATAAATACCTGCATCCACCACCATTAAGAGGTAATCAATCTTTTTTGATTACTGACGTGAGTGTCAGAGGGTGCGTGCCGGGATCAACCCCGGTGTTTCGCACTTTTTGCAGGTTCACGGCAGCGGCAAGAGACCAAGGCAACAACTTGGTGAAGGTCAACAGGTTTGCTTTATTGTTTTCTCCAAGAATCCACAAATTCTATCTGTTTGCTCCCACACCAAAATCAACAGCAACAGATTGGCGCCGTCTGTGGGAACGAAAAAACAACCCGATACTAGTTTCAAGCTATGCATCCAAAACAGAAGGGGAAGACAGCGGTCTCCAACCGAAGAACCACTTCTCTTCCTCCTCCCTCTCCTCCAACTCAAGGTGCTCCTCCTCAACAGGCCCCTCCAGGGTCTCGGGGGGCTACCCAGGGGAGCTCCCATCAGAGTCGTCCGAAGCAACATCCTCCTCATGACCATGTCGCGGGTCCCAATCCTTCAGTTGAATCTATGGCTTCTCAAAGCCCTCCCGAGCGGGATTTTCGTCAAGTGATTGCCGACCGCCAAAAGGGGGTCGACCTCAGAACTCGCCTGAATGGATGGCGAGCCCTTGGGGGAGTCCATCAACCTGAGCACCCAGGGGCATCAAGAGTCCGGACCCCCCGCCGACTGAGGATTAGAAGATCCCCTCCCTCGAGGAGGCGAAGAGAGTTCCCTCAGCATCATCGGCCGAGAACTCATTCTCCAATAAGCCGAGCCACACATAGGGACCGCCAAGTTGGAGAGGTACCAGTCACAAGGGTAGATCTTCAAGACTTCCAAGCGACAGACTTACGGGCCCTCAATATCGCCTCAAAGAACGATCAGAGGCCACCTACTCAAGAGCCGGCTAGGCGCCACCGCCTTCACACTCATAGTCCTTGTCCATCTCCAAGCTACCATCGCCGCAGCCCTAGTCCACCCTCGTACGAAGATGAGTCCTGGGGCTTGGCAAGATATGATTAAAGAGAAGACTCAGTCTACAGCCGTCTCCACGAAATGGAGAGGCACCTCAGCCGAATTGACAGGGAAGAAGAGCAACGGGCAATAAACCTCCGCCCGAGCAGACCTCCATTCTCCCGCACCATCATGGAGGCCCCGTCCTAGAGAACTTTAAACCGCCTCACTTCGAGGTGTATACCAGGGAGTCGGACCCCGCGGATCACATAGAGAGTTTCAAAACTCTCATGATGATCCACCAGGCTTCAGATGCCCTCTTCTGCAAGATCTTCCCTGCCATGCTGAAGGGGTCTGCGAGAGAATGGTACTCTCGACTCGCCCCGGCCTCCATCTTCTCATTTGACCAGTTTGAAGGGCTCTTCCTTACTCATTTCGTGAGTAGCAGCCAGGCTGAGAAAACAAGTGTATCTCTGGTGACCCTCAACCAAGAAAAGGGTGAACGCTTAAGGGATTACGTTCGATGCTTCACCGCCGAAGCCCGGTCCATTCCCTCCTTTAACTAATCAGTAGCCTCTGCCGCATTCAAGCGCAACGTCACCGACGCTCGCCTCAAGGTGTCCCTTGCCAAAAAACATTCTCGGGATTTCTCAGAACTCCTACTTAGGGTGGAGAAGTACATACGAGTGGAGAGGCTCTCAACCCCGCTACTCTTGAAGAATCATCCTCCGGGAACAAACGGAAGAATATGAGCAAAGAGGGGTCCCAAAAATCCCAGAAGGACGGCAATGGCCAGCACCGCCCGACTCCTCGTTTTGAGAAGTTCACCCCCCTCATTTCTAATATATCAGAAGTTCTTATGGAGGTGGACAAGGAAGGGCTACTCCGCGCTCCCCATAGAATGAATACCCCTAGCAAGAAGAGGAACAAGGATAAGTGGTGCCGCTTTCACAGGGACCACGGCCACGACACAGATGATTTTCGGGCTCTCAAAGAGGAGATCGAAGAACTCATACTGCGGGGACACCTGACCAAGTTCGTCCAAAAAGATGGGGCCTAGCTCCCTCGCCCCCCCGAGGAGCCTACAAACGAGCGGAAAGGCCCGCCGAGCTTCAAGACTCAGAATCTCCCCGCTCCTCCCAAGAGGCCTTCACTTTATTGTAGAAGTAGGATCTTGATTTTTAATAAGGCCGATGCTTGTAACCCGGCCAATAGCATGTAATAATGGCTCGCCCTATTGAAGCGGCCACTTAGTTTATCTCAATAAAACTTTACATTTTTTCATTAAAAATTATTGCTCTTGCTTCATCTCTATCTCTCCGAGTCACGACTCGCTAAAGGTGAGTTCAGAGTCCAGCTTCTCCTACATGGCTGCTCCCGCAACTTACTAAGCTCAAAAAACGAGTTTGGAGTCCAACACTTGGCTCGATTCTGCTTCAAATTGCTTGCTCATAAGCGGGAAAGAATTGGTTCGCCATTCGGAATTGCTCCTACACCTCGTTAACCCCCTCTAACAACGAGTTCGGAGTCCAACACATGGCTCGATTCCACTTCAAATTACTCGCTCTCAAGCAGGTAAGAAGTGGTTCGCCATTCGGAACTGCTCCCACAACCGTTGACTCTCTCTTAAATGACAAGTTCGGAGTCCAACACTTGGCTCGATTCTGCTTCAAATTACTCGCTCATAAGCGGGTAAGAAGTGGTTCGCCATTCGGAACTGCTCCCACAACCGTTGATTCACCCACTTAAACAACAAGTTCAGAACTCACAACTCTCTCCTAGAGTTGCTCCTCAAACTTGTCTCCTAAATGGCTCTCTCCTAGAGTCGAGCTCTTCGCTCCGCTCACCTCCAAAGCGGACCTCTTCACAACAAGTTCGGAGCTCACAACTCTCTCCTAGAGTTGCTCCTCAAACTTGTCCCCCAAATAGCTCTCTCCTAGAGCCAACCTCTTTGCTTCGCTCACCTCCAAAGCGGACCTCTTCTCAACAAGTTCGGAGCTCACAACTCTCTCCTAGAGTTGCTCCTCAAACTTGTCTCCTAAATGGCTTTCTCCTAGAGCCGAGCTCTTCGCTCTGCTCACCTCTAAAGCGGACCTCTTCACAACAAGTTCGAAGCTCACAACTCTCTCCTAAAGTTGCTCCTCAAACTTGTCTCCCAAATGGCTCTCTTCTAGAGCCAACCTCTTCGCTCCGCTCACCTCCAAAGCGGACCTCTTCTCAACAAGTTCGGAGCTCACAACTCTCTCCTAGAGTTGCTCCTCAAACTTGTCTCCCAAATGGCTCTCTCCTAGAGCCAGGCTCTTCGCTCCGCTCACCTCCAAAGCGGACCTCTTCACAACAAGTTCAGAGCTCACAACTCTCTCCTAGAGTTGCTCCTCAAACTTGTATCCCAAATGGCTCTCTCCTAGAGCCAAGCTCTTCGCTTCGCTCACCTCCAAAGCGGACATCTTCTCAACAAGTTCGGAGCTCACAACTCTCTCCTAGAGTTGCTCCTCAAACTTGTATCACAAATGCCTCTCTCCTAGAGCCAAGCTCTTCGCTTCGCTCACCTCCAAAGCGGACCTCTTCTCAACAAGTTCGGAGCTCACAACTCTCTTCTAGAGTTGCTCCTCAAACTTGTCTCCCAAATGGCTCTCTCCTAAAGCCAAGCTTTTCGCTTCGCTCACCTCCAAACCAGACCTCTTCTCAACAAGTTCGGAGCTCACAACTCTCTCCTAAAGTTGCTCCTCAAACTTGTCTCCCAAATGGCTCTCCCCTAGCGCCAAGCTCTTCGCTCTGCTCCCCTCAAAAGTGGACCTCTTCACAACGAGTTCGGAGCTCACAACTCTCTCCTAGAGCTGCTCCTCAGACTTGTCCTCTAAGAACGGACTTCCTCTAGAGCCATGCAAAGCTCTTCTCAACTTTGCGAAGACGAAGATGTCGCGGGACTATCTTGACCTTGAGGAAGGAGGATTCTCCAATTCATCTCTGAAGAGAACTTGTAGATCTTCGAAAAAGCTTCGGAACAAGGGGTCCTACACCCCGATCCGACCTCCGTAGCACCGGAAACATCGAGAAGAACTCACCCTAGACTTCGGCACACTTCGCCGAGCGCTCTTGGCACCGACCATGTTACATGGAAAATTTGGACCACGGCACACTTTGCCGAGCACTCTTGCCACCAACCATGTTACATGGAAAAATTGAACCTCGGCACACCTCGCCGAGCGTTTTTGCCACCGACCATGTTACATGGAAAAAATGGACCTCGGCACCCTTCGCCGAGCGCTCTTGCCATCGACCCTCAAGCATGGAAAAAACTCACTCCGGACTTCGGCAAAGACTCGCCGAACCCCTTCTTTACATGAGTCGCCACGCCTAAGTATCTCTACACCTCGGCAGGAGACCCCAAACCCCCCTGGACTTCGGCCTTTTTCTTAAAACATATTTGGAGGGGGTCGGCAACGTCGCCGAAGCAACTTGCCACCGGATCTCAAATGAGAGAAATTTTTTACCTCGGAATTCGTGCTCAAATGCGATCGACGGCTCAGATACAACCAACCAAACAAACAACACAAAAAGGGGGGAGGGGGCTACAGGGTCGGGTTCGGACCCGTTAAGGACCAAACCCAAACCCTTTCTCTCTCCTCCCCTTCTTCTCCAACGGATTTGGCGCCAAAAACCCAAAAATGAAGAATCCAACTTCTTCTTCGAACGAACCCGACTCCTTCAACTTCGAGCTCCGGCAAGTTCCTCCATGGCCTCGTCGAACTCTGAAGCGTCGAGCTCCTCCACAGCATGAGCTCCGATCGCAACCAAGCTCCGTCGAGCTCCAACATCGAAGAGCTCTTTTGCCGAACGTCCCTCGCCTCGTTCGTCGATCTCACCGAAGCTTCCAAATTGCCGAGCTCACCACAGTCAGAGTCGTCCAATGGTGAACCCCCTCGTTCGCTGCTCATCCCCATCCCGAGCTCGAACCCATAGCCGCCGAACTCCGACTCTGAGCTCAAGCTTCCATTCTTTTCGAGCTCCAAATCCTTCACCATAGCTGTTGAGCTCTCCTAACAGTCGTGCTCCACCACCACCTCGACAAACTCCGAGCTCCATCAAGCTCCGCCAAGCTCTCCTCCTCCGTCGAGCTCAATGATCACCGCCTCCGAGTTCGAGAGCTCCATGGCCAAGCTCGAGGACTCCATCACCCTCGTCATCATCGAGCTCCCTCACTCCGTCGCCGAGCTCCAACCTCTCGAGCTCCCTCCTTCGTCAACCTCCCCAACCTCCACAGCGACGAAGCCCCATCGAGCTCGAGTTCTCCTTCGCCAACTCGATAGCCATGGCCTCGCCACCTCCCAAAAACTCAGCATTTCTCCTCCCTCACTCCGCCACAGAGCTCGACCTCGCCTCCATTTCGTCGAGCTCTAGAGACGAGCTCTCCTCCATTGCATCAAGCTCTAGCATCGCCAACCATAGCTGCCACCGAGCTCAAGCTTCGCTAAGCTCACCTCGCCGATGCCAAGCTACATGCCCCTCGAAGGAGTCGGAGGAGACGAGGGAGGGAGACGAGAGAGAGCGGAGGTAGGATGGAGAAGCAGAGAGCTGGCGAGAAGAAAAAGAAGAAAGAGCAGAAATGGAAAAAAAAAGAAAAAGAAAAAGAAAAAGGGGGTCAACGGTTGACTTTGCCACGTGGCGTCCACATGGACTTCGGCCACTTTTGCCGAGAGCTCTTGCCACCGAAGATGTTATGAGCAAAAAATAACTTCCTCCCGATGCGCGCTCGCTTGATCGTGATCAACGCACACGATCGCGCCACGTCACCAGGTATTTATTTATTTATTTATTTAAATAACCGAATTAATTATTTAAAAAATTCGAAAAAATATTTAAAAATTGGAAAAAATTAATTAAAAACTCTAAAAATAATTATTAATTCAGAAAATAATTTTTAAATTCTGAAAATAGTAATTATTAAATTAGAATAATTAATTAAATTTTTCGATAATTAATTATTGAATTCGGAAATTAAATAAAAAATTCGAAAAAATTCAGAAAAATCTGGAAAAATCACAAAAAATTCAGAAAAATCTGAGAATAATTTCGGGCATTTTACCGGCTCAGAAAACTACCGTTACATCCCGAGCTAGATTCAACTCCCTTAAGAACACCGATAAAATTCCGTACGCCATTAGAATAACAAAACTACTCCTCAAAGACTGTAGAACTCAGTCTCCAAGAGTGGGGGGCTCGTGATATGGCTAAAAATGGGGTTAAATCGGAGCCGTTCAAATCGGGCACGAATCTTAAAACTCAGGGGTAAAACGGTAATTTCACCTACAAATGGGTCTGAAATGGGGATTGGGTCGTTCTTCAAAGCCCAACAACCCACGAACAGATTCACCTCAACTGGGTGCAGATTTCAACCCGCAGCAAACCCAGTCTAGCGGGATAGAATTAGGGTTTCTGATTAATCCTATTCAACGGTCCTGATTCGTATCTATCATTTCACTGGGAATTAGGGATTACATTCCTAATCTGATCCTAGGGATTACATTCCTAATCTGACCCCAAAGGCGGCTATAAATATCCTCCATCCACCACAATTAAGAGGTAATCAATCTTTGCCAATCAAAGCTCATTCATAATCTTTTCTGATTACTGACTTGAGCGTCGGATGGTGCGTCGCCGGGGGTCGGGATCAACCCCGGTGTTTCGCACTTTTTGCAGGTTCACGACAGCGGCAAGAGACCAAGTCAACAATTTGGTGAAAGTCAACAGGTCAACAGGTTTGCTTTATTGTTTTCTCCAAAAATTTATAAATTCTATCTGTTTGCTCTCACACCAAAATCAGCAGCAACAATTGAGATGTCATTCGATTCACTGGCTTGCATTTCACGACAATTCAAATGAAACCATTGCAACAATCGACTGGAACATGTGAAATTACTTGATGGTACATACCGGTAAATCATTTGCATTGCACTGAAGAAGAATATTGCTGCTTATCGTGTATTTCCGCCTTAATGGTGAAGCAGAATGAAGGAGATTGTGAAATGATTTGATTCACAATGATTTTGTATAGCAGAAAATTTGAAAATGACGTTATCATTGCAAGGAATTTGGTTTTAAATGAAGAATGGAAATAATTTATTTATTTATTTATTTATTTATTTTTTTACCCACCAACGATTCTATCCGTACAATGAAGTCTAAGATTACGTGATGTTCTCAATTTTTTTGAAAATTATGCTGTGGACATGCTATATCCTGAGTCTATGAATACTATAATTATAGAGTGACTTACAAACCATTGTTACCAATTGCGCTTTCATGCATTTTTAAACACCCTCTGCACCCATAAAGTTTTCACATAGGGCAGCGCAGAAGGACAATTCAATCTACTCAAGTTTATTTATCCCAACATGTTTGCAGAGATCATGCAACATGCACAATCCCATTCTCTTATGTAGGGTTTTCTCTCATAATATTACTCTGAATCTTTGCTATTTCCACAATACCGTCATTTGTAATTCGGATATGTTCAACTTGACACCTGAAAATTCCGCATTTTTTTCTACAAACACATCTGACGTCAGTGTCAGCCTTAAGCTCATGGAGGTCCAAGGCGAACTACCGAAATAATGCCCCTATAATAATGTGAGAAAAAGTTGGTAATAAAAATAAAATTTGGCAAAGAAAGAGCTACCACTTGGTCAACAAGGGGTTCTTCTCGGTGGTCAGCGCGGACACCTACAAGACAACAACAACATCAGATAGCAACAACAATGACTACGGCTACAAAGTAGAGGCTCGGATTTGGAGTTTGGAGTTTGGAGTTTGGAGTCGGGTTCGGGTTTGTATAAAGGTTGGAGATGAGTTTTAAATGAAGGCCAGGTTGGTGGTTGGGGATATGTCAATAAGGTCGGTAGTGATAAAGTTGGAGATGGATTTCAAATGGAGGTCGGGAGAACTGAGGAGACATGGAATGAATTTTAGTGGATTTAGGGATTTAGGGGAGATGGGAACCAAGCTGCTGGATTTAGGGATCGGGTTCAAGTGATTAGGTTTGGGAAGGGGGTTCCGAGGGGTCAGATGACTCCGATCCATTAATGATCTTGTGATCTATTTTTCTTTCAATTTCTTAGTCTGTGACTCCCATTAATGACTGCCCATTTATGACTGTGATTATTTTTATGTAAAAGACCCCCAAAAAAATTTTAGGGGCCCCCTAAAAAAAATGTTCAAATTGTAATTAAGAGTACACACAGAATTAGGGCTGGTATACCGTACCGTACCGTATTATCATTACTCTACCGTCTACCGTACCAGAATACTTGGTACACAAATTTCTCTACCATTACCATGCCAAGATTTTGGTATTACCGAGTTCGGTACTACCGGAATATTGGTACGGTATTGGTAATGCCATGGTACTACCGGACATCAATTATCTTAAAAAAATAACATTCATATAAATGGCAAATGAAGGATAAATAAGCTCAACATAAATATATATATGAAGAAGTTCCAACATAAATAATTATATATATATATATATATATATATATATATATATATATATATATATATATATATTTCTATTATAAAAGCCACAATATAAAAAAAAATCTGTCAGGAGACGATCTTAACCGTTCATAAATTATATTGATCTAGCCGATTAAAAGCTGAGATTAAATAAGTTAATGGGAACGTGTATTACACGTGCAATTGCTTTCTTTCTCAACCCGATCCTCCCTCTGCTCCCATCTTCTCTCCCGATCTCTTTCATAATCCAAACCCTAACCCTAACCAATCCCGACACCCATCCCCAATCCGAAATCCCCAATCCATAATCATATCAGCTTTTTTATTACTCTGGACCCAATCTCGACTACAGGGGTCGTCGCGCTGCCATGATCAAAGCTCTCATCCAAAACCCAAACCCCTCCTCCCCTCTTCGCTTCCGAAAATCCAAAATTCTATGGAGATAGAGACAGGGAAACCCTAGAAATCGAATTTCCCCCCAAAATGCTCCCCTTCGATTCGAACCTCGCCAATCATATTCACCTCCTGCTTGAATCGGTCGACGATTCCAACTAAGACTCCGTCGATCGCGAGTTGCGTCAGGTTCGATCAATCATCGCATTCCTTTTGGTTGATTCTTGTTCGTTTTGATGTTGTGGTTAAGGAAAGTAGAGAGTTCTTGAAGCCGAAAGTTTTGGTTTCTTGGTTCTGTTAGAAATTTTAGTGATCACTGTAATGGATGGTTAAGAGATGAGAGGTTCTGGGCAAGTAAAGAAGGAGAAGCTCTTTTATGAAAGATTTTAGTTTTTGAAAGAAGTTCTTCTAGCTATGCGATCCCGTTGGGTCCTCTGATTCTTTTTTTTTCTTCAAATTGTATTATTTTTATACATAAAAGTTGTGCAGTATGTGGAATATATTATGAAATTTTTCAGGCGTCCTGCTTATTTCGAAAACTGCTTGGGTAATGGCCTTCAGTTGACATTTAGGTTTATTCACTTTATCCACAACAAAATCTATGGAAATGCGATAGGGAAATCTGATGCCAATGCCCTTGCATTTGTCATTCCAGGAATTTATCGCATATACAGACTCATTGGAGGAAATCACGAATCCAGGAACAAATTCATGCACTCCATGGTCGGGAAATTTGAGTATGGGACCTGGAATTCGTCATCTGCTCCCTTTTTGTGTAAGTGCTGGAAATTTATGTGTTCGATGTGTTTCTTTTTTAAAAAATATTACACTTAATTTATACTAAAGATGTTATTTCTTCAGATATTGTACTGAGATCTTGGCATCTTAGCCATTTACATGGCCTGATGAGCCACTTTCTCGCATAAAAACCCTGAGCACAACATGATAAAGGATGCTCAATTTTACAATACTCATGCGATTTTAGGGGAAGATCTAGAAAAATTCCAGGTTATGTTGTTTTCTTTAGTCAAATGATATTGTTGTCTCACTTTTTTCTTATTGGAAGGACATGCAACTAGAAAGTTGCACAAACTAAATCAAACAAAAATTGTTCCTTAACATTTTTTTTGGCTTTCTGGCTACCTAAAGAAGACAATTAGTATTAACTTTCTTTTTTCATAATTCAGCGTAATAGCTTTGTGTCACTTTCATTAGGCATTTTTTTTTCATTTTTGCAACTCATGGTTCTTTCAAAACTGTAAATTGTTTTTACTTTTATTTTAAAGATAACTTCACATTAAAAAAATACAACCATTTCTAGGTACAAATAGTTAAATTCTGTATGGATGATGAGACCAACTAAATTGGCTATAAGATTATTAAGAACCTTCTTAAGCTTTTCAAGCTGACTGTCGCGATGCAATTGCTTTGCAACTTCTATTGAAGCTGAAAAGACACTTGAAAATTGTGTATTGCTTAAATGATGAAATAAGTATTTATTTGATTCAGGCCTTTTCTTTAAGGGAACATCCAAAACCTGCATGATCATTTTTAGTCCTACAAATTGTGTCCTCTAATGAATAAATTTAAACATTTGTTGTAGATTGTATACGTACAACTGCTATCAATGGCACATTAAATGTACTGCGATCATGTAAAAAGAATCTGGCAGCTAAAGGTGTGCTTACTTCATCAATTTCTGCAGTAGCTAAACCAGCTGTATTCCCTAAACCAGATGTATACCCAGATCACCCATTTGATGAGAGTACTTTGAGTGATCCAGATCTATGCGAGAAACTCAAGGTAAAATACTGATCACATCATCAAAATTAATTACTTATTCATTTGATACAATTTATTATAAAATCGTATCTTAAACATTTATAAATTATTATTGCTTGTGGTTTCATTGTCTATTCATCTTAATTTGTGGATGATCAGTTGAAGAAGAAAGTTTCATCTACACACAGAAAAAATAATAAAGTAAATTAGTAGATAGTGCATTGTGAGGGAATTTCTCATGCTGTGGGTATGTCGTCCACTTACTACCCCATACTTGATTAAGATATTGTATAGAGGCTCATAAACCTGTAGTGGTTTCTTTGCATTCTTCTCTTTGCAAGAAATTAGTAAATTGAATCCAATAGCGAAGTTCCTACTTGCATAAAAATGAAAAACATTGTAAATGTATAAGAATACAAAAATCCTAACTGAAGTTATTTGAAGCTGAAAATTAAAATAAATATATATTTTATTCTTAAAAAAAGAAACTTGTGCAGTACTACTTGCAAGTGTGCACTTCAATGTTCTTAGATATTCTTGGTGATACTGTAACATTTTTTATCTTAGTGTTTGGATGGTGAAATAGGCAGCACCACTGTATAGTAATAAAGTTAAGAATCATACTGGAAGAAAATCTCTAATTTCTTGTACCTGATTAAAGTCTCCTGTATGATAAAGAACAACTGCAAGAAGATTGTATGAGTTAGAGTTATCCGATGGTAAGGGCCACAAACAACTATCATTTTTGATAGTGCCTACACAATCAGAATGATAAAATCTACTCAGGGCAATAAATAAGTTTAGATTACCATTCATATTCCCTTCAAATGCAGTACTAATCCCATATACGGATCACTCATTTCTTCATTGCCTATGTGGAGCTACAGGAATAACTCATGTAGGTGGTGATATGTTCAAATCCATTCCTCAAGGTGATGCCATTTTCATGAAGGTAATCCCTTCTAAATTTGTTACTTATGATTTTTTTTAATTTAATTTTACTGTTCTTCGAAACTTGTCTGAGGTCTCAAACTAATGTCTTACATCTTTTTGTGTGTGTGTGTGTGTGTGTGTGTGTTATTTCAGTGGGTGCTAACAACATGGAAAGATGAAGAGTGTGAACTGATACTCAAGAACTGCTACAATGCCCTGCCTGAAGGAGGTAAGGTGATCGCTATCGAGCCCGTTGTCCCCGAAGAGACTGACAGCAACCAGAGAACACGCTCACTTCTATCAGGCGACATATTCGTGGTGACCAGCTACAGATCAGAAGGAAGGGAGAGGACTGAGGAGGAGTTCAAGAAGATTGGCATCTCTGCTGGCTTCCCAGGCTTCACTCTCCTGTATCTGGATCATTTCTATTCCGTGCTAGAGTTTCAGAAGTGACTGAGTTATAACTGTTTCATTTTTTAAGTAATAAAATGATTTTAATAATAATTCATGTATGAATTTTGGGAAGAAGGTTTTCTGAAAAGAAAGAAGAGCTGTCAATCTATAAGGTCTAGAGATTGAGTCTCACTTGCACCATTAATTTTACCTGTTGATATATATGCGGCGAGAGTGGGGAATGCCTGTATGGATGCAGCCTTGTTAAATAAAATAAGAAAAAAATCACTCAATTGGTTACAACGGATCATTGAACAGCAAAGTCATTTTTACTCTACAATTTAAGACTAATAATTTCCCCCTCTTATTCTCCATGCATATTCATCCAAGATATTTCAATACTATGAACCAAAACCAAATTTAAGTTCTTCAACATTCACACCTCTTCAATGCATTTTTCTTTGTTGGGATGTGGGTGAGGATTACGAGAATGATGCATTGTTGATTGTATGATGTACATTTAGAAGTGTACAATTTTTGGGGGGCAATGGATAGCTGGAAACTGATCTTCAGGCAGAGTAGCAAATAAATTTGGGCCAACCCCAGGGTGGTTTTTGTCAACCATCTCCACACTCCACACGCGCGGCGCTTCAGGGAAATCTGATAGAGAGAAGATTATCTCCATGCATTTGTAAAGATGAACATTAAATATCTGATAGGAACTGAAGGGCAAAATTTTAAATCCGAGTTGGCCTTATTTGCTACGTTCTGATGCCATTTTTATTGGACTTACGATTACCAAGCGCAGGAAACTACAAAGATTAAGCATTAGTTTTGACAAAACGAATGCAACTCAAAAATTAACTACTATCTTTACCTCAAGAACTAACTATCACCTTTACCTCACCAACTAAATGAAACCTAGCGCAAAAGGTTCATCAAGAACAAAAACAACCAACAGAAGGATATTTTGGCTCAAGTACCCAGTTGGCTTCTCTTATATGAACATATTAAGTATGGGAAATAGGTATAAATACATAAATAATTTACATCATGTTCCCCCCCCCCCCCCCCCCGTCATCCCACTTGAAACATTTCAAACATTCCAAGAAAACACAACAAAACAATATCACTGAAATAAGCAACAGACAGACAAACTGGTGAACTTTCCCATAAACAAAACTCAAGCAACAAAAACTTTGCTAAAATTTACTTCTCCTTTTATGAGGGGTTATATCTACTTAGAAGTGAATACAATTTCATCGTAATTAAGTTATCAACTTTAATTTCTATTTTGTACTTGGAATGACTTGCAGTTACTTTGAAATTCTACATATTGCAAGTTACAATGAAACAATACTGAATTCTCTCGGAAACTAACCAATAAAAAAAAGACAAATCATGGACAGGGATTCGGATATCTAGCATGAATTTTGTCAATCTCTAATATAATTTCATCTGCAAGATGGATCATAGATGTGTCAAGAACCTCCTTGAGCTGCCATGGTTTGGTGCAACCAAAAAACAACGCTAGCAACAAGAGGATGCTTTAAGACAAACGCTGGCAGAAATGCAACACCAGGAAGAGCATAGACGTTAGAAGTCAGAACAAAGAACAATTTTTAAGTCTATTACTCCACATATTGATAAGAAATTTAAGCTACAGAATTCAAAATGCATTATAGCATCTATTAAAGATATGGAACCAGTGTAAAGGGAATGTCTTGAGTGCAGTAGGATTGGGTCAGTCAGGTTGTACACAAACTCAACCCATACAGCCTTTACAAAGAGGGCTTAAGTGGGGTTTGCAGCCCATGCTAAATTAATCAAATATGATAGACAGAGACTAGATATTAACAATGAAACAATACTGAATTCTCTCGGAAACTAACCAATAAAAAAAAGACAAATCATGGGCAGGGATTCAGATATCTAGCATGAATTTTGTCAATCTCTAATATAATTTCATCTGCAAGATGGATCATAGATGTGTCAAGAACCTCCTTGAGCTGCCATGGTTTGGTGCAACCGAAAAACAACGCTAACAACAAGAGGATGCTTTAAGACAAACGCTGGCAGAAAGGCAACACCAAGAAGAGCATAGGCGTTAGAAGTCAGAACAAAGAACAATTTTTAAGTCTATTACTCTCCACATATTGATAAGAAATTTAAGCTACAGAATTCAAAAAGCATTATAGCATCTATTAAAGATATGGAATCAGTGTAAACGGAATGTCTTGAGTGCAGTAGGATTGGGTCAGTCAGGTTGTACACAAACTCAACCCATACAGCCTTTACAAAGAGGGCTTAAGTGGGGTTTGCAGCCCATGCTAAATTAATCAAATATGATAAATAAGAATGGAAGATATATATATATATATATATATATATATATATATATATATATATATATATATATATATATATATATATATATATCTCATAAAATATGATGATTAGGGTAAAAATTCAAATTAAGTTAATCATACAGCACATATTCAATTGATAGGGTCATATTGTATTTAAAAAATTAGTTATAAGAGATATACATTCACCTCAAGTTAACGTTGCCCTATAGGCTATAAATACCCAATAGAATTGCCACACAAATTCATTGCAAGGTTAACTTTCTTCGTATGAATGCTAGGGTTCTTCGTGTAGCACTCCAAGGTAAAATTTACGAAGAGAAATTCCATTTTTTTTCTACATATATTTTTATACATACTGAACTTTGGGACTACGTACTAATAATTAGTCTTTATACATAAATATTTTTCCACCAGTTCTAAAACAAAATAATGAAATTTCAGTAGCTCAATTTTCTTCAGCCCCAGAACTTCATCTTGATGAAGAAGTAAGTAGTAACATATTTACTCCAAAAAATAACAAAAACAATGAGCAACATATAAAAATGTAACCTAATTGCCGCAGCACCAGCAACAATGCCAAAAAAACATAATCTTTATTGTAGTATATATACAGTATACATCTTCATCATAGCATACTGCAAAAGTATGATTAGATTTGAATTAAAAACTATCATACCTTCAGAAATCATGATAGTTGTGAAGGCTTAGCTATAACTACATTGAAATTGTAGTTGTATACTGTATATATGGCGTATATAATCTGTCGTATACTGATCAGTTGTATATGGCATTTATAATC
The DNA here is from genome assembly GCA_017893485.1 of Hemerocallis citrina. NCBI lineage: Eukaryota > Viridiplantae > Streptophyta > Magnoliopsida > Asparagales > Asphodelaceae > Hemerocallis > Hemerocallis citrina. The sequence goes on from CM030361.1 coordinate 133,994,939, forward strand.
CGCCATATACTGATCAGTTGTATATGGCGGATTGGTATATACTGTATATATGGCGTATATAACTATATATGAACTCACAACAAGTATGATAGTTGTGAAGGTATACAACTGATCAGTGTTTAGAACTTACAACCTTACAAATCATGCCAGCATTGTTGACGAGTTATATCTCTAATATTATAATGGAAGACTGAGATTGTACAATCAACAATCTAATCTTAGGCATTTATTTTTAAGTAGGAGTTATATAAACCATTCATTTACTCTAAGTGTTGTTAGTTACCATATATATGGAGAATGAAGCACTGGCTATTTTAATGAATTAAAATTAACCTATCAATAATTATATTTTTTGCAGATTATCTATATCAATGGACAAATTCCACAATGAATACTCCTTTGTCATATAAAATTCGAGAATGGTATAATTTATTTTGTATATCTAACCCTTTAATTGTTGCATTTTGGAGTATCATTTAACATGATTTTGTTTGTTTGTTTCAGGATAAACTGTAATGAAATTTTGTTAAAAAGTAATTCCTTGCAAATAAACAAAAGAAAAGTAATGGATGTGGAAGAAGTGAAACTATCTGACATTCTCCATTGTGCAGACGAAGATTCTTCAGAGGTATTATGAATAATGAAATTATTTTAAATATTTTGTTCAATTCTATATATTGTTATAAATATTTTGATGACTTCAATTTTTTTTCCATATTTCAAGGCAAAATACTACTATTGTAAAGTTTTGATCAAAAGTGTCAAAGACGTTAGAGATCCATGGTACATTGCATGCAAAATATTTTTAACAAAAGTCGACAATGTTGAAAATGATGAAGCTTATTATCGAAAATGTAAAAAGAATAATGTTCAATATGAGCCAAGGTATACAAAACACCATATTGTTAGTTTCCCATCTTTCAATTCTTCAATCAAATTATTAAAAATAATAATAAACAATAAATTTTAAAAAACTAATTAAGAAAAACCTGTTTCATATATGTATTAAAAATCACAATAAAAGATACAAGTGCGGAGGCATAATTGACTTTATTTGATGAGAAAGCACAATGCATCATTGGCTTTTCCGCAAAAGACCTGAAAGATATTAAGAATAAGGTATAATATGTTATTCTCATAGTGTTACAATTAATCAAGAGCTAATTTCTTTATTCTGCAGGAAAAAAATGTTGAAGAATTTGATAGACGGACCAAGAAATGCATTGGAGATGAGTATACGTTTTTTATCAAATCACAAGATGTCCACTATGGAAGAACAACTACAAGAATATTGGCAAGGTGCAAAATTAAAAAGGATGAACCGGATACAAGCAATTTTAAGCTCAAGAAAGTTAAAGTCGAAAGTGATGATTGATCTTATGAAAAATATGATGATATCAGTTTAGGATTTACTAATTTGTTTTTTTTTTAATTAACTTTTTTTAATATCAGTTTTAAGTTTAAGAAATTTAAGGCTAAATTTTTAAAAAAAAGTACACAAAGTTTAAGGTCAATTTAAAAAAAGTACACAAAGGTTATTTTTTTTAAAAAAAGGACACAAAGTTTAAATTAAGTCCACTAGGTTAGTTAGGGTTAGGGTTAGGGTTTAAAAAAACCACTTTCATATTTCATTTTGTTTAAAAAAATCACATTCATGTTTTATTTTGTTTAAAAAAACATCACTTAACTAATCAGGTGTTTAAATAACCCCCCCCCCCCTCCCCCCCCGAACTAACCCTAACCCTAACCATAACTAACCCAATGGACTTAATTTAAACTTTGTGTCCTTTTTAAAATAAAAAAAAACCTTTGTGTACTTTTTTTTAAACTAGCCCAAAACTTTGTATACTTTTTTTTAAATTTAGCCGAAATTTAAAGTCGAAAATGATGATATATTTTATGAAAAATTCAATGATTATATCTTTATGTTTTCGATGAAACTATTACGCATATAGTTATCTCTTATATCGTTCGAATTTTGATCCATGTGTGCTTTATTTTGATTGGAATTTTGAATTGATTAACTTGGGTTCTTGATGCTTGCTTCAAATTTGATTTCGATGAATATGAGTGTGCTAAATGCAAGTATATTTAGATAAAATTTTCACATTTATGTGCATCAAGTCACGTGCACTTGGTGCACGGTAAATTCAAACTAGTATATATATATATATATATATATATATATATATATATATATATATATATATATATATATATATATATACGAAGAAGTTCCTTAATCCACCCAGGCCAAACAACAAATCAGGGTTGTAGACTTTATTGTTGTACAATTTCAGAGATGTATAAGTTTCAATATAATATATCTTTATTGTATGAAAATTAGTTTCAACATTCTACAATATGATTGATTTAATATGCTACTCTATTAGATTCAACATTCTGCAATATGCTTAATTAGATATAATTGGATAGCTTCAACATACAGAGAAAGAATGACAACAATTCCCGAAGTTAAGAAGATTCATATATAAAGAATGACAACAGTATTGTTATTTTCCGTTCATAACATTCATGATATTTGATGGTTCTTTCATTTCTGTGTATTGTTCTACTCCTTTTTTTTCCAGTATGTATCTCATTTAGAAGATTCATATATAAATCAATTTCAGGATTATGATACAAATATAATACATAAATAAGATTTCACCTATATTAACTCCTAAAAAAATACAAAAATTAATTTAATAAATCAAATCAGAAGATCTTTTACATTCTAAATTCCTAATTACTTGTGAATAATAATACCCAAGATCTCAAGAAAACCCAACAAGAACAAGAAGAAGATGGATCTTATATTAATACACCAACTAAACTCTAATGTTTCCTAATTTGTCAAAAAAATCTTCCAAAAATACCGTACCAATGGGGCTGAAGAAGGTAGGCGGCGTCGCGACAGCGTGGTGCTTCGACAGCGTAGTGCGTAGGTCAATCAATGCGTGTGCCCTAGATTCAAAAAAAAAAAAAAAGGAAGAAGAAAAAATAGAAGAATAGTTGAAGTACTAGTATAACTGGGGTGAAAAATTGAAAAAGAAAATAAGAAAAATGGGCTTGGAGCTAAGTCTGGGCATGAGTTTTTAAATATAAAAATTAAATTAAATATATATTAATTACTTGGTATGGTACGGTATACCATGGTATCAGTATTGGGTACCAGTACCATACCATATAATTTCGGTATGGTACAATACCGAGATTTCGGTATGGTATTACCAAGATTTCGGTAATATATGGTATGGTAATGGTATGGTACGGTATGGTATGGTAATATGGTATTTTTTGACACTCCTACACAGAATATGTAATATATAAGTTTTTTATAAAAAAAATTGGGGCTACTAAAAATAAGCAAAAAATTGGGGACCCCGAAGCGGACGCCCTCTCTCTCCCCTCTGCTATAGGCCGGGCCTGTCAGACATCACCTGCTACCTATAGTTAAGTTTCAAATGAAACAGGCGATAGCAACATTGTTTCTTTTGTCTTTTCATGATGATGAATTTGGATTTTAGAGTTTAGCAAACAAGGGGCCGGGAAATACAGGACGTGTAGATTAAAGTAGGTTTCTAATGCAGAGAGAATAAATTAGATGATCTAGATAAACTAGATAAAGTTTATAAATATAGAGCAAAAAGAAAAATTGATGGAAAGAGGCATTGATTGATTGAATGGAGAAAATGTAATTCAAGAATTATAGAAGAAGAAGAGAAATTGATGGAAATAGGCATTGATTGATAGAATGGAGAAAATGTAATTCAAGAGGAGAAGAAGGTGAAAATTAGTAATGATAGTTCAGATACTAAAATGATTCTTATCAATTCAAACCCATCAATAAATTTGTTATTTGACATATTCGTTGCAATGTATTTAAGATAAAAGGTGGTTCTTCACATTGTTTAATTAATAAAAAAACTAGAACACTGTTACCCTATACATGTTGCACAGACTAAAATAAGTTTGACATACTCATAAGTCAATGGCTATCTACAAATTCTAACAAAAAACATAAACTACAAAACCCTAACTTAGAGAGAGAGGAAAAAAAAAAAAAGAGTGATAGGTACCTATGATGATGATGTTAGTAGTGGCATTCTTGAGTTTGATCGAGACCGTCTCATTGTTTAGGTTCATCAAAAACCTAAAACACATCCCCAAAACTAGAAAAAAAAAACTCGAAAATTTAAGAAATAAAATATTAAGAAATCGATAGAAGAAGGGAGGTACCTGCCGTGAACAGCAGTGGCATTGTTGAGTTCGATGGAGACAATCTCGTTGTTCAGCTTCATCAAAAACCTAGATTTCAACCCCAAAACTGAAAAAAGTGTTGGAAAAATGGGTATCTTAACACCATTTACAAACCATTTTTGAGCAACTTTTTTAGTATGATCCTATATGAATTAGTGAGAGTTCTTGATGGAATTGTGTTCTCCTTCGTGAGTAGATCAAAATCATATATTTACTTACTCAAAACGGTTATCGGGCAAATGAAAAATTGTCTCCCAAAGTGAGGCAGTTGATTTCTGAAAAATGAGTTAAGGGACTTTAGTCCCATATCGGAAAACTCAAAGGAAATAGAAGGGTATATATAATAAACCCTTTCTTGGCATTGTAAGATAACAAGGCAAGAGGTTCTTTCTAGCGCGCGCAGGGGGTTGCAAATCTCGGACCGGATTGCAAGCGACTTGTGTGCGCCCGCACGTCCTGCGGACACGAATGTCGGACCAACTAAATCTCGCCCCGTGCAGAGCCTCTTTTTGCTACAGTTTTTTTTTTATCTGTAACGGTCGAAATAAATGCAGAAACAATTTTGTCTGCCATTTATTCACGTTTTAAACTGCAAAAACAGTTTTGTCTGTCGTTACAGTGGCTGCATTCAACATTTTGTCTGCCGTTACAGTATGTGCATTCAAGGAGATGTCTGCCTTTATGTTTGTCATCATGGCCCTATAAATAGAGGTGGTAACAGAAAATGATATTCTATTGACCACTTTGATCTCACAATATTTTTGAACAAAGAAGCTCCAAATCTTAAAGAATATGAGCAAGTTAACCAAGTCATTGCTGTTGTGGATGATTGGAAGAGTGCTGATTACCTATGTAGGAGATGTCTGCCTTTATGTTTGTCATCATGGCCCTATAAATAGAGGCATCTTCTCCCCTCATAGAACACACAAGAAACTCTTCTCTTCCCCTATTTTTTGTTCTGTTCGGTTCTTCTAGTTCGGTCGTTCGGTGGTAGAATTCAAACACTGTTCAGTTCGAGAGCATGGCATGGTGCCTACGTCAACACTCTACTGTCGTTGTATCCTGAGAGAAGGATGCATCTGTAAACTCCAGCAACCGGACAAGGCGAATCTGTTTTAAGGATATTGTGTGATACACAAGTCTCGACAGAAATCGGTTTGGTTTTGTAATTTTGTTATTTTCATTTTCCTTTTAATTTGTTCGTTTTTCTTCTTCACCTCATTCTCTGATTTTGTGCCTCTAGATCAAACTTAGTTTTATTGCAAAGAATTTTGTAACCAAAATATGTAACAAACTTAAAACAGATTTTCCTTTCTTTGATTTTTATTTCCTTGATTTTGTGGCACTCCTTTTATTTTCTTCTTCATTCTAAAAATTTACACTCGTGTTGTGTGTTTTCAGATTCAAAATGACAACTTCATCGAAGAATGGTGTTATGGCTGAAATGGTCCAAGTGTCGACTGCTGATGTGGCACAAGTGCCAACTGTTGATGTGGCACGAGTGCCATTGCCAACCGTTGTACCTGTCTCAGTTTCACATGAGGAGAAACCTGAGAAGTTCAACGGGCATAATTTCAAGAGGTGGTAACAGAAAATGATATTCTATTGACCACTTTGATCTCGCAAGGTTCTTGAACGGAGAAGCTCCAAATCTTAAAGATGAGCAAGATAACCAAGTCATTGCTGTTGTAGATGCTTGGAAGAGTGCTAATTACCTATGTAGGAACTACATAATGAACGATTTAGCTGACTCGTTATATAATGTTTATATTGACAAAACAATAGCTAAAGAACTTTAGGAATCCCTAGACCATAAATATAAAACTGATAATGTCGGCGTCAAGAAATTCATTATGGGTCGCTTCCTAGACTATAAAATGATAGATTCCAAAATAGTAATCAGCAGATTTAAGGAATTCCACTGAGCTTGCATGAGATACATGCTGAAGGTATGAACTTAAGTGAAAGTTTTCAAGTTGCTTGTATTATTGAAAAATTGCCAGCAGGTTGGAAAGACTTCAAAAACTACCTGAAGCATAAGTGAAAGGAAATGTGCATTGAGGATCTCATTATCAGGCTTTGTATTGAAAAAGATAACAGAGGGTCAGAAAAAATCAAAACCATCAGTCATGCGGTCAAGGCTAATGTGGTGGAACATAGTCAACGTTCTAAAAAGTACAACAACATGGGATCCAAGTTGGGGCCTAAGGGAGGAATCTCCAAGAAGCCAAAGTTTCAGGGCAACTGCTTCAACTGTGACAAGCTAGGTCACAAGTCTGCTGAATGCAGACTACCCAAGAAGAACATGAACATTGAAGCAAATATTGTTAAAGGAATTGCTCAAGACGTTTCTGATATCAACCTCTCAGCTGTGGTCTCGGAGGTAAACATGATGAGTTCAAACCCCAAGAAATGGTGGATCGACACGCGTGCTCCAACAGAAGTATGTTCTCCACTTTCGAATCATTCAAGAATGGGGAGAAGATGTTTAAGGGGAACTCGGCTAGTTCAGAAATCAAGGGACAAGGCAAAGTGATCTTGAAGATGACTTCTGGGAAGGGACTGACTCCGAACAATGTTGCATGTTCCTAAAATCTGTAAGAACTTGGTACCTAGTTCATTGCTTAATAGACACATATTTTGTTTAGTGTTTTGAGTCTAACAAATTTGTTTTTTTGCATAGTGGAATGTATGTTGATAGAGAATACATGAGTGATGGAATATTTAAACTCAATGTAATGACCATGGTCAAGAATATCAATAAAACTAGCTCTTTTACTTATATGCTTGAGTCTTCCAATTTATGGCAAGGTAGACTAGGACATGTTAATTATTATACTTTGCATAGACTAATTAACTTGAATCATATACCAACATTCCAAATTGATTCCAAACATAAGTGTGAAACTTGTGTTGAGGCAAAACTAACAAGATCATCCTTTAAAAGCGTTGAAAGAAACAGTAAACCTCTTGATTTAATTTACAGTGATATTTGTGGTAAAAAATGACACAAACAAGAGGTGGTAATAAGTATTTTATTACCTTTGTTGATGATAGCACAAAATATTATTATGTGTATTTGCTTAAAAGTAAGGACGAAGCTATAGAGAAATTTGTTCTTTATAAAAATGAAGTTGAGAATCAACTCAACAAGAAAATTAAGGTGCTAAGAATTGACTGAGGTGGAGAGTATGAATCGCCATTTGCTGACACTTGTGCTAAGCATGGGATTATACATGAAACTATAACGCCTGATTCTCATCAGTCCAACGGTGTTGCTGAGTGAAAGAACCATATGAAGGAAATGATGAATGCAATGTTAATAAGTTCTGGTTTGACACCAAACTTGTGGGGAGAATCTATTCTTTCAGCTAACCACCTTTTGAATAAGGTGCCCAAAAAGAAAGAAGAGAAAACTTCATATGAATTATGAAAAGCAAAAAAGTCATCCTACAATTACTTGCGAATATGGGGATGTTTTCCATGGTGGCAATACCTCCACCTAAGAAAGTGATAAAAGGACAAAAAGCGGTTGATTGCATTTTCATTGGTTATACATATAATAGTAGTGCTTATCGGTTCTTGGTGTACATATCCGATATCACTGATATACCAAAGAACACGATAATTAAGTCAAGAAATGCATCGTTCTTTGAAGATGTATTTCCATATAAGTCTAAGGAAGAACCGAGTTTTTCCAAACGAACATATGAAACTATCAGTGAAGATAGTGAAAACCAAGATAAAGAAGTTGAGAAGGAACCTAGACGTAGCAAAAGAACAAGAACGGAAAAATCTTTTGGTTCAGATTTCTTGACTTTTATGCTTGAAGGTGAACCTCAAACTTTCAAATAAGCAGTAAGCTCTAGTGATGGTCCTCTATGGAAAGAAGTCATTAAGAGCGAAATTGATTCTATTTCATACTTGGGAACTTGTGGATCTTCCACAAGGTAGTAAACATTTAGATTCCAAGTGGATTTTCAAGAGGAAAATGAAAGCTGATGAATCAATTGATAAATACAAGGTAAGACTTGTTATCAAAGGATACAGACAAAAGGAAGGACAGGATTACTTTGATACATATTCTCCTGTGATGGGATTAAACTCCATTAAGATGGTACTTGCAATAGCAGCCTTATGCAATCTTAAAGTACATCAAATGGATGTGAAAACAACTTTTCTTAATGGAGATTTAGATGAAGAAATCTACATAACTTGAGGGTTTTTAAGCTCCATGATAAGCAAATAAAGTATGTAAACTGGTGAAGTCATTAAATGGCTTAAAACAAGCACCAAAGCAATGACATGAGAAATTTGACAATGTCATGATGACAAATTGGTTCAAAATCAATAAATGTGATAAATGCATGTATGTCAAAGACACTGAAAGTGGTTATGTCATAATATGCTTATGTGTAGATGACATATTTATTGTTGGAAACAATAATAAGATGATTACATCTACTAAAAATATGTTGAACTTGAGGTTTGACATGAAACACATGCAACTAGCTGATGTTATATTGGGAATTAAAATCACAAGAACATCAAACGAGCTTGTTTAAAGCCAGACACAATATATTGACAATATTTGTCACGCCCCGCTTCCCAAAAATACGGAATACGAGTACATGATAAAAGCCCAGCGAATGACTAACGTCACCCATAAGCTGTTTAATCGATCAACTCAATAATATAAACAACACAGAACAATTGCGCAGACAATAATAATCTCATGAACAATAATACTTGAATTGAAACAATACAAAATATCCAATAACAATAATAATCCAACGTCTGGAAACAAATAACAATATTCGGGTCATAAGCCCAATACAGTAAAAATAACAATAATCCAATAATTAAGTCTCCAAATAAAGCAATAGTTATTTATTAAGCAGCGATGCAATCAATTCCTTCACCAATGTTATTCTGCTAATCCATCTGGTAATTCCCCATCAACACCTGTAATTACTTCATCTAAAAAGAGAAAATAATTGTCCTTAGAGCAAGTCATGGACAGCAAGTAGAGAAAGCAGGGAACAATGGAATAATGGCATAACAATGAATCAACGAATCAATAAGAATCAATAAAATGGGACAAAATCATGATAATCGATATAATTGGCTATAAACAATGGTGCAATATTCGGTAATGGTAATCAATGATCAATAACGGTAATACTTAGCCAATATTCGATATCAATAAAAACACTGATGAACAATATGCAATGTCGGTGATTTGTCAATCCTTATGTCTAATAATCATTTTAACACCTAACTAATGCATGTACTACTGTGTCCCATGTGTGCCGTACCACAGGTTCGATGCATACAATCAATTTCGTTTTAGACTTAAGTGGAAGATTCTATAGATCATGTACACGGCACAATAACGGTATTTGCAGCATTGCTGCACACTGGTTGGCTCAATAAAAACAATACACGGTCAATTGGGGATACTGTGTCAGTAGTCCAACAATAAACCGATAACAATAACTTTTGCCAACACACAATATTTTGGGAAACAAGGCCCACACTTCAGCGTACAGTCACTATGTCATCAACTACTCCAGTCAATCCCTTAAACCCCGGCTTGTTAATTATTTATCAATGCAACAATACAATATGCAACTAAGACATAAGATGAACAATAATATCAATCGGGAAACAATAGGGTGATAACATGGATAGGACGGTTAGGATGGCGATAATAACTCATTGGGAACATGCAATGCAACGTACATTCATTTAATCATGCAATGATACGATAGAGGAATAATTAATACATTAATAAGAGGATTCTAAAATTCTGGAATGTAAAACACAGCTGCAGTAAAACGGGCATAACTCTTACTACAAAACTCGGAATTCGAAAATTCTGGATGTTATTGACATCTAGACATTCGGGGCTACATTTTATATTCAGAAAATATTTTATTTTAAGGTCATTTACTGCTTCGAAAACAACGATCAAGTTCAGGTCAGCAACATGTAAAGTTCTTAAGGTATATTTCTTGGACATAAAATTAGTTAAACATGATGGGTTTCAATTCTATATTCAACAATTTGTGTAACTAGCATTATAGGTGTCCAACATGATAAATAAAAATTTAGAATACACTCATATACAAGTCTATCATCAATCAATCATCAAACTATCAAACAATATCCAACTTAACAATTGTCTCTATGATAATTTATTTGTGTTGTGACTTGTATGAATAACCCTAGTAACAATTCTATATGCATTCATTAAAGATCCAAACTTTAGAGTCAAATTGGCACGATGTCAAGAATATTGGGGTTAGCTCGTGTAAACCCACAATAAACCCAACGAAAGGGACAACAAAGGGAAATACGATAACAAAAAGATCTACTTGCAAGAATTTTCAATAAAACTTGAATTTGAAACGAATAGCAATTCAAGTGGACGATGACTTGCCTGTTAGATGGTTAATTTGTGTATAAAGAATGGCGAGATGAGAATCCCGAAGCAACGAACACACGTACTAGCACAACCCACCAACAATACGTGCAATATACGTACAAACAAAGAACCCAACACACAATAGAGACTGCAGCAACACCAGCAAAGAAACAGCACGACAGCAAGGGAGAGGGGGAACGACGGCCAGGGTTCGTCGGCGTCGACGCTGGCGAGGCGGCACGTCGACCGGTGCTGGGTTGCGCTGGCGGCGTGCTGGGCTGTCGGCGATCGAACAGATGGGGAAAGGGAATCGTGGTTTGGTCTGTTGGGTTCGATCTGAGATGTCGATAATGGAGGAAGAGGACGGGGGTGGTGTCTGGTGGTGGCGCTGGTGGTGGATGGCGCTAGGGGGTTGCCGGAGGTGAGGGTTGGGCACGCCGGAGAAGTTGGTCGGGGAAGGAGAACAGGGATTGGGGGATTTGGGTTCTGAACGGGGAGAGAGAAAGAGGAGAGAGAAACGGGAGGAGAGAGAGAGCGCGGCTAGGATTTCGATTTGTGTGCAGAAATTAGGGCTACCGTAGCGTTGCATTTATAGGGTACAATTACGGTACTGGGTTAATGGTTTAGGGTCCAATAAAAGTGGATTTGGGTCAAGAACAAATGAAATTGAGTTTTAGGGTTCAATTAGAGATAAATCAAAATCATCATGGTTCAAATAAAAATACACACAATTCAAATAAATAAAATCCACAATATAGATAACCCAATAAAAAAGAAAAATAGTTCATGAACGAAAATTTCAACCCAATTAAATAAATAAATAACACAAATGAAATAATAAGAATTGGCTTAAAATAAATTGGAACTCGCCAAGGAAATCAGATCGGGCATATAAAAATAAAATAATACAATATATGAATTTTAAATAGAAAATCATGAAATAACAATTTATAATCATAATTATAATAGTGATAAATTATACAATAAAATAGTATTCGAGTTTAGAAATTTTATGAAAATAATCCAATAATAATAATATATTTGTTTTAAGCTCAAATATAATTAGCTGATCAATAAGATGTCGAACATAAGATCAAAATACAACATTATTCGAAATAAATAAAATTTTATTTAGAAAATACTTTAATACAGGTCTAAAACGAATTTAATACAAAATAAATTTACAAAAGTTCAAATTATAGAAAATACGCAGAAAATGCTAATTATCGGAAACGGGGGTTACAATATTTTTGGAAATTTTGATAAAGATAATTCTTGAATTGACAGAACTCCAATAGATCTAACTTTACATTTATCTAACAATAAATGTAAGAGTATTTCTTAAGTAGAATACTCTGGAATCATAGGCATTCAAATGTACTTGATGAGTTGTACAATAACAGACATAGCCTATGCAGTTAGTAAACTAAATAGATATATGAGTAATCCTGGAAGCGAGCATTGGCAAGCAATTACAAGAGTACTGAAGTACTTACGTTTTACTTGTAACTATGGACTGCATTACTAGTAAAAGTGTGATGCACGTTTTTTTTCTTCAAGCTCCCACTCTTCATCAATTATTTTCAATAGGATCAATATTCATTTTCTATGAACCGATAAATTCATAAATAATTATATCATAAATCTCTAATATAATGCACGTGCGATGCACGTATATAATATATATATATTAAAAATATGTATTATACACGTGCGCTGCACGTGTTGACACACACACTAAGGAATAAAAAATTGTTTATTTGTTTGAACCCCAACTCTCCTATTAAATATGTAAGATATTCAGCTGTACGTGAAGGATATAGTGATGCGAACTGGATATTTAGCTAAAATTAAAAATCCAGTAGTGGTTATGTTTACACTAGGTGGTGCAGCAGTTTCTTAGAAATTCTCGAAATAAATAGTGATCGCTAAATCCACGATAGAATCTGAATTTATCGCACTGAACAAATGTGGGGAAGAGACTGAATGGTTACGCCGTTTCCTTGAGGATATTCCAAGGTGGACAACGTCTGTGCCTCCAATCTGTATACATTCAAATAGTCAATCTGCAATTTGTAGAGCACATAACAATACGTATAATGGTAAATCTAGACATATTCGTTGAATACATAATATCATTAAACAGCTACTCTCTATTAGGGTTATCTCTGTAGACTAAGTAAAGTCAAAGGATAATATTGTGAATCCGCTAACCAACGGGTTAAACAAAGAGTTAGTTGATAAATCATCGAGGACAGTGAGACTAAAGCTCATGAAAGAATAAGTCGATACAATGGACACCCAACCTAGTTGACTGTAGATCTCAAGATCTAGGTTCAAAATGACAACTAAATTGTAAAGACTATGCTGGATCACTGTGGAGATTTCCTCATGTCCATTCCTATGATGAAACAGTGATACCCGTAAGGTAAGAGGTTAAGCTAGACTTTTAATGATTCTTATACGTCGGAAATCTGAGCAGAGTAATGCAGGTTACTCTTAACTAAAAAATTACCTATGTGAGAGGGAAGAAGAGCCGCTTCCAAGAGAATAGTGTAGGGCAATATTCCTATTAAACTCTTGCAGAATCAGGCATATGTTCATGGCCAAAACGAACATCACAATGAGAACTGAAATGTGTTAGAAAGATTCATGTGTGAGATATGTCATTCTTTACACATATGACAAAACAATTCAAGGACATCGCGTCTACTGTTTAGTTAGTAAAGTAAACATATTTCCATAACGGAAGGTTCAAAAGGTAACACCTACCTATCCTATGCAGGTTTCATCTGCTGAATTCTACCACCAAGTATGTCGTGTCTGTGGTCGTCAATTTCATTCATGTAGGGAATGTCGGAAAAATAGGTATCCTAACACCATTTACGAACCATTTTTGAGAAATTTTTTGAGTAAGATCCTCTATGAATTAGTGCAAATCTCAGACTGGATTACATGCAGCGTGTGTGCGCCCGCACGTCCTGCAGACACGAATGCCCGACCGACTGAACCTCGCCCTATGCAGAGCCTCTTTTTGCTATAATTTTGTTTTTCCGGTCAATAACGGCCGAAATAAATGCAGAATCGATTTTGTCTACCATTTATTTACGTTTTAAACTGCATAAATGGTTTTTTCTGCCTTTACAGTGGCTGCATTCAACCTTCTATCTGCTGTTACACTATATGCATTCAAGGAGATGTCTTTCGTTATGTTTTTCACCCTGACCCCTATAAATAAAGGTCTCTTCTCCCCTCATAAAACACACTAGAAACTCTTCTCTCCCCTTCTTTTTTATTCTATTCTGTTCTTCTAGTTCGGTCGTTGGGTGGTAGAATTCAAACATTGTTCAGTTTGAGAGCGTGACGTGATACCTACGTCAATACTCCACTGTCATTGCATCTTGGGAGACGAACGCCTCTGCAAACTCCTGCACCCGGACGATACAATTTGTTTTAAGGAGATTGTGTGATACACAAGCTTCGACACAAATCGGTTTGGTATTGTAATTTTGTTATTTTCATTTTTCTACTTCTCCTCCTCTGATTTTTGCCTCTAGATCAAACTTGATTTTATTACAAAGAATTTTGCAACCAAAATTTGTAACAAAAAGAACACGAAAATTAAAGAAATAAAATATAATAATGTGAATAAAAAAATCAAGAAAATGAAAGAAGAGAGGGAGGTACTTGTCATAAACATAAGTGGCGTTGATGAGTTCGATCGAGACCATCTCGTTGTTCAGCTTCATCAAAAAGCTAAAACCCATCCCCAAATTCCATACACTGGAGGTAGGCAAATTGCACAGGTTTTATATATGTGCATAATTTTATTGCCATTCGTGTTAATTATAATCTAAAATAATTTTATATATGTGTTACAATAAGCTTCGTCTTCATAGTTCACAGATGTGTGGTTTGTGTTTGTTTGTTTGAGGAGTAAAATGGCCAATCAAACCTGATAAGGTCAATCAAACCATAGCCTTATCACTGGTATATAAGTGTGTGAAGTATACAATCAAACCTGATAAGACCAATCAAACCATAGCTTTATCATGGTTTTACTCAAAATAAGAATTCCCATCACAATATCCGAAGTCCATTAATAGCATGTATGCACAATATAACCCTGTGCAACATTGTGCATAACTTAGGGTTTTTTCTTTTTATTCGGGTAAAATACACACTCACACTCTTGAGAATTTTTCTTAATATAGTAGTTACTAAAAGTATCTCTTGATTTTGACATTGAATTCAATACATAGCTTAAGCGCAGGTCCCTCAACAATATAATACATTTTCTAGAAAAGATTAAGAAAAAAGCTTTTGGATCAAAGGAATTTCCACCATAATTTTGCACATAACTTCAACAGTACTTGTAGTCCACTACCTTAATGCAATTGTTAACCTCACCACTCCATCCTGCAGATGATACCATAATTAGAATATGACATTAGCAATTTAGAACTTATCCGGGTATGCTCTTTTATAGGTAATTCAGCCACAATTCTAATATAAATTCCCTCAAGTCAGTCTCGACAGAGATGAGAAGTATGAACATTCACAAATGTCATCACATAGGCCCGTAGGCTTGTTTAATGTGTATGCCTAGGCTTAATTCTGAAACTTTACAATCAAGAATATTATACATATCAGATAAAATAAGTATTAATGTATACACAACATAATTTTTTTTTAAGGCTAGAAGCCCATCATTTCAAAAACTAAATTAAAAACAGGGAACCCCTAGAGTCATCAAACTGGGGCTAAATGCAAAAAAGAAAAAAAAAAATCGTACTTTATAATAGATTCGATCATTCGAGCACAAGTCTCCTTCTTCTAGAATCATCAAATTGGGGCTTTTTTTAATTTAAAAAAGGTACCTTAAAAAAGCTGTTTTTTCACCGATTAAGGTTTTTCTGAGGCGATTCAAAGGCGATTCTAACCCTCCAGATCTACTTTCCTATTCCCCAGATCTCTTCGCATCTACCCCCCTTCGCTGCCTCTTCCCCTCAGATCCCGTCTTTCCTCCTTCCATCTAGCGTTTCCTCTTCATTCAGATCGTCTGCGCAAATAGTAGTGCCTCTTGTTTTTGCTCCTCCCTGTTGGTGTGCGTCGAGGACGTGCATCCCGGGGCATGGAGGCCTTTTGTTCGGAGCTGTTCAGGCTTCCCCCTAGTGCATCCGGTCTGTTGAGGCTGGTGTTGCTCCCCAGTCCAGATCCAAGCAACCCCCGTTCTATTCGTTTCCTAGCTACGTTCCATCCGCTAGCCAATCACTGTAAGTAGTTTTGCTTTTGTTATTAGTCTTTTGTTTCTTTTCTTTCGCGTGTCTGAGGGCACTCAGATACGTTTGATTTTGAGTACTCCCTTGTACTCTCTCCTCCCCTCTCCTGTTTTTAGTTCTATCTCCGTTCTGGTACTCTATCGCTATTAGATTCGTTTGTACGTCAGGGGTTTTTGTTTCGATTGATTTGCGGTTAATGGTGGGTTGTGCTTGGGTTGATCTTAAGATCCCTTTCGGTAGATATAGCGTCTCTTCGTTCATCCCCTTGATTGAGCCCGGTGAGCTCGGTCTGTTGACCTTCCATTCTTCGTTCTCTCCTCTGTTTCCTCTCCTTGTTTGTTTTGTGGGTCTGGGCCGCTATGGGCCTCTCATGGGTTGATATTGTTAAAAAAAAACCAAAATAATTTGAATAAAATCGGTTTCAATGGAGCTATTAATGCGCCTTATCAGTATGGCCTAGACTCGCTCAGTTATCTAGGCGTTCGGCCCAGTTCGAAGAAGCTTCTAGGGCGAGTAACTTCATCCCATTACCACCCTTTCACCTCTCCCTTCAGTTCCCTCTCAAAGAGTTCCTCATCTTCCTCGTCCCCCCAAGCTTTGATTTGTTACTGCTGTCTCCAAGCTGGTCACATTAAGGCATACTGCACCGACAACATGAAGTGCTTGTTCTGCTTGAAATCTGGCCACTCTCGAAACCACTGCTTTTCCTTACAGCAAATTTTGGAGTTGTCCATGGGAGTTCCTATCTCTGATCGAGTGATCGCCGCGCTCGATTTCCCCTCTCTTCAGTCCAAGCTTGCGGATCTTCAAACCCATAAGCCTAAGAGGGCCAAAACCTCGTCCTCTTCTCCCCTCCTCCCCATGCCTCCTATCTCGCAGCGTCTTATAGCAGCGGATCACTCCACCTCCCAAGTGAGTTCTAGTCCCCCCTCACTTTTGACCAAGCCTCAGGTCACCTTTGTGTTCATTCCTCCAACTGAACTATCAGATAAAATGAGCATGTTTGTATGTTACGGGGCTGTATCTTTCAGCGAAGGATCGGTGTCCTACTCTACTTTAGATTCATTTCTTGGCAACTCCTGTAATATGTCTGAATGGGTGTGGGCTATTAACACATGTTCCAACGGAGAAGTGGTCATTAATTGTCCCTCTCTTAAAATCCTGTAAGATCATATTGCCATCAACTCTCTTTCTACCGGATCTATCAAGTTAACCATCCGCAAATGGTTGTATCAGGGTCATCCCTCTCCTTCCCTGATCCACTCTCTTGTTAAAGTCACGCTATTGGGACTTCCGCCGTTCTGTGATTCTCATCGTGTCATCGCTGATATGACTAAATGTGTTGGATAATTGCATCGCATTTCTTCATCCTCTATGCTGGCTTCAGGTTGAAGCTGAGTTTGCTTGTCCATCGGTGAATGATAGAATTGAGGCTTTCTCATTGGGAGATAATAAGTCCACTTTTGCCATTTCGGTCATCTATCAAGATCTCTCTAAAGGTGGTCAGGATCCTGCTCCTTTGTCGCTGGGGGTTGTCAAAACCCCTGCAAAAACCACTACCCTCCCCAATACTTTCTCTGTAGGAACTTCTTCTCTTTCGAGTACTCCCTCATCCAAATGGATGTTGTCACACAAAGATCATCCCAAAAAGAACCTCCCCCTTCAGCGCAAAGGGTTTTCAACTCCCTCTAACTCCAAAATCTCACCTTCTAAAGCTCACAACTTGGTCTGGATTAATCTGGACCTCGCTGTTGTCAAAAATCCTCCTGCTTCTCAACCTGCTCCTATCGAGCTCCTTCCTAAGCTACCTTTGCTGCCTTCGGTCAAGCCTCACTCTTCTCTGGCCCTCGTTGTTCTAGAGGCTACTGGCTTTACTCCGTTTAAGCCTAGTCTGGTCGACTCTGATGAGAAGTGGCCAGTTTGGAAGATGAATCCCTATTACTCCCCCGATTGGGACAAATTCAAATGCATTGTCCAATGCACTTCCTCATCTAGGCAAATTTACATTCCTAAGGCTAGTAAAGTTATCGTTTCTGCCTTGCCGAAACCCGATGCCTGGGTAGATCAAGATAATCTCATGGACGAAGAATTAGCTGCCCTGGATCACTCCCTGGCGCATAAGCAGGTATTTTTCAAGTTTCATTCGTTGTTTTAAGCTTCGTTCTTCTAATTTCCTGTCTTTCAATACCGATTGCAATTTTCGTATTGGGCTCTTATCTTCGTTTGCACCTAGTTACCCTCTTACTTACTGTCTCGCAACTTATTATCATTTTAATTCTCCTATTTGGGCTCCTGTTCCATCTACGGTGGAATTATATCCCATCCGTGGACGTAGAGAAATATCCCACTCTTCTCCTCCCCCCTCGTTCCACTCTACTGATCCATCTTTTCGGTTGAGCATTAGCTCCTCCGAGTCAGTTTACCTTGTGGAGGAGTTGATGCGATCAGCTGTCCCCGACCGCTCAGGGAGACAGCATTATACTAATTCCCCAGTAAAGAAACCCATCTCTCTCATTTTCTCTAGTGCCCGTATTTGGGCCAATAGATTTGCGAAACATTTGGTACATTCTCAGGCATCCCTTGCGGCTCTGATTCACAAGTTGGATATACCCCACCCCTTGCATTCTTCATCTGGGAAGGAACAACTAGGGTCCATCTACCAGGTGCATTTTGAATCCCTCTCTAATCTAGACATGCTTCGACTGTCTAGGGATATGGGGTTTCTTGTTAACTCGGATAACTTTGTCAACTTTGATTTAATTCGTAGCCGTGAAATCTCTAGAGCTTTTGAGACTTTGGACTTTAATGATTAGCATCTCTTGGAATATTCGAGGGCTGCATTGTGCGACTAAGCAACACGTTTTTTTTAACCTGCTTTCCTCCTCTCATTGTAATATGATCTCAATTCAAGAATTAAAAATTGAGTCTCCTTCTCCTTCCCTCTTACATTCAATCGGTGGATCATTAATATCCAATTGGATCTCTCTTGATGCCATAGGCTCAAGAGGAGGAATCCTCTTTGGTTTTAAAGACTCCAGGTTTTCTCTCTTATCGATTCGTAGATTAACGTTCTTCCTTGTGGTTCGACTTCACTGGGCCGAATTCAATTGTGATCTTACAGTTGTTTCGGTTTACGGGCCGTCCACCGGAGATCGGCCAGAGACTTTCTGGAATGAACTCAACTCTTTCCAATATAACATTCAGGGGTTTTGGTTATTTTGTGGTGATTTTAATGTCACCAGATACTCCTTTGAAAGATCGAGTAGTTCCTCTTTCTCCTTAGACCCCTCCCGTTTTAATGATTGCATTCGCTCCCTCCATTTGACTGATCTACCTCTCAACGACAGATCATTCACTTGGTCTAATATGCGAATGCTGCAGATCATGGCTAAATTAGATCGCTTTCTCATTTCGGTTGACTGGATCAATTTTTTCCACAACTCCTTTGTCTCGGCCTTGCCCAATCCATCTTCGGATCACGTTCCTATCTCGTTGTCCCCTAACTATAATTTCTCCAGACCTTTCAAATTCCGGTTTGAAATGTTTTGGTTGCAAGACCAAACCTTTGTCAACCACATTACGGAATGCCTCTCTTCCATTACGGGTTCTTCAGGGCTAGGTCGCATCCTGATTAAGCTCCACGCTATCAAATACGGTTGTAAAATATGGTGTCAAGAGAATCTTGCTAGCGCTAATTTTCTTAAATATGTCTTTCTTTCCACCATTCAGTCCATTGATTGACTCGAGGAGCTTGGACCTATTTCCAAATCCCTTCATTCCGAAAGGGTGCCTTGTAAAAGAGAGTTTGCGTCCTTTCTTCACAACGATCACATTAAATGGGCCCAGAGAGCTAAATTTCGTTGGTTGAAGGAGGGTGACGGCAACACCTCATTCTTCCACAATTTTGCATCGCATCGTCAGCGATGCAATCGTATTTCTTCTATTCTAGACAATGACAATGAATTTACTTTTGTTTCGGATATCCATGCTACTTTTCTTCGTTTCTTTAAAGATCTGTTGGGATCCTATAACACTGTCCTATTAATCTGGACTGGACCCAATTGTATGGACAGAAAATGCATGATCTTTCGAGTTTGGAAGCTCCTATTTCTTTGGAAGAGATTAAGTTAGCAGTGTTTTCGTTAAAAAGTGATTCTGCCCCTGGCCCAGAAGGGTTTCCAGCCTTCTTCTTCCAATGTTTCTGGGATTGTCTCAAGGACGATCTGTTCAAGATGTTCTCCAATTTATACCAAGGGAATTTTTCCTTTGATAGGATCAATTATGCGCATATTGTACTTATTCCCAAATTCTTGGAAGCCAACTTGGTTTTCAACTTTTAGCCAATTAGCCTTCTCAATCCGACTTTCAAGATCATTATGAAAGTTCTTTCGACCCGCCTCAGTGCGATTATATCTCCCTTAATCTATCCCGCCCAATCGGGTTTCATTAAAGATCGTTTCGTCGGCCCAAGAAATCATTTTCGATTGCCATAGATCCAACTCAAAGGGGATCCTTTTAAAATTAGATTTTCAAAAAGCTTATGACAACGTTAGCTGGGATTTTCTTCCCGATATCCTTTTTCATCGGTCCTAAATGGATCGCCTGGATTAAATTCAGTCTCTTCGCTGGTACCTCGTTCATTCTTATTAATGGGACGGAAGGCCACAAGTTCAAGTGTAAGCGGGGTCTTCGTTAGGGCGATCCTATCTCTTCTTTATTATTCTCTCTTGTTGCTGATGTGTTCAGTAAGATGCTCCGTAATTCTTGAGAGGCTGATGTTATCGATGGCCTGGGGGGTTCTCAAAGTTATCAAGGTGTGTTGAACCTCCAATACGCTGACGATACCATTATCTTTGCAAAACCCAACGGATGCTCATTGCATAACTTAAAGTTACTTCCTTATGTTTTTGAAAGTGCGTCTGGTTTAGCCATTAACTTTCAAAAGTCTTCGGTTCTTTGGCTCGGAGGGTCTCAAAACCGTCAAACGGAAATTGCGCAATTCTTTAAGTGTGCTTCGGCCTCTTTTTCGATCCATTATCTCGGTATCCCCTTAAGATGGGGGAAGCTTCATAAATCAGATTGGATGCTGATGATTGAAACGGTAGAATCTAGATGTAGCGCCCCGATTTCCATATACTGGAAAAACGAGACACGAGCCAGGACCTTTTCTTCAATTAGTCACAATACACAGAAAAATAGGAGAATTTAAAACTTTTTATTCAACACCCAATGTATTACAAGTCTGAATATCATACAACTGCAATACATTACAATAGTGTTATAATAATACCTTTACAATCCCAAGTATTACAACCTTCAACAAATTACATCAGAGTACAAGGAATGAAGAACAACACTTAGTAACTCTCACTTGAGTACTTCTCAACTAATAGACAATCCACATACATATTACAGCGGAACTAAATATGACATTGAATCCTCGCTTTCCTAGCCTTGAGTCCTCCTGAATCTTGCACCTGTACTTCTACGATCCAGTACCTATGGAAGTGGGGACGTCAGTATTCACTGACGCTTAAAGGCTGATAACATAGCAGCGAATCTCCCAAAAGCATACAGAAAACATGGCAATTGTGTCGGTGTAGTTTAAGTGTTCGTGAGTGCAGTGACTAGAATCTAATACAATGTTAACTATCCTAGGATGCTCCTATTCTATTGCCAGCAAGTCTCCGAAGCAACATGCAGCCCATACTACATGCGCCCCATCTCAAGCCGTTTCTCCATATATAGGAATTTGAACCCGCGTTATGAATTCTAATTGTACACAACCTGTTCCTGACAGATACAACGTGACTGATGAGGTTGCAGACGTGGCCAAGTACTACCATGGCAGTACGCTCATGGTGTTTATATCCCACTAATGCAGTCCGCTCGTGGTGTCTATGTTTGCCACTACTACCCGGGTAACCGGACCTCACTCAAAAACCAGACGAACCCTCGGGGTTTCCGCCAACAGGAGAGCCCCCTGCCGCCCCCTAGCCAGACCGTAGTCCATGGCCTGTTCGTATCCCCGGCATAGGACCTGACGGAGTTCCGGGATCCATCCTTAGCTCCGCTGCCTTATCATGGCACTTCAGGAATCAACAGTGTGAGATACCCAACCCGTGCTCCCAACTCGTGAGAAGCCACCGTACGTATCCCTTTGACGAGAAGGTACAACCCAATAACACCACCTAAGGCCTGTCTCAAGGGACAAGTTGGTCGTAAGGCGCCCCCTACAAACAACTCCTCTTTTTCCGGCAAAGGGTCTAAGTAAATGATCTTTATAAGTCACTACCTTAATGATGTCCCTGACCCGAACAATCCTAGGGATGACAATATTATAAACACAATATGTTAGGCCTTAAATTAGACTTCGCAAGACAACTCTACTAGGCTGCTCAACCTAGACTTACCAGAACCCCTCAGGATCTGGTTCCTGGCCCATCGATCCAAGACTCCGGCAATGCGAACATACATGCATGCCACTACCCTGAACTCGAATTCTGTCTATACTCCGGTCCTCGATCAACCTACACCGGTTAAGATTCGACGGTACCCAAGGAGTGACTCCTCCACAGTTCCTTAAGAGTAAGAAAACATATGTCTTAATGGTCGATAGCCCCTAGGGTAATAATATCACCCTAGACGAGCACAACAACTGTGTACTAGCTAATAAGCTATATACGGGTAAACTAACCACATACGAGCCAATAAGCTACGTATGAACCAACTACTCCCTACGAGCCAAGCGGGCCTCGTATGAGATGACAACGTACATACCAGCCAAATAAGCCGCGTATGAGACCAACAACTATGCACGGGCCGGTCGAGCCACGTACGAGCACAACCATATGCAACCAACCATACAGGTAATCAAACCTAGAAGCAACCAAACGAGCTTACTAGCAACTTGATCTTCTATTACTAGAAGTAACAGAAGAATCTACTAATAGTCTATGATAGACATTCTACCAATGAGAAGCCCGAAGCGACATAATAACCTTCATTGAACTAACTATTACTAATGACCTTTCTAATCCTTATTACCCCTACGGGTGAGGAATGTCCCCATGATATGGTCCAATTTTGATTAGGACTTCACACAACTAGAGTCCATGGGTTCTTTTCGAAGTTGACTAGAATAACCTAGAACATACGTCGGCTTTCTTATTTAACTAGGATGCCACCCTATACCCTTCAAGCATGTATGGCTCCTTACTAACATTAACTACAACAAGGTAGTTATCACTACAATTACAATATGATTCTTTCCTTATTACTTAACCTATAGGAGTTTAAGCATGGTATATAATTGTAAGCATCAACCTACAACAACTAGTCATGGTATATAACACAACCATCAACCCACAACACTCCTAAGTAAGAATACGATTTAAGCATGCATTTATAACAAGCTTAAGCATGAATAATTACTATGATCTATACATGAAGCTTTGCTACAATTTAAGCATGAACTCCTTACAATATGTACACAACATAAGCATGGTTCCTACAACATGGCACACATCATGAGCATGGTTCCATTAACCTACAACATCCTAAGTATGGTAGATTAATTTAACATTAATCCTACAACAATATAGGCATGGATAATTACTTAGCATTAACCTACAACAATCCTAAGCATGGTAGATTAATTTAACATTAATCCTACAACAATATAAGCATGGATAATTACTTAGCATTAACCTACAACAATCCTAAGCATGGTAGATTAATTTAACATTAATCCTACAACAATATAGGCATGGATAATTACTTAGCATTAACCTACAACAATTCTAAGCATGGTAGATTAATTTAACATTAATCCTACAACAATATAAGCATGGATAATTACTTAGCATTAACCTACAACAATCCTAAGCATGGTAGATTAATTTAACATTAATCCTACAACAATATAGGTATGGATAATTACTTAGCATTAACCTACAACAATCCTAAGCATGGTAGATTAATTTAACATTAATCCTACAACAATATAAGCATGTATATATTTTTCCTACAACATGATACCTATCATAAACATGGTTCCATCAACCCACCACATGGTAGACATCAAACATGGACTTTCTACAAAAATATAAACACCACATAAACATCAACCTATAACTAGTTAATCATGGATATCTACTACAATGGGACATACTTCTAAAGCAATTGTCATTTACCACTTCAACATAACATAACTATCCATTACAACTTTACTCCAACATAAACATCTATTACTACTTCAATTAGACATAAACATCTACTACTACTTCATTTCAACATAACCATCAACTATACTTTATATAAACATCTACTACTACTACTTCATTTTAAACATAAACATCTATTACAACTACTTTATTTAAACCATAAACATCTACTATTACTACTTATTTTAAACATAAGCACCTACTACCACTTTACATAACATAACATCCACTACTACTTCATAAGCATTTATTTCTTTATTATTACTAGTGAACATAAAAAGAGATCTTTTTAATCATTCTACAACTAATGACTTAGATTAGTCTCTTTTCTTTTTTATACTAAAATTAACATCTAAAATGAGTTCTTTTTACTTATGTTTTATAAAAGGAAATCACAACAATTAAAATAAATTAAAGAGTCCTCCAGTTTGGTTCAACCAACATATGCATTCTTTTAGTCCAAAGTTCAAGTGTATGTTCTACAACCCAAAATGGTTGTATACAAGGTCCATATGTTTGTGTGTATGAGTCCACATTCAAGTACTACAATCCCAAATGGTTGTATGTACCAAGTCCATATGCATATGTGTATTTTGGTCCAATTGATAAAGTATTTTGGTCCAATTGATAAACACAAACAACAACTACTACTACAAGATTCAATCTTTATGTGTTATTTAGTACTACCACTATTTCTTTTCTTTTTATCCATACAAAGCTATAACACATACAACCAAGCAACATACAACAACATCACAAGACGACCTTCCAAAAGAACAAAAGAAAACAAAACCAAGGAAGATAAGAAGAAGAAGAAAACCAAAACACAATTCAAACAACAAAAGAGAAGGTGGAGAACCCCCACCTAATTTTCTTTGTTGGAAGGACTTGCTTGCTTATACTTCTCCTTCCCCTAAGCTCTTAGACTTCTATGGAACCTACAAGAGAAAAACTCTCAAGTTAGAGTGGGTTCTCTCTTTCTTTTCCTTTCCTTCTTTTGTCTTTCTAAAAATGAGACTAAGGTGAAGGGAAAGGGGGCATTTATAGGTAGAGAAAAGGGTGGAGAGTGCAAAATTGCACACACCTAAATGCAAGAATCCCCTTCCTTGATTTGGGGCCGGTTGTAACCTAGGGGAGGTGGGAATGAGGTGGAGGTAGGATGTGGGTATGGTGCTATGTAAGGTGGAAGAGAGAGAGAGCTTCTAGAAGATTTCCTTAATCCCTTATGCACACTAAACCCTATCTTAAGACTCCTAATCCCAAACTTAACCATTTTTCATGGTAAAGGGAAGTATTTTATCCAAAAATACCCACCACATAATTTGTACAATGTACTAATTTGCTACAACACACATATGTATGCATATACGTGTATACCGAAAATCTTCGCATAATCCGTATAAAATAATTTAATTTCGGAAATAAATAATAAAATAAATTTATACAATGTAATATCCGTCCGGGATATTACACTAGACTTAACTGTTGGTCTGGTAAACATCTTTCGCGCAGAGGCAGACTCATCCTCGTAAATTCTGTTATTTCCTCTATCCCTTTATATATGATGTCTTTCTTTTACCTTCCATCTTGGGTGATTAAGAGGATCGACCAAATCAGAAGGAATTTCTTCTGGTCAAGTGCTGACTCTTATAAAGCTGGTACTCACATTTGCAATTGGAAGCTGATCTACACTTCTAAGGCAGCTGGAGGCTTAGGGGTTCTTAATCTCAGGCACCAAAACTTATCTCTTCTGGGCAAGTGGTTATGGAGATTTCTTAAAAATGATCAACTTCCTTGGGTTCATCTTATCTCTCTTAATTGTTTTTCACGTCGTAAAATGTGGGATTTTCCTTGTCCCCTTTCCCGCAAGGCCTCCTCTCTGGAAGGGAGTCTAGAAAGTTGTCGTTCCGTTTCGATGTGGCTTAACTCACTTGTGTGCTGATGGTTCTAAGACCAAATTCTGGGAAGACTTATGGTTTGGTAATCTCAAGCTTGCTTTAGATTTCCCTTCGCTCTACCAGATGGCATCCAACTCCTCAGCCACGGTGACGGATTATGTTACCACCATCAACTCCCAAAAGTTCTGGTCGATTCCTTTCACGACAGTTCTTCCCTCTCCTCTAGTGAACGAGCTTCACGAGCTCTTCAGCAGTCCCAACCGTTATTCCTGGCATGTAACCCCTGTTTTTCCAAAAATGTATTTTTGTGTATTTTCTGTATTTAATAAATTTCGCAAATTATTTTTATCGGTTTTCAAATTATTTTGTCAAAATGCATTTTTTTATCTTCTATTAAAATCTATTTTCGATCAATAATTTTATTTGTAACTATTTCTGTGATTTTTATGTTGTAATACAATTCGTATTTTGTTATTATTACTCATATTATTATTATTTCTGTTATTATTATTACTATTATTATCTTTATCATTTTCTTATTATTATTATTGTCAGTATTATTATTATTACTGTTGTTTTCTTTACTACTATCAGTATTATTATTTTATTGTATTACATTTTGATATTATATTAAAAATCCTATTTCTTGATTTATTTATATATATATATTAATTCCTATTTTCCTTAATGGATTTAGTTAACCCTATAAGCCCATTTATTAACCTAATACCCATTAACTCTTTAAACCCAAACTCAATAAACTACTCATACCCAAAACCCATTTCCCTATACTAACCTAGACCCATTTATTAAATCACCCAACCCGTTACCCCTGTTAACCCGATACCCACTCCCCCAAACCCGTTAACTTATCCCCTACCCGATACACCCCAACCCTAAACTATCTCCAACCTATTTAAACCCATTATTAGCTTGTTCATATTCCAAAATTTTGCAGCCGCCCCAAACCCATTGCACCCTGCCGTTTCGTCTCCCTCTCCACTACTGTCTTCTCATCCTCTTTGAGCCTCTCCCCCGTGTCCCTGTGCTGTCCTCCACCTGTGTCGCGCCACCTCAGCGACAACGTGTTCCTCGGCTATAATACCCCGCAAAATAAAATGATTTATTTTGTATTATTAAATAATATTAAATTTGTAAAGTTGACTTTTTTCAAATTTGTCGATTTTACACGTGCAAAACACGTGCAAATATTTTTGGTGCAAATATCCAAATTTGAATTTTTATTAAATTCTCCTACTTATAATTGAGTCTATCCTAAATTTTGGGATTTTTCTGAATAAAGAAACTATTTTTATAAATAGCTCGAAAGAGAGGGGCTTTTATGTAAAAATCCGTTTGGGTCTCAAACAAATAATAAAAATTTGTTTTTACTGATTTTTGGGCTTGCCATGGTCATCATTGAAAATAAAATATATTTAAATTCTATTTAAAGTCGATTTGATAAAGATTTAAACAAATATGGTGTTTTTGCAAATATGGAATTTATGTTGGATCTTGTACAAATATTTTCTTGGAAAGTAAAAGTTAGAAATTTTAATTGGAAAATATAATATGTATTATTAGATATTATTTCTGAATTTTCTGGATTTTTACGAATATTTTATGATGTATTTGCAAATATTACAAAAAAGAAGGACTTTTGTGCAAAATTACCACTTTTAGTGCAAATCCGAAATTTTAATTTTTCTGGGCTGTGCTGGATAACTGGAAAACTCAGTAGTAAAAGAATTTGGTTTTATTTTAATTTATTTAACTTATTTAACTACTTTATTAAAGAAAGGTTTATATATGTAAAGTAATAATTTGTTAAGGGATATTTCCATAAACTTGTAAAACCCTAGAAACTCCAGATTTCGGCCTATATTATAGTCACTACAGCCATCCCTCTCCTCTACAAAAATAAAATATATTTTTACTATTAATTTCTTGGAGTTTCAAAGGGGTGATCTTGGATTTTGCAAAAGATGGGCTTTTTCTTATTCTTCATTAATTCGATTGGATTTCTTCATTGAGGTGAGTGACTTGTTTGGTTTCATTTTGTCTTGTATATGTTGTATATGAGTAATATAAATTGTTTGTTGTTCTTTGAATGTTATATGTGGTGTTTCACCTCCTAGGAAGCATGCTAGGATTTGGGTATGTATATGTATGTTGGATTGATGATAAAAATTGGATCTTGTAAAACTTTAGTTGTTTATGAATAAAATTATATGTGGGTAATTTGAGATTGATGAGTGACCTATTGGAGATCATGGGTAGGCTATTTCTTTTGGATTAATGTTGGATTGATTGAATATGGTGGATTTCATGGATAAATCTAATAAAGATGAGACTTTTATCACTTTTGAGTATTGGTGAATGAAACTTGATATGGTAATGTTATAAATTGATTATGTTTGTGAGTTATAATGGTGAATCGGTTTTGTGAAATTTGTATGAAGAGTTTATGAATCAAAAGATCATGTCTTGAGAATCGAAATTTGGAATTTAGTTGAGTTTGAGGAAATACATCCAAATTGGGGATTTTTGAGATTTTGGTATTGATATGGTTTGGATCTGAATACGAAGCTATTTCAATGAACAATTAATTTTTAAGAAACTCTATTTTGATTATATGCACAATTGATGTTTGATTGAAAGAAATTAACAAATTGTTATTTTTGTAAATTTAAGTAGTTTTGATTTAGTTTTTATGGACTATTATATATCCTACAAGTTGTATTTGATCATATAAGAAATATGCTTTTTGTAGAAATCTTTTTCATAAAGTAAAACTACGTATCGGTTGAAATGTGCACAACCAAAAATCTGCAGTTTGCAGGTCGACAGTCGACCGGTGTGACTTTACAGTCGACCGTCGCGACCTGGCTGCTGTGTTATCTAGTTTTCATGACATTTCGTTCTAGACAGTCGACTGATACTACTTAGAATTATTTTCTCAAAGTTATTGAATTTTTCGCTCTGGACAGTCGACCAATGGCTTTTATAGTTGACTTATAATACTTAGAATTATTTTCTCAAAGCTATTGGATTTCTCTCTGGACAGTCGACCGGCGCTTGTCTATAGTCGACTGATACTGATGTATCTTTGTATCATTGAATGTTCTTTTAAATGATTTATTCTCTAAATATTTTTAATCTATAACTTACTATTCTATACTTTATCTTCTACTGAATATATGTTTTCAAGTGGTTTAACTGAGCAATTTATGTTGGAAGATTGGTTTGGATATTTGGGTGTGAGTCTCTAGAGGGTGTGTGTGACCCTAGTATACCGGCAGTTGAGATATTTATATTTGGGCCTGTTGAGGCATTTTAGTTGATCAGTTGTTGAGTTAATTTCGGTGGGGTACACCAACTCTAGGAGATTCGTAAAGAAATTAAATAACCTAAATGATTCAGACAGGCACTAGTGGTGATATGATGAACAAGAACATGGGTTATGGACCTCAGTATGGCTCGCGGTGTGAAATAATCCCCGTAATTATCCAGGTGTGAGTGAAATAGTCTCCAGAATTACCTGTGGTGTGGGATTGATCTCTGAAATTATCAGGGTCGAGGCGAGGCTCATATGGTATTCGTGTGATGAGGTGCCATAGCTTGCGGTGTGGGGTATTCTCGAAGATTCCCATGAGTGAGTGAAATAGTCTCCGGAATAATCTGTAGATAGAGATTGACCTCCGGAATTATCGGAGAATGGGCTAATACTCATAGTTTATCTTTATCGCGTAGTAGTCGTCGTGTTAGGATTAGTTGCATAGCGGGGGATTAAACCCTACAATGTAGAGACATTAAGGGCTTGCATCGGACCTATGTAGAGTGGGATACATAGAATCCGACAAGTATGCATTAGAGAGTCAACATATAGTATTGTGTTTCCTTGATTTGGTTTATGCATGTGTTTTCCTGTTTTCTACACTTGACACTTAGTCTAGCTACACTTGAGTTTTTCCATGTTTTTCTTGTTATTTCTTATTTCATTTATTCTTGTCTCTAGTACGTATTGTTTATGATTCTTATATGGCTAAAAATAGGGTTAAATCGGAACCGTCCAAATCAGGCATGAATCTTAAAGCTTGGGGATAAAATGGTAATTTCAACTATAAATGGGTCTGAGATGGGTACTGGGTCTTTTCTACAAAGACCCAATAACCCACGAACGGATCCGCCTTAACTGGATGCGGGTCCCAACCCGCAAGAAACCCAGTCCAGCTAGATAGAATTAGGGTTTCTGATTGTATTTAATCAACGACCCTGATTCACTCTATCTTTTCACTGGAAATTAAGGATTTCATTCCTAAACTGATCCCAAAGGCGGCTATAAATACCCCCCATCCACCACCATTAAGAGGTAATCAATCTTTTGCCAGTTAACGCTCATTCATAATCCTTTTTGATTACTGACTTGAGCATCGGAGGCTGCGTCGCCGGGATCAACCCCGGTGTATCGCACCTTTTGTAGGTGAACGGTGGGAGTCAACGGTCAAACTCCGGTGGAAAGGTTTCAGGTCTGACTATTCAGTTTTCCTAAGAATCCACAAATTCTATCTGTTTGCCCCCACACCAAATTTAGCGGTAACAGATTGGCGCCGTCTATGGAAAACAACGAATAGCGATCCTTCCTCCTCCAATCGGTCAGATCATTTCCTGCCATGGCTCCAAGAAAACTGAGATCCAAAGGGTCCAACCGTGGACCCACTCCTCCTCAACCACAACAGGAGATCCACCTCCAAACCGTCCAGCCGCAGGGGCAACTCCCCCCTCAACCAGATCAGCCCCCGCAGCAGGACCAACCTCCTCTTCAGAACCTTCAATCCCAAAGGGCTCCGCTCGGGCCCCAAAATGCCGGTGCAGTGGCCTCTCGCCCCAACCCTCAGAAGCAACCACATCATCGAGACCATGTCTCCGTGCATAACCCCTCTACTGACTCGATGGCATCTCACAACCCCCGGCCTTCCGAAGACCTCCGCAATACCATCCTTAAGCGGCAGAAAGAAGAGGACCTTCGCCGCCGTTTGGATGAAAGGCGGGCCCTAGAGGGAGCCTCTCGCCAAGAACGTCCGAATGAGCGATCTCCTCATCGCCGAGACTACAGGAGGTCCCCTCCTCATAGAGGATGGAGAGAGTCCCCTGGACACCATAGGACAAGGCCTTATTCCCCTGCTGGTCGGCAACCCTCGAGAGATGATACCGCACCTATCACCCGTGCCGAATTCCAGCAATTCCAAGCAACCATCTTGCAAGCCCTTAACCACCGACCAGACAACAACAATGCTCAGAGGGTCCCAACTCCTCCTCCGGTCCGAAGTCCTCGCCATCGGTCCCTAACTGCTCCCCCGGCTACTAGCAACCACCATCATAGTCCTCGTCATTCCCTGAGATACCGTCGTCGTAGCCCCCGCTCCCCTTCGTACGAAGACGAGTCCAAGACTCATATGGCTACCGACGAAGGGATGATGCTGTCTATCGTCGTCTCCATGAAATGGAAAGGCACCTCGGCCAGCTGGACAGGGAAGAGGAGCTGAGGGGAAGGACCCTCTGTCCGAGCCGAACCCTCTTCTCCCGAACAATCATGGAGGCACCCGTTCCAATAGGCTTCAAGCCCCTGCAGTTCAAGACTTACTCTGGGGAGTCGGACCCCATGGACCACATCGAAAGCTTCAAGACCCTTATGCTGATTCACCAAGCCTCTGATACCCTATTGTGCAAAACCTTCCCTGCCACTCTCAAAGGTCCGG
This sequence comes from Hemerocallis citrina, assembly GCA_017893485.1. NCBI lineage: Eukaryota > Viridiplantae > Streptophyta > Magnoliopsida > Asparagales > Asphodelaceae > Hemerocallis > Hemerocallis citrina. The sequence goes on from CM030361.1 coordinate 134,026,796, forward strand.
CCCGAGAATGGTACTCTCGCCTCACCCCATCCTCCATATTCTCCTTTGAACAATTTGAGACCCTCTTCGTCACCCACTTTGTGAGTAGCTGCCGCACCGAGAAGACCAGTATTTCACTACTCTACCTCAGCCAGAAGAAGGGGGAGAAGCTCAGGGACTATGTGAAAAGGTTCACCGCGAAAGCTAGGTCCATTGCTTTCCTCGACCAGTCGGTCGCTACCGTAGCCTTCCAGTCAAATGTCCTTAACTCCAGCCTTCAGTCCTCCTTAGCTAAGAAGCCTCCGCAAAACTTCTCGGACCTCCTTCTCAGGAGCGAGAAGTATATTCAGGCTGAGGAAGCTGAGCATCGCCCCACCTTCGAGGGGTCTTCCTCCGGGACCAAGCGAAAGGCAGCTGAAGAAGAGGGAGCTAAGAAGCTCCAGAAGGACAACGGTGGCCAGTGCCGCCCCCTCCCAGATTAGAGAAATTCACTCCTCTTAACGCCAACATTTCCATTATCCTCGTGGAGGTTGAGAAAGAAGGGGTTCTGCCTCCTGCCCCGAAGATGAATACCCCTGGAAAGAAGAGGGATAAAGAGAAGTGGTGCTGATATCACCGGGACCACAGCCACGACACCAATGATTGTCGGGCCCTGAAGAATGAAATCGAGGCCCTCATCCAGAGGGAACAGCTGTCTAAATTCTTGAGAAAGGACCGAATAGATCTTCCTCTTCCCCCCTCCCAGAGGGGCTAATAAGCGTCCTGAAAGGCGCGATGAGACTCCTGAGTTTGAAGAGGAACGCATTCTGTATCTCTTTCATGGAGGCCCCATGGGAGGCACCTCCAACTCCTCTCGAAAGGCTTTCATCAGGGAGGTCAACTCAGTACATGGCATGCCCCCTCCCAAAGGCCTCGGAGTATCGGTCACTTTTTCAGATGAAGACACACTAGTCATCAACCTCGGAGTGTCTGAACCCCCCATTGTGACACACTAGTCATCAACCTCCATATGGCAAATTTCAAAGTGGAGAGGATTCTGGTCGACAATGGTAGCTCCATTAACATTCTTTTCCTCGCGGCTTTATGAGGACTCAAGTTATCGCGGGACAGGCTCAAGCCCGCCGGCTACACGCTCTATGGGTTCACGGGAGTACTAGTGACTATCGAAGGGGTAATCACCCTCGACGTAACCGCTGGCAAAACTCCTACTATCCGTACGGAGCCGATGGACTTCATGGTCGTCGATGTCCCAACTGCATATAATGTGATTCTAGGCCGACCTGGCCTAGCTGCTCTAGAGACCATCCCGTCGGCTTATCACCTCAAGATGAAGTTTCCCACCAGGGCTGGAGTAGGGGAAGTAAGAGGTAGTCAAGAGATGGCCCGCAAGTGTTACATGACCTCCACCGGCGGTCCTGTCCTCTCCCTCGAGACTCTCGAGATTCCCCAAGGGAACGCCCAACCTATGTCCGAACTGGTGGATGAGCTGGACGAAGTGCTCTTTTCCGAACAGGATCCGAACCGCAAGTTCTTCGTCAGCAAGACCCTCCCATCTGTTCTATGTTCCGACATACTCCAATGCATTAGAAAGAACCATGACCTCTTCGTATGGTTGGCTGCCGACATGCCAGGAATCTCCGAGGAGCTCCTCACCCACCACCTCAGTGTTGCTCCGGGGTCCAAACCGGTCCAGCAGAAGAGGCGCAAATTTTCCCCTGAGCACCAGCAAGCTATAAAGAAAGAAGTGGACAAACTCCTTAAGGCCCGGTTCATACAAGAGGTCAACTACCCCGAATGGCTCTCCAATGTTGTTATGGTTAAGAAGGCCAATGGAAGTTGGAGAATTTGCATCGACTTCACGGACCTGAACAAAGCATGCCCTAAGGATCCATTCCCTCCCCCCAGCATCGACACCTTGATCGACGCTACTTCGGGTCATGAGCTGATGAGCTTCATGGATGCCTTCTCCGGGTATAACCAAATCCGAATGTTTTCCCCAGATATCCCGAAGACCTCCTTTGTTACCGATCAGGGGCTCTACTGCTACCAGGTAATGCCCTTCGATTGAAGAATGCAGGTGCGACCTACCAACGCCTTGTCAACAAAGTCTTTCAGAACCAAATCGGCCGAAACATGGAAGTGTATGTTGATGATATGCTAGTCAAGAGCATCCAAGGGGCCGACCATGTTGCCAATCTACAGGAAGCATTCGATGTATTGAGAAAGCATGACATGAGGCTCAACCCAAATAAGTGTGCGTTCGGGGTCTTGTCGGGGAAATTCCTAGGCTTCATGGTCAGCCAAAGAGGAATCGAAGCTAACCCTGAGAAGATCAAAGCCATACTGGACATGGCTCCTCCCAAAAGTGTGAAAGAAGTTCAGAAGCTCACGGGGCGCCTCGCAGCTATAGGGCGCTTTTTGTCCAAGTCAGGGGAGAAGTGTCCTCCCTTCTTCAAAGCCCTCAGGGGGGCTAAGGGCTTCGAGTGGGGTCAACAGCAACAAGAATCGTTCGATCAGCTAAAGGCCTATTTGGTTAACCCCCTCTCCTCAGCAAGCCTATCCCCGGGAAAACACTCTACTTCTACTTAGCTGCCTCCGAGCAAACCCTCAGTGCTATCCTAGTAAGGGAAGAAGATAAGGCTCAGAAGCCCATCTATTACGTGAGCAAGGTATTTCGGGATGCCGAGCTTCGGTACCCAAGATTAGAGAAGATGGCATACGCCTTGGTTATGGCAGCTAGGAAGCTCCGCCTTTACTTTTAGTCTCATTCGGTGGTCATTTTTACCGACCAGCCGCTTAAGCAAGTTCTACACAAACCCGAGACATCCGACCGCCTGATGAAGCGGTCCATCGAGCTGAGCCAGCATGACATATCATACCAGCCTCGAACCCCAATCAAGGCTCAAGCCTTAGCTGAATTTATTGTTGAGAGCACCATACCAGAGTTCAGTCAAGCAGCAAAAGGGCCTCCTATCTGGACAGTGTATGAGGACGGGTCCTCATGCACCGAAGGGAGCGGTGCCGGGGTCATTCTGGCAGGCACGGATGACTTCGTCCTCCAATACTCCCTCCGCATCAATTTTAAGGCCTCCAACAACGAAGCGGAGTATGAAGCCCTTATAGCCGGCCTCAGTATGGCTCGCAAGGCAGGGGCACAACGTCTTCGGATATTTAGTGACTCGCAGCTGGTCGTGAACCAAGTCTTAGGGGAGTACGAGGTACAAGACGATCGAATGGCTAAGTACCTAGCCAAGGTCCGAAGTCTCATGGCTTCATTCGAAGAGGCTCAAATCCAGTGGATCCCTAGAGAAGACAATTTTCAAGCAGATGCCCTCTCCAAATTGGCCTCCTCCTCCCTTCAAGGTCTTGAGCAGACCGTCCTGATTGAGGTGCTATTGAGACCGAGCATAGAAGAAGAAACCCTCGACTCGATGGAGTCGCTACCCGTCCAACTTCAGGATAATTGGATGAAACCGTTGATAGAATTCCTTAGGGAAGGGCTCCTCCCCGAAGACCCTAAGGAAGCTCGTCGAGTCCGAACCAGAGCGGAGCGGTACACCCTCGTCGAAGGGGTCTTGTACAAACGCTCCTATACCCAAGTAGACGACAGACCCTACTTGAGGTGCCTCTCCCCGGAAGAAGCCTCATATGCCTTACAAGAGCTTCACAAAGATATAGGTGGAGCACATTCAGGGTCAAGGTCCCTCGCTAGGAACGTTTGAACTATGGGTACTTTTGGCCTACCCTCTTACAAGATGCTGAACGACATGTTTGGCAATACAGCTCTTGTCAGCAGTACTCCAACATTCGTCGCCTACCCCAAGCACATCTCACCTCTCTATCAAGTCTGATCCTTTCGGCTATGTGGGGAATGGATTTGCTGGGCCCATTTCCACCAGCTCCCAGTCAACTCAAGTTTCTAGTCGTGGCGATCGACTACTTCTCAAAATGGATAGAGGCCGAGCCTTTGGCTACGATCACTGAGAACAAAGTGCTGCAGTTCTTCTAGAGGAGTGTGATCTGTAGATTCGGCATGCCAGGGTCCTAATAACAGATAATGGAACACAGTTCACGGGGGCCGCATTCCAATCTCTGTGTGAATACCTCGCCATTCAGCAACGCTTCTCCTCTGTCTCCCATCCTCAATCAAATGGCCAAGTGGAAAATGCCAACCGACAGATCCTCTCCGATATCAAGAAGAGGCTGGATAGGTCGGCCAAAGGCTTGTGGGCGGAGCAGCTTCCTACTACGAAATGGACCCCCACAGGTGAGTCGCCATTCAATCTCACCTATGGGTCCGAAGCAGTGATCCCCCTGGAAGTCGGTCTACCATCTCCTCGCCTTATGGCCTATGAAGAAGAGCAGAATGCTAGAGAACTTCGGGCAAATTTAGACTTGGTTGATGAGCTTCGTGAAAGAGCTTCAATTCGCCAGCAGAACTACTGAAGAAGAATTGAGCAGGCTTACAACAAAAGGGTCCGTCCCACCAATCTCAAGGAAGGGGACTTGGTCCTCAGAAAACTAGCTATCTCCTTCCCCAACTAAAAGAGTAAACTAGCCCCGAATTGGGAAGGACCCTATAAGATTGCCAAGGTAGTTCGGCTCGGGACGTACCGTCTTGAAGACCTTGAAGGCAGAGAGATACCCAGGACTTGGAATGCCGACCACCTACTGAAGTACCAAGAGAGCGCCTTAACGCCTCTTTAAGTGACTTCAAGTGGTGTGCTATTTCCATCTTTTCACTTGTATTTTGCTTCTTTGTTTTCTCAATGTAATAATGGCTTGTAACTTAGAAGTAGCTAACTAGTAGTTATCAATAAAGAGCTTCTTTCTCCCATATTTTGCTTGTGGATTATTTTTATCTCTCTGTTTAAGGCCTTTAATGAAATTAACTCAAACGACGAGTTCGGAGTCCAACACTTGGCTCAACTCTGCTTCGCAAGCTCGCTCTTAAGCGAGCTAGAAGTGGTTCGCCATTCAGAATTATTCCCACAACCGTTGAAATTAACTCAACCAACGAGTTCGGAGTCCAACACTTGGCTTGACTCCGCTTTGCAAGCTCGTTTTAAGCGAGCTAGAAGTGGTTCGCCATTCAGAATTGCTCCCACACCCGTTGAAATTCACTCAAACGATGAGTTCGGAGTCCAACACTTGGCTCGACTCCGCTTCGCAAGCTCACTTTTAAGCGAGTTAGAAGTGGTTCGCCATTCGGAACTGCTCCCACAACCGTTGAAATTAACTCAAACGATGAGTTCAGAGTCCAACACTTGGCTCGCTCCGCTTTGCAAGCTCGCTCTTAAGCGACCTAGAAGTGGTTCGCCATTCGGAATTGCTCCCACAACCATTGAAATTAACTCAAACGACGAGTTCGGAGTCCAACACTTAGCTCGACTCCACTTCGCAAGCTCGCTCTTAAGCGAGCTAGAAGTGGTTAGCCATTCGGAATTTCTCCCACAACCGTTGAAATTAACTCAAACGACGAGTTCGGAGTCCAACACATGGCTCGACTCTGCTTTGCAAGCTCGCTCTTAAGAGAGCTAGAAGTGGTTTGCCATTCGGAATTTCTCCCATAACCGTTGAAATTAACTCAAACGATGAGTTTGGAGTCCAACACTTGGCTCAACTCTGCTTTGCAAGCTCGCTCTTAAGCGACCTAGAAGTGGTTCGCCATTCGGAATTGCTCCCACAACCGTTGAAACTTGCTCCGACGGCGGGCGCAAAGTTCTTACAACCATACTAGACATGGGAGAAGAGTACTTGCAGGAGCTAACCTTCGGTCCTTATGATTCGTCTAAAGATGAAGTAATCCTTCAAAAGGCTGCTTTCCACTGCAAGGAACTGCTTTCTTCTACAAATTCGCGAGCTGGGGATTCGAAGCAGTGCTCGGCACTACATACATACCTCGCTCGTAAGCGAGTTAAAAGTAGTCCAACCTTCGCAAGTAATAATAAAACAACGCATGAATGAACGAAACACACAAGTCCAAAGCAGGAAAGAGCCTCGCTTCTATAAAGTTCGGGGAGAACAGTACAAGAAAACTTCTTTACAAGATAACTTCTTTACAATGAAGTTACAAGGGTTGAAAAACCAAAACAACAAAGCCAACTCGCAACACTTAGACAAAATACAAAACTTGGAAAACAAGAAAGCTTCAATGCCTCCTAGGCGCAGGGATGTTTTGCTTTAAAGATACCGGCGGCGCCTGACCTCGAAACTCGTCCCTAGAACGGCAAATTGAGAAGTATCCTCGGCACTGCTCCTGACAGTTGCGTCGACGGACGCTCCGCTCGATGAAATTACCACACCACTTTGGGTGTCGCCCGGACTTTGCCGAGCAACAGGCGAACGGGTCGCGAGCTTGTAAAACAAAATCCCTCGTTCGCTTTCTTCACGAGTGCACGAAGTGCTCCTGACGTTGATCGGTCCCGAATGCGGCTTGAGGCGAGCCACTTCTGCCTCCAGCTCGACTATCCATTGTTTCAGAGAGTCGTCTTTTACATCCACTTTGAAGCGAGGGGGCACTGCAGAGCTTGGGATGCTAGTACGGCTGGCAATGATTCGGCGGAGCTGAGTGACTTCGATGCCCCTGTCTATCGTGGCCCTCTTCAACGCGTCAACCTCGGCCGTCAATTCATCGCGTTCGGTCATCAGCTTACCCACCGCCATCGTCAACTCCTCTTCTTCCGCCAGGAGCTCTGCCTCCACGATCTGCAGATGGTGAATTTCAGTGAGCAGATCGTCTCTCTCCATCGTCATCTTCGACAAAGAGTGTCGGAGGCACTTAAGCCTCAGGCCATTAGTGAAGGCGGTCGAAGAGCCATCATCCTCGTCTACGGGGGTCATCTCAGTGAGCCTGCCCTCTGGTCGCCGAATCTCGATGTCTCGCCGGCCTAAGATCAGCTGCAGATGGTTCCGCTCACTTTCGGCTCTACGCAACCCCAACTCGACTTCGTAAAGGCACTCTCGGCACCTGGTCAAACACAACCTCGTCACCCCTAAGCCGACCTCGAAACGTAACTCCTCCCCTGAGTTGGCTATCTCAAAGAACAAATCGCCATCTTTTTGTTGGAAGAGTTGAATTTTCCTTTTTAGTTGTTTGTTTTTCTGAGCTGGGAAAAATTCCTTCAAGAACTTTGTTGCCAATTGCTCCCATGATTGAATTGATCCTGGTTCCAAAGAATTATACCACAATTTAGCATTAAGTTTTAATGAAAATGGAAACAAAATTAACCTGATTTGTTCAGGGGTAAGCCCTTGGATGCTTTGCGTTCTGCAAAAATCAAAGAAATCTTGTAAGTGGAGATGAGGATCCTCGTCTAGTTTGCCACTAAAGTGGGGAACCATGCTGAGTAATTGAGGTGATAGGTGCATATTCCCTGTAACATTAGGTTGATAAGCTATGCAAGAAGGTTGCTCAATATTCTTCGGAGTGAATTTGTCCTGCATTGGTACTCGATTTGGTACTTCCTCACCCATTGTTGCTTTTGGAATGGATCGCTGTATAGTCGACTAGCTCCTTCCTGGCAGTCGACTTAACTGACTTAATCTGTGCAGAGTGTGCTCTATCTCTTGGTCAATAGGTAGTAGCTTGGGATGAAGTGATCGTCTCCTGTGCATACGCCAAAGTCATGTAACCTCAAATTGGGTTGTACCTAAAAAAAGAAAAAAGAATATTCACAGTAAATAAAATAAAGATACTAAACAATCCCCGGCAACAGCGCCAAAAACTTGTTGATAGCTCAGTTATCTAAATGAATAGATAATCTAAACACAAATTAAAAACCTCGCAAGTGTACGAATCGTTTTCAGAAGCGTAGTGAAAAGTAAGGGTTGATCCCACAGAGATTGTAGTAATTAACTTACTAATCAATAATCAGAAATGCTTGTCATAAAGTTTTGTTCTAAAAGTATGTTTTGAAAGGAAATGAAATCTAGATCAAGTAGTCCTCAATTTGAATCAAAAAATATCTATTGAATTAGTTGGGCTTGATTTTCACTTATAGTCACGAATGCTAAATTAACTTCTACACTACTCAAATCACTCATGTTTGTTCATTTAAGAGCATGGTATCTACTTCTTAAAGATTTCCCTAGGTTAAGAAATTAGGCATGGTATCTACTCTAATTCCTTTCTTTCCTTAAGTGTTTTAGCATGGTATCTACTAAGTTGCACTTGAAGAAAGCATAGAAACTGTGGAAATTAACAAACACTCAAAGCTCTAGAAGTTGGTATCAAATCTAGATCCCCTAAGTTGATTAAACCAAGAACCTAAATGAATCTTGTGTTACTAGTTATGAGCATAAGAAATTGATCATCTCTATTACTCATATAACAGATTCAATTTTATAATAAGCAACTTGATAACTTAAGGTTCTTCAGTTCAGTCGACTGTCGCTAGATCTTCGACTGCTAGATCTCAGTCGACTAAACTGCGAACTTTCTAACACATGTTGATTCATATTATAATTTTGATCAAGATAACCAGGTTTAATCAATAAGTGATAAAGGTAGTGCTTTAGAAGTTTTGTAAAACACTGCATGACTAAGGTTTCAATCAGCCCAACAATGAATTTAGTTGCACATAATCCAACTTTTATTGACTAGCAATTTTGAATACATGACTCTAACAAAAACTAGAGAGAGAAAAAGTAGTACTGGTTTGTATGATGTTTAGCTTTGAAGTCGACTTGATCTCGTCCTCCAGTGGCATTCGATCTCCTCCTTTGTTTGATACTTGATCTCCTTTCGTTGATTCCTTCTCTCTTAGATATATTTTTTTTCCTGATTTGAGATATCCTCTAAACTGTGTATTCCCACCTTTTTATAGTTTCTTTTGCCCCTATCTACAGATCTCAAGTTCCAGATTTCTATCTTCTCACACATCAGATATGGATTGAATCAGATCTTAATACTTGCCAAACCCAGGTCTCTAACTTGATTGATGGAAAATTGTTATTTGCAGCTAACCTAGATTTTTACCACTCAATCTGATTTATTTGCGGATTTGGATGAGGGTGAATCTCAACTGTTCTTATCTCTAATTCCAGATTTCATGCCCGTTCAGTCGATTATTGGCTAAGAATCAGTCGACTGTTCTGCAAACTTTTGGGAACTCAAACCAGTCATAGCAGTCGACTGTTGAATAGGAGTCAATCGACTGTTCTGCAAAGCTTCAGCAACTCAACCCACTCTGTTCAGTCGACTGTAGTCAAGGAATCAGTCGACTGTATTCAGCAGCTTCTCAGAAATGTTTTGATGCAAAATTAGGGTTCTTCATTCCAGTGTATCATCCTCACAGTGCTGGATTAGTCTTGAATCTGCTTCGTTTAGTTGCTTTTAGGCTGTTTCCTATGGAAAAGAGAAAAGAAGAGTAAATTACCACAGATAGAGAATTTAACTGTCTAATTGAATTCAGATATAGCTCCAAAATGTGGACATTAACAGATTTATCAAATACCCCCAAACTTAGCTTTTGCTTGTCCTCAAGTAAAAATAAAAACTACAGACATCGCAAGAATCACTTGACCCTTCCAACTTTTACCTCAGAGAACTTGCTACTTTTAGTGTCAAGGTTAGAACAAGCATTAAGATAGGTCTAAAAAAATTTAATTCAAATGTTAATCACTTATTCACAAGAATACTCAACTTGAATATCAATAAGTAGGGTGGCCAATGCCTATGCAACATAATCATGATTAAGGTTAACAAGCTCAACTATATTTCAACTCCAAAATCTCACCATGGCATACACTCCAAAAAAATATATATATAGCTCTCATTAACATGGGAATTTCAAATTAGATCTCTTGACTTGAATGAAATGAAACCATATGCTTGATCTTGCTACTACATCTTCACACCATTGATTTTGCACAATACTTGGATCAAAAGGTCTTATATAGGTTGTAATGGGGCCATGGGTGAGGGTTTAAACAATTGAGGGAAAAAGGAATACAAAATGTCTAACGAATCAGTATAGCAACTTGTATTGTTCTAAGAGATTTTTTTTTTTTTTTTTAATCAATCATGAGGCCATATATCACAGGCCTATACTTTATTTCTACCAACACCTCTCAACCACCCACAACTCAGCATTTTTCATTTGATGAACAACTTTTCATATTTCTTATGACAAATCCTCCAACTTTTCTTTCCATTTTTATCCCCTTCACCTTGACATGCCACATATCTTTTACAATTTTTGCTCTACTAACTCAATAGATATAGGTAAGGTAACCTATTTATCTAGGCATGGTTAAAGATGATGTGTCTTACAAAAAGAAAGCTTTTATAGGCTTCAAAGGGGCAACTAGTGAATAATTGATGTTGGGTAGGCTATTTATCTTTGGTGATAGAATCTTAGGTGCCTTAATCATTTCCAAGTTTTCATGCAAAAACCAAAATAAGTTTCGAAAAGTAGCAAGAACAAGTTCTAGTTCATCTCAAGATACATGCAGTCAACTGAGATCTTCAAGTGTATGGCTCTCTAAAAAAATATAAGGCTCAAAACTCACAATTTGTGTATTTAAGTTTACTCATAGTTGAACTTGCTATTCTCTTTCAAAATTCGTCGAATTGACATGACCAAATGAATAAAAGTTTCAAGTATGATCCATATGATAAGTTATTAACATTTTAAAAGATAAAGACCACAACTAATACTTGTTTTCCACTCTCTACCTATAGTAACTGAGCTCATGTTCTCATCATTGTTATTAGAAAGGACACGAATTCAAGAGACTCCAAATGAATAACTACCCCCAAACTTAGATGGAACATTGTCCTCAATGTTTGAAACAAAAACTAAAATAGGTATGTGTCACCCTCTAGTTTGAAGGAAAGAAAATAAAGAAATGAATAAAGAGAAATAAGTAAAGAGAACAGTGTAAGAACTTCCCTGACAATTGGGTTGCCTCCCAATAAGCGCTGCGTTTCTTGTCTTCAGCTAGACTTGACGAGTTTATGCAATGTATTGAATAGTTTGAAGAGTTATATCTTCCTCTCACGGCTCAAAACTCATCTCAATGTAAGGCTTCACCCTATGCCCGTTCACCTTGAATGTTTGATTTTTCTCTTTGCTATGAACCTCCAAAGCTTCATGTGGGAAAACCTTTGTAACAATGTACGGACCATACCATCTTGACATAAGCTTCTCTGCAATGGTCCACCCTAAAGCACCCTTGTGTTCTCACAATACTCTCAACAGCTTTTCTTCTTTCTGAATACTCAAGTTCGCAGCAACTATCACAAGTAACATCTGGTTTTCACCCAAGTATGCATATTTCAAGTGTTCATGTAGCGGCTTTAGTTCGACGTCTGGTGTCCTGGTAACAGAAGAAACAAAAGTGTTATTAGACATAAGATTTTCAAACACAGGTGCAAACTTACCTGAATATGATGTTGGATTTTCAAGGTATTGGACTGTCTCTGTAATCCTCCAATCATTATCATCAAATTTCTGTTCAACTCGAGATAGTGTTAGAGAGTGTGTAATTGCGGCCTGTAGTGGATCGACGCTATGTACCTGAAATGTTTGGTCAACAATCTCGTGAACCACACCAATATTATAACATTCATGATCATCGTGTGGTAATTTTGGTGCATCAAACTCAATCTTTTCACCTTTTATTTTCATACTTATAGTGCCCTTTTTAACACAAATTTTAATATCAGCAGTACTCATAAAGGGTCTACCTAAGATGATCGGTAAAGAAGATGGCATTGAAGAGTCATCCATATCTAAAACAGCAAAATTTGCAGGCAAAATGAAATCATTTACCTGAACTAAGACATCTTCTAAAATACCTCTAGGTCTCTTGATGCTGCGATCAGCCAATTGCAATGTAATTGATGTTGGTTTGAGTTCCCCCAATCCGAGTTCTTCGTAAACAGAGTATGGAAGAAGATTGATGCTTGCCTCCAAATCTAACAGTGTCTTTTCGAAGAAATGCTCACCAACCCTGCAAGGAATGGTAAAACTACCTGGATCCTTCAACTTAGGAGGTAATTTTCTCAACAAAACCGCACTTACTTCCTCTGTTAGAGCCACATTTTTCCGAACCTGAAACGTTCTCTTGTGAGTACAACATTCTTTCAAAAATTTGGCATAAGAAGGAATTTGTTTAATAGCATCAAGTAGGGAAATATTGATTTCTACCTTCCTAAGAGTTTCAAAAATATCAAGTAAATGTTGTTCTTTCTTTTGCTTGACTAACCTTTGAGGGAATGGTGGCAATACTCCCCTTTCTTTGTCACTTATCTTGTTGGAACCCAAAGATTTTGCTGGTTGTGTGTCTGATTCGTCCGCGTTTGTTCCAACTTTGCTGTCAATTATCTTACCACTTCTTAGGGTTGTCACCGATTTGAGCTGTTCTTGTCCTCTAGGGTTTGGTATAGTTTGTGATGGAAGTTCTCCTGTCTTTCTTTCACTTAACTCCTTAGCAATTTGACCAATTTGGGTTTCTAATTTCTGAATGGCCTGCCCTTGTTGGTTGCATGTTTGATGTTGCTGTTGGAGCAATTGAAGAACGGTGGATTCGAAATTCAACTTCTTCTGTTCTTGAACTGGCCGATCAAACCCATTCCCGATCTGGAAGTTTCACGCATGCCCTTGTGCGATTTGAGTGCCTTGATTGTTTTGATTATTGTTCCATGATAAATTTAGATGGTTTCTCCACCCCGGGTTGTACGTGTTTGAAAAGGGGTTGTTCTTGGGTGGATACACTCCCTGTCCTATGTAGTTTGCGTGCTCCTGATCTGTAAAAGAAGACATGGGATGTGCATCAGTTATATGGTCAGAATGAGAACAAATTGCAAAAATTTCTTTTGCTTGGTTTTCTACGCCACTTAACGTCAAAATTGCATTAACAAGTATATCAATTTTTTTGTTCTTGTTTACCATTTCTAATTGCATGTTGTTATTACTAGAAATTTCGTAAACTCCCAGTTTTTTCGAAAAACCCCTTCTCCTTGTTGAGAATTGTTGTGAGTTCTCGCTGAGTTCTTCAAATAGCTCGATGGCCTCCTCACCACTCTTCCTCATCAAGATTCCATTGCAAGCTGAATCTACAATTACTTTGTTAGTATCATTTAAACCCTCATAGAATGCTTGTACCTGATCATCCTTAGGCATGTTGTGCGTAGGACACTTGAGAAGTTTGTTCTTAAAACCCTTCCATGCCTCGAAGAACAAATCGCCATCTTTTTGTTGGAAGAGTTGAATTTCCCTTTTTAGTTGTTTGGTTTTCTGAGCTGGAAAAAATTTCTTCAAGAACTTTGTTGCCAATTGCTCCCATGATTGAATTGATCCTAGTTCCAAAGAATTATACCACAATTTAGCATTAAGTTTTAATGAAAATGGAAACAAAATTAACCTGATTTGTTCAGGGGTAAGCCCTTAGACGCTTTGCGTTCTGCAAAGATCAAAGAAATCTTGCAAGTTGAGATGAGGATCCTCGTCTAGTTTGCCACTAAAGTGGGGAACCATGCTGAGTAATTTAGGTGATAGGTGCATATTCCCTGTGACATTAGGTTGATAAGCTATGCAAGAAGGTTGCTCAATATTCTTCGGAGTGAATTTGTCCTGCATTGGTACTCGATTTGGTACTTCCTCACCCATTGTTGCTTTTGGAATGGATCGCTGTACAGTCGACTAGCTCCTTCCTGCAGTCGACTTAACTGACTTAATCTGTGCAGAGTGTGCTCTATCTCTTGGTCAATAGGTAGTAGCTTGGGATGAAGTGATCGTCTCCCGTGCATACGCCAAAGTCATGTAACCTCAAATTGGATTGTACCTAAAAAAAGAAAAAAGAATATTCACAGTAAATAAAATAAAGAATTTTTTTTATTGATTTGCAAGTTAAAGTACTAAACAATCCCCGGCAACGGTGCCAAAAACTTGTTGATAGCTCAGTTATCTAAACGAATAGATAATCTAAACACAAATTAAAAACCTCGCAAGTGTACGAATCATTTTCAGATGCATAGTGAAAAGCAAGGGTCGATCCCAAAGAGATTGTAGTAATTAACTTACTAATCAATAATCAGAAATGCTTATCATAAAGTTCTATTCTAAAAGTATGTTTTGAAAGGAAATGAAATCTAGATCAAGTAGTCCTCAATTTGAATCACAAAATATCTATTGAATTAGTTGGGCTTGATTTTCACTTATAGTCACGAATGCTAAATTAACTTCTACACTACTCAAATCACTCATGTTTGTTCATTTAAGAGCATGGTATCTACTTCTTAAAGATTTCCCTAGGCTAAGAAATTAGGCATGGTATCTACTCTAATTCCTTTCTTTCCTTAAGTATTTTAGCATGGTACCTACTAAGTTGCACTTGAAGAAAGCATAGAAACTGTGGAAATTAACAAACACTCAAAGCTCTAGAAGTTGGTATCAAATCTAGATCCTCCAAGTTGATTAAACCAAGAACCTAAATGATTCTTGTGTTACTAGTTATGAGCATAAGACATTGATCATCTCTATTACTCATATAACAGATTCAATTTTATAATAAGCAACTTGATAACTTAAGGTTCTTCAGTTCAGTCGACTGTCGCTAGATCTCAGTCGACTGAACTGCGAACTTTCTAACACATGTTGATTCATATTATAAGTTTGATCAAGACAACTAGGTTTAATCAATAAGTGATAAAAGTAGTGCTTTAGAAGTTTTGTAAAACACTACATGACTAAGGTTTCAATCAGCCCAACAATGAATTTAGTTGCACATAATCCAATTTTTATTGACTAACAATTTTGAATACATGACTCTAACAAAAACTTAAAAGAGAAAAAGTAGCACTGATTTGTATGATGTTCAGCTTTGAAGTCGACTTGATCTGCTTCTAAGTCGACTTGATCTCGTCCTCCAGTGGCACTCAATCTCCTCCTTTGTTTGATTGTACTTGATCTCCTTTCGTTGATTCCTTCTCTCTTAGATATATTTTTTTTCCTGATTCGAGATATCCTCTAAACTGTGTATTCCCACCTTTTTATAGTTTCTTTTGCTCCCATCTACAGATCTCAAGTTCCAGATTTGTATCTTCTCATACATCAGATATGGATTGAGTCAAATCTTAATACTTGCCAAACCCAGGTCTCTAACTTGATTGATGGAAAGTTGTTATTTGCAGCTAACCTGGATTTTTACCACTCAGTCTGATTTATTTGCGGATTTGGATGAGGGTGAATCTCAACTGTTCTTATCTCTAATTCTAGATTTCATGCCCGTTCAGTCGACTATTGGCTAAGAATCAATCGACTGTTCCGCGAACTTTTGGGAACTCAAACTAGTCATAGCAGTCGACTGTTGAATAGGAGTCAGTCGACTGTTCTGCAAAACTTCGGCAACTCAACCCATTCTGTTCAGTCGACTATAGTCAAGGAATCAGTCGACTGTATTCAACAGCTTCTCAGAAATGTTTTGATGCAAAATTAGGGTTCTTCATTCCAGTGTATCACCTCACAGTGCTGGATTAGTCTTGAATCTGCTTCGTTTAGTTGCTTTTAGGCTGTTTCCTATGGAAAAGAGAAAAGAAGAGTAAATTACCACAGATAGGGAATTTAACTGTCTAATTGCATTCAGATATAGTGATGAACACATTATTATTCACTTTTTAAGAGCAATAATCTTAATATAATTAGACATTTAAAAGCTCTATATGTGGTATTTATGCTTCTTTTCTCTTTCTCTGCAGGAAACAGCCTATAAACAGCAAAACGAAGCAAATTCAGGATGATACACAGGAAACTGAAGAGGCAGTCGACTGGTCATGATAACAGGCGACTGGACAGAGGAAATCAAGTTTTACACAGCTGCTCGACCAAGTCGACTGTTCCCAAAACATCAGTCGACTGGGCGGATGAATCATGAAAATACTGAAGTCTTGACACAGTCGACTTACTCCCAAGGACAGTCGACTGATAGGCGGCGGAGTACACAAATCAGATATTCGAAGATTCACCTGCATCTAATTTCACATCTATTTGAATCCAGATTTATGCAAATCAAATCTAGAGACTGGGGGTTTCCAAGTGGACGTGGTAAACAGATAAGGAAGGAAAGGAGAAAAGAGAAAGATATTAATCATCAAATCAAATAAAGAAGGACCTTCCTGAAAAAGTGGAAACCCTAATTCTCAGCCGTGTTCTATAAATATCAGAATACCATCTCTTGAAAGGGCTCTCTCTCGAATCCACGACTCCATCAACGATCAGATATATCTCTGGGAAGCGACTCAATCACCAAGTTCCTGAACAAGCATCGAGAACATCACTCCATCAACATCGAAGAAGGAAAGAGAAGATCCAGCAACAAGAAGGCAGTCGACTGTGTGACAGCCAGTCGACCATATTGCCGGAATCCATTAGTTTATTTCTTCTTCTCTCTTTATTCTTTTTATGTTGATCATGTATTCAAACTTGTTAAGCAATAAAGTTATTATTATGTGGAACTAATTTCATAGTTGGGTAGATCGAAACCGTAGTTATGTAGTGCTATATTCTTCTGAGATCTTCTAATTACTTATTGATTGAATCTGATTGAATTGACATAGATTAATGATCATCAAACTTGGATCTTGAAGTCTGAGAGCAGTCGACTGAGGTGAGAGTCAGTCGACTGACATACAGCACGTGAGAATATCAAGTTTATGTTATCATTTATCTAAATCTGTTATATGAAGTATATTGAGACGACCGAATCTCGTGCCCATAATTTGTAACAAAGGAATCTTTAGGGGTTCTTGGTTCAATCAACTTAGAGGATCTAGATCTGATACCAATTTCTAGAACTTTAAGTGTTTGTTCGTTTCCACTGATCTTATGTTTTCTTTAAGAACAACTTAGTAAATACTAGGCTGACTACTTGATGAAAGAAACGAATTAGAGTAGATACCATGCCTAATTCTTGGCTTAGGGAAACAATACTTTAAGGAGTAGATACCATGCCCTTGAAGTGAACAACATGAGTAATTGGAAGTAAATTCAGAAGGTGACTTAGCATTACTAACTATTGGTGGAGATCAACAACCCAACTATTCAAGAGATATTTGTGATTCAACAATTCCTTCTTAGTTTTAATCTTTTTATTCCTTTTAGACTTTTAAAACAACTCCTTATGATTTTTATTATTTTCTATTGATTAGTTAGTTGAAATCTACAATCTCTGTGGGATCGACCCTTGCTATTACTACGATTCGATTCGTGCACTTGCGAGGTTTTATAATTTGTGTCTAGTTAGTCTATTTAATTAGGTAGCTAGATTTCCAACAACAAGTTTTTGGCGCCGCTGCCGGGGATTGTTTAGTATTTTAACTTACAAGTCAGTAGAATTTTATTAGTTTTTCTTTTCTTTTATTAATAATTTTTTAGGTTACAGGACTTCGGTGAATGCACGGTAGACGATCACTTCGACCAGAACTACTACCAATTGACGCGGAAACAGAACGCACTTTGCACAGACTAGGTAAGTTATTTGCAGCACACCAGTCGACTGCCCACACGAACCAGTCGACTGATCAGAGACCTAGTACACATACAGCAATGGCAGAAGAAACACCCAATCGCGTACCAATGCAGGAAAAATTCACTCCTAAGAATATTGAGCAACCTTCCTGCATCTCTTTTCAACCTAATGCCACAGGGAACATGCACCTATCTCCTCATTTACTTAGTATGGTTCCCCACTTTAGTGGCAGACCAGATGAAGAGCCTCATCTTCATCTGCAAGACTTTTTCGATCTTTGCAGGACACAAAGCGTCCAAGGGCTTACCGCTGAACAAATCAGGTTAATCTTGTTTCCTTTTTCTTTAAAACTTAATGCTAAGTTGTGGTATAATTCTTTGGAACCAGGATCAATTAATTCATGGGAGCAATTGGCAACGAAATTTTTGAAAGAGTTTTTTCCAGCCCAGAAAACCAAACAGCTAAAAAGGGAGATTCAACTCTTCCAACAAAAAGATGGAGATCTATTCTTCGAAGCATGGAAGGATTTCAAGAGCAAGCTTCTCAAGTGTCCTACTCACAATCTGCCTAAGGATGATCAGGTACAAGCTTTTTATGAAGGTTTAAATGATACTAATAAGGCAATTGTGGATGCAGCTTGCAACGGAATTTTGATGAGGAAAAGTGGAGAAGAAGCCATTGAACTTTTTGAAGAACTCAGCGAGAACTCCCAACAATTCTCAACAAGAAGGGGACCTACGAAAAAACAGGGAGTTTACGAGATCTCTAATAATAACATTCAATTAGAAATGGCAAACATGAATAAAAAAATTGATATGCTTGTTAATGCAATGTCGACAATGGGTGGAGTTAAAAATCAAACAAATGAAATGTGTGCAATTTGTTCTCATTTAGATCACACAACTGATACATGTCCCATGTCTACTTTCACAGATCAGGAGCATGCAAACTATGTGGGTCGAGGAGTATTTCCACCAAAGAACAATCCATACTCGAACACATATAACCCAGGATGGAGGAATCATCCAAACTTCTCATGGAGCAATAATCAAAATAATCAAGGGAATCAATTCACACAAGGACATACAAGGAACCCTCAGACGGGAAGTGGGTTTGAAAGACCAGCTCCAGAACAGAAGAAGTTGGATTTTGAAACCACTGTTCTTCAATTGCTCCAACAACAACATCAAACAAGCAACCAACAAGGACAAGCAATTCAGAAGTTGGAAACCCAAATTGGTCAGATTGCAAAAGAGCTAAACGAAAGAAAGGCAGGTGAACTCCCTTCACAAACCATACCAAATCCGGGAGGCCAAGAACAACTCCAAGCAGTGACTACCTTAAGAAGTGGTAAGATAATTGACAATAGGATTGGAACACACACTGACAAACCAGTCGACTGTTCTTACAAACCAGTCGACTGCACAGACAAATCAGAAAAACAACCATCAAAAGCTTTGGGTTCAAGTAAGGTAAGTGAAAAAGTAGGGACAGTTCCACCACCATTCCCTCAAAGGTTAGTCAATAAAAAGAAAGAACAACATTTATTTGACGTCTTCGAAACTCTCAAAAAGGTAGAAATTAATATCCCCCTACTTGACGCTATTAAACAAATTCCTTCTTATGCCAAATTTTTGAAAGACTGTTGTACTCACAAAAGAACATTTCAGGTTAAGGAGGATGTGGCTTTGACAGAAGAAGTGAGCGCTGTATTATTAAGAAAACTACCACCTAAACTGAAAGATCCAGGTAGTTTCACCATTCCTTGCAAAGTTGGTGAGCACTTCTTTGAAAAAGCACTGTTAGACTTGGGGGCAAGCATCAACCTTCTTCCTTATTCTGTTTACAAAAAGCTTGGATTGGGGGAACTCAAGCCAACATCCATCACTTTGCAATTGGCTGATCGCAGCATCAAAAGACCTAGAGGTATTTTAGAAGATGTCCTAGTTCAGGTAAATGATTTTATTTTGCCTGCTGATTTTGTTGTGTTAGATATGGAGGAATCTTCAATGTCATCATCTCTACCGATCATATTAGGTAGGCCCTTTATGAGTACAGCTGATATAAAAATTTGTGTTAAAAAGGGCATTATAAGTATGAAGATAAACGGAGAAAAAGTGGAATTTAAAATGTTTGATACACTAAAATTACCACAAGATGATCATGAATGCTATAATATTGATGTGGTGCAGGAGATTGTTGATCAAACATTTCAGGTACATAGCGTTGAACCACTACAAGCCACAATCACTCAATCTCTAACTTTATCTCATGTTGAACAGGAATACGATGACTGGGGGATTGCAGAGACAGTACATCAACTTGAAACTCCACAGTCAGACCCAGGTAAACTTGGTCCTGTATTTGAAAAATTTGTGTCCGATAATCTTTGTTTTTCTACAGATCAGGCGCCTGGTGCACAGAGCAAGTCGACTGGTCTTCTAACCAGTCGACTGAACCAAGAAACACAGGATAAGTCGACTGCTGACATGGATCAGTCGACTGTACAGAAGCGCCCAGACATAGAACTCAAGCAGCTGCCCGATCATTTGAAACATGCCTTCTTAGGTGAGAACCAGACGCTACCAGTAATAATTGCTGCCAACTTAACTGCACAGGAAGAAGAAAAGCTGCTGAAGGTATTGCGAGAACACAAAAATGCAATAGGATGGACCATTGCAGACATCAAGGGAATAAGTCCATCCAAATGCATGCATAGGATATTGCTTGAAAACGATGCAAAGCCTAGCAGAGAGGCACAGAGAAGGCTCAACCCCAACATGAAGGAAGTGGTAAGAGCAGAAATTTTGAAGCTACTAGATGTTGGCATCATCTATCCTATCTCAGATAGCAAATGGGTAAGTCCTATACATGTAGTTCCTAAGAAAAGTGGAGTTACAGTGGTAACAAATGAAGAGAATGAACTTATCCCAACAAGAGTAACCACAGGTTGGAGGGTATGCATTGATTATAGGAAACTGAACAATGAAACCAGGAAAGATCACTTCCCTCTTCCTTTTATTGATCAAATGTTAGAAAGATTAGCAGGATATAGTCATTATTTTTTTTTAGATGGTTATAGTGGCTATAATCAAATTGCTATTGCTCCAGAAGATCAAGAAAAGACCACTTTTACATGTCCATTTGGTACTTTTGCTTACAGGAGGATGCCGTTTGGATTGTGCAATGCTCCAGCTACATTTCAAAGATGCATGATGAGCATATTTTCAGACATGGTGGAGAGGTTCATCGAGGTATTTATGGATGATTTTAGTGTTTTTGGATCTTGTTTTGATGAATGCCTTAACCATTTGCAGCTGGTGCTTAAAAGATGTGAAGAATGCAATTTAGTGCTGAATTGGGAGAAGTGCCATTTTATGGTACAACAAGGTATTGTGTTGGGACATGTGGTGTCCAAAAGGGGAATAGAGGTAGACAAGGCAAAAATTGACATCATATCAAAACTACCCCCTCCCACTACAGTTAAGGGTGTTAGGAGTTTTCTAGGACACGCAGGTTTTTATAGACGATTTATAAAAGACTTTTCAAAAATCTCCAAACCCCTTTGTGACTTGTTAGCCAAGGATGTTGAGTTTCTATGGACAAAAGAATGTACAAATGCTTTTAATACATTGAAAACTCTTCTCATTTCTGCACCTATTGTCATGGCACCAGATTGGAGCCGTCCTTTTGAGCTCATGTGTGATGCAAGTGATTATGCCTTAGGGGCTGTTTTAGGCCAAAGAACCAATAAGAAACCCCATGTTATTTACTATGCTTCTCGAACTCTAAACGATGCACAGCTAAATTATTCCACTACTGAAAAAGAAATGTTGGCTGTTATATTTGCTGTAGAGAAGTTTAGATCATATTTAATTGGTTCTAAAGTTATTGTTTTCACTGACCATGCTGCTTTGAGATATTTGTTGGCTAAAAAAGAAGCTAAGCCTAGGTTGATCAGATGGGTGCTGTTGCTTCAAGAATTCGATCTTGAGATTAGAGACAAGAAAGGATGCGACAATGTTGTGGCAGATCACATGTCCAGACTACTTCAGGAGGAAGAGAGAATTGTGCCCCCGCTGAATGAAAATTTCCCAGATGAACAATTATTTGCAATAAATATTCACACCCTCGGGGCAGTCGACTGGTCCCTCAACCAGTCGACTTATCTCTCTGAACAACTACCCTGGTTTGCTGATATTGTCAATTTTCTAACTGCTCATGTTTTTCCTCCAGGTATGACACATCAGGAAAGGAAAAGATTGGTGGATCTGAGCAAACACTATTATTGGGATGATCCTTATTTATTCAAATTTTGCTCTGATCAAATTATAAGAAGATGTGTGGCAGACGAGGAACAAAGGAGTATTCTACAACATTGCCACCAATATGCATGTGGAGGACATTTTGGGCCAAAGAGAACAGCACTTAAGGTATTGCAATCTGGTTTTTATTGGCCTAAGGTATTCAAACATGCTTTTTCTTTTTGCAGGACTTGCGACAAATGCCAAAGGACAGGCAACATCTCTTCTAGAAATCAAATGCCACTACACAACATACAAGTAATCGAGCTTTTTGATGTTTGGGGAATCGACTTCATGGGTCCATTTCCTAACTCATTTGGTTATTTATATATACTTGTTGGTGTGGATTATGTGTCTAAATGGGTCGAGGCTGTCCCCTCAAAAACTAATGATCATAAAGTTGTTGTCAAGTTTTTGCAGGAGAACATTTTCACTAGGTTTGGTACACCACGAGCAATAATAAGTGATGGAGGGAGCCACTTCAATAACTACCCATTTGCTTCTTTGATGAAGAAATATGGGATTACACATAGAGTGGGAACTCCATATCATCCTCAAACCAGTGGGCAGGTGGAGATTAGCAACAGAGAGATCAAGAGCATCTTGGAAAAGACAGTCAACACAAGGAGGAAGGATTGGTCGCTACGCTTGAACGATGCATTATGGGCTTACAGAACAGCTTTCAAGACACCCATTGGCATGTCACCATACCGTTTGGTCTTTGGAAAAGCATGTCATCTGCCGGTAGAATTAGAACACAAAGCTTATTGGGCTATCAAAAAGTTCAACTTTGATATGAAACAGGCAGGTGACAAAAGGCGATTGCAACTAAATGAGCTTGAAGAATTGAGGCACGATGCATATGAAAATGCCAAGCTATACAAGGAAAGAACCAAGTTGTACCATGATAAACAATTAGCAAGGAAGGAGTTTTATGAAGGACAAAAGGTATTGATCTACAACTCAAGATTAAGACTCTTTCCAGGCAAGCTCAAGTCAAGATGGTATGGACCATATATTGTCACAAAAGTCTTTCCACATGGTGCATTGGAAGTTCACAGCGAAGAACGAAATCAAACATTCAAGGTGAACGGACACAGGGCGAAGCCATACATAGAGATGAGTCTAGAACCGCAAGAGGAAGATGTGAATCTTCAACCCATTCAATACATTGCATGAACTCATCATGTCTAGCTGAAGACATGAAACACGGCGCTTATTGGGAGGCAACCCAACTTTCAGGGGAGTATTTACACTTTCCCTTTATTTTAGTCATTATTATTCAATTTTATTTTTATTTTTCAGTCTCTCCTGACTAGATGGTAACACATGCCTATATCTTATGTTTTGTGCGAACATTGAGGACAATGTTCCATCTAAGTGTGGGGGTATTAGTTAGTTATATTTGGAATCTTTTGAATTTTTTTTAGGATAAACAATTTCTTATAAAGTAAGAGTAAGGATACTTATTTACTTTAGGATTGTTGGGTTTCATAATTCCCTACAAAAATTGTGTGAGTCATGCGATTATACATAATAAACAAATGTGGTGCTTCTTCTGATAATTATTCCCTTCAGATCTAGTCCTAAATCGAGTTTAAGTAAATAGAGTGATACAATATATGTATATATATTTGAATAAAGTCAGTCTACTCCAATGTTTTGAGGGCTTAGTAACTAGGGGTATTCATCACCAATGTTTACCTTTACGTCAAACGGCAACTTGAAATATGAGTATGCAAAGCACTTTAATGTTTGTGACTTGTTGAGTAACCGGGTGGATACATCACAAATGTTTCGCATTCGCGTCAAAAGACAAGTGACAACTTTAAAGAAGAGACTATAAAAAAAAAAAAAAAAAAAAAAAAAAAAAAAAAAAAAAAAAAAACTCTAGTTTACTACTGGATTTGTAGTAGAAAAAAGGGATAATCACAGACTGAGTAGATGCATACTATAACTACATTAATCGCATGACAAATATGATTAAGTTTGGGATTTATGAATAGACAATTGCACTAAAGAAAGTGGGTATGTTTAATTTTACTTTATCTGAAATTGTTTGTAGTTTTATATTTTTCATTTTGATGTCCACATAATAAGAAATCTTGATGGTTGAGCTTATTCTGATTATTACTCCCTTGTTCATAAATTCACTTTTTGCTTGAGGACAAGCAAAAGCTAAGTGTGGGGGTATTTGATGAACACATTATTATTCACTTTTTAAGAGCAATAATCTTAATATAATTAGACATTTAAAAGCTCTATATGTGGTATTTATGCTTCTTTTCTCTTTCTCTGCAGGAAACAGCCTATAAACAGCAAAACGAAGCAAATTCAGGATGATACACAGGAAACTGAAGAGGCAGTCGACTGGTCATGATAACAGGCGACTGGACAGAGGAAATCAAGTTTTACACAGCTGCTCGACCAAGTCGACTGTTCCCAAAACATCAGTCGACTGGGCGGATGAATCATGAAAATACTGAAGTCTTGACACAGTCGACTTACTCCCAAGGACAGTCGACTGATAGGCGGCGGAGTACACAAATCAGATATTCGAAGATTCACCTGCATCTAATTTCACATCTATTTGAATCCAGATTTATGCAAATCAAATCTAGAGACTGGGGGTTTCCAAGTGGACGTGGTAAACAGATAAGGAAGGAAAGGAGAAAAGAGAAAGATATTAATCATCAAATCAAATAAAGAAGGACCTTCCTGAAAAAGTGGAAACCCTAATTCTCAGCCGTGTTCTATAAATATCAGAATACCATCTCTTGAAAGGGCTCTCTCTCGAATCCACGACTCCATCAACGATCAGATATATCTCTGGGAAGCGACTCAATCACCAAGTTCCTGAACAAGCATCGAGAACATCACTCCATCAACATCGAAGAAGGAAAGAGAAGATCCAGCAACAAGAAGGCAGTCGACTGTGTGACAGCCAGTCGACCATATTGCCGGAATCCATTAGTTTATTTCTTCTTCTCTCTTTATTCTTTTTATGTTGATCATGTATTCAAACTTGTTAAGCAATAAAGTTATTATTATGTGGAACTAATTTCATAGTTGGGTAGATCGAAACCGTAGTTATGTAGTGCTATATTCTTCTGAGATCTTCTAATTACTTATTGATTGAATCTGATTGAATTGACATAGATTAATGATCATCAAACTTGGATCTTGAAGTCTGAGAGCAGTCGACTGAGGTGAGAGTCAGTCGACTGACATACAGCACGTGAGAATATCAAGTTTATGTTATCATTTATCTAAATCTGTTATATGAAGTATATTGAGACGACCGAATCTCGTGCCCATAATTTGTAACAAAGGAATCTTTAGGGGTTCTTGGTTCAATCAACTTAGAGGATCTAGATCTGATACCAATTTCTAGAACTTTAAGTGTTTGTTCGTTTCCACTGATCTTATGTTTTCTTTAAGAACAACTTAGTAAATACTAGGCTGACTACTTGATGAAAGAAACGAATTAGAGTAGATACCATGCCTAATTCTTGGCTTAGGGAAACAATACTTTAAGGAGTAGATACCATGCCCTTGAAGTGAACAACATGAGTAATTGGAAGTAAATTCAGAAGGTGACTTAGCATTACTAACTATTGGTGGAGATCAACAACCCAACTATTCAAGAGATATTTGTGATTCAACAATTCCTTCTTAGTTTTAATCTTTTTATTCCTTTTAGACTTTTAAAACAACTCCTTATGATTTTTATTATTTTCTATTGATTAGTTAGTTGAAATCTACAATCTCTGTGGGATCGACCCTTGCTATTACTACGATTCGATTCGTGCACTTGCGAGGTTTTATAATTTGTGTCTAGTTAGTCTATTTAATTAGGTAGCTAGATTTCCAACAACATATAGCTCCAAAATGTGGAAATTAATAGATTTATCAGTCGGCAGACTGGGTCCCCTCGGCGAGCTGAAAAGTTCAAGGCAAACAACGAGAACGCTCAGTAAATATTCACAAATTTGCTTCACATCCGACTCCTGAACAAGGCTATGTGCACCTAGAGGAGACTAAAATCTTTTGTTTAAACACTTCAAATTTCAAAGAAATGTTTGGGAAGCTACTCAAAAGAAACACAGGTTCAAGCTCAAAAGTTGTATTTTCATTCAGCACAAAAATGCGGTGGCCAGTCCGCAATTAGGCAATACAATCAACAACTCAAAAGACAACAAAAAAAAGAAAGAAAGAAAGAAAGAAAGGAGAAGTCAGGGGACGACCTCTTTCCCGGGGCAACGAGATTGGACGGGGTTGGACTCCCCTGAAGAAGTCACCATCGCCAGCGGAGTCACCACTGACCCCTGGACCTCGCCAATAACCTCGACCTCGGCGTCATCTTCATCGTCCCCTCCTTCCTCCTCCGACTCGGGGTCGAAGCCGTCGACGTGGTCCGAGAAGAGCCGCCATCCGGAGCAGTCGACCTCGGGATAACGCTCCGACACCTGCGCGATGGCTTGGGCATACACCTTAGCCATATTGGTAGCGAGGATGCCTTGCGCCTTTGCCATGGTGGCCGCTTCGGCTTCCTTCACCGCTGCAGCCTTAGCCTCCACCGCCTAGGCCTGCTGCTTGGCTGACTCCTCCTTCTACCAAAGCATATCATCCTCGAGCTTCGTAATGAGGCCCTCAAGGTACTCGAGCCTCGTCGCCTTCCCCTCAAACTCGACCTTCAATTTGTCGAGTTCGCTAGCCAGTCGAGCCTTCTCAGCCCGAGCTCGGTCGGCATCCTGCTTGAGGTCCTTCTCCAGTTCCATCATCTTCTCCATGAGATGACCGAAGTGGACGGTTATCTGCAGCAGAACCACAAGGAACGAAAGAAGTTAGAAAACCAAGTGTGCAAGTTATCAACAAAGCAAAAATCAATACTCACCGATAACGCCGAGCGAGCGATCTCGATGGCATCGTCGCCCGCGAGGCCGGCGTCCATGGCGGCTCGATCCTTCGGCGTTGTCAGGTGCTTCACAGCCTGCATGCTCGACGTCGAGTCACCGAGGAATTCGTCAAGCTTTCGAACCTGCCAGTCCGGAACATAGATCTTCTTGTGCTCCTCCGTAAGGAGCACCTCGGCATCCACCGTCAGCGGGGGCACCTCCATCCCAAGCACAACGGCTATCGGGAACTCGCCTACGTTGGCCGACGGCAAGGCTGCCACCAGAGCGGGCTCGGGGACGCGACCTCCACCCCCTCGGTGGCACTGGCGACCTTCGCAGCCTTCGGAGTGGTCAGCTTGGTTGTGACCCTCTTGCACTTCTTAGGCACCTTGCTTCTGAGGGTGGCCCTCTGCGCTAGCACCGCTTCGTAGTCCATGGCCTCTCCATCAAGAGAGAAGTTGGTTAAAAGACAAGTTAGGATGAGCAAAGTGAAAAGGAAAAAAGAACATAGAAAAAGCCGCGTACTAGGATCTACGCGGCAGAGCCCTCCCCTGAAGAGAAAGTCTTCAGTCAGATCTCGCCAGTCGAACTTGGGCCGATCAAGAAGGACTCGAACTGTATCTTCTTCTTGGGGGTGAAGCACTGGCGACTCCCTCACTCGCTTCGTCACCTCCTCCACCCAACCGGAGGGTATGGGCCACGCCTTGTGACTCCGCACTATGAAATACTTATCGTGCCAGTGCTTTGTGGAGTCGGGGCAAACGACGAGCCGAGCGCCATGCCTCGGGGCTAAATAATACCGGAACTCAGACCGGTTCTGCTGGTGAAGCCGGTAGAGCATTCAGAGCACCCTCAACTCCGGCTCGATCCCGGCTGTCTGGCAGTGGAGCACGAACCCGTTAATAACTCTCCACACGTTCGACATAAGTTGAATGGGACTGAACCCAAACCACCTAAGGACCTGAATCGTGAATGGGTGGAGAGGGAGCCAAGCCCCAGCGATAAAGGCATCGACCAACCAGAAACACATGGTTACTGGCAGCGGCAAATTGGCCCTAACCCTGGGACCCGACAGCATCAGTTCATACTCCTCCGAGATTTGGAAGCAATCCCGGATCGCTGCCAAATCCACCTCGCCGAGGATGGAACCCGTATCGTCCGCCTCCGAGGTCTCCCTTGCCGCATTCTCCTCGAAGGTCCGCCCCGTCCCGTGAACTATGCGCTCGGCATGCTACTCCGGAAGTTCCCGAATCCTATGGAGCCCTGTCAGGCCCCTGGCAGTCTGTCGAACTCCCCAATATGCTTCGGATCTTCCACAATTCTGTCTCGACCAGATACCCTCTTGCCCTTGTCGGTGCGAGCTCTCTGACTCGGAGACGGTGCGTCGCCAGCAGAGGGGGAGGGCTCGGAGACAGGAGAAAGAGACATTTTTATACCTGAAAATAAACTAAGTATAAGTTACCTTAGAGTGACTGATGCGGTCGGAAAGATCACCGGAGTACTCTCGACGATTGCCGGAATCTCTCTCTCTGTCGAAAATAACCGCCTGAGTAAAAAATCGGAGAAGTGAGAAATGAGGGGGGGTGGAGTTTTATAGAGCGTGGCACACAAAACGAGGATAACGGGCCTAAAGAAAACCAACAGTCAGGTCCATTTGTGCAAAGCAACAAAAGGAGCTGTACCGTCACATTAATTACCATGCCAAGACGTACGGTCGCATTAATGGCCGACGGTCAAAGTTGTCAGAAGTTCAACAGTCACATCGCCAGCCTGTCATCTCTTAGCCATCACATCCTCTCTTGGACCTCAGCACGCCTTGCCGAGCGCTCTTGGCACCGATATCCAAACGAGCAAAAATCTTGCTCTGGGACCTCGGCACGCCTTGCCAAGCGCTCTTGCCACCGACCTTGCTCTAGGACCTCGGCACGCCTTGCCGAGCGCTCTTATCACCGACCATTTTACATGGAAAAAATGGACCTCGGCACTCCTTGCCGAGCGCTCTTGGCACCGACGCCCAAATAAACAAAAAACCTTGCCCTGGGACCTCGGCACGCCTTGCCGAGCGCTCTTGCCACCGACCATTTCACATGGAAAAAATGGACCTTGGCACTCCTTGCCGAGCGCTCTTAGCACCGACGCCCAAACGAGCAAAAAATGTTGCTCTGGAACCTCGGCACGCCTTGCCGAGCGCTCTTGCCACCGACCATCTCACATGGAAAAAATAGACCTCAGCAATCCTTGCCGAGCGCTCTTGGCACCGATGCCTAAACGAGCAAAAAATCTTGCTCTGGGACCTCAGCACGCCTTGCCAAGCGCTCTTGCCACCGACCATCTCACATGGAAAAAATGGACCTCGGCAATCTTTGCCGAGCGCTCCTGGCACAGATGCCCAAACGAGCAAAAAATCTTGCTCTGGGACCTCGGCACGCCTTGCCGAGCGCTCTTGCCACCGACCATTTTACATGGAACAAATAGACCTCGGCAATCCTTGCTGAGCGCTCTTGGCACCGACGCCCAAACGAGCAAAAGATTTTGCTCTGGGACCTCGGCACGCCTTGCCGAGCGCTCTTGCCACCGACCATTTTACATGGAAAAAATGGACCTCAGCACTCCTTGCCGAGCGCTCTTGGCAGTGACGACCAAACAAGCAAAAAATGTTGCTCTGGGACCTCGGCACGCCTTGCCGAGTGCTCTTGCCACCGACCATCTCACATGGAAAAAATGGACCTCGGCAATCCTTGTCGAGCGCTTTTGGCACCGACCCTCAAACATGGAAAAAAATCACTCCGAACTTCGGCAAAGATACGCCGAACCCCTCTTCGCCTCTGTAGGCTGGCCGAGGTGTCTCTGCTCTTTAGCAGAGGGTGCCGAACCCCCACAGACCTCGGCATCCTTCGTAGCGGGTGTTCGGGGGTGGGGGGGGGGGGGTCGGCAACGGTGCCGAAGCATCTAAGCCACGGAACAGAGGAATTCACTCCTCCAAAGCAGCCACATTCACTAGATTTCCCCAAAATTCGCGTCCAAAGCTGATGAAGGGCCCAGATCTCACCATGACGAAAATAGTATCGAGTTGTCTATCTAAATATTGCAAAAAAATGGTTAAAAATTTGGGAAGATTAATTAAAAATTCTAAAGAATAATTATAAGTTCAGGGAAATATTGTTGAGCCCCTGGGTAAATAATTATTGCTTGGAGTTGTTAATTAAGGCCCCCGAACAACAGATCACCACTTCGAAAAATTAGATAAAAACCAAAGAAAAAGCACCAGAAATTCAGGAGAGCTCAAGTACAATCTAGAGCGCGCAACTAGCTTTGAAAATTACCATAATACCTCATACAAAGATTCAATACCCCTCGTTTGGACTCCGATACAACTCCGAAAGCCATTAAAACAGTAAAACTATTCCGCAAAGGCTGATCAAACTCAGTCTTCGGGAGTGAGGGGCTCGTGATATGGCTAAAAATAGGGTTAAATCGGAACCGTCCAAATCAGGCATGAATCTTAAAGCTTGAGGGTAAAATGGTAATTTTACCTATAAACGGGTCTGAGATGGGTACTGGATCTTTTCTACAAAGACCCAATAACCCACGAACGATCCGCCTTAACTGGGTGCGGGTCCCAACCCGCAAGAAACCCAGTCCAGCTGGATAGAATTAGGGTTTCTGATTGTATTTAATCAACGGCCCTGATTCACTCTATCCTTTCACTGGAAATTAGGGATTTCATTCCTAAACTGATCCCAAAGGCGGCTATAAATACCCCCCATCCACCACCATTAAGAGATAATCAATCTTTTGCCAGTTAATGCTCATTCATAATCTTTTCTGATTACTAACTTGAGCGTTAGAGGGTGCGTCGCCGGAATCAACCCCGATGTATCACACTTTTTGCAGGTGAATGGCGGGAGTCAACGGTCAAACTCTGGTAGAAAGGTTTCAGGTCTGGCTATTTAGTTTTCCTAAGAATCCACAAATTCTATCTGTTTACCCCCACACCAGATTTAGTGGTAACAGATTTCATGTTTCAAGTTTATTTATGTTGCTTGTTTTTTTATGTCATTCACACCGTTATGGCTGACCCCTTTAGTTTTAGGGGTTAGGGTTATCTCTAGCCTCATATTTTACAGGTAATTTCTTATAGCTCGGGATTTGGATGCTTAAGTTAAAATGATGTAATGACTTATGTAATTTGCAAAAGAAAGTGGTGTAAAGAAAAAAATTTGTAATTCAAGGTGTTTTGTATTCCGCCGTGCTTTGTAAACAATTGATGTAATAAAAAGTTTTAATTTTTCCTATATTTGGTTACTATGTTTATGATTACATTGAAGTAGATTCTGGAATTATGTCACGTATTTCTAAGATATTATATTGAAAATTTGGGGTGCTACATCGGCGCTGCGCCGCCATCTAGTGCAGCATCGACAACAGTCGCGCCATCCTGTAGCCTCACGACAGTGCTCATTGCTATCCTTGTGTGCGCTCTCCCTGTAGCACCTCGTTGCGAGCCGCCACCTCCTCACCTGCAGCCTTCTCCGGTGTCGCTCCGCTGTCCCCTGCCTCCCCACCAGCCTGCGCTCCTCCCGAGCGCCGGTCACCTCGATGCTCCACTCCGACAGCAGCAGCACAGCATCGGTGTGCTGTGCACCCCTTCCGCCGATGCACAAGGTCAGCCAGCACCTCCCTACCTCCGTCCCAGCATTGTTTCGCAACAACAGCAACAGTAGCATAGCAACGTGTGCTGTGTTTCCCTCGCGGTAGTAACCGGCATCTTCGATGTGTGCTTCCCGCCGTCGTCTTTGCATCCTCGCTTTGCCGCTGTTGTGTGTTGTATGGTGTGCACGCGCTTCTCTCGTGCACGTGTTGGTTCGAGGTTTTGCCGTGGTTCGTTGTGTTAAAGGCGGTGTTCGTAGTTCGGGTGTTCATTCATTATTTGGTTCGTTGGTTCGGTTCGTGAGTTTCGTTCGTTTGAGTTCGTTGCCCGGGAACCCGTTCCCGTTATTCTTGCTTGGAGTCGTTTTCATCGTCGGTTAAGGCAAAGTAACTTGTACTCAATTCCTTTGTATGATACAAGTCATAAATTCTGCTTGTAGTTTAGTTGGGTTCTAGAGACAACTCGTGTGTGTGTTATCTTGATGAGTATTGTCTCTATATTGCTATTGACCATAGTTGCCTCACGACACATATGACATGAATTAACCTAGGAGTGACCGTTTCTTGATGTGATGTATATGTGAAATAATTATGAGAACTCGCGTGCTTGTGACATCCATGTGATATACTTGTTGCGGACATGTTGTATACCCTATTTCATGTTGTTTGGACACCTAGTAGACTCTAATTCATGTTTATTTATGTTTCGATCAAGTTTCGTATGATTCATGTTGGTTTTGTTCCTAAAGGAAATTCTGTGTTTTGTCGATGATCTGTCTTGATCAGTAATTTAGACCATATTAAGGTCAGTATCTTAATTTCAGTATGAAACATGATTTGTAGAGAAATTCTTCTTCTTTCCAACCCCTCTGACCTTGCTCGATTTTGTTTTCGTATGTGTGAGATATGACTGTTTTAGTACAGAGGTGTAGATCTTTTTTAGATTTCGTTTCTTGGTGATTTTGACGACTAAACCATTTTGATACTTGTGCTACACATATTATTTTGGTCTAAAATTTTGGTCAGTATTTCTTTATCTATTTTGGGATTACCCAGAATTTTGGCGGATTTTATTGATGAGTTTTATATGCCGTTTCATGCTTGTTTATAAAGACTGTACTTGCTGTATTTTACTCGCTGTTCTGTAAAGAATTATATTTTCACCCTGATTCCTTTGACTGTATGAAAAATATTTGTGAAATATGAAAGTTAGTTTATATTGTCTATTTTCATCTCCCTTTGGCGGATTTGGATTTTGTTTCACGGTTTGCGAGATATTTCAGTTTTCGTACAGTTGTGTTGGGAACTCCAGATTTGCCAAACTACCGTTTCTTGATATTTTCTGATTTTCGATGACTAATCTAATTTCGCTGGAAAATTATGAAACTTTATATTTTAATAGTAGACAGATAGGGGAATACCCCAAATTTTTCCTGGATTTATTTGAGATATTTTGATACTGTTTTCCTGACTGAGAATTGGATTTACTGATTTCTGCCTGAACGTGTTTTCTGGATTCAAATCAGTTTTGAGTTATGATTTTGTGAATTACTGTATGACTTATTTATACTCTCTGGATTCGGTTAGGAGTCTATTTTGTATATGTTTTGACGGATTCAGATTTGCATGTTTGTAACACTAGGAATCATTGTTTTACTGCAGTGTGGTCTTGCTATTCTGAACTTGAGATTTGGTTATTTTATTCTTTTATGTATTATCTTGCACTCGTCCATGTTTATTGCAACTTGAACTTGTCACGTGATCATACAATGTTATTCTGTATATATTTTGTATACCTACATGCTTCTTTGACATTAATAATAATTAATTAAGCCGGGATTTAAGGGAAAGATCGAATAGCAGATAATTCAGAAACGTGTACTCGGAAGGGGGCCCGTGTTTCCCATTACTTGTTACCATGTTTCATGATTACATGATTCATGCTTGATATTAATTGTTGCCACGTGATCATGACTACATGACTCGTGCTTGATACTACTTGTTGCCACGTGATCATGACTACATGACTCGTGCTTGATACTACTTATTGCCACGTGATCATGACTACATGACTCGTGCTTAATACTTGGTTACTTGATACTTGTTCCTGAGTACACTGCCCTCTATGGTCCACTATAAAATCTAAAGCGAAACTGTTTGTTGTAGCAACCATGTGTTATAATATGGGGCGCATGAAGTGCTACCTAGATAGTAATCACTATCAGACTTGATATATGATCCTTGAACATGATACTTGAATATGATACATGCTTGCTTGACACTTGACTACATGATACATGAGACTTGTTTACAGAGACTTGATACATGACACTTGATACATGATTACACGATACTTGCTACTTGATGTTTGTTTACATGATACTTGTTACTTGACACTCGTTGCATGCTACTTATACTTGTTCACCTTAACATGCTAGTTGTTTATTTTGATATCATGCCTATTCTATGTTGATAGCTAGTTTTCCCCATGTACTTGTATTTTGCATTACAAGTGGCCCGTAACTTGCAATTGACGGGTACTTGTTTTCTTTTTCCTATCTCTACAATTGTTAAATTGCAGATTTTGGAGAACAGGTTCCAGACGATATTGGTGACATGAAGTATTAATGCTGGATCTTATTATTATTATTTCTTGTAGCTTGCTTGAACAATATTGTATTTTGATACTGCAATTTATTTTTATATTTGGGCAATGTGACCCAGGATTTTGACTTATTCAGATCATGAATATTTGAGATTTATATATTTGGTTTCAAGTATTCTTGTTGGTATTTTGGTTCATTTGTGCATGTTGGTTGATACTTATGCTTCCGACTCTGATTATTTCGTGAAATGTTGCAAAGATTCTGGAACAGCTTATGGATGATAAAAATCATTCGCTGGGCTTGTCGCGTATCCGTATTCCGTATTCTTTTTGGGAAGTGGGGTGTGACATGGCATCCCATAGAAGATTTCAAATGAAGATGGACCAGCTCTGGTAATTACTTGGTTAAATCCGTCTATAACTTCCTGAATTTCAGGAGGATCTACTCCCCGAGTGCTAAGCCCTTATGGAGCAGTTGCGATCCTCTCAAATCCAAGATTTTAACTTGGTTAGCGCTTAACAACAAGCTTCTTACAA
Source organism: Hemerocallis citrina (assembly GCA_017893485.1). Taxonomy (NCBI): domain Eukaryota; kingdom Viridiplantae; phylum Streptophyta; class Magnoliopsida; order Asparagales; family Asphodelaceae; genus Hemerocallis; species Hemerocallis citrina. The sequence goes on from CM030361.1 coordinate 134,061,244, forward strand.
TTGAGGTCCTTAACAAGATGAACCTGGCCTTAGGACAATCATGTTCTTTATGCTCCTCCGGTCATGAGGATGCCGATCACCTTTTTCTTAAGTGTAGCTTTATTCACCCGTTATGGATGATTACGGTTATCGCCTGGCAAGCGCCTAATATCCCAACCGATTTCTCGTCCGGCTGGACGTCCAAATTTTTTAGAAAAGAATTTCGTAAATCCTGGTTTCTGTCCATTATGGATATCATTTGGGTCATTTGATCAGAACGGAACAAACGTATTTTTACGCATTCTGCCGCCTCGATCGATAATATTATCGAGGAGTTTTTATTCTTCTCTAAATTTTGGCCTTCTACTTTAACGTATGATAAAGTGGAAGCTTTGCATATAAGTTTCCTGGATGAGGCGATTAGTTTGTTTCGTTCGAATATTCCTTAAACTATGTTCTATTGAACATTTCTAATTTATTCTCTTTTCCCTACTTTGTGTAGAACTGAAGTGATTGTGGTGGCCGTTTTCCTTTTCTTTGGCGGTTTTTTGGGGGTCGTTTTGGTAGGGACCGACTGGTTTGGCCGGCAATCACGCGCTTCGGTTGTTCTGTTTTGGGTTATTTTGATTTGTTGTTTGTTGGTGCGGTGTTGTTGGCTTCTCTTCTTATGCTGTTTAGTAGGGCTGGATGTTATTTTTGGGTTTGCTTGGCCTTTCTTTTAGAGACAGTATGCTTACTTTGTTTACTGTTCTAAATGATTGATAGTGTGAATTGTTGTTGCAGCTGAGATGTTTTGTTCTTGTTGCTGGGCTTCTACTGGTTTATATTGCTTTGGTGCTATGCTGCGGTTTTGCAGCTAGGTTGTCTGCTTACGGGCTGTCGTCTCTTGAGGCTCTGTCTCTTGCCTTGTGGCTGAGTTCTTTTGGTCTATATTGGGGACTACAGTGCAGTCCTCGCCAGTGTTTTGCTACCGACTTTGTTTTGGGGGGCTTAGTCCCTGGCTGTATCCCATTGGTTATCTGTTTGTTTCTTTATGTTTTGTTGTCGGAATTTGATCCGATCTCTTACCCATATTGTGTCGGTAGTGTCTATTTTTAGGTGCTCACGCCCTCTTTGTTCCTTCTTAGGTGCTCATCCCTCCGGAGGATGCCGTGGTGGTGCTCCCCCTTTAGGTGGGGTCACAGCTTGGTTTTGATGCTCTGCTCCTTTAAAGTAATTGCCTCGGGGGCTCTGTAGCCATTCTCTGTGTTTTCGCATCACCTCGAATTTCCTCGAGAGTGTGTATTGTTCGTTCCCTAACCGTTCTGCTGGCTAGCTTCTATTCTCCCTATTTGGCCTCTTTTAGTCATTTTCGGATTTGGGGTCGCTATAGGACCGCTACCTGATCCCTCTGCTTGGTTTGGCTGCTGTTTTATCGGTGGCGGAGCTGCCTTCAGAGTGGCTCTGGGCCGTTCGAGGAACCCCAGCATTGTGTTTCGGGTTCTGCTGAGAGCTTCTCGACCAGGGGTTTTGTGCAGCCGACGATGTTTGCTTGGTTGACCTTTGGCCCAACCTCTCGTTTGCTGCTTTCGATCTTCGGCTCCTCATTTTGTGATTTGGGCCATAGGCAATTTACTCAATTGCTTTTTGTGTTTATTATGTTGTTGCGGTTTACTTATAGTTTTACTTTCGGTAAAATTGTACTTTGTTGTTCTTTTGATTATATATATATATTGGGCTCGAATCGCTAGATTCCATCCGCAAAAAAAGGTACCTTAATAACATATTCGAGCTTTCGAGTAAGGGTCTCCTTATTCTCCTTCACCTCATGAAAAGCAGCGGGGATGCTCCAGAGCCAGGCAAGCTCCGACTACAACTCCTCCCACTCGATTATCACCACTTCAGAACCGGCCGAATCTAGTACTGCTGCTGCCGCACTAGCATCCATTCTTGAACACGATGAATCTCATCAGAGATTCACCGCCGATTCATCGTTGACCTGACTCGAATTTTAAGGCAAAAAAGAGTTCGGTGGTTTTGCGAATTGATCAAAGTTGGGAGTTTTGAAGAAAGGGGGATTATGGCAAAATGAACATTTTTTTTATTGCATGTTTTGTTATTAAAAAAAAGCGCGTGACACATGTGTGTTAGCTTCCTACTTTTGCTCTTCTTGGCTTCCTCTATTTCAAAATAGAGAAAGGAAAGAGGAGATAGACATATTTGTATAATATATAGTATAATTAATGAAATAAAAATGGACCCAAAAAAATTCTAAAGATGCAACAAAAGTGATATTGTCCTTCATCACCGTCCAAATTGATCAACAACAAACTAAGCACAAACAAGTGTATTTATGAAAACTAGACTTTTAGTGTTAATCTGAGAAGAGTAATGCTAGAGCCACTACCAATTTCACTACATTTCTCTTCACTACCTTAGGTGGCACACTCCAATAGGTAGAGGATGATAGGGTAGGTGGGAGAACTCTCCAATAGAAACATGCCACCAAAAGTAGTGAAGAAAATGGTAGTGAAATTGGTAGTGGCTAAAGCATTACTCATCTGAGAAATACCAAAGCTAGGTTTGGTTAATTTGTAACCATGGAGTAATATAAAAAGAGAAACAATAACCCTATGAAATTGAAAGGTAACCTAATTCTAATCCTATTCCTAACCCTAACCCAATAATACTAAAAATTGGAGTTCTTGAACCCCACAAAACAGTCCCCTATGAAAGGTACAGTACATCCCAAAACAATCACACAACATGTGCCTAAATTTTACTAATAAACAACAATTTACCAAAAAAAAAAAAACATCAACAAAGAAAGAAAAGTGGACAAGGAAAAAAATGTTCTCTGCTTTGACTCACCAATGTGACCCACACAATACAGAAACCAAATTAAATTATGACACACGCTCACGCTCACGCTCCTTATCTTCCCTCCATCGCCAATACCCGTGAGTTCACTCTGCCCTTTACTTTTTCACACAAGATAGAAAGTGAGATATCAAACGAAATCCAGATTACACCAAACTCATCATATTCCCACCCAATCCCATCCCTCCACGTGTCCCAACAACCTGCCATGTCATCCACCTTGGGCCTCACACACCTCCACCCCTTCACCAAAAACTGCCCTCTCTTTTTCCTCCTCCTCCTCCTCCTCCTCCTCCTACTCTTTGTTCTTCGTATTTCTATTACGTTCTCTAGCTACCAACATGAACATGAACATTCATTCAGCTATGTGTTTCAGCTCGAAACGGTCGAGAAAGAAGCCCAAGCCAAAATCCAAGCCCAAAGCCCAAAAGTCAAAGGCCCGAAAGCCCAAGTTCCTTAGCCTACGTGACCACCTTGCACCACCACCACCATTGCTGCCACCTTCAGAGCCCACCACCATGCAAGAGCAAGAAAACATCGATGTGCAAGTTGCGTGCCTACTGGAACATGACAATGGTGGGCCCACCATCACCGATCTTTTTGCAGGCTCTTCGACGTCGAATAATTCATCCTTGGTGGTTGATGAGGCTTTTTCGCCTGCATCGCCTTCGGTGAATTGGGATGGGATGGCGAGGAAAGCGTTGAGAGGGAGGGAGAAGTGGGTTTTCTGCAAGTCTACGGTGAGTGGTACTAGTTCTTCGTCGGTGTCGGAAGATTTGGATCTGTTTGGTGGTGGTGGGTATAGTAGGCAGGGGTTGCTACTTAAGTTGGACTATGAGGAGGTTTTGACAGCATGGTCGGATCGCGGGTCGCTTTATATCGATGGGGAAGGACCGCAAGTTGTGCCGGAGCTGCGTCAGCAGTTTGAAGATGATAGCATCATCTCTAATGTAAGTGTTTATGATACATGTGATCTTAGATAACAGGGATCATGTTAGTCAAACACATATATAGGATTTGTGTTTTATTAGGTTTATAGTTCCATCCATGTAATAAATGTGAGATGAAATTGATGCCAATTGGAACCAAAACTCTCAACTGAGTGAAGTCCCAGAAAACTTATAATATAACCATCACAAAAATGCATACAAGTTATTGTCTGATTTTAGTTATTTTAATATCCATTTCTGTACTAAAATTACACCATTTAATTTACATTTTAAATTAGTTGTAATAATACAATCTTAATTGTTAATGATTGAGCAATTGATTAATTGATTAGTTTCACGGTGGGGGATTTTGCAGGTGTTTGTTGAAGTAGGAAATGGTGGAGTATGGAGAGTGCCGGAAATGGAGGTGGAGAAGGAGAAACAAGTTAAAGAAGGCGACAGAGGCAGTAGAGAAGCAAAGGTATTGAGATATAAGGAAAAGAGGCAGAACAGGCTATTCGCTAAGCGAATTAGATACGAAGTCCGAAAACTCAACGCTGAAAAGCGCCCCCGCATCAAGGTAAGAAAGAACTCAAGTCTTCTTCTTGATATCAAGCTAATTTCCCTATTTCATCTAAATTGAGATGAACTTTTTGTCAGAATATAACTATTAAAACCCTCATCCTTACCACAACTTCAAAGTTTTGGTCTATTGGTAGGATCATTAATATGGTATCAGAGTATTTCAGGTTCGAATCTCACCTGCGTATAGTCCAGGTATTGGCCCAAAAAGATGGCAAGCTCGATATATTTATATTCGTATCCGTATCCATATTCATATTCGTATCTGTATCCGTATAAGTGAAAACAAATACGAATATGGCAACACGAAGGTAGTGACAATAAGAGGGGGGCCTTACGATTTGGGTTTATTTAAATGGCATTTATGAGACTAAAAAGACAGCATGATCCACCATGTACAACCAAGTCATGTGTTGCTGTGTTCTTTTTGCACACATCTCGTGAGCCATTTCTGAGCAGAAAAAACTTTCAATGCAGAGAGGGTTGGAGGTGGTGAGGTCCAACGAAGGACTGAAAACAGTCTGATAACTTTAGTCACTTTTTTCCATGATAAAGAACACTGCTAAGGCCTGTCCAAATACTGAAGTACTGCAGGCTTCGGACAAGAAAAAGGAAAAATAAAATAAAAGAAAAGAAACAGAACATATGATATAGTTCATAAAAGGATACAACCTACAGCATGTTTAATCAACCTAAGTTGATCATAGTTATACAAAATGTTCAAGCAGATCTTAATTATCGGAACTCTAATAACAGGAACAAAATTAGTCTTCATTTTCTTTTTTGATAGTATAGACTGTTGTTAGTATCAGATGGCGAAGGCTTTATACAGTTGAGTGTGCTGCATTGACACTGATAATAACAATCGTGATTATTCGTAAGGTAATTCCTGGATGTATGTATTCGAATACAGATCCTTGAGATATAGCTATCTTTGCGATTGTCAAGGGCCTACTACCAGCAATGGCTCATCAACCCCTAATGATTGTATTCCAATTAGTGGAGAATGGCTGCAAGAATCCAGTGAATCTTCCTAGAAATAAATGAATCCTTCACTATATATAAAAAGTTGCATTTCAAAATACATTGTGTATAACTTGGTATCAATCATAAGCAAGAAATTAAAAAGAATGCTAATAGAGTAACAATGTAGCTAAAGTGTACAACCAACACAATCTTGTATAAGAGAGAAGGAAAGAATAAACTAATACATTATTCGATATGGGACTCAACTATATATCACATCTAACACCCCCTCTCAAACTCAAGTTGGTTGAAGCAACATGAGTTTGGAATATTGATGATGTTCATGTGGCAGGGACGGCACACAGTGGTGCAGGGACGACGCTCAGTGACAATGCAGGGGACTGCACACTATGGTGCAGGAAAGATCCAGTTCTTGGATCTGGGACGGCGCAGAGCATGTGCTCGGTAGTGATGCAAGGAAGGCACTCAGTAATAGCGCAGGAATGGCGCTCAGCAGATGGCACAGTGACTATCTCGCTCTTGGATCTGGGATGGCGCACAGATGGCGCTTAGTGACGGTGCAGGGAAGGCGCTCAGTACTTGCACAGGGATGGCGCTCGGTAGATGGCGCATTGACGTCGCTTGATAGATGGCGCAGGGACAACGCTCGGTAGATGGCGCAAGGGACGATCTGGCTTTTGATCAGGGAAGTGTAGGAGTAGTGTTGTTCGGTGGGAAGTAGTAGAAGTGCCATTCGGCGGAAAGTAGAAGAAATAATGCTCTTCAGCATGAAGTAGTAGAAGTAGTGGTAGTACTTCGGAATGGCCCTGGACAGACGAGATGGACGTTGGGAACTAAGATGATGTTGGGAACTCCTCCTCTCAAACTCATGACAGATTAACCAGTGTGAGTATGTATTGAGATCTGGATGTGAAAGTTGGAAGGTGTCTACGGGAGGTGGGATGAGGGAGACGGGGAACTGGGATGATGTCGATATTTCCCCCTCTCAAATTCATGATCGATCAACCAGTGTGAGTTTGCTGACGAAGTATCAGAATCTCTCGGGATCGAGACGACGACTGTAGAAGCTGAAGAACCTGCAAGAGAGTTTTTTTTTTTTTTGAATCTGCGAACTACGAGCGACGTCTGCAGCGACGATAGTGGTGGCGGCAACAACAGCGACGAGAGGAGATAGTAGTAGGTTTATGGTTTGGGTGTTTGTTCGGGTTTGGTTTTTGGGTATGAGGGTTTGGGTTCGGGTCTGGTTCAGATTTTTCTTTTTCGGATTCAATTATAGGGAAATAGGGTATTAGGATTTGAAGTATAGGGTATTGGGGTTTGGATTTTGGGTATAGTTTCGGGTTTGGGTATTGGGTTCAGTATTTTTTGTGTGTTGGGGATTGGCTTTGGGTTTAATTAGGTGTAGATGGAAAATAACATATGATGTGAGAAGAGTGGCGGCTAGGGTTTTGGGCGAGGGAAGGGGAGTGGCGGTTAGGGATTCGGGTTCTAGGAGGCAGCGGGAGTACAAGGGAGGCAGCGGGGTTAGGAGGACTTTGTGGGTGGTGAGCATTACAGTGCGCCGCTCTGGTTGAAGAAGATGCAGTCGGGGAGGAGTATTGCAGTCGCCGGAGTTGAAGTTGCTGATCACCGAAGTTGATGTTGTTGGAGCGGGGAAGATGCAGTGGTGGTGACGTCGGGATTTAGAGGAGAGGATGATGTCGGGATGGAGATGGGTGATGGTGGTGGCAGTCGATTGTTGTTGGTGTAGCCTCTTTTATTGTTGTTGTGGATTAGGGTTAGAGTTTAGAAATTAGGAATTGATAAGGGATTAGGGTTGGCGGCTCATTTGGTAGTGGGGGAAATTATGGTTTTCGGATTTGATCCGGCGAGGGGGAGGGATGTCGGCGATAGAAGCTGGAGTGATTCCGATGAAGGTGGGAACCACTCCACCTTGATGACGAGGAGAAATACAGAACATGCCTTATAGGAGTAGAGACTCTGATATCATGTTAGATTCAGGGATATAAAAGAATAGTTTACTGAGTTATTGGATTGATTGAAATTGAGTACAATGTCTTCTATATATAGGAGAGAAGGAAAGACTAAACTAATACATTATTCGTTATGAGACTAAACTAATATCTCACATCTAACACCTGCATCTCCGTAAATCTCCACCTCCGTAAATCTCCACCTCCATTGCATTAGAGGCTTGCATTTGTTCATCAGCTGCTAACTGTAAGCTGTGAATTGAATCCATAACACATCATTGCTGAAATCTAGTAAAAGGATGTTTGCTGTATCCAACAACAAAGAAAAGGAACGGCAAATCAATAAGAAAAAGATGTAACAGGAAAATAATTGTCACAGTTATTAGTGTTCTTAGGAGATAGATAATTTTTTTTTTGGTGTTTATAAAGATAAATAACCTTGTTAACTCTATGAAGGAATTCATGCGAGTGATCCCAAAGATTTGGGAAAAGCCTGTGTGTCTTTTTCTTCTTTTTTTCTTCTTTTTTTTTTGGTTGAAGAAGCAAACTCTGTTCCTATTTTTGGACAGCTACTTTCGGAAAATAATTTCTACTTCTCTTTTGTCAATAATATTCTAGAGAAAATGGCGGTACGCAACATTTATAGATCCTTACGACAGAATATTGCGACTTTGGGGGCTACAGATATTCAGGGAGCAGAACCAAGTATGCCAACAAATTCTGCACACAGTAGTCAGAATTCACTAATCAGCATACATCGGAAGATAATGAACATATTTGTCTTTCCATGTGACGATAGCTGCTTCACCACTGAAATTGTCTCTTTCGAGCCAAAACTAACAAGGACTTCTTTCTGTTAAGCATTATTCCACTATTGAGAGAGATTCCCCAAATCTTTTTTCGTTTTAGGACCACAGACAATTAGCCTCAGTGCCTTTGAAATAATGAAGCAGCCTTCTACATATTGAAAAAGAAAGAAACCTAATACTTGTATGGATAACTCAAAAAATACTCCGAATAAACTTAAATTTAGGTTTAATACTTAAATAGAAGTTACTAGGAAGAATCACATATGTTATTTGCGGACCTGACATTATAACACACTAAAACTCCGACCAAAGTTGTGGTGAGGTTTGAGGATTTATGCAAAAGCTATAATATTAGAACTTGCATCTAACAAATCTTGAGTGTGCTATTTCAATGCTTAAGGCAACATCTAACGAGAAAAGCATACAAATCTATTTGAGGTACCTCTGATCCTTAGATTCACACACTGGTAAAAATGTTTTTGACTTTTGAATAATTGAATAACTCGTTAATCGTTTGTACTCCTTCAATTCTCTGTTAAGTCAGTGGTGTATATCATGATTAAATCTGATGGATTGTATTCCACACTAAAATTAGTTAACTAGAGACAGGAAATCAGCTAGCGTTATCACCATAGAAAACATCCAAAAATTACTGTTCTGGAATCTGGACCAGTGTTACCGGCTTCTCCCTACTTCCATCCGAACCACGAATCGGATCTCGTGAACCGATTTATGATTGGTTCTCGATCCGAATATCTTCAACTAGCGTTCCGCATATGTTTTTTCTTTTTTATTTTCAAAATGAATACTTAGTTCATTAAATCATGAACGTTTTTTTAAACTCGCCTCAATTACTCATGGATTTTGATTGACCTATTACTCTTATCTTTAACAACACAGGTAATTAATTCTTCTATATATTAATTTTATTTCAGTCTCTATTTCTAAATGTGCATGCTCCTGCTCACACACACACAATATATATATATATATATATATATATATATATATATATATATAATAAAGCACAAAGCTACTAAGTGGTTCACCTTCAATTGAAATAAATTTACGGTTCAGATTTACTCTCCCAAAATATATTTCTCTCCAAAAAGTTTTCTCCCAAAACTGAAAAACTCATTACTTTGTTACTATCTCAACTTCTCTCTTCAACTTTTCATATTTCTCTCTTTTTCTCTTCTCTCTCTCTTTCTCATTCTTTCTTTATTTACTTAGAAATTCAGATTTTTAGATTTCAGGTTTGTAAATTTTTAGAATTTTTATGTTTTAATTTATTGCTCATGTTAGATTGAAAATAACAAATATCTCTTCAACAGTTAAATTTCATTATTTTTCATCCTCAAAATTCTAAGAAGTTGGATTTACACCGCCATTTATAATTATTTTTCAATATATACTAATGAAAATATTGACTTTTATTTACAACTAATTATTGTCATACTATTCAAACTTGAGCTACATAATTGTTGTTTTACTGTTTATAGGACTTTCGTGTGATGTATCGTTCCAAATACGTGTCGTACGCACGTGCCCACGGGCAAGTCTAGTATATATATAAAACTCAAATAAGAATACCAACCCATCCTACCCCATCCTACCCGCTCTGTACCACGTACCGCTTAAGGTAATGAACCAAGTTTCTATACCCGTACCATAAACCAAAACGTATTGTGAATCTGACTGTAGCCATTTCATAACTTATTGACTAAAATTATTATAAAGTTGGTGGCTCGCCTTGCAATACTAGTGATAGGGTTGGAAAATATGTTTCCTATTGTAAAGCAAGGTAAATGCTACAAACAGTGGCATGCCCAAAGTATGTCTCAAAGATCATATGCGCATGATTGCTCCCATAGTTACATGATTCCGGCATTTTGCATGCAATTTTGGCAATCTAACATCACATCAAACACTTTCCAAGAAACTTTGCCTAATGTTTTCAAATTTTTTTTATAAAGAAAAATGTAGAGTATGACCACCTTGTTTCATTAATAAGGAGTTAATAAAACAAACTCAGAGTACTGAGCCATGAGCCAAGTACAGAGACCTACAATACATGAACGAAAACATAAATACTTCCCTAACATGGAGGGTTGGGACCAAAACAGGAGGATCCATTCAAAATTTCTTGCTTCCTGTTGTTTCATCTATGGGAAATCAGTGGCATAACAGCTAGCATAGATTCTAATTTCTATTACTTTTGTGCAGGGCCGATTTGTGAAGCGAGTCGAGGATATGTAAGCAACTTTATTTGTCAAAAATAAGAGGAAGGCAATGTAGATTGTTAGTATTCATCCTGTTGTGCATTAATTAATAATTATTTTGATAAAAATAGATTTTCTGCTTGTGTATTTCCTGTTAGAACTCTAGTGCATTACTGAACCCGAAGTGGGGAAGTGATTTGAATTTTCTTCCATTTCGAGGTATATAAGTTGGGAAATTTTGGGCTTTTTGTTCAAATAGAAAGAGGATCCGTGTCATTTAGTTCAACAATCACACCTATTGAGCTACTTCGAACGACAATCCTCTTTCTGTCCTTCCTAATCTTACCTTCAATCAGTAAGTCTTTGGTTATGTTGCAAGTAGTTAAAATCCAACTTGCAAGATTCTCTCGAGTTGCAACTATTCATTAAGGCCTTTAGTCTCCGAAACTTGCAATGAAAGGAACCTTGCAACTTACGGTGAACCAAACACCCCAGTTTCTTGCTTTAAACCATTTAGGTAATGCAAAAGTTTTATGCCATCAACTTGTGTGCGCTCCTGATTGTGTAGAAAGTGGCCTCTTTTTTTTCCGTGTAGAAAGTGGCCTTTCTCCCCCCCCCCCCCCCCCCCCCTCCCCTGCGGCGGTTTCTATTAAAAAGAATTTAACAAAATATGCAATCAAAGATGGATTATGAAATTTATGAAATCCAATAGGCTGAGTCATGTAGTTCATACTTCACAAAAAATAGAACTCACCCCAAACAGAGGAGTTCCTGCCAAAAATAATAACAACCAATAATCAAATAATATAACAAAACCTAATCCTACTTGTCAACCGACCCAACCAACGCAAGTCCCCCATGCCAACCAAATCTGACCTGAATAAGTTAAAACATTGTGCTATTTCTCCCATCCCCTCACTTATACACCGTTCATCATCGCCACCACTCGCAATTACTGCTGTCGTCGCCCCAAGCGATAACATTAACGTCATCGCCAAGCTCATTGACACGAGTGACACCACAACCACCCACTAATCTGACCTGAATAAGTCCAAACTGAGTCCTTGCTCTCATCCCCTAGCTTGACTATCGTTCACTTTCACCGTCACGTGCAACCACAGCTGTCATCGCTCTCATCAGTAATACAAACGCCACCTCCAAACCCAGAGATACGAGAGAAACCACATGCATCCCTCCAATATGACCTGAATAAGTCAATATTGACCCTTTCTATCATTATCTAGTTTGTCCACTGTCTACTGTTACCGACAATCAAAACCGCCACTTGCCGTCACCCCAACGGTAACACGAATGCCGCCTCCAAGATCACTGGCATAAGAGAAACCCTAGGCACCCATCCAATCCAACCTGAATAGGTCAAAATGGAACTTTCTCTCATCACCAAGCTTGTCCACCGTTCATTATCACCTCCAACCATAACCCTAACTGCCATTGCCCTTAATGGTACCACAAACGCCATCTACAAGCCCACGGACATGATAGAGACCCAGGCATGTTGTAGAATCTGCCACAACTCGTAGTGCTAATAGCAGAACAAATACACCACAAGTAACAGAAATTGCCCATGAACTAGATGAACCAAGAACAAGCCACGACAATTGTAACCCTCGTTCCCGCCAATACATATTTTCTGGGTATTTTCAATATTTTGATTCCTTATAAATTATTTTCCGCTCTTAAAATCTTTTTATTTTAAAATTTATTGTTGGATATCCTATTAAAATCTTTTTTAATCATAAATTGTGTTTGCAGTCATTTTCAAATGATTATATATTTTAACACAAACCTTATTCCATTTTATAAGTTTATTTTCTTTTCTTATTTGATTAATTATTTATATTTTAATCCAAACCAAACCAAGTATATTATTACTATTCGATTATTTTAATTAATTTTGAAAAATCCAATCTTAACTCATTCTATAATATGATATTTGGTTTACAAATTGTGAACTCCGAATTCTAATCCATACTATAATCTTATTACTCTTGGATATTTTAATTAGTGTGAAGCCCAAAACCAAATTACAGATTTTAAACCATTCTATTTATACTATTTGATTTATTTTTGTTTTATTTTACTTAATAATCCCTAACCCTAATGAACATGCTAATCCATCGCCATTAGCTGCTAATACTCCTCCCCTTCTCCTACTTGATTTTCGAAACCCATCGTTGCCGCCTCTCCCATCTCCTTTCTCTTTCTTCATCCCGCTCATCCCCAGCCTCGTCACCGCTGCCCCATCACAGCCAGTCAGCCACCACCCGCGCCTCGACCTCCACAGCACCCCAGTCCCTGACGCCAGCCTCCTCGATGCTCCTCCTTCGCAGCACCAATCATCACCGCCATTGATGCTGCACTCCTGAGAAACGTTCCCCGCCACTGGCTCCCCATCCTACGACCTCCACCGCGGCACCACAGTCTGACAGCCCCTCGCCATTGCCGCAGTTAGCTTCACCTCAACCTCGCGACCTGCTGCCTCCTCCTTGTCACCACCGATCAGCCTAGCGCCACCAAGCACCGGCCATCTCCTTCACTACCTTGCTGCCTTGATCATCCGAGCCACCGACGACAGCTCCCCGAACTCCTCTCTTGTTGTTACTGTCGCTATTGCTGTACTCTGTTGTTGTCGCTTTTACTGTGGCCTCTTGCCGGCGTCACTACTTGTGAGCCATCGCCGCTCTTCCCTCCGTCGTACACGTCGTAATCATCATTTAAGGCGAACATCTCTTGAACTCCATTTATTGTTCTTGTTCAAGGAATTATTTGAACTCTGACAAATAGTTCCTATTGTCTATCATTTTATTGAATATTGTCCTTGATTTTTCGTTGAGTTAATGCTCGACTTCTACCCTTGATTCATCGATGAATCTGAATCATAACTTCCTTGTCGTGCCATGTTATTGATTTAGTTCTTGAACCATTAATTTGTCATGATATTGAATATTCAAATTTTTACCTAATAAATTGCATGACTTGTACTAAGAATCTGACCCAGTTTCTAACATTGAAATTCATAACTTGTTACATATAAATTGTATCTCCCCGAATGTAGTTTCCGAACAGCTCCCGGTTTCGGAAAACGACTTACGGTTTGTGAGATATTGACGTTTTAAGACTGCGATGTCTAATTTCCATAATATCGTTTTGGAGTATATTGTCATGATTGATTGATTAAAATAATATGCTACCAGTGAAATTAAGACATGAGATTTACCAGTATGTTGCTTAACATTGTTAGGAGTTAGTGTATCATTTTTATAAGATTTTTAAATGAGTGACTATTATGCACAAGAACTTGACCCTAATCTGCTGCCTGAACACTAGACCAGTAAAGAACTGGCCGATAAACCTAGATACTGTAATTGGAATGTCGTGTGAATATGCGTTGGAACCAGAAGAAAGTCTATTTTCTAGAACCCCTGACGAAACCTGATTCTCTTTCCTGTAGCAGCGGAAAAGTGGATTTTAGTACATGAGTGTACTACTGTCCAGAAATTGCATCTGTATGATTTTTAAATACAAAAATATTTATTTCTCGCATTTAATGAATTGAACTTATATGTCATGCAATGCATAACTCCCGATACCTTCCTGATACTATCTTGATACTGTCTCCATTGGTTGTATTTTCATGATTAATTGTAGTAAAAGAATAACAAGCCGGTGTAACAAGGGAAAGACCTAGTAATGAATAATATAGGAGAGTGTACTCGAAAGGAGACCCATGTTCTCGTAATAGTGACTCATGTTTATATGTTGCATGTTTCTTGTTTACAAGTTATATGGAATTAAGTGACACGTCATGGGATGACGGGGGCCACCTCTAGAGTCTGCGGGGGCCACCTCTAGAATCCATTGCATGATTACATGATTTCCTGTTACATGTTCCTGTTTACATGATATAATTCATGTTATTGTCACTGCAATACCGGAGTACATAATTCTGTAGAATTCACCATTAAAGTCTAAATGTTCACATGATTGTATACACCCAAACCTGTGGTATGGGACGCAGGATTGCATGCATTAGTTAAAAATGATAAAGATTGATAGACTTAAGATTAAGACTGGCCACGTGCATGATTCTCGTTTACACGTTTGCATGTTTCCAGTTTACATGACATGTTTCCTGTTACATAATTCCTTGTTACCAATTGATTATACATTGGAGTCCTATTTACATGTTTTTCATTTCCAGTTTACAAGTTTACACTTGTACTTGTATCGTACTTGATCATATTGTTCCTTGTCCCCATTTCTTGTTCTTGTTATATCATTCTTTTAATGTTTAACTGCTTGCTACTACATGTGCCTGAAGCTTGCTCTAACGAGTAATCCTTCCATCTTTCTTTTGAGTTATTGTTTATACAGGTACAGATGATGGGATACTGAAGGAACTTTGCGAACTATTTACTGCATTGTTTATTCTCAAGCTTTTTATAAGTTCTTGTATCCCAGATATTGGTTATTGTATTATATTTTATTATTATTATATTGTTGAGCATACTGGTATTGTACACTTTATGGATTATATGAGTTTGTATACTTATATCATTCGCTGGGCCTCCGTTACGTGCATGTGTTTCCATATATCGGAAAGCGTGGCGTGACAACAATAATCGCTAGATCTCACAAGAACACAATAATATGCAGAAATAACCAATACTTCTTATTCCTCAAGAAATACAAAGATTACAAAGAGATTACAAATCTCAATCTATATCTCTCACCTTTGAAACACTCGGCACTTACCCCTCTTGAAGTTGAACAATGGTAACAGCTTATCATTCCTATCTATTCTGATTAGATTTCTCAGATGGATTAACAGTAGAGTTCACATCTACTGCTATACAAATAGCCCTCAAGTAAAATATAAAAGATAAATATAAATACAGCTTATTGGATCTTAAACCCGAAAGCCCAAATAACATACAGCCGATGTCGGTCGACCGCACTAAGTTTTGGTCGACTGCACTTGGTCTTGCCAACACCCAAAGCAAGACTGGTCGACTGCACGGTTGACTGTTCCGCTCTCTGTTGAAACATGTACACTCGAAGAATGCTTAGCAACCTGGGTCGGTTGACCGCAGCCCTCCAGCTGCACTTCTTCCAGCTGTTGTTGCCTTCTCTTGTTGTCTTCGTCTTCTCCTATTTTTCTCCAACTTCAAGAACTCCCGTGCCTATGTGTATTTGAGGCCGCAATCCTAAGAGTCCTTCACTTAGTTCAAATACACAACGCTTCAAAGTTATTGTAATCTTTATCTCGCATTATCTCTACCAGTCTCTCACTCTCATGAAAGACCCAAGTACTCCTCACTCTCATGAAGAGCACCTTTGTCACTCCACCATGTGGAGTGCACCAACCACCCTTCATTACCTCATGAAGGATGTGCCCCACCAATCACATATGGCATGAATAACGGAGAAACAACCTTGTACGTCGGATTCTATGTTACAAGTCTCCCCAACTTACAGAATCTCCATTAACACGTGACATGCTTCGAAGTTTCTCAATGCACCTTCTACACTATAAGTCTCCGTGGACAACACCTCCACAAATACGCAGATTGTGTAATACCCCGAAGTTTGATTTCCTAGATAGGTGGTGTGCATATGTGTAATGCACACAAGGTGTTTGATGAAATGTCTGAATGAAGGGTGGCATGCACACAAGGTATTCGATAAAATATCTGAATGAAGTATCATGCACACAAAGGATTTGACAAAATGCTTGAATCATAAAGTAGGAGGTAGTAGAAAATTTAGTCCCACATAGGTTGTAAAATAAGATAATCATGTGCATACATTAGGTTGCCCATGATCCAAGAGCACCAACAAATCTATAGCACTTTTGGTGAATCAAATACCCTGTGGGGGGGGGGGCATTGTTAAGTATATGCACGTGTTGAGCCGACTTAGGGTCGGGGCGCTACAGACTGCTCAACCACCACAACCTCATTTTGGTTACCTTCATCGACATCACTCTGCATATTGATAACAATGCTCTGTACCTCACAAGAACGACTTGAAGCTTCCACTGCTATATCGTAAAGTACCCTCGCCGCTGCAATGCCTTGCTCTCTAAGATCACTCTCATGGCCAGTAGCTCCCACTAA